>OY804604.1:52047753-52765753 GCA_963680895.1 Fragum sueziense
TTTGACGTCACCAAATGTTATCGTAAAATATGTCACGTTAACAAAGAAAGCGTCACTCAGAAATTTGATGTGGCCTTAATATTTGACATCTGAGCTTTATTCAACCGACCAGTATGCGAAGTAGCCGGCTTTGGGTGTACAACCTACACTTTTTTTTGTTATCAGGCAGACTTTGTCTTTTTTCTGGACCGGTTTTGCTAATTTTGTTTATCTACTTTGTACATTTTTTACGCAGACTTTGACTTTGAATAAAACAGACTTTGTCTACAAACCGAGTAGACTTTGTCATTCTATATAGAAATACAGTAGGAAAATTCAATCAGACTTTGTATTGTTATGAAACCAACTCCGTTATTGAACAAACCAGACTTTGTCATTTTTTTCTGTCCAACTTTGTCATTTTGGACGTCAGACTTTGTCATTGTTTACGTCGAGTTTTGTTATTATCGTAATAAGGATTCTTTCAATATATCAAAATCAATTAAATTTAAGCGGTCAAGGGTTTTCGGTATACATGTAACATTATATTAACGTTTAATGTGGAAGGTACTTCGCCTATAAGATACTTTGTTCGCCACACAATGAATTATACAAGCGCATCTTTGAAGCGGATAACTCAATTCTTAAGATTCTGGAACTGTACTGGCTGTAGTTTCATCGAATTTTAGCTACATTATATGTATATTTTATAGCGTTTGATATCAAATATCAATTGTGTATATGACAAAACTGTAATTGACATATATCATGATGTGAGTGATGTATGATAAGTAAATGTTCCTGACTTTTCAATAATGTGTTATTTCCCCCACTCCTATTATATAAATTTCCTCTTGATTATCTTCCCCTGATTCACAAAAACTCAATTTTCAAAAAGAAAATGTGGATAGTTAACATACAATTTTATTGTATGTCAATGAGAGAAATAGTAATTGATAGCTTTCTACCATTTAATTTGTTTTGGAAACTTGTCTCATTTTGAAAATACTGATAGAGTAGATATTTTCTAGATATTTTTTCGTTGACTTCAATGCAAACTGTAAAGCAATTATCTCCTATTGGATTCACAAAATTTAAAACAAAATTGCCCTGGTCACAATATACGCCGCCCCAGAGACTAAGTTTTAAGGGGGCGTAACTCAGGCAAAAAAATCAATGAACCATAAAAACCTCCCTTCAAGCGCATCTACCAATTGAGATGATAACATTGACCAAGTTTAAAAACGATTCCAGCCAGAAACTAAGGATGAGTTGAGCTCACAAGAAAAGTGGATGTACGTACGTACATACGGACGGATGAACGGACGGACGGAGAAGATGACGCCAATATACGACCGTCTTCGGCGATGTATAAAAAGTAAGATGGTAAAATATTTCTATTAACCCATGTCTACAACATATCCAACTTTCATAGAGACCTATATGCTCGAAGTGTTTGTTCCAATTAGAGGAGTCCAGGGACCTTAAGTAGAAGGCTTTATGAATATTACTCATTAGGAGTTGTATAAAGTTGACTCGATACAATAAGTTTATTTCGACGCTATCCTTATCGATCTGCATGATTTTGTCTTAAAGATGTAATTAAATTCCCGTTATTCTTCCTGTTATCCCGAATTTTGACAAAAAACATTAATTAGACACCTCGGTTGTGAGAAAGAAGGAAAACGTATTTCTTTAATATATTCGTGCTATTGGCATTATATTTGAATCTAAATGAACTTGCCAACAAATAACTCGGTTTGATAACATATCGAGTATCATTTGTGTTCCGTTAAGGTTTACAGCCCCTCATTAAAAGCACCACTTTCTAGCCGTACGAAATGCATAAAATTACACGCATTTGTTAATAAACTTCGCATAAGTTGATTCACCGTGCCGGATTTCAAGATTATGCTTCAAGAAGAAATTTATTGAAAAATTTATTTTTCTCTATATTTATATGCGAGGGAGGTAATTTTGAACATTTTCTTTTTCAAATATTTCCATAAGTATGCATTGATTTTAAATTCTAAACCACACAAAATGCTTATGTTTGTATTTGGAGTGGAAATGTAACACAGTTTAGGAATTACCGGCACTTTCAAATCAAGTTTCGCCTCTGGCTCTTTGGTGCTAATGAGGGGTTGGATACCTTAATATATCACTACGTATTTGATTCGAATTGACAAACAATTCCAAAACCCCAATGTACCAGTGGATCATTATCGAATTAATTTAGGATCTTGATAATAGCATTGAACAGCTTCGGTGTAACTGAATAAATGTTGGAATATTATCTGAATGATACTTTCGATTGATTAATCTGAAGCTAATAGAGTCGAATAAATTTGAAAAAATATTCTACTTATCTCGCTGTGATTTCGGGTTCAAACGACTGTAAAAATGTACTAGCTTCATTACTTTACCGTATTTTTTTAAAGGTCCAATGTCATTCCCAGGTCTGTTAAAAATGAACTACAAAGGTGGTTTATAGCATTATGATGGTTCGTTTATAGACTTCGGGTCAAACAAAGTAAGATTTATACTGAACATTACATATATAGATAATCATGCTATCTAAAAATAAGATCAAATATTTGACTATGCTCTCAAATATTTACGAACCGATTTCATATGTCTTTTAAGTCCGTCGTAATCTAAGCCGCTACGAGTTAGACGGAGCCAAAATGTGGAAGACATGAATATAAAGGGCCATATAAAGATAATCACACATCCCAACCAACATGAGTGAAAATGTATCTTTTAACGACAAAAGACTTAAATTGGGCTCCCAAATACGTTGTCCTCAAATCAATTGAAAATGAATCCCAAAATGCCACGCAAAATGGAGAAATATTATCTACCGTTTTATTTTCATTGCGAGCTGATAATTACTACTTGTACAAGCGATAGGTTGTCAAGGTTATTCTAAACTCATCCGTACAAAGATTAAACCGAAAAACAGATAGGAAGTCTCTATCAATCACGGGTTAAAATCAATATGAAATGTATACCTCGACAAAGTTAGGTCATAGCGAAATAAAACTATCCGACTTATTCTATCTAATATATTGGTGAAACGGCTTCGGTGGACTAAAAATATCTATCCTTATGAGAACATTCGACATCCAATGAATGCGATATTCGACTAAAAACTACGAACTGGGAAAATGGTAAAGGTATCGAGTAAAGGGAGTTGGATTCAAACGCATTATTGAAAAATAAATTGAAATTTAGCCCTCAACATACCATAATCTCACAAACACGTCTAAAGACTCATCCAAAGCATATGTAACGAAACATTGACTATCCCTTGACTTCAGGAATATTTTCGCGAAATTTACCGAGTACCGATAGTTTTACCATTCGACTTGAATACATAGAGGACGTAAGAATGTTTTATAAATATAACAAAGAGCTATGACCCATAGCCGATCGAATGATCTGTCATTAAACCCTGAATTAAGATAGAATCACCGTTTACGATAACCACGCAGATGGAGCAGATGGAGCGATCCAGAATCTTTGTTAGAATTCACTACTTACTTAGTCTAGGAAGAGAATCGCCAAGTCACCGACGAATGATGATATCGGCGATGGTTTCGGCACAAATGGAATGCATACAGATTTTAGCCAAACAGATTATAGACGGTCAATTACACCTTTCTCAAATGGATGTCGAGTACTTTCGACGTTACAGCCAGTTGCTTAGAGCATTAAAGAGTAATACAGTGCCCTTAAACCGAAAAAAGCACTTACTGTCATTAAGTCATTTCGTTTTACCGAGACTTTTGCGACCACAGTACCTCCGTCTTGCAATAAGGATTGAATTAACTGATTCGTAAAACCTGGTAAAACCATTGCTATAAAAGAATCAAGGATTCTTATTAAGACGAAGCTGGTCTAACTATTCCTTTTGATAAAAGCAAATACCGACGATAGAGATCATGCTATCTTTCAAGCAAGACGTCCGCTTTAGAGACAGGGCCTATTATATAACACAACTCAACTTTTAGTCATTGACAAATCGCAAATGTGCTTGCATCAATAATGAGCTTCTCTCCATATCCGTAATGTACAAGCGATATACATACAAATCGGAAGAATTATTTTTGTGAAAGTGTATTGCGAAAACTGGGCTTTCTTATCACGAGCCTCGTTTTTTTTACTCCAAAACTTTTTACTCGAAAACCTTTACAAGAACTGTTTGACGTGAACTGTTTGACATGAACACTTTAGAAACATTAAAAACAAACAACCGGTATTGGTCTACGAATTAGAAAAGTTGAACATGACTTAACCGTAACTGGAAGTTGTAACATATTAAAAACGTGAGAGCTTTCAATAAAAGGTAACATCTTGTGCTCAAATCTTCCATCCCTTTCATCTCTAAAAAGGCTTCTAGACAGTATGACGTCATACTGTTATAATTACGTGGCAACATCTCGAAATGACAAATATTACATTTTAATCTCATTTTCCGAAGTTCAGCATATACCAGTGATTTATGTTGCTTAAAGATGTCTTGCGTTCCCATTTCAAAAAAAATATGTTGCTTAAAGATGTCTTGCGTTCCCATTTAAAAAAAAAAATGTTTAGATGTCAAGATTGGTTATTCTAACACGTTGCTATTAATCTTTGTTAAATTGAGACTGATAAGCAAAAAGCGATTTCAAAGTTGAGACGAAAATGATGAATTCCATTTACGTGCGAACTGTAGTTTAGCGCAATTGGTTCAGTTTTAAGAAGAAACTGTGTCATTAAGCCCGTTTTGAAGTTGAAATGTGAGAACAACGAACGGTAACTCTGTAGTAGAGTGTGATTATTTGTTTCGTTTGAGGCAGTATATTTTGTCTAAAAACTAACTATACTTAGCGCATTGTCTTTAAAACTTGGCGAATGTGTCGTTATATAATATTGTGTATATAATATTGTGTAAAGAGAAAAATACATCGATCAGTTTAGAATAAAACAACAACAAAAATAATAATAATATTCATAGTGAAAGCAACTTCAATAATAACTCGTCGTGATAGAGGATAATGTGTTTACGAGGCAGAATATGCGAAGATATTTCCACATCGGATGATTCATTTAGCCGTCCGCATCCGGATTAAACTTATATAATTATATATTATTTATATTATATTTATTGTATTAACTTTAATAGGCTTGACAAATTAAGACCGAAAATATTAGAAACATCATGTTATTGCTTGTATACTTTGTTTGACACAAAAGAGAAAATAAACTATCCGCGCTAGTATATTTGACTCGACTTTGTTATTTGACTAAATTCGTTTTCTGTAAAATGGATTATTTTCGGCCGACCAATGCCGAATGTCCGGGATCAAACCTTAATTAAACTACGACTAACAATTGGTCCGTCGTCTGTTCGTTCACATTTTTGTGTTAACGCTCTAGTACCCCCATGAATATAAGCCTAAGATTATGTGCCTGATGGGACTTGAAAGTGTTGGATTATGCGCCCTTGAATGTAAAAAAAAGGCCGTGTTTGATTGCATTTTTACTCTTGTAATCGCATATATTATACAGTATCGGCCAATCAAGTTGGACAAAATGTTTTTAAAGTGACAGTTCACATTTATTTCATTTTTTAAGGGTATGTCGTGATGCAAAGATTGTATGTTCTAATGTGTATAAATGCAATCAGTTGTTATATATAAGTGAAAAATATGCCTTTAAAGTTGAAACAGGAGTGACAAATTCTATATAAATCTTAACTGTTGTCCACAACAATTTGTTTGATTTTAGCACAAAAATATACATTTCTCGTAAACGGTTCAATATTTTGACTTGAAATTTTCAGTATTTTCATAAGAAAATATGCTCTTTCAGATAGAATAAAAGTAAAATTCATGTAAAAATAATTATAAAATGTCACTTTAAGATACCTTAAATTTGCGCTATTTTCAATCGGACTTTGTTTATTCCGAGTAACCCGATCTTAAGACGATAAATTGGTCGTTTTCGGTTTAAATCAAGCAGACACGCATATGTACCGATCGAGACAAAATGTGGTCATAGTACTGTTGATATAAAGATCCTGTATAGTTGAGAGTTATATCCCGGACACGCATATATATATCCTTAACAGATGCAGTTAAATGCCTTCGGATTGAAGAAAATTATTGTTCTTCGTTTTCACTCTCGCATCAACACGCGTTGATTAAGACTCTGCGTATAAAATGCTCGAGATCCTAAGATCGATGATATTTTCGGCCTGATGGGACTTGAAAGTGATGGGTTATGCGCCTTGAATTAATAAATAATAAAACGCACTTATTAATAAAACGCGCTTTTGACTTTGTTTACGCGAAATCCTCCGCAAATATATAAATACCCTATATTAACAAAATGTGGTTGATTCTATAATTCCGCATATTCTAAATGTCCCGCCTAATCCTTACCTTTTTCGTTTTGTGTTCGCTGAATTTTATGCGACATCATTGAAAATTTCCGATGATCTCGGTTCTACGACGGGAAATGACCATTGTTAATCCTAAATTTTGTAACAAAAGACCATCGTCAATCCTAAATTTCTACGAACTCTTAATTAAGGGTTAAAAGGGATATCTTGTTTATTGTGTATGTTTAGATAGTTTTATCAATAACGATTTAATTTTCCATTGTCCATGAACTTCTATTGTTAGCGGAATAATGGGTATTACGTCCCAGGTATTGTCTGAACTCTTAATTAAGGGTTAAAAGGGATATCTTGTTTATTGTGTATGTTTAGACAGTTTTATCAATAACGAGTTAATTTTCCATTGTCCGTGAACTTCTATTGTTAGCGGAATAATAGGTATTACGTCCCAGACATTGTCTGAACTCTTAATTAATGGTTAAAAGGGACATCTTATTTACGGTGTATGTTTAGATAGTGTATCAATAACGAGTTAACTTTCCATTGTCCGTGAACTTCTATTGTTAGCGAAATAATAGGTATTAAGCACCAGGTTCATTTTAATCACCTGGACAGCCCATTATCGCCATACAGTACTTTTTATAGGCGATGACTTCGATCATTACAGTTCAACGTTAATTAAGGTCTATAATTATCATCTCGTTTATGGTTTGCGTTTGGATAGTTCAGCGTCGGGATGTACTTTTTTATATGCGAGGTAAGATCGGTTTTAAAACCCTATTTGAGTTATTTCGCAATTCCGATCTTTTTCTCGATATGTAGGCATTAATCTATTTTAAAGCCTGCGAAAAAGATCAACGATTAATTTTCGACCTCGTTTTCCAGGCAGTTTAGACAATAAGGACTATATCATCGATTAAAGGAGATTGCTCCAGTCTTTACGGAATACTCGGTCATTACTGTAGTAAATTAAATGTTTCGTACAAATACGTTTCGCTATCATATTTTCGATAATATAACGCGTTATTTCAATTTACAATTTTCGACGGAAAAAGTGTATTCATTATGCGAAACTGATTTCCTCAAGATGGAAATGGATTATTTAGAGCAAGACAGTCGTAAGTGTACATGCAGTTACCACTGTTTTGCGACATTTTATCCGTGTGTAGCTGATAAAAATTGCTGCAATTCAGTAATAAGTGCGTTGACCTATACATTTTTTGAATTATTATCAGGTCATATCGCTTAATAAAATAAGGGAGTTTTATCAAATTCTATTAAGTAGAACTTGAAATATTTCCCAAAAAATGTAAATTTTGACATAAAACGCTCCAGCTTCGTTGATCTAATCGAACACGTGAGCATGATGTTTTCTACATATACGCGTTTATAAAAGCACATATTTTGGGTTTTCCGTTCTAAGTAAATGAAAGACGTTACTTTAAATTTAAATTTCGGGACTAAACGATGAATATACAGCTTTTTATAGACGATTTAGTGACCTTGGACAGGTGCGTGAAATTGTGCAGTTTTTCGAAGTAGGGGTATGTGGTATAGAACAAACGATTAAATCGATCCTAAGATTTGCTTAGTTGCGCAACATTCAATTACTCGGACACAAAAGGGTTATTATCCGAGTACCGTAAGAGTATCCGATATTTCTATTGTTACTTAAATGAACGGATGTTCCTTTGCGGAGACTGACTAATTCGATCAATTACTCGATCAAGATAACATTTTAGGAGATTAAAAGGGATTAAAACTGCGCATCGACGGTGTTGGGGGATTAAAATTTGTCGTTAGTCCGACCTAGATAATCCTTTTCCGAACGAGATCTAGTCTGATCGTGACGCGTGAGAAAACATTGAGAGAAAACAATAAACATCGAAACAAGAAAGAAAAAACATTGAGACAAAAGAAAACATTGAAACAAAAGAAAACATTGAGACAAACAAAAAAAAGCATTGAAACGAGAAA
Organism: Fragum sueziense; assembly: GCA_963680895.1. NCBI lineage: Eukaryota > Metazoa > Mollusca > Bivalvia > Cardiida > Cardiidae > Fragum > Fragum sueziense. The sequence goes on from OY804604.1 coordinate 52,056,098, forward strand.
GGAAACATTGAGACAAACAAGAATACCATTGAGACAAGAAAGAAAACATTGAGACAAAAGAATATGCTGATAGCAGTAATCCCTTTCGTGATACGACGTCAGCGGTGAAATGGCCTATGGCGTTCTAGATAGAACTAAAAATAGACCGTGGGGGGGATTATGGGTGTGGCTTGAAAATAAACCCTAGGAAAAACCCGAAAAATGGGCGTGGCTCCCCTTCGATCCGTAACGTTGTTCCGACCTATGACGTTGCTCCGATCTATGACGTTGCTTCGGCTCTGAGTCCCCTGAATTGACGTCAGTGGTCAGCCAGCCTATGGTATTCTTGATAGAACTAAAAATAGACTGGAAAACCCCGCGAATGGACGTGGTTCCGGCGTTGTTCACCGTGATGTCACGTCCGGTATGTCGTCACTGGGAATTTCCCCGGAAATGGGCGTGGCTTGGGCGTGGCTGACCTCTGATGTAACGGGTCAATGGTCAACCACGCCTACTAACGTCATGGTCAATGATTAGCCACGCCCACTGCGTCATGGTCAATGATTAATCACGCCCACTGCGTCATGGTCAATGATTAGCCACGCCCATTTTTAAGCATCCCAGCATCCATATGGTACTCAAAACAGTTGACTATACTACTCATATGCAAGGGAGGTAATTCATAACATTTTTGTCAAATATTTCCATAATTATGCATTAATTCAAATTTCTAAACCGTTCAAAATGCTAATATTTGTATTTGGAATGGAAATATAACACAGTTTAGGAGTACTGGCACTTTTCAAATTTCGCCTCTGGCTCTTTGATGCTAATGATGGGTTGTATACGTTAAACACACTTATAAAAGTAATTTTACCGTGCAGGATTTCAAAATTATGCTTCAAGAAGAAAATAATTTACAAGTATTGTTTTACTCTATATTTATACGCAAGGGAGGCAGTTTTGAACTTTTTGTCAAATATTTCCATCATTATGCATTAATTCAAAATTCTAAACCGTTCAAAATGCTTATGTTTGTATTTGGAGTTGAAAAATGTAACACAGTTTAGGAATTACTGGCACTTTTCAAATTTCGCTTTTGGCTCTTTAGTGCTAATGATGGGTTGTATACCTTAACAACAAAGTCCAGATTGACGTCATTAAATAAATGTAACCCGTCACTTTAAAAGGGAATTCCTGGGAATTTGGAATGTTTAAAAGTTATTGGCGCTAGTCAATCTTTGTGAAATACACAGACCGAGTAGTGTCCAAACTTTTCACTGTAAAAAAATGTCTTATTCTCTCATGATTGCTTTATACATGTTACTATACACGTACGTTCATTTTCCAAATATTTCGTTTGGTTGCTTAGTCTTATTATTTTCTCATATTTTTGTTACGTTATTTTTTCAGAAGGTTCCTTTCATCGTGACTGGTAAACTATTAGTTTTATCCCTATCCTAAACACTAACAAAAGACAGCCCAAAGTAGGAAGGAGTTGCAGACGAAATATTAATCCGTGCCAGTTCTTAGAAATGTGTATCTTATAGATCTAACTGAATTTTTTTTGGAGAAAATGTGAAAATGTTGATCAATACTTATTTCTTCTTTTCTGTCTCAACGATTTTCCAAACCATCTTAATAGAGACGTCAAAACCAGTTTTTCATTTTTTTTTTGGGGGGGGGTCGTTGTTATTAAATACAGTACCTTTTTGTATGTTATGATGTAAAGAATTATAATGAGAAAGTTATAATCTGAAAAACTATGACCTTGTAGTATCTTAGGTAATCAAGTCACTATGTCAGCCAGTGCTACACTGAGTTTTGATTTGATTTAATTGGGCTTTTACACCGTTTTCAACTTCTACGAGGGGTGTTCAATTAAAAGTGGTACTAATGGTCCACCATACCTCAAGGTTCTGTAGAACTAGTGATGCTTGCGACTGTTTGACGAGAAAATTACTGTCTATACTTGGTCAAAATTTGAGACGAATTCGTTGACTCTTTCAAAAGTTCTTGAACTTTTAAGTTGGTTCAGTCATATACACTGGCTCTTTCGCAGTGCGCAAAATGGAAAACGAACTGAAGTAGGATGTACGGGTCTACATTAAAGGTCTCATAGGCTTTGAAACATTTGCATCACATGTATATAATGAACTATATCAGATTCGTTGACATTCGAACGTTGAATATACGTTAGTGTTTAGGAAGATCATAAAAATTAAAATTGGTAAAATTGGCCTGAATGATTCCCCCTCTCAGGCAATCCGGGTAGAGCTAGTACCAAAGCAAATGTTGCTGTAGATTTCGACGTGGCCGAACAAGACGCATGGTTCAATGTGCAAGAACTAGCAGATAAAGTTGTTTTTTTCATCGGGGACATGTTATACGATTTTGACGAAAGGGTTGAAACACAGAAAGGTTTATGCCCATTGGGTCCCCTGCCTGCTGCCTAAAAGACAGAGAGCCACCGTGTAAAATATTTATTGAAATAATGCAATAAATGCAACAAATGTCGGCTTTCTGAGATTTAAACATATGATTGAACAATGATCTACTATTACAAGCACCAATGGCGTATCATAATTAGCAAGCAATGGTTGTGAAAAGATCAGGCAAGGTCCGTATTAGTCAAAAAATTAAAAGCGCGGCAAAAGTTTTGTACGCGGTAATTTTCAATTGTAACGGATGTATTGTTCAAATTACTGTTTCAAATAGTACAACTATCGCCGGTCATTCATACAAGAAGTGTATGTCGGCGAAAGTAAAGAAATATCACGAAAAGATTAGGTATAGGACAGGCTAAAGAGGCATGTACCAAATCCATGACAACGGAGCTGTCCACAGGTATCATCTTGTCCAAGACTTCCTGAAAGAGTCACATGCTGCACAGCTTCTTCATCCACCCTTATAGCCGGTCTTAAGCCCGTGTGGATTTTTTGTGTTCCCCATGATGAAGAAAAAAGCTTCTGTTCGTCGGTATAGGCATTCATGTTCCAAATGCAATGCAACTTTCCAGTGTCTGCGGGATGTTCCAAAAGAGGCCCATTTATTGGCATATAAGTAATGGATCTCAAAACTTTAGAAGTGTGTATGTGTCAAAGAGGATTACTTCGAAGAATTGAAGAAAATTAATTTTGAATTGCGACATAACTATGGCTTATAGAACCCCAGTTCCAAAATTAATTGAACGTCCCTCGTATGGTCATACTGCGCGGCTGGAGCACCTAACCGTGGATACCTGGTATTTCTCTCACCATTACCACCACAATATCCAAACCGAGCCTCCAGCTGCTCCCTCACATATATGATCAACATCCATTGGTGAGAGACAAATGATGTAATAATTTCTCTACTGTCGTAATTACATTCACCAATAAATACCAAAGTCTTCGGAAATTTTGCCTCCAACTCCACTGTTTTCCGTGACAACGGAAAATAAAGAGGGTATCCAGATTTTTTTAAGTCTGAATACCATCGAAAGTCTCCATTGTTCTCACTTATGAGGTCCCGGTTTCAATTTTCGATCGCCGCAAATATCCTGCCAGACAAAGATTGCCTCCATCGTTAATCTGTGGGTGAGCAGACGGATGCTCCGTAAGGATGTTGTACATAGTAGTACTGGTATAAGAAACAATATAGTAATCTCACTGGATAGTTTTTCTAATAACAATGAATTTGTTCTAAAAATAGACAGGGTGTATGGATATGTATTGACAAACCGTCTGTGTTGTTATAAGATCTCGTAACTACGGCTTTATCGAAGCCGTAGTTACGATATTTTATAACAACACCGACGGAATACTAAGATCGCGAAAAAACGTCCCACGCTTTGGCCGAGTTCACCACCAGTGAATCTATGATTGCGTGCTCCAGCCGCAATATAACAATCGCATGTGGAACGCCGTGGTTTAGCGGTAAAACGCGAGCTTCAGGGCCGAAGGGTCACTAATTTCCACGATAGAAATATTCCAAGCGAAAGAGTTACCCCGCGTTGCTTCTCTTAACCCTTTATCAAACAAGACCTGGTTTTGACGTCTCAAATAGAAAAGGCTTGGGAAAACATTGAGACAAAAGGAGAAACTGCTGATAACCAGCAGTTTCTCCTTTTGTCTTAATATTTTCTTTGCCATATTTTACACAAATTATATCCATTTTGTCATTTGTGACAGTTTTTTAAGTGGATCATCCTAAATTTTCGCCGTTTGGGAAAGGGTTAACTCAAGTGTTAGACATTGGCATCCACGAAAGTTGAGATCATTGGCATGAGGTGGCGAGTATTTAAGGAACCCGTGTCTAATATACAAACAGGTTACATTTTCATCGTCGATTTCAACAAAAACCTCGTAACTGCAGCTTGCAGCTTGCTTTGTTGAAAAACAGCGTTATTTATGAAGTATCGTATTATTTGATCAACCTCAAAGAGTATGCCACTTCTGTCCAAGACGAATTCGCATACAGTTCAGTTAGGTCAACTGTTGGAAAATGAGCCTGGATGAAAATGTGACCCGTCACGCTAAAAGGGACTTTTTCCGTACTAAAAAAAGCCAAATTTTGACAAACTTGTCAGGCTCAGAACATATCAACCAGATATTAGGCTATATGTGAAAATGAACACATAGTAAGATAGGGAAAACATTCAGGATTTAGAAAACTACATAAAAGTGAAAAGTGTCGGCCCTAGTCAGGCTGCGCGGACTGCGCAGACTGACTAGGGTTGATATTTTTCACACTTACTATTAAGTCCTTTGCGTGACGGGTCAAAAATAGGAAATACGGGAAACAAGCAGTAAAATTCCCTTCTGTTTGTGGCCCTTAGACAATACAACGCATCTCACAAAGTGTTTAAATTTGTCTGTCTATATGTTGCTTTGTTGCATAAAAATTTAATTTCTAGCGTGGGTGTTGTTTTCTTCTTCTTCTTCTTCTTCTTCTTCTTCTTCTTCTTCTTCTTCTTCTTCTTCTTCTTCTTCTTCTTCTTCTTCTTCTTCTTCTTCTTCTTCTTCTTCTTCTTCTTCTCCTTCTTCTTCTCTTTTTTTCTTTTTTGTGTTGATTTTTAATATCCGACTTGAGGCTTAAAACTCATGATCGTGGAGCAAAGTGAAAAGTCTTCTGAATGACATATCAGTACGTAAATAGGCCTACAAACTTTAACCCGTTCCCACTATATATACACGCCTAATTACATTTTGGCGCCCACAAGATAAGGCTTTGGAAAACATTTCTGAAAAGGAAGAAGTTGCTTGTGACAAGCACTTTTAGCATTTTTAACAATACTTCCTAAGTTGCTACCCCCCCCCCAAAATTGACATGTACAATTTTATTTTTCACTTGGAATTGTCATGTGCAGTCTTTTTCAAAATGAAACATTAATTTTCTATAATTCAATCATTTAACTAATTTCGCCATTTTTTAAAAAAAGGTTAATAAATCTTCTTGCATCGCATATTTAAACATTGGCATTAAACGCCGAAATTCTAGGGTTGTCCAATGTTAAAACATATATGCTGAGGACTAAATTGGTGTCGGAAAAGATAGAATTTGTGCACAGTATATAATATAACACAGGAATATTGAGACAAAAGTAGAAAATGTTGATCATCGGCATGTCTTTCTCTTTTTTTGTCTCAATGGTTTCCATTGAAGCATTGTCTTATTGGGACTTGCTGGGAAATGGTTTGGTTTATTGGGATTTTATGCGGTTGTGGTCATATTTCGGCGGCTGGTGCACATAACCATGCATTCCTGTCCTTCCGATTGAAAAAGGACGATGGACAAATATAGATATCAATGATAGAAAATGTAATCTCTGCAAAACTTATATAGGCGATGAGTACCATTATTTATTTGAATGCAAACTATTTGATAAACAACGTAAGTCTTTAATACAACCGAAATATCTAAGACATTCAAATGTTATTCAGTTTGGTTTATTAATGAATAGTACCTCTACTCAGGAACTCATAAATTTATGCAAATTCATCAAAATTGTATTAGAAAGTGCATAAGAACCATTGTTGTATGAGTAAACCCTCTACATAATGTATGTTACTATACTTCGTATTAATTAGCGTGCGTACGAATGCATATGCTTATACATTCTAATTATATTTCTAGCGTTAATTTGTACATGTAGATGCATTAAAACGCTGTTTAATATCATACACAAGCAGTGTCACATTTGGGGAATTCAACATCAGTGGTTAAATTCTCCGTATGCCAGAATGTTTGTGAAAGCCTACGTTTGAAAGCAGATTGTAATTCTTAACTTTAATTTTATTGCTTGAAATGATTGACCCTATCCCAAACAATGCCATACTGGACTGCCACAATAATGGGAACTATGAGATATCCTGAGGAAAAGAAGAAAATGGCGACCACACTGTTTTCTCCTTTTCCTTCATCGTTTCCAAAACATTTTGTCTCCTATAACTTACGAAACACCACCTTTATAACAGATATTGTAAAATTGTTTGCGTTTTTTCTCCATGTGGATCATTGAGATATTTTGTGGTTTGGAAAAGGGTTTATCTAATGCAAACGTAATGTGTGCATGCTTTGACAATTATTATATAGATTTATATGATTATGATTCCATATCCATACATTTCGTTTCGGTATGGAGTGTGGTATCATGTACATGAAAGTACGCACGGTGCAGCCAACCCGGAGTGGCATGTTCTTTCACGTACGGTTTTGCTTATACAGTAAAACGGTATGGAATGAATGTGCCAGTCCGAGCAGTGCTGGGATTTACCGATTGTCTTAAAAGTAAGCAAAGTATGTATACTCATACTCATACTCGAAGCCGACTGGTGCATCCTCTCCGACGAAATTCCCTAAGAGAGAATTTTGTGGGAGGGTTTGCATCGTTACGGCAATGACGTTATAAATATTCATTTTATACATAACAATATATTGTATTTTTCCCTTCACACATTTGTATACGTTAACCTCATGTATTCCTGTACAGGAACTGAGCGAAATAAAGGAATATTGTAAAAAAAAAAAGAAAAAAAAATGTTGTCGTTTCTCATACCAGTTCTACCACAACACCCTTACCGAGCCCCCAGCTGCTCTCTTACATAAGTTCACGATATCAAACCCTTGATGGGTGACATAATTGTCAGTAGGTGTATTTCCCGCGGCCGGGTATCGAACCCGGGACCTTTCGAATGAGAGGCAGATGCGCTACCAACTGCGACATGGCCAATACCTGGTTTTAACGCCACTGATATAAAAGGCTTGGTAAAATTAAGGAAAAGCCTTCTCTTTTGCCTTAATATTTTCTCTTATAATAGTACAAGAATTTCTTTTTTGTTTTCAATCATCTTGTCACCCGCAGCAGCTTTGAATTTGGACCACCTTAAAATTTTGCCGTTTGGGAAAGGAATTAAGGCAGCATGCTAGACGTGTGTGATAATGCCTCATCGAGACACAGGTTACGATAAGAGGGAATGATGATGACATTATTTCAAATCATCCAAAAATGACAAGAAAACCTTTAAACGCCCTTCGTAGAAAAAAAAGGATGATGAAAAACTTTGGTAAATTTATACTTAGTTCTATTTTTTTTTTTTTTTGAGTTTTTCAAAACAAAACAGCAACATCAAACTTTATGGATTGTTTTTGACATTGGTAAGGATTTGCAGACAATGAATTTTGCATTCATAAATTGAAAGATATGAACCAATCTAAAAGCACTTTTGCTCTGTCTTCCATTTTGTCCTTCTCTCTTGTACACTCTCTAGACCCCCGTTTCTGTTTGTCTACATGTTTGTATCCATCTGCATCTCTCCTTGTCCCGTCAGTCTCTGGCTGTCTTTCTGTCTGTCCGTGTGTGTATCTGTCTGTCTGTCTGTCTCTCTCTCTATCTCCCTTCCTCATCGCCTTCCTTTTTGGACCCAGATCATATCGCGTCTGATAGAAGTAGGACATCTTCGCAAGCCAAGGGTTCTACCTCCACTTTGTTCCTTGCGAACTAAGGAACAAAGTGGAGGTAGAACCCTTGGCTTGCGAAGATGGAAGTAGGAAAGAGAACCATGCTTCATTCATAGACGTAGGCTACTGCAAGAGAATGGTATATAGCTTTCGATCGGTCCGCGTGTTCGTGCATGATGATCTAGGTTATCTAGGAATTCATGTTTACCCCAAAGGGCGGATCCAGGATTTATTCCCATGGGGATCCAAGCCCAAATTATAGCTTTACAAGTAGTAAATATACAACGTTACGCTAAATCTATATAATAAAAATTTAATTTTCGGCCAATGCCAGGGCGGGTCCGGACCCCGACCCCCCTCTATAGATCCACCCATGACCCCCCAAATGCCCTTTTCATGCTCCAAGGACTTTGAAATATATAGGACTTATTGACTACCCTTACACCTGTTTTGTGCTACATTTTGCTCTTGAAGAATCACAAACTAGGCCATTGAATGACGTGAGCCAACATACGTCTGAGATATGCTTCTTTAAATTCTTAAAGTTCTTCAACCCTTTCCCAGATAAGACAGTAAGGAATTCTGGAAGATTTTTAGCTAATTTGAAAATCGATGGAGTAAACAAAACTAACCAGATGGATTGGGAGAATGTCTGATGTGAATTATGTTTTTTTTTTCTTCTTGTTTTTTTTTCATTCTTGAATCCATCTATCATTTGCGATTACAAAATACTTCCAACATTTCTCTAAATCCACGATAGATCAGGAAAGGATTGAGGGTCCTCGTTAAGTACAACTTGACAAGTTTCCAAATGAGCTCTTCACTACCTTAGTGTATCACTGCTTTTCAACGAAAACCCTGTAACTGCAGCTTATGTTAAGCTGCAGTTACGAGGTTTTCGTTGAAAAGCGAAGGTATGTCATCATCACCTAGTGATCTTGTTTTCTTGTCAAGACGGCGTTTTATGCGTTTTGCTTACTTACTTAGTTACCATTGATTTACTAAATGATTGTTAAATGGATCTATATAGATTCTTATTTGTAACAGTTATCACAGAATACTTAGCGCCGCAAAATAAACGACATCGGAGGGCGGGGCTTAAGGCGGGGCTTAGTTGAAAGCTATTTCGACCGTCTTACTATCACTAAAAGAAAATGGAACTCTGTGTTTTTATTTTTTGCGTTTTTTCAAGCCAAACAAGGCTGGTTTTTAATCATATGCTTCAATCAAAGCTTTATACAGCTCTAAAATTTCTAAAACTTTAGAACGTTATCAAAGATTTTCAGATTATGCACCGAACACGCTTGAACGGACCCAATCTCCGAGCAGAGTTGTCGTTCGTTACTCTCACATACATCTCTGCAACGGCCTGGGCGTATGAATGACAAGAATCTTGTCAAACCGAGGAAAACATGTATTATTACTGTTTAACTGTTTCATGTGTAACATAATAAAGTAGACAAAGAAATGATGATTCTGGTTACATTTGAAAGGCACTATAACTGATGAAATAACCCATATACAATGGAACTATTTTCTCAAGCCTCCTTACCAATGGCAGGAATTTTGTGCTAAAAATAGACTAGGTTTAGTGTTTTGTTTTGATAAATCGTCGGTGTTGTTATATAATATCGTATCTACGGCTTGAATCAAGTCGTAGTTGCGAGATTGTATAACAACACTTACGAAATACTATTGTTTGTCCGAAATACGTCACGGTTAGCTGGATAAAATCGTTCCCTATCAGAATGAAACGAACAGAAAATTTGAATGAATGACATCAATCTAAAAAAATTAAATTATTTTCGTTGGAAAATGATATTAAATTTTAAGCAACGTGAAGTATGACATATTTTGGACTTTGGAAAAGAAAAATTATTTGTTATTGCCGTTTTGATGTGATAGAAAGTGACGTAATCTAGCAGGATGATGACGCAATACTCTCTGAGGCAACCACAGAGGTGAATGTAATGAATGAACCGTGTGCAAGAGAGTGGAACGGACCATTGATCGAAAACGCCCGTCTCCGGGCCCACGACGTGTACGTCCATATGTCAGGGTAATTTCTGTTATTTTGTGAACTTTTGTCGATTATTTGAAATGAAGTCAATATCGATTTTGGGTTGAATCATGTGATCAACATTTTTTTTATATGTTGTATCATCATATCATTGAAATAGGGATCTGCATCTGCTAGGTACTCCCTAATCCGAGTCTTCTCTGATGTAAATACGCTCTTTGATATTTTGATTTTTCACTATTTACATCAGAGAGCGTTGCTCTTTGAAAACAGCGGAAAGTTCGGTAACGTTACAAGTAGTGAAGCTTTGTTTTTGTGTATCATATCGAATCAAAACATTGCCTATAAACCTATTGGAAATACTTTTTGGTCGTATTTTTTTTCAGCAGCCATAACAATAAATGGTTCATTTATCGATACCATCAGGCGTTTTAAGGATATCGTTTAAGATCGGACGGTGAACGATGCGCAACATCGAGTTGCGAACTTCTTGATATTTTCAAAGAGCAACGCTCTCTGATGTAAATAGCGAAAAATCAAAATATCAAAAAGCGTATTTACATCAGAGAAGACTCGGATTAGGTACTCCCAGGCAATCAATACTGATTATTAATGGGAGGGGACACCTATCACCAGGTTGTGTTATTTGACCCCCCCCCTCCCACAAAAATGCCCATACCCTTAATGTTAAGAATCAAATTTTGCTATTTTGGGCCCCTAAGTAAACCCATTACCACACAATGACGCCTTTTGACTCCCTCACAAGAAAAGGCTTGGGAAAACAATGTGGAAAATGTAGAAATTGCTTGTGACAAGCAATTTCTTCATTTTCCACAACGTTTTTTCAAACCAAAATGGAAATATTTTCAAAATTTCATCAACTTGAAATTGTCATCTGCAACGTCTTTCAAATTGGAACAGTCCAAAATTTTGCTGTTTGGGAAAGGGTTAAAATTGTCAGTCTTTATCCCTGCCAGGTTTTTTTTCACTAACAAATAGACGCAGACAATCAGCGCCTTCCCCTCCCGAAATAATCAACTTTTTTCCTCTAAAGAAGAATTTTTCCCTCCAAAAAATGATTTCCCCAAGACATAAATTTGAATAAAAAAACGGGACCAGAAAAAAACAAATTCGAAAGTCTAAAGTGGGGAAATTCCATGCGCTAAAAATAGAATCATGACCTTGTCGGAAAAGCCCGAGTAATCACGGAACCACCAATCGGAAACAGTACAGTTCAGTTGGAACAACTCGGCGATATTCGTCCTTTGTGTTTCCGGTGACCCAGCGTATTTGTAAAACATCTCTGCCGAGTTTCCCTTACCCCCCGGTCCCACTGAGCCCGATTTCCGAAATATTCGTAGTGCCTCGGGAGAACGCATTGTCACCGATTTACTACGAGTTTGAGGCGACTTTTTCCGTCCATCCAAAGATGGGGCATATAGACCATTTTGTTCCGTCACTGCAGTTCATCGCTGAGAATTAGAGTAATCGTAGTGCATCGCCGTTATTCGGTGCTCAACGCCGAATTGAACATAGCCAAATAGGCAAAATGTGTTGCCGAATAACCCTGATATACTAACCCGAACAACAACGACTTAGTATGAGGTACACCGATTTTACCACGATTTTTGAAATCGGGAGAAAAATTTGCGCATGTTGAAATTTTTGTCCCGATTTATTTTCGATCCCGATTTGGTGCCGACTTTTATCAGGATGAACTACGAGTCTCCCGAAGTAACCCGATTTCCGGCCGATTTCTAAATTTTCGAAATCGGGATCAAATCGGGCTCAGTGGGACCGGGGGGTTACACACGTAGAATCGCAAGTTGAAGAGAAAACTGACACATTCTAATGCTAATGATTTTGTGAAATTGTCTCATTTTATTAAAATCTGGCTCAAGCATGAAATCTCAGTGACTACAAAGAATCTCTACGGCAGGTGATATTCAAAACGAAAGTAGATTTTCATGCTCAGAAAAATCGGCGAGCCATATTCAAAATTATAGTTGACTGATTTCTTACCCTTGGAAATCAAAGACTAAAAGCGAAATGGTGGGTTGAATGATGTCTGTCTGGGTCCATTTAAGGATGAAATTCGTCATTTGATGTAAATTTTATTCATTGTTTACAACAACCTTGCCATTGCAGAAAAGTGTTGATTAGTAATTGTCCAGAGTTAGTATGGATAAAGTCTTAGCTAACAATACACTACAGGTCTGCTGCTGACAGGATTTTCTCCAGACTAAAATGGAAAGGGAATAACCTTTTAGCAATTAGGATTCCCTGATTACCAGGAGTTTTTTTACACCTTCCAATAGTTACCTTAGTGCCACTGTCTAGGTAATCTAAAAGCTATATAGGGATGAATCTCCATCTTTTTCAGTTTCACAATTAAAGTCATTTATTAAGCCCAATGTCAAAACTTATACTTGCAAACCACAGTAGGCTAAATTGTTTTTATTTTAGCAAGCTACAAACAACAGTCTGCATAGTTATATATGATAATTGATATAAGTAATATGATTTATTATGAAAACTGCCAGGTTAAGGAAAGGGTAAATGCAATAACATTGCTAAATAGTGCCTATTTTTAACATCATACAATTTTACCCAAACTTAGGTGTCGCGCGTGATTTTCCCCTTTCTACCAGCGTCCTGTGTCTTCCCCTTTTCCTGAGAAAAACCCCTGCCTGCTCTGTAGCCTGATTATCATATTTTCTGACAGGATTACCTGTCATAATTGTGTAATTCTAGGGAAACAGATCCCCTTTCTGACCCCTTCACAGAAAATCAAATCCTGAATGATCCATGACTGATCAACCTTCATTTTGTCATCCTCAGCATCTTTCTAATTGGAATAGCATTTGCTGTTTGGGAACAGGTTATATAGGACAATCTAGATGTCTAGGTGCTGAACTGCTGATGCAAGATGTAGTCACTGTCTGGTCCCGGCTTTTGACATCCGTAAATATTCCTTCACCAGACGACAACAGATTATACTTATCCAAATTCAAAGATGTTGCATGCAACTTTCACAATTTGATTGAATTTAAAAATTGTATGATTTTTGGGCAGAAAACATTGTTGGAAATAAAGAAATTGCTTGTCACAAGCAATCTCTTCATTTTCTCCAATGTTTTCTTCAGCCCAGGTCCCATATCTTGGGGAGATATAAAAAAAATGTCAATGCACAAAAATGCACAATAAATAGAAAAACCTGGTTTTTCACAGCTTGCCATAGTAATGTGTTATAGACAAATCTGTATAGGAAAACATCAAGAAAAAATGGAGATATATATTGATTATGATAACTAAATTATTAATAATACGAACAGTAACACAATCCCTTGATATTCTGTTTCTGGCTGTATGCTATTTGAGATTCTTTATGTGGTACTTTTGTTGTAAAAAGTTCATTTGAACATAATCCTTTCCCATACAAGGTCTAGTTTTGACTTCCCACTGGGGAAAACATTGAGGCAAAAGAAGAAAATGCCTCAATATTTTCTCTGCTGTATTGTACACTAATCTTCTCTTTATCAAGATCTACTTTGTCGTCTGCAGAAAATTTCAAATTGGACCTTCATACATGCGGCGATGCCTAATGAAATTTCCCTCAGTCTGATAATTTTTTTGCTAAGTCCTGTCAGTCCCAATGGCTGACAGTTATTTTGATATTTAACACGGTGGACAATCACATGATGCAATAATTTTAGAAAATCTTCAATAATTTTGTTAAAACGGGACCGATATGAATTCGGTTTGAAGCTGAGAAGGCGGACAGACATCACATATTAAATGAAAGTCTTGGAATTGTGAAAGATCAACTGATAAAAAAGTTATTGAAGATAAACCAAAATTTTGGTTTATCTTCAATAACTTTTTTATCAGTTGATTTTTTAAAAATCTACACGACCATGTTATTTCTGACATTTTTCCACCTTCTCTGATTCAAACCGAATTCAAATTGGTCAAGTATTGACAAAGTTATTGAAGATTATCGGAAATTCTAAGTCACATGATTATACACCGTGTTTAACCCTTTCCCAAACAAGACCTGGTTTTGACGTCCCTAATGTTAGGTTCCCACTGCCGATCAAATCAACTCGATCAAACCCGACCTAGCGATCGAGTACCGGTCGAGGTCGGTTTGCAAGGGTGATCGAGATAAGTCGAGATGGTCGAGTTTGGTCTGCATCGATCGGTAATCCTGCCAACTTGTTTTGACACGTCAAAAAAATCCGTGTAGCGGTCGAGTAGAAAACACATCGGGAAGATGCTCGAGTATCGATCGTATAGAAGATCGAGCTGATCGACAATTACTCGAGTAGAGATTGTGTGTGCTCGAGTCGTTATCTTTTACCGGGATTTGATTGGATGAACAGTTGGAGAAAAAGTCGAGTTGATCGGAAATGCGTTCGGGAATAACTCCTACAAGTCGAGGTGGTCGAGTGCTTTTAACTACTCTATGGCAGCGGATCAACTCGATCTACTCGATCGCTTAAGTGCACTTGATCAATCCCGACCATATGACTTCTTCTCGATTTCTAGTCGGTCAAACCCGACCTCTTCATCCAATTTGATTGAGTGAACAGATGAATCAGAGGTCGAGTTGATCCGGTATGGTCGGATATTACTTGAGTACAAGTCAAGGGAATCGAGTGCACGCTCGGTGCAGGTCGGAATACAAATTATCTACCCGATCACACTCGATCTCAAGACCCGACTGATTCACGACCAGGTCGATCTTCTACCCGATCAATACACAATCGCTTCTCGATCATTTTTGTACTCGATCGCACTCGATTGTTTTTGCATGTCAAAAAAACTCGAGTAGGAAGCCCGAGCGATGCAGATCAAATTCGATCATCTCAAACGCTCCCGATCACTCTTGCAGACCTAACTCGACCTGTATTCGACCGCTTGATCGAGTTGATCTGGTCGGCAGTGGGAACACCAGGTCGTGTGGTAATAAATGTGTACAAACAGCAAGAGATCCCGCGCATAGTATATTAACAGAAATATTGAATATTATTGGAAATTGCGTTTCATGTGAGTCCCCGCTCTTAGACATAACACGCAGGATTGATATAATGATATTAAACGCCTCAAAGAATGCATTAATCTTTATATTTAATCAGATTAAGAATGAGTCAATAGCTAAAAGTACATTTACGTCACATTTAAATTATGTACATATTCAAACTGACAATATTATGAAGTTTTTATAAATATGTGATAATCACAGACGCTGCAAAAAGATTCTCATTCAGAACACCTTGAATAAAATCAGCTCTATCTGGTCGTGTACAGATCGAGATGGTCGGGTATTGATCGTGTAGGACTCGAATTAAGGTCGGGGTGATCGGGTAGACATCGAAAAGATGATTGGGCTTCAGTCGGGAAATGATCGGGAGTGCTCGGGTAGGGGTCTAGTTTGATCGACTAGAGATCGAGAAGAAGTCATGTACATACATTTGGTAGGGCTTGATCGGGGCAATAAGGTGGTCGAGTAGATCGAGTTGATCAGATCGGCAGTGGGAACCTAGCATAATAGAAAAGGAGAATATTGAGACAAAAGAAAAAACTGCTGATAGCCAGCAGTTTCTCCTTTTGTCTCAGTATTTTCTGTGCCATTTTTTAAACAAATCCTATCTTCAATAACATCCATTTTGTCATTTGTGGCAGTTTTTGAAGTGGATCACCCTAAAATTTTGTCATTTGGGAAAGGGTTAAGATGGAGAATGAAAGATTGGTCTGACATTGATGTCAGACTGAATGTCTGACAAATATTTGTATTTCTTGGCCAAATCTGGCCAAACATTTGACACCTCTTTTGAGCCTTGTAAAAACATTGAGTCAAGGAAGAAAGCACTGTTAAACAGGATTGTCTTCTTTTACCTTGACATAAATTTTCTTCTATATAATTGTACGAAAAAGATATTTACAACATTTTCTTTATTTTTAAAAGAATCAGTCAAAATATAAACAAGTTGAAATTCACTTTCCAAAACATTTTTTAAAAGCTTTTCTCAGAAACATTACCTGTTTTTCAAAGGGCTTTTGAAAACAATGATGCAAAAAGAGAAACTGCTGGTAACCTGCAGCAATTTCTCCTTTTGCATCAATATTTTCTGAGGTATAAAATACACAAATAATTATAAATATAGGAATAAAATTCTAAGTGTCATTTGCTACATATATTTCAAATTGGAATAGTATATTATAATATGCTTGAGTTTTATGAACAAGCGTTAGTGTGACACTGACCCACTTCAGCTTCGCATTATTCAGCAGAGAACCCTGGTTTCTGTAGATGAAAATTCTTATTTCACATGGTGTGAAATCATGTCATCATTCTTTTAGAACAAGAGCTATAGATAAGAGGGGATGATGTCATTCTTAATTTGTTTTTTCAAATACAAACCTTTTGTTTTTGGTACTCATTTGAACCGTCTCGATGACATGATTCTAATAACTACCCACAACATAGGGCTTGTTGAGCTATAAATGAAATATTGCATTTCAAAAGCCTTCGCTTTCTTTTCTGTAGCTCTGTAGAGCGCTATATAAGAGGATGTGATGATAATAAATCTGTTATTTCTGCTCCAAACTCTACATTGTGGGTACTCATTTGAATTGCCTTGTTGAGACAATCTTAATGAGTACCAACCTGGTAGGATTTGTAAGCTGATAGACACATTATCTTATATTGAAATTTAATTACCCATCTAACTCTGCCACCAATGGGTTTGAAATCGATAACCTAAGTGGGAGAGCAGCTGGAGGCTCGGTAAGGGTGTTGTGGTAGTACTGGTTTGAGAAACAACAGGAATCCATGAGTAGGTGCTCCAGCCGCCGCGATATGACCCTGGTAGTTGAAAATAAAACCCCAATAAACTCATCTAATCTGTTATCTACCTACTTATCGTAACCTTACGTCTGATGAAATATCCATACCATCATGCACAATCCCCACCGTGATATTATTTTATATTGAAATTTAACTACCCGTCTAATCTGTTATCTACCTACTTATTGTAACCTTACGCCAGTAGTAAAGGAGGGCTCTATGGGGCACTTTTAGAAAAATGAACTTTGTTCTTTTTCTATATTGCCCCATAGTGCCCTCCCAGGCCTTTTTGGCCTTTTTTGGTCCTTTTTTGGCATTTTTGGCCTTTTTGAGGATTTTGACGGTTTTTGTCAATATTGGTAGGGGAGTCTGGGGCATTTTTTGACAAATGAACTTTGTTCTTTGTCTATATGGCCCATAGTGCCCTCCCAGGCCTTTTTGAGTTTGGACTTAGTCGTTTTGACGAATCAAGTTTTTTTGAGGTTTTGGACTTTGTCGTTTTGACGAATCGAGGTTTTGATGTTTTGGGGCTTGGACTTAGTCTATTTTACTAGAGTTTTGGACTTAGTCGTTTTTAGCAGGGTTTTTACGAATCAGGGTGTTTGGCCATTTTCGGCATTTTTGGTCTTTTTGACGTTTTTTGTCAATATTGGTAGGTGAGTATGGGCTAATATAGAGGGCAAGAACTTTGTTCTTTATCTATATTGGCCCATACTACCCTCCCAGGCCCTTTTTTGAGTTTGGACTTAGTCGTTTTGACAAATCAAGGTTGAAAAGGCCCTAGTCTGCCCTCTGGTAGGGCAGATTAGCGCCTTTTTAGGGTTTTGGACTTAGTCGTTTTGGTTGAACCTTGTTTTGGTGTTTTGGGGCTTGGACTTATTCGTTTTGAATCAGGGTTTGAACTGAATCATTTCAACAATGAGGGTTCGAACTTAGTAGTTTTTGAAGAATCAAGGTTAAAAAGGCGCTAGTCTGCCCTCTGGTAGGGCAGACTAACGCCTTTCTCAGGGTTTTGGACTAAGTCGTTTTGACGAATCGAGGTTTGGACTTAGTCGTTTTTAGCAGGGTTTTTACGAATCAGGTTGTTTTATCATTTTAGGCTTTTTTGGCCTAGTTGAGGTTTTGGTCAATATTGGTAGGTGAGTATGGGGTAATATAGAGGGCAACAACTTTGTTCTTTATCTATATTGGCCCATACTACCCTCCCAGGCCCTTTTTTGAGTTTGGACGAAGTTGTTTTCAGGGTTTTGATGTTTTGGGGTTTGGACTTTTTGATATCGGCATATTGGATTTCTGAGGATTTCTCTATGTGGAATCCATCAGTTGAGGGAAGTCTGACGTAATATAGAACAAAATGAACTTTGTTCTAATTTTACACTAGACTGCCCTCCAAAGTAAGGCTAAAATGAACCTAAGGAATCAAAACATTTCGATATAGAAGTTTGCATTAGGTGGGGGTCCTTTTGGAACTTCTGATTTCAGGTTTTTGAATAAGTCTTGTCGACGGTTCAATGGTTTGAGTGAACCTTAGTTTGGGGTTTGTATGTAGTCGTGTTGACGAATCAGGGTTTGAACTGGGTCATTTCAATAATGAGGGTTTAGACTTGGTGGTTTCATCAACAAGGGTTGGATTCCAGTTGTTTTGAACTGAGCCGTTTTTGACGAATCAAGGTTGAAAAGGCGCCAGTCTGCCCTCCCAGACGGGTTCGTTAGGGGCAAACTAGCGCTTTTTTTCGATGCAGGGTTTGGATTTAGTACTTCGGGGCTAGACTGTGGCATCATAGAGGGACAAGAACTTTGTTCTTTGCCTATAGTGCCCCAGTCTAGCCTCACAGACCTTTTTGGCCTTTGGACTTAGTCATTTTAACAACGATAGTTATTCTCACTCGGACGTTAGGGCATTCTACGGAGAATTCGATCCGAAGTTGAAAATGATTTGTTGTCAGGATTTCGAGAATCAGATTGTGAGAGTCAGTTTGTGAGAATCAGTTTGTGAATAACGTAACTCCCAAGATTTAGCCAACCATCATGAAAGTCTCGCTTATTCGTAACCTAGTTTAGAGGTTTTGGACTTTGTCAATTCAACAACGAGTGTTTGGATTCCGGTCGTATTAAGTTGGGCTGGACATAGACATTCTGTGTGTGAACTATCGGTATAGGAAGTCAGGCGTAATATAGAACAAATGAACTTTGTTCTATATTACGCTAGACTACCCCCTTTTCAGTCAAGGTTGAATACCATATGAATATTAGAAGATAAGAAGATGGGCAAATATTGGACTTTTGTGAACTGTTGGAGTTCTAGGTTTGAACATTGTCATGGTTTTTGACAATTCAAGTTTTGTACTTACTGGTTTCAACAACGAGAATTTGGATTTCTGAGGATTTCTCTATGTGAGATTTGTCAGTTGAGAAAGTCTGGTGTAATATAGAACAAAATGAACTTTGTTCTACTTTTACACTAGACTAACCTTATCAGTTAGCCCTAGGATTCAAACATTTCAGTTGAGAACTTGCACAATGGTTGGACTTAGTCGGGTTTTTTTGTGAACTTCACTGGGAGTTCTAGACTTTGACAAATCAAGGTTTTAGGCTTGTTGTTTCCCTGGTTTGAACTGTCGATTCAAGATATTTATCGTTTTGTCTTTGACAAAACAAGTTTTTGATATTGTCATATCGGATGTCTCTATTTGGAATCTATCAGTTGAGGGAAGTCTGACGTAATATAGAACAAAATGAACTTTGTTCTACTTTTACACTAGACTGCCCTCAAAAGTAAGGCTTTAGTGAACCTAGGGAATCAAACATTTCGGTAGAAGTTTGCCTTAGGTGCGGGGCCTTTTTGGAACTTCTGGTTTCAGGTTTTTGAATTAGTCTTGTCGACGGTTCAACGGTTTGAGTGAACCTTGTTGGGGTTTGGATTTAGCCGTTTTGACGAACCAGGGTTTGGGCTTGGTCGTTTTGGTTGAACCTTGTTTTGATGTTTTGGGGTATGGACTTCTGAGAAGTTTTCTCTGTGGGATCAATAAAATGATAGAAGTCTGGTGTTATATAGAACAAATGACATTTATTCTATTTTACACTAGACTGCCCTCCAAAGTGAAGGCGTTGGAGTTCTCTATAAATATTGGTAGAATAAGAAGTTTGACAATGGTTGAACATAGACATGTTTTGCTATCTTTTTTGTTGGATTCAATGATTTCAACATTGCTAGGATCATATACCCGTGTTTCCTTATTAATGGTGATTTCTTCTTTGCTTTTTTCCATGTTATTACTTCATAAATATAAATGAAGCATTCAACGAAATGAAAGTTGTTCGTAACTTTTTATTTATATTTTTTTATTTTTAGAAAATATGTTTTTTAAAAAACAAAAAAATATATTTTGAAAAAAATATTTTTTTTATTTTTTATTATTTTATGTTTTTATTTATTTTTTTTATTTTTTTATTTATTTTTTTTTAACAAATATTTTTTCAAAATATATTTTTTTATTTTTTAAAAACATATTTTTTAAAAAATAAATCTTTATTTATTTTATTACTTTTCTGCTGAACATATTTGTTTCTTTAAAGGATTGAAATGAAATGACACAAAGTTATTTTCTAACCTTTATTTAACATTTCCATTAACAATGTTTCATTAACAATGTTTCATGAACAATATTCCATGAACATATTTACAAACATTTATTTACATTTATTTACAAACACTTTTGTTAAACATTTCTAACAAAACTTTAAAAAAAGTTGACAATATTCTTTCATGTTATTCATTTTTTTCCACGGAACGCAATGTTCACACAGTTCTTTCACAATGTTCTTTTTGTTCTTTTTTTATTCCATGAGAAACACTGTTATTAATAATATCATTATTTCCTATCATATACACTGTTCAGCTTGTTCTCAGATACTGATGTTCATTGTTCACTCTTTCTTATTTATATACCTTTAGACTTCTATGTCCAAATGGCACCGTGTCTGTTCCATTGACAATAACCCTCTTTGTATATACAGATCTGAATGTTTTCGTTTGCGGCTCACTCGTCACTGTTCTGTCTTTATGCCTTTTTATTCTACAGTCATAGGTGATCTTGATTTCTGTAGAAGGGTCATTCATGCATTTGGTGAATGTGTCAAAGTTGACCAACTGACATGTTTTGTAGTCTAATGTGGCTCCTTTCACTTTACATTTGCTTGATATTTCCCCTTTCTCTGATTTCAACTGATATGCATAGTTCTTTGGCCCCAAACCTCTGAACTTTACAATTTTCGAGGTTGGTTCTTCATCAGTCCATTTCCCAAGTCTACTGTTAATGATGGGCGGGTTCCAAAGCTTTGGATCATGGATGTACATACAACTGTCCGTGTCAAAGTAAAGGCCTCTATCATCCAACTTCTCAAGCACACTGTATAACTCCAACCTTGCATAGGCTGTTACATAAGACCCTACTATAACGTTAGCTGTAGCGTGAGTCTGAATATGATCAAGCATGTTTTCGTAATTGACCAGAATGAAGGGGCACTCTTCACTGAATATTTCCACATGTTTCACTTTGATTGATGGATTATTGATCAATTCAAAGTACTTGGATGGGGATGCAATGTATTCCGTTTGTGTCTGCACTTCTCTTTGAGCTAGTTTTCCCCAGAGACAATTCAACACGATCTTGGCAAAAGATCTTCTACCTTTGTTTTTCTTAATCATGGTTGGATCAAGTTTGATACCTTCTTCTCTCTCATAGTCCTGAATGAATTGCTCTCTGTCAGATTGAGTAATACACCATGTAGGATAACCACTTGCTTCCTGTTTAATTTTCAGGAAGTTGTCAACATACCCCTTGAAGAATTCGTCGGAGAGTGAATCGAAATGCCATATTTCAAAGACATGTAAAACATGATAACCTTTGTCCATTGCTTTGAAAAGTTCAAACGTAACCCATGTCCCAATGAGAGCTCTTTCATTTTCATTGTGAGTGCACGTTTCTGAACTGTTCTCTGCACATGTTCTACAAAGAGGGAACATCATTTTGTGGTTGCAATGCACAGGTAGAACGGGGTGGAGGAGATCATCTGGAGGCAGGACTTTACATTTGACAAGTCCTTCATACTGTCTTATGTTCTGAATGTCAATGTTTTCACTTGTCAAGACTTTAGGGTGACCAACAGGATAGGATTTGTATTTGCATACGTATGGGTATAAAGAACAGATATCAATGTACTTGATTTCTGTCTCGCTTGATTCATCTATCTCATGTGAGAGTTTAACTGCATTACAACGACCTCCATACAATCCTTCCCTGGGATCAATAGGATCAGAGTATGGAAACAAATCACGAATGATTCGAGCATACTCCTTGTTTGTCTTAACCTTTGCATCGAATTCATGCTCCCAAATGAACTCAACTTTATAACCTCTCTGTCTCAAATACTCTAATCTTTTCATTGTTCCTTCATACAAGCTCTCCATAGATGAACCATTGATTGGACTTTTTTCTGAACGGTTCGGGTAACAAACAGGACACCCATGATATAGATCACCTAAGAACTCATACACAGTGTTTGACGGGGCATGGAATCCGTCTACACTGTAACCTCCAATTTCATATTCACCCCCATTCCTAGCATGATGAATGTGAATCTGTTTCTCATTTGCTATGCTCTGAATCCACCGAATTGCTTTCATGGAAAACCGACGTTTGGACGAATCCTTGGTTGATATGATTGCAATTTGATTCTTTGGTAAATAATTTCTTCTCCAAACCTTGTTACAAGCATCAGCTATAGTGATAGCTTCAAGAAAAGGATCAATACCACCATGTTCAAGAAAGACCTGTCTGAAATGACCACAACCCCGTCTGAGAATATCAACATCTGAACGACAGTAGGACTCCATTTCCTTTTGAAAGTTGAAATTCTCCTTCTTTTCAACTTTGTCATTATACCATTCCATGAATTCTTGTCTTATATCAGGTTTCATTGAATCAACCATGTAATATGAGCTGTCAAGATAAGGACCATTGTATTCCCAAAACTGATCAGTGTTTGCAAGATGTGGGAAAAACCCCTTTTTCATCTCTTCAAGTCCAAATGTGTCAGGAAAGCTCCCCAATCTAAAGCTCATGAAGTTATAGGAGTCTATCAATCTAACACCATTCATGTGAAGTGATATTATACTGTTCCCATTCATGATAAGTTCTGGAGGTTTATTTCCTATTCTTATGATTTCATTCAGTATGAACTGCCCGTCATATCCTTTGAAATTATGTGCAATAGCTGTCATCCCCTTGTGTTTTTTAGTAAAGAGCCATGTGCAGAAGTCATTGAGTGTGTTTTCACCTTGAAATATCACTTCTCGACCTTCGTGAAATTCACTACAGGTTGAACAGTGATATTCAAGGGGTTTGCATATGCATTCATTACAAGCTCTCTGTGCAATACAGTAATTAGGAATATGAACACCAGTATCTTGCTTACATTCGAAATCGTAGAAAATGAACAATGGTTTCTTCTCTCCAGATTTCTCACTTTTCTTTGTCTCATCCTTGTCATTTTTCAACATCTTACTTTCGTAAGGTTGAATATGACAACGATGATCGAAAGATGTTATCTTCTTGCAGATATGACACTTCTTTTTACCAGCACAGACATGGTTCTTACGTCTCACGTTGTACATTTCATTGCATTGACTGCATCGCTTAACTAAGTCACAGATAGTTTTCTCTTGTTTACCATGAACTAGTTTGTGATTTGCAAAACAGTCGTCCCCGTAGAAACTTCTGTTACAATCTGAACAATATATTTCTCCAAATTCTTTGATACATGGTGGGTTACAGAAACAAGCTGAACATATATGCTTACAAATATGATTCTCACGATTCTGATACGCAATATCACAGAATTCACAGTAATAACTACAACATAGGAATCCTGTGATACTCGTAATACTGTCAAAATGTCCTTGGTGGTAATATATATGTATAACTTTACTGTCAGAGTTCACAACTGGATGTTGAAATGTCATTTCTACCGATGAGTGTTGCTGGTGAACTTTGATCACATAGTTTCTTGAATACAAATGTGTCTGGATGATTTTGTATTCATCAACTCCACAGGGTCGGTTCGGTGAGATACCGACTTCCTCCAATAGCTGTTTAGCTTCTTGTTCTTGAAACGGTCTGTTCGACTTCCTTATTCTTTCCCATCTTTTTTTCCATTCGTCCGTATCTTCCCTTTCAGCATAACACATCGATACCACGATAGATCGGGCGAAACACATGCTATCCTCTGAATTCTTGATTTCAACAACAGAATGTTTCTTTTTTGAAAAGACTTTGGTATCAAGTTCGGAAGACCAAAGTTTTTTATATCCGGATCCATATGGTGGTTGTGTATGTGTGATGATGAATCTCATTTCTCCGTCGTCTACTTTGAATTCACTGTTAGATTGCATCACTTTTTGTATCTCATCCAATATAACTTCTCCGTTCAGATTAATCACATCGATGAACGGGATATGTATCCCCATATCCAGAGATGGATGAGTGATTGTCAATCTGATCTTGTCTGTAGGTTCAGCTTTCAACGTTTCATTGACTTGTTTCGTAATATCGTCAAACAATGAAACAAGTACTTGCGGTGGTAAATCATCGATTTTCTTGAAAATCACATTCATCACATGTGATACCGTTCTGAAGATTCTGGATTTCTTGTTTGTCAAAGAGACAAGTTCATACCTTTGTCTCAATGTTGCTTTCTTCTCTTCTTCATCAAGTTGTTTTCCATTCGCTGGATCTCCATCAATTTTTTCTTCATTCGCTGGATCTCCAGAATTTGATTTTCCAGAGTTCGATTCTTCATCAAATGCTTCTCCAGAATTTGATTCTTCATTTTCGGATTCACTTTCAATGATAGGTTTCACTGGTTTCTTTTTATAACCTATTTCATCTTCTGAATCACTGCTATCATCAACAAGTCTGATTCTTTTCCAGTTTCTTTTGTGAAGTGGAATCCAAGTATCATCTTCTGTTTTCTTTCGTTTAGGCATTGTTGTTCTTTTGCTTTCCAGTGAGGAAATGATATTGAGCTGGCAAAAGATAGGGGTTTATATATCAATTGTCAAGCTCGAGCTGGGAAATCTGTATAAATAAGACCCGATTTCGCTATACTTCATAATTTAGTTGTAAAACTTGAAAGAAGTCATGGAAAGTAAAACGCATGCAACAATTCTGAAGTTACTTCAACTTCTGGGAACAGAAGACAAATGCAGGTGTTTGTGAACCCACATACACACGAATACGAGATAACAAACATTCCGTATTATTACAAGATCAGTCATATTGGTAAATATGTTGGGACATTTATATCGGAGCAGATGGATAAGGATGAATATCACATTACGAAACGGAGAGTGTTTGACACACTCACATTGGATGAGATATATGGCAATGACAAGTATGGAGTGGCAAAGAAGAGGGCAGGATTCTGCTTCATTTGTCATAAAGCCGATCACTGGGCAATGAAATGTCCAGAGAAAGATAGACAACCATCACATTTTCATCTTTGTCTTCGTGAACCCAACAACTCATGACGTTCGGATTTCAAATACAATTGAACGTCCAATAGAAACCGACGGATTGAAATATGTTGGGGCAATAACATCGTACTGTAATGATTACAGTAGGTACAGTTTGAAAACACGACGTGGAATAGAACATTTCTATTACAAGATTCCAACCATCATTGGAAATCCACAACGTTCAATCGAGACACAAACTCTCGATACACAAACTGTCTATATACAAACACTGGAGACACAAACTCTCCAGGAACGAATAAAACAGTGGTTGGAAAAACAATCTTTCAAAGAAACTATCACTTATAATACTGAATCATTGCAGAGTTCATCGGAGAAAAAAGCTGAGGAAGGAGATAACCAGGGGAAGGATTGTTTCTTCTGTAAAATCAATGATCATGGCAAAGACATTTGTCCAAGAATTGTGAAACCAAAGCGAATCTGCAGAAAGAGGAAAACAAAAAGCATTTCACCGGTTCCAACCAAGAAACAAAAACTGGAATCACAGGACAATTGAATTTCAGTGATGAACATTTCACTTATAAAGTAAAATATTTCCATTGTCTAACTTTCTAATGTACATGTGTTCAATATTTACATTGTTTCCATGCTATGTTTGCAATGTTTTTCATTCAATATATTCTATTAAAGATTGATAGATTCCAGACTTATTTCTTTTTCCCCAAATAAATTGCGCAATGAATGAGCAGATCTTTGGAATGGTTTAAACATCGCACATCCGAGTCGTCAAACATTGATTCATACCCAAAGATCTATCCATAAAACTAGGATTCAAAAGTGCAATCATTTAGAAACACAAGATACATTCGAAAATCTGCTAGCAGAACCATTTCATATTGTTTCAGCTATAGGATTTTCGAAATCAGACCTCTGTTATTTCATCAGAAATCGAGAAAAAAACACACTTCAATTCACTGTCAAAACCCCAAAACAATCATAAGCAAATTAATGAACAGAAATGGATCGTAATTTCATGTTTCAAAAGGCACAATTTCATTTTCCCCCAATATTTCAGTGGACAAAAAAATGATACAGGTTGAAAAAATATTGGGGAATGGATTAAGGCATAAAATAACAAAGTACGCTACTTTCGGGAAATGCATGCGATTCCTGGAAATACCCCCATTTTCCGAAAATACAAATACACTTGTTCTAGGAAAAAATCAATACCTCGATACACTGTAGATTTAAGGTACAATACCCGTAATATGGGGTTTCGAGATTCATAAAACATCGGATTTTTTCGAGCGTCGTCGTTACGTATCTGAACTTATTCGGTCGACGGTGGAACTTTACACCGCCGCATGTTTTCGATGTCGGTCCAAATAATATTCCGACGATGCCCGAATCTCATTATGAGTAGACAACCTTAAAACTTTATTGAGCGATGAAATTTCCAATACACAAAAAATCTTATCGGACAGATATTATAGCGTCAAATATTTACGTTTTAAACCAGGATTATTTCTTAAACAAAAGAAGTGAAATTGCATCTCTTTTTGCCGTTTTTTAGTAACTATCATGAAATCACAATATGCCTTTATTACTATAGGCGTTTAAACATAGTGAGAAAAGGTTAGCTGTTTTGTTATTTCCATCAAGCTAAAACCCGAGTTATTCACCAAACCCAAGAGTCAAAGGCCAGCGCCTTGACTTACGAGGGTAACCCTAACGAAAAAAGTAGAACAAAGTTAATTTGTTCTATATTTCAACACATTATCCTGATATATTCCACACAGAAAAGACCCAGAAATCCAAACCGACTGAAATGCCTAGACTTTGTTGTTGAAACGACTAAGACCAAACCATCGTTGTTACTCCGTTCAAAACAACTGGAATCCAACCCTCGTTGTTGAAACCTTGAAATAACTAAACCCTCATTGTTGAAATGACTCAATTCAAACCCTGATTCGTCAAAACGACTACATCCAAATCCCCAACAAGGTTCACTCAAACCATGAATTAAAAACATTAAAACCTTGATGTTGTCAAAACCACCAAGTCCTAAACACCAACAAGGTTCAATCACTGAAATCCAAACCGTGTGGTCAAACCCCCTCGTCGTTGAAACTTGTCCTAAAACATTGAATTGTTATAGACAAACCCTTGAATTATCAAATCCTTGAATTGAAAACCCTAAATAACTAGATTGACAGTCAAAAACCATTGGATCGTCGAATTGCAAGACAAAAATTAAAATTCAACGTCAAAATTGAATCGTCAAAACGTTGCATTTCAAAAAATGAAATCAGAAGTACCCGAACTGACAAGACCCCCCACCTTAGACAAACTACTCTACCTAGATCTAAATGTTTTTAGTTGTTTGCAAAAATATTTAGATCTTGGTGAATGAATTACAATGACAACAAATAATTTTAAACAATGTTTCGGGTAGAATTTATTGACAGATGAAATTTATGTCCTTAAATAGATGCACAAATATAAGAAGATCGTTAGTTGTTCTACAAACGTTGAATTGGAAAGTTCGCTTGACAAAAATGGATAACATAGACTCTTTCTTTGTTACAATCCCCAGTGACAGTTCTATACATATTCACCCAGATAATACTCAAAGTCAATTTCAAACAGTATTGCCTAAGAATGTTACATTGAACAAAGATGATTGGGAAGTAGCTTTAGTTCAGCTAATAACACCTTCTCAATATATGAATATCCTCCCAACTGAAGCAGAATTTGACTTAGTGACAACAAACAGAGCATTCGGGAAAGAAGTTGCTGTTTTAACACGACAGGATGCATCAATACAAATAATTGCACTTGAAAATAAAAATCGAAAGCCTATAGATACTTGGGTGATTCGGTTTAAATTTCCAGCAGGAGCTTATATTTCTCCATCTCATTTACTGAATACAATAAATGACACTATTCAAACAAAGATTGGTGAAGTCCTTCAACAAAGAAACATGACCATCAATGTGCGTTTTTTAACATCTTCATTACGTCCACAGATGATATTCGAAAATTGTGATCATACAGGAATAAAATTCAACCCTGTCTTATTCCAGAAGTTGGGCGTTTCAGATGAACATAAAAGCACTATCATTTATCCGTATACAAAACAAAATGAAATATTCAAATATACCCCTAACATAAATGCAGGGTATAATCACTTGTTTATTTATTTGGACATAGTTGAATATTCCATCGTTGGGGACACATCAGCACCTTTGATTCATACTGTGCCTTTCATATCAGTAGATGGGGATGTGCATATCAACCATAAAATAAAGAAACCACACTTTGTTGCCTTATCCAAATTTCAATTTAGAACTATCAATGTTAAAATAACAGGCGAATATGGTTCTCCATTTCGTTTCATGTTCGGAAAGACTGTGGTACAACTTCATTTCAGAAAAAATAAATGAAATAATTCAAGCTAATCATTGTGGGGGAAAGAATAACTATTTCTAGTTATAAACTCAAAGACAGTGGTTTTCCGAAAGCAATTCCTGGAAAATACGAAGTTGCACTCCATAACCTTGACTGACCTGATTTATACAAGAAAAAAATCAATACTGCTAGATAAAACTGTACGCTTTATGAAATCAAACTTTTTCCCCAATACACAATACCTAGTGATAGTGAATTTACCCCGATTGGTCCTTGTCTTCCTCAAGGAATCATAAATTAATGATAGAAAATGATTTCATACGATTGAAACCCAGCAAAAAAAGGTCGTAGAGAGACCTTTAGAGGAAAACAACATAGGAAAGGAATAATTTCGATTGTGAAATCATGCCAAAAGAAAATTGTTGAATTGAAGGAAAACATTTTCAAAAGGCAATGAAATCTGGACATTAGAAAATCTTGACAGTAGAAAACATGTACGGAATGTCTCCTCTCCACCAATATTTACATGTTCAATATAGTATTTCCATTCATTCAATATGTTCATCCATCGACCCAATCACCTTTTGTCTTTTTCCTTCAATCTTTCAATTCAATATTTTCATTAAAGATTACGTATTTTCAGAATATCTTTGGTATTCATCAATATCATAAGATAGAATGGTGATAATGGGGTTGTTCCTAAAAGAACCATTTTCTCTTGATATCCAACAATTTATCGAAATGGAGCTAGTTTCGGATATTAACTGCAGATCTGTTGTTTCCAAATTTCATCCTCAGTTGGTGGCGAGAAAAAAACAGTCAGAAAGATCTTGACTAGTTGAAATGTTAGCTATGGATGAGCATCATCCATTCTCCATTTCCATCGATAATTCTTTGTCGGGGGATTGAAGATAGATTGAGATATATTTTTTCCACTGCCTGCTTTCTACTGTATAATTTTCAAAAACTATTCGACAGGTCAGCTAGAAAAGG
This sequence comes from Fragum sueziense, assembly GCA_963680895.1. Lineage (NCBI taxonomy): Eukaryota > Metazoa > Mollusca > Bivalvia > Cardiida > Cardiidae > Fragum > Fragum sueziense. Next base: position 52,085,831 of record OY804604.1, read on the forward strand.
GGAAACATAATAATTCATACAGAAAAGAAGACAATTTTGGGGTTTTCGCCAAGCAAAATGGACATAAAATCAGTAGAAAGATAAACAATTGTTTGGAAAGTTTTAAACCCTAAGTATACGCTTAACCTTGAGATAAAAATCAATACACAATGCTTTAAAACTTGACCGAGATTCCAAATACACTTACATGTATACATCAAGTTTATCGCTGCAATTTTAACTCGAATTATTTTGTGTTCAAAATGTTTTCGCATTTCCTTTCGTTGGTTGTTTCAAAAAGTTAAAGAAAAACAGCAACAGAATTTCGTTTCAGTCACATGAAACAATGTTTTCATAATATGCCTTTATTACTTTAGGTATTTAAACATAGTGGGAAAAGATAAACTAGATCTATTTCGATATTTCTGACAACCTTAATCTGGAACATTGCACCAGAGTAGAAGTCCAGCGCCTATGAAAAAAGCAATATATTGTCATAAAGAACTTATTTTGTTCTTTTTTTGTTTTACGCCAGAACACCCTCTGATAAATTTCACACGAAAAAAGACCTCAGATTGTCTAAGCCCCACAATGACTGGAATCGATCCCTCTTTTTTGAAATGACTAAGGCAAATTGCCACAGATTATGTAGACCTATAAATTTCTTAAACTCGAATAAACAATGATAAACTGTTTAAATCGAGATCATCGTTTGAAACGTAGAATTCCTTAACACCGTCTCAAATGGCATAATTTGAGGGTGACAGAATTTCAAAGTTACTAGACAACAAAATGAGAAAAAATGATAATTATAAGCGTTTTCTTCTTTTTGTGTTTTTTCTATGTCTATCCTGCTACGGATATCAGTTTGATTGAATGGAGCTTATCCCGTCAATCAATTTCTCATATCGCGACGGCTGGAGCAACTTAACATGGATTCCTGTAATTTCTAGTACTACCACAATATCCTTACGGGGGCGAGGCTCAAATTATTTTCCCACATAGGTTAACTTTTATCAAACCATTGGTGGAATACAATTTGCGTTAATAACTGCAGTTAAAGTTCATTTTGTTCTATACTACACATACTTCCATCTAGAAGTGCCAACCCCCTCCCAGAAAACATGATCAACATAGAGAAATCTTCAGTCAGAAATAAAACATGACAATATGAAAACCTTGTATTGTCAAAATTGTAACAAAGTCATAACCCTTAAAATAAAAAAATGTCAATCACTGAAATCGAAACCGTATGACCAAAATCCTCCCATCAGATCCAAAGAAATGACGGTATATAAATTCATGCCAGATACGATTTCAGTATCAGTTGCTCATGGAAAGAAAACCGATAATGTCAAAAATTAGTGCATGTTCAAGTCCGTTAGATCAAATGAAACAAGGACCAAGCACGGAATGTTGGAATCATAGCATTCTATGCGAATCTGACTCTCGGGTACAAGGTGTAAACATTAAACGACAGATATTTTTGGGGTCAAAAGTTAACCATTTGAAAATGTTTGTTGTTGAAGACCAGCTATCTGTGAAGGTTTACCAAGCAAACATTCTCCATGCATCAGTTGACTGTATTGTGAATGCTGCGAACAAGAATTTGCAACACGGTGGCGGAGTTGCTAAAGTCATATCGAAGGCGGCAGGCAATGTACTTGATAAAGATGGAAGGGAATATGTTAGCAAATATGGATATATTGGAGTAGGGAAGGTGTGCTGTACAACTGCAGGATGTTTGAAATACAAGTGTGTGATTCATGCTGTTGGACCGAATTGGAGAGAGTACAGACCATACAGCAAGGTAAATAATTATAAATATTGAATTACATTCGACTGATTTTCAACATGATAGATCTAGTTATTGCAAGATATCTTTGATAATAAATGTTTGTCGTAATAACGTTTTATTCTGAGATATCCTTTTGTTATCTATAGACAATCGGTGTCTCGCTAGTCCTGTAAATCATACGCACGATTTTTAACAGTTATTAAAACCGATACGGTGAAGACGATAGACTTAGCTTTGACTGAAATCCTACCATACTTCATAAAAGTGTATTCTCAACATCTTTTTTCTAGGATGATGTGAAACGGTGTGAGGTAGATCTGTATAATGCGATTTTCAACAGTTTAAAAGAAGCAAATAGAAGGTATCTTGAGTCAATAGCATTCCCTGGAATCAGTGCAGGTATGTCATACCACGAAATATGTCAACTTGTGTTCTATCAAAGATTGATGAGTTCCATAACCTTTTATTGAATATATGACGTTGGATTATTCATTTCATAAATCCTATTATTTGGGAGAAATGACGAAATGTATATTTTGTCCTTAGAAAAGGTTATTTCAAGCATAGGTTATTTCAAGGTTGTTGGTAATCTGTTCATTATTCTGTCTTTTTATTCCCTTTACAGGGGTATATGCATGTCCGTGGGAACTTTGTTTCACGCAGTATGCAAACGCCATCATAGAGTACAGTCGTATACCTCCAGAGAAAAGAAGCGTACGTGAAATCCATTTCGTGGACACCAACGAAAACTTAGTGAAACAAATGCAGTATTCATTCAATGCATTGTTACATGGAAAGTGAATTTCAATTGCCTCTTGTACAAAAGAATATTGAATATTGTGAATATCATAAAAAGGGAACATTCTCCATGGATTCACTAGTTCGTGGATAAATCAGTGGTGTGAAAAGGTGAAACAGTCGTGGAAGTAAAGATGTACGCAAACGAAATACAATATATCTTAGACAATGGCATGTGGATTAAAAACCTTCATGCAAATGTTTGTGCAAAAGATAAGTTACCAAAACAAAAACCACGACATGTTAATGCATATATCATCAACACCGAGACATCCCATAAGTCGGGAGAACATTGGGTAGCAGTGATATTCACCAGAAATGGTGAAACGTTATACTTCGATTCGTATGGATTACCACCTCTGGAAATGGAAATAATCAGTTTCATTCGGAATAATTCACTATCATGGACTTTCAACAATCAGATGTTACAAAGTGTACTCGGGCAAGTGTGTGGTCACTACTGTGTATTCGCATTGGATGGTGTTTCGAAAGGATACGATCTACAGAAATTACTCCAGAAAACATTTACCACAAAGAACCTTCACAGAAATGATCGTTTAGTATCATCGTGGCTTATGCAAAACTTAAACTATCTCTTCTAATGTTGTTGTAAATTGTGTTACTTGTTCATAGTTCATTGTTCATAGTTCAATAAAATGTCAGAAAAAAATATATCCTCTCTGTTCATTATTTCTTTCCCTACTGTGAACAAGCGAAACTGTCATGATAAATGGCCACATCTTGAAAGTTACGCTATACATAAAACTGATTCTCACAAACTGACTCTCACAATCTGATTCTCGAAATCCTGACAACAAATCATTTTCAACTTCGGATCGAATGCTCCGTAGAATTCCTTGATATCCGAGTGAGAATACCCCTCGTTGTTAAAAGACAGTCCATACCCTGCTAAAAAACGACTAAGTCCAAACCTCGATTCGTCAAAACGACTTAGTCCAAAACCCTGAGAAAGGCGTTAGTCTGCCCTACCAGAGGGCAGACTAGCGCCTTTTCAACCTTGATTCTTCAAAAACTACTAAATTCGAACCCTCATTGTTGAAATGATTCAGTTCAAACCCTGATTCAAAACGAATAAGTCCAAGCCCCAAAACACCAAAACAAGGTTCAACCAAAACGACTAAGTCCAAAACCCTAAAAAGGCGCTAATCTGCCCTACCAGAGGGCAGACTAGGGCCTTTTCAACCTTGATTTGTCAAAACGACTAAGTCCAAACTCAAAAAAGGGCCTGGGAGGGTAGTATGGGCCAATATAGATAAAGAACAAAGTTCTTGCCCTCTATATTAGCCCATACTCACCTACCAATATTGACAAAAAACGTCAAAAAGACCAAAAATGCCGAAAATGGCCAAACACCCTGATTCGTAAAAACCCTGCTAAAAACGACTAAGTCCAAAACTCTAGTAAAATAGACTAAGTCCAAGCCCCAAAACATCAAAACCTCGATTCGTCAAAACGACAAAGTCCAAAACCTCAAAAAAACTTGATTCGTCAAAACGACTAAGTCCAAACTCAAAAAGGCCTGGGAGGGCACTATGGGCCATATAGACAAAGAACAAAGTTCATTTGTCAAAAAATGCCCCAGACTCCCCTACCAATATTGACAAAAACCGTCAAAATCCTCAAAAAGGCCAAAAATGCCAAAAAAGGACCAAAAAAGGCCAAAAAGGCCTGGGAGGGCACTATGGGGCAATATAGAAAAAGAACAAAGTTCATTTTTCTAAAAGTGCCCCATAGAGCCCTCCTTTACTACTTACGCCTGATGATATGTGATCATATAACTATATCATGCTATAGATATGTTGACTTTAACCCTTTACCAAATGACAAAATTTCAGAGTAATCCACTTCAAAAACTATCGCAAATGACAATGTGGATGTTTTTAAAGATAAGATTTGTGTAAAATATGGTACTGAAAATATTGAGACAAAAGGAGAAACTGCTGGTTATAAGCAGTTTCTTCTTTTGTTTCAATATTTTCCCAAGCCTTTTCTATTAGGGATGTCAAAACCAGGTCTTGTTTGGGAAAGGGTTAAACCTTTACCAAACAAGACCTGGTTTTGACGTCCCTAATTTAATAGGCCTTTGAAAACATTGAGGCAAAAGAAGAAACTGCTGATAACCAACAGTTTCTCCTTTTGTCTCAATGTTTTCTATGCTATATCATACATAAATTTCATCATTATCAACATCCATATTGCTGTCTTCACCTGCCATAAAATTATTCTATCCAACAATTTTGTCATTTGGGGAAGGGTTAAACCTTTTCCAAACAATTAAATTTTACGGTGATCCAATTTGAAAGCTAAACTGCTGACAACAAAAGAGATATTGTGAAAGATAGGATTTGTGTATAAGGCAACATGGAAAAAATCTGGACCTAACTGAAAAGAAGAAACTGCTAGTTATCAGCAGTTTCTTCCTTGTCTCAATATTTTCCCATGCTTATTGTGTGACTGTAATGTCTAAACTGGGTCTTGTTTGGGAATTGGTTAATGGTAAGCATTCACTGGTTTTGTCATGCATTAAAGGAATTTTTCTGAAAACATACAGGCAAAATAAGAATATGCTGATGACAGACATTTTCTCCTTTTGCCTCAGTAGTTTTGTAGTTAAATTTTACACATATCTTGTTTTTATCTAGATCCATTTTGTACTCTGCTGTAGTTTTCCAACTGGAACTGTTCAACTTTTTGCCATTAAGAAAAGAGTGAAAGATTAACTCTTCCCTATGCAAACAATACTTTGTTTTAAACATCTTGATAGAAAATGCTTGAAGAAACAGTGAGATAAAAGGAGAAAATGCTGATGACCAGCATTTTCTCCTTTTGCTGCAATGTTTTTTAAGCAATAATGAACATAAATAATATTAGTCTTTACTTCTTTTTATGTCATCTGCAATAAACTTTAACCCTTTCCCAAACAAGACCTGGTTTTGATGTCCCTATTAGAAAAGGCTTGGGAAAACATTGAGGCAAAAGAAGAAACTGCTGATGACCAGCAGTTTCTCCTTTTGTCTCAATATTTTCTGTGCCGTATTTTCCACAAATCCTATGTTAAATAACATCCATTTTGTGATTACTGGCAGTTTTTGAAGTGGATCACCTTGAAATGTTTGGGTAAGGGTTAAACTGGAAAATTCTAATCTTAGGCTGTTTGGGAAAGGGTTCAATTGTAAACATTTTTGTTTTCAGATTATGAGATAATGAGAAGTCAGATGTACTGTGGCGATCAAGGCGAACTGACCGAAACATCTAAAGTTGAAAATGAGGACATTATTTCATAGACTTACACGCAAAAAACATGTTTCAAATGAAAACTTGGAGAAAACACAATTATCACGATGTTTAAACACATTGGATCTAACAGCATTAGGTTTGTTCACATTTGTTAAGATTAGCATTTAGCATTTTCTTTTCCTAGACTTTCATGAAAAAACATAAAAAAATGTTGAACATTTTGAGTGAAATAATTTTTTATGTTAATGTATGAATATCTTTGGTTTTACAGACTTTTTCACTCCTTTCTCCAAACTTTTTTAATTCTATGCCATAAATCTTCCACTTGTAGCACTATGTGGAATATATGGTAAATTCTACAACAGAATTTATGGTTTAAAAACCAAAGGGGATAGCTCTTTGCCCTTTCCCAAATGACACAATTTTAGGGTTGTACACTGCGGCCCCAAATGGAAAGCTCCTGTATCAAAGAAAATGAACGTTGAAAAGATATGTTCATTGTACAATATACCAAAGAAAATAATGAGGCAAAGGAGAAAATGCTGATAAAAACATTTTCCTCCTTTGCCACAATGTTTTCTCAAGCTTTTTTTCATAGGGTAGTCAAAACCAGGTCTTATTTTGGAAAAGATTAAAGAACATTTTTCTTCCTCCTCCTTAATATTTAAGTCGCTTGTGCTGGATATGATGTATAATATTTTGTGACATTTTGATTCTTTTTTTTTAAATTTAATGAATAGCAATGTATTTTGAAATAATCACGGTATATAATTTGAATTTGATAATACTCGAAAATCAAAATCAAGAACATAATGAAGGACATTTAAAGTCCAAATCTGTAGATAACATCATATAGTATTGAACCCTTCTTTTAAAAATGATATTTTTGTAAAAAATTTATAACTTTATTTAAATACTAAAATTTTCAGCTAGCGGGCTATTGTAGCGGGCTATTGTAGCGGGCTTTTGTCATGGCGCTCATTCCTTTTTCACAATGGTGGCAGAAAAAATTCACAAAACTTGTTCTTAAATTTGTGTATACTGTAACAAATAAATGAAATAAAAAAAAGACAAAAAGATAAAATCTACATAAAAAATGAGAAAAGGAAAATCAGTACATAAATAATTTAAACCAATTTAATTGGTAATCAAAAAGCCTTATTCTAAATAAAAAGATAAATACATGTTTTACTTATTATAGACCATTTTGTACAAAGGCAACATGTAGGAAAACTCGAAAACTATAGCAAATTAATCTAACAGCACACATGTGCACACACATGATGATTGGGTAAATTTTAATAGAACTTTCATTTATAATTTCACCACACCAAAGGCTTATCAGAGAGAGAAACATCCATCATGAACAAGATCAATAGAGGCAATCAGTAAAACGGAAAAAGGACGAACTCAGAATTCTATAACAAACACACTGTATTGATGGGTACAAAAGGAGGCTAAATTAGCATAATGTACCTGTCTATTTGACTTAAAAAATTTACAAGTTTTGGGAAGGCGAATAAGAAAGACCAATCTTCAGAAAGAAGTTCAACCCTTTTGGAATGGAAAATTAGAATTTAACGGAATGTTGGGTTGCATTCTGGGGTCTGTACCTCAATGTGCTTAATGGAGGGACCTTATAATACTACAATTACACACACACACTTTAAGGGTAGAAAACATTGTGCAAAATGAAGAAATTGATTGTCACATGCAATTTCTTCATTTTCCACAATGTTTTTAAAGCCTTTATCTTGAGGGCCTTCAAAAAGTGTCTTTGTGTGGGAATGGGTTAAAATAGCTATAGATGAAAAACACATTCTTAAATCTTTGTAAAATTGAAGTCTTGATTGTTCATGGCAATTTTATGGACTATGTATCTGTATACATTGCCAGTATCATCATAAGCTGGAATTTCCTTCCCTTTCCTTTACTTTCTTCTTGTTCATGAACGCCTTTTTTTCCCTAACTGTTTTGCTAAGCTGCTTTTTTTAACCCTTTCCAAAATAAAACCTTGTTTTTACATTAAAAGGCTTGTGAAAATATTGATGCAAAAGACAAACAGCATTTTCTTCTTATGCCTTAATATTTTCTATTCCATAATGTTCACAAATTATGTTGTATTTCACAATACTAAAGTTTTTTCGAGAAACCTGGGCCAGGTGCTCCAGCAACCACAATATACTTGAGATACTGTTACAAGAAGCAGTTAACCCATTACCAAAGGACAAAATTTTGGACTTTTCCTATTTAAAAGGTGTAGCAGACAACAATTTCAAGTAGATGAAAATTTAAAATCCTTTCTATTTTGGATTATAAAACATTGTGGAAAATGAAGAAATTGCTTGTGACAAGCAATTTCTTCATTTTCCACAATGTTTTCAAAAGCCTTTATCTTGTGAGGAGTCAAAAGGAGTCAATGTGTGGTAATGGGTTAAATATCAAACCAATCTTACTGTAAAACTAACCACTGACCACTGGATTTTGTGTAAAATTTAACACAAAACATGTTAAAGCAAAGGGAGAAAATGCTGGTTGTCAGCATTTTCTCCTTTTGCTTCAATATTTCCCAAGCCATTTCTATTAGTATTGTCAAAACCAATCCTTGTCTGGGAAAGGTTGAAACACACAATATTGAATTCGGATCAATGGTTAAAGTAATCTAGACAATGTCATCATCCCCTCTTATCTAGGGGTTATTAAGTGCAGCTTTAATATGTCTGCTAAATGATTGTGACACTTAACCTATTACCTAGAAGGCAACATTGTAGGGTTTTCAATTTTATAAGCTAATCATAATACAGATGATAAAGGGATGCTATAAAAGATAGAATTTGTATATAATTCAAAGCAGAAAAAATTGAGGCAAAAGGAGAAACTGCTGGTAATCAGCAGTTTCTTCTTTTGCTTCAATCTTTTCCCAAGCTTTCTTCTTTTAGGAACGTCAGAACAAGGTCTTGTTTGGGAAGAGTTAACCCATTACCAGACGACAAAATTTAAGAGTGATCAAATTCAAAGATGTTGCAGCCACAAATTTCATCTGAATGAACTTTACATTATTTGCTCTTTTATGGTAGAAAACATTGTGGGGAATAAAGAATTTGCTTGTCGCAAGTCTTTATTTTATTGAGCATCAAAACGTGTCAATGTGTGGGAATAGGTTAACAATTTACAACATTGTTATGAAGGTTTTAAAAAAAACCCACAAGATAAAGGCTTTGGACATTTCGTCATTTCACACAATGTTTTCTACAAGAGCAAAAACAAAAAATATTGAAATTTCATTCTGTTGATCATGTTGTTTGCATATTTGAATTTGGTCAAGTTTGCATTTTTGCCATTTAGTAAAATGTGAAACCGTTTACAAGTAATATTGTAATACTTACTATTTCACTTGAGTTTTAGTGCATTAGCCAATTACCACGCAATGACTCTTTTTGACTCCCTACAAGATAATGGCTTTTAAAAACAGTGTGGAAAATGAAGAAATTGCTTGTGACAAGCAATTTCTTCATTTCCCACAATGTTTTCTACCCCAACAGAACAACAAATCTTAAATATCATGCACTTTAAATTGTCATCTGCATCACCTTTGAATTTGGAACAGTTCAAAATTTAGCCATCTGGTAATAGTTTAGAGTGTATGTCCATCTGATTTATCTTGTCCATGCAATATCTCCTAAATGGTATATGCTAGCAACTTCAAACTTCATACACTAATTGTCGTTGTAAATGCAAAACCTCGTATCTAGTTTTTGGAAAATTTTAAAGGGGGGGGGGGGGGTGGAAAAATTTACTTGAAATTTGGACATATTGTTCACAAGTAATGTATCATCAATACTGATCAGTAAAAATATCTCAAAACCCGCGAAAATTGTCTTAACTGGGCACACAAGTTTGTGCTTTGAAAATCGCACCAATCAACATACAAGGTTTTGCATTTACACTGACGTAATAGATATCATTGAGAAGAAGTGTCAGTAGCAAGGGTCATAACTCTTACTTCCTTACCTTCTGAATTATTGATAATACTGGCTCCTGGAGCATATCCAATGCTCTATTAGTGAAAGTATCTTTATATTTCACACAAAGATACCTCCTGCTTTTATTGAAGATCATTTGACCTTTGACACTATGACTTTGACTTTAGAGTTTGAGTTGCTTTTCAAAAATGCACTATTAGAGATATTGTACCTTGGTATTTCATACATAGATACATCCAGATCTTGACCTTTTGACAATGACATATTGTTGGTGGGGAGTCAAAACCTTGTAACTACAGCTTGAAAAAGCTGGAGTTACGAGGTTTTGACTTCCCACCGATGATATATCATTGCGACCTTAGCCTTATCACTTCACTGTCAAGAAAGTGAAATACTGACTGGTTTCACTTGTAACTTGTAACTGTCTTTGGAGTTTGCTCTCTTAATCATTTGCCAAACAGCAAACTGATAATTCCTATTTGAAAGCTGTTGAAGATAAAAAATGAAGTTTATCAGATTTTGACATCTGTAAAAAAGCACAGAAAATATTGAGGCAAGAGGAGAAAATGCTGGTTATCAACATTTTCTACCTCGCTGTTTATTGTTTTCCAAAATCCTTTATAAAAGTTTCTTCAAAATTAAACAAGGACTTGTTTGAGAAAAGCTTAAAATTAATTCTGACTTGCATGATTGATGGGGCAAGTTTTTGTGTATGAGACATGCATGGCAAAACTCAATTCATGTCTGTCTATCATTTTGCATGTTTTTTCTATTAAACTGTTTATAGATCTGTTTGTTTGTCTGTCTGTCATTATCACGGTGGATAATCACGTGATACAATATTTTCGGAAAATCTTCAATAATTTTATAAATACTGGACCTATTTGAATTCCGTTTGAAGCAGAGAAGGTGGACAGACGTCACACATTAGATGGACGTGATACCAAGAGTTTGAATGAGAATCAAAGATATTGAAGATTATCGGAAATTCTGAGTCACATGATTATACACCGTGATTATGTCAATTAATCTTTCATTACAGGATTTGTAAAGTGAGCTTATCTTTAGCAGGTATGCTGTATATATGGGCTGTGGCTGGATAAGTGGCCAAGATTAACTTTGGACTGTCAGATTGTCTGTCTGTTTGTCTGTCTGTCTTTATATCTTTTGTTTTATTATCACAGGTGTAGGCAGTACTCTAGGAGCAGGTATATATGTTGTGGCAGGTCAGGTAGCCAAGATCCACTCAGGTCCATCTGTCTGTCTGTCTGTCTGTCTGTCTGTCTGTCTTTATATCTATTAATTTATCATCACAGGTGTGGGCAGTACTCTGGGAGCAGGTATATATGTTGTGGCAGGTCAGGTAGCCAAGATCCACTCAGGTCCATCTGTCTGTCTGTTTGTCTGTCTGTCCATCTGTCTGTCTGTCTGTCTGTCTGTTTGTCTGTCTGTCTGTCTGTCTGTCTTTATATCTATTACTTTATCATCACAGGTGTGGGCAGTGCTCTAGGAGCAGGTATATATGTCGTGGCAGGTCAGGTAGCCAAGATCCACTCAGGTCCATCTGTCTGTCTGTTTGTCTGTCTGTCCATCTGTCTGTCTTTATATCTATTACTTTATCATCACAGGTGTAGGCAGTACTCTAGGAGCAGGTATATATGTTGTGGCAGGTCAGGTAGCCAAGATCCACTCAGGTCCATCTGTCTGTCTGTCTGTTTGTCTGTCTGTTCTTATATCTATTACTTTATCAACACAGGTGTGGGCAGTACTCTAGGAGCAGGTATATATGTTGTGGCGGGTCAGGTAGCCAAGATCCACTCAAGTCCATCTGTCTGTCTGTCTGTCTGTTTGTCTGTCTGTCTTTATATCTATTACTTTATCAACACAGGTGTGGGCAGTACTCTAGGAGCAGGTATATATGTAGTGGCAGGTCAGGTAGCCAAGCTCAATTCAGGCCCATCTGTCTGTCTGTCTGTCTGTCTGTCTGTTTTTATATCTATTACTTTATTGTCACAGGTGTAGGCAGTACTCTAGGAGCAGGTATATATGTTGTGGCAGGTCAGGTAGCCAAGCTCAATTCAGGCCCATCTGTCTGTCTGTCTGTCTGTCTGTCTGTTTTTATATCTATTACTTTATTGTCACAGGTGTAGGCAGTACTCTAGGAGCAGGTATATATATTGTGGCAGGTCAGGTAGCCAAGCTCAATTCAGGCCCATCTGTCTGTCTGTCTGTCTGTCTGTCTGTCTGTATTTATATCTATTACTTTATTATCACAGGTGTGGGCAGTACTCTGGGAGCAGGTATATATGTTGTGGCGGGTCAGGTAGCCAAGATCAACTCAGGTCCATCTGTCTGTCTGTCTGTCTGTTTGTCTGTCTGTTTGTCCATCTGTCTGTCTTTATATCCATTACTTTATTATCACAGGTGTAGGCAGTACTCTGGGAGCAGGTATATATGTTGTGGCGGGTCAGGTAGCCAAGATCAACTCAGGCCCGGCCGTCTTTCTGTCCTTCCTTGTTGCCGCAGTGGCCTCCATTTTAGCAGGTAGGACTAGCTTTTCTTTCAGTGGCACTAGATATGAAAGCTTAACCCTTTCCCGAACAGCAAAATTTTAGGGTGATTTTCTTTAAAAACTGCCACAATTGACCAAATGGATGTTATTAAAGATAGAAGTTATGTAAAATAGCGCATAGAAAATATTGAGACAAAAGGAGAAACTGCTGGTTATCAGCAGTTTCTTCTTTTGTTTCAATGTTTTCCCAAGCCTATCCAATTAGGGACGTCAAAACCAGGTCTTGTTTGGGAGAGGGTTAATTAAAGGGACCCATAGGTTAGCAATTTCTTAATTGCCCACAATGTTTTCCGAAGCATTTATCTTGTGTGTTGTCAAAGATGTGTTTATGAGGGAATTGGTTAAGGACTTTCAGCGACACTATTGAAATGAAATAAGTGTTAACATTGTGTTAAAAACCATTTAATGAACCAGCTGTTTGCCATTGATATGTATTGTTTCTCAAACCATAATTGAAGTATAATTCTTTCACAATTATGACCTGGGTTTCATGCCTCTTATTTGAAAAGCTTAGGGTGACATTGAGGCAAACAAGGAAAAAGCTGATGACCAGTACTTTCTTCCTTTGATGAATATTTTTACATCTAAATTGTACACACATTCTATTTTAATCAGAATCCGGATTGATCTTTACAACAGCTTTCCTGTTGAACCAACCAAAAACCAGACCTCAGAAACCCTTGAACCAAATTGGATGAAACTCCATGTTTGAACTCCCTTGAATGTTTCCAAGATATATGAGTCCTCTGTTTCTAAATTTTAGGGTGTGTCACAGAAAAAAAGTGGCCTAAATGCAGAAATTAATTCTTTCTAATTTTTTTTTATCTAATGGTGAGAATTCAATGTAGTCTAGTATCAGAGTAGTATATTAGAAGCTTTAGACCATACGCTATTAATGATATATGTGCAAAAATTGTGTCATTGCAAAAGGGGCCTTGATACTTTTTGGCCACAAACACTTATTCAGGCAGCATAACCTGCTTATGATGGATCTTGTTTTGTTGAATAAAGATTTGATATAAATACTGGATTTCTGTTGACATGTCTTTTTATTCAATATACAGAGCTGGAGTCTGTAAGACAGGTTCAGCATATGTGTACAGTTATGTAAGCGTGTATTTATGTTTACAGGTCTATGTTATGCTGAGTTTGGTGCTCGTGTGCCTGAGACAGGTTCAGCATATGTGTACAGTTATGTAAGCGTGTATTTATGTTTACAGGTCTGTGTTATGCTGAGTTTGGTGCTCGTGTACCTAAGACAGGTTCAGCATATGTGTACAATTATGTAAGAGTGTATTCATGTTTACAGGTCTATGTTATGCTGAGTTTGGTGCTCGTGTACCTAAGACAGATTCAGCATATGTGTACAGTTATGTAAGAGTGTATTTATGTTTACAGGTCTATGTTATGCTGAGTATGGTGCTTGTGTACCTAAGACAGGTTCAGCATATGTGTACAGTTATGTAAGTGTGTATTTATGTTTACAGGTCTATGTTATGCAGAGTTCAGTGCTCGTGTACCTAAGACAGGTTCAGCATATGTGTACAGTTATGTAAGAGTGTATTTATGTTTACAGGTCTATGTTATGCTGAGTTTGGTGCTTGTGTACCTAAGACAGGTTCAGCATATGTGTACAGTTATGTAAGAGTGTATTTATGTTTACAGGTCTATGTTATGCTGAGTTTGGTGCTTGTGTACCTAAGACAGGTTCAGCATATGTGTACAGTAATGTTCAGTGTATTTATGTTTACAGGTCTATGTTATGCTGAGTGTGGTGCTTGTGTACCTAAGACAGGTTCAGCATATGTTTACAGTTATATATCAGTGTATTTATGTTTACAGGTCTATGTTATGCTGAGTTCAGTGCTCGAGTACCTAAGACAGGTTCAGTATATGTGTACAGTTATGTGACAGTGTTTGTTATGTTTACAGGTCTATGTTATGCTGAGTGTGGTGCTCGTGTACCTAAGACAGGTTCAGCATATGTGTACAGTTATGTAAGAGTGTTTGTTATGTTTACAGGTCTATGTTATGCTGAGTTTGGTGCATGTGTACCTAAGACATGTTCAGCATATGTGTACAGTTATGTTATAGTGTATTTATGTTTACAGGTCTATGTTATGCTGAGTTCGGTGCTCGTGTACCTAAGACAGGTTCAGCATATGTATACATTTATGTGACAGTGTATTTATGTTTACAGGTCTATGTTAGGCTGAGTTCGGTGCTCGAGTACCTAAGACAGGTTCAGCATATGTGTACAGTTATGTGACAGTGGGAGAATTGATGGCGTTTGTGATAGGATGGAATCTTATACTTGAATATGTTATTGGAAAGTCATGCTTATGTATTTAGTTATTTTGGTTACTATTGTACTCTTATAGAGTGACAAAAATGTACAAAAAAGACATTCAAAAAGGCAGCCGAATTTATGATTTTCAAACAAGACCTGGCCCCGGTTTCTTGAAAAAACTAAGTATCAAACTCAGACTCAAATCTAAGCACCATGTTCAAATCACACAAAATCCATGTGAACTTCAATTGAATACCAATCAACGTTGATTGGTATTCAATTGAAGTTGAGCATGAACTCACAAGTATGTGCTTAAGCATTTTTGAGATATCAGGGCCTGATTTTTAAGTAGCTAGAAATGGTTTAGAAAAACTGAGGCAAAATAATAAATTGCTTATAACCAGCATTTTCATGTTTTTCTTTACTATTTATATGCCGCTGGGGGCGGTTGTATATTGGCGTCATATTCTCCGTCCATCCATCCTTGTGTCCCTCAGTATATGCATCCACTTTTCTTGTGAGCGCAACTCCTCCCAAGTTTCTGGCTGGATCTTTTTTAAACTTGGTCAATGTTATCACCTCAATTGGTAGATATGCATGAAGGAAGGATTTTATGGTTCATTGATTTTTGCCTGAGTTATGCCCCCTTAAAAGTTCCTCTTTGAGGCGGCGTATATTGTGACCATGGCACCCTTGTTTCTTTGTTACATTGTATGCAAATCTGATCTTTAACAACACCCATTTTATGGTCTGCATCAGTTATCATACAGGAAAAGTGTTAAAGTTCAGGGTAAAGATGAACCTATTACCACACAGTGACACTTTTTGACTCCCCATAAGATAACGACTTTGGGAAACATTGAGGAAAATGATGGGAAACATTGAGGAAAATGAAGAAAGCAGGCCTGGAAGAAAGTGCTTGTGAAAAGCAATTTCTTCATTTCCCACAATGTTTTCTGTATAAAAAGACAAAAACATGTAAAATTTCATTCACTTTCAGTTGTCGTCTGGAGAATCATGAATTTGGAACAGCCCATTTTTTTGTCGTTTGGGAATGGGTGTTGATAGAGCTTGGTGTTTATCTTCAATTTGTGCAGGTAGAAATACATGGTTAGGTGTACCATTATCATGTTTGTTAAACCATTACCAAATGATTAAATATGAACCTGTCCGTATTCAAAGATGTTGCACATTGTAATTTCAAATAAATGAAAGGGGGTGTCTCAAATCTGCCCACGCATGGATTTTCTTTTAACTCTGCATGGTGATAAAGGACCACATACAAGCTATGAAAATGCATTTAGTTTCTTAGATAATCCAAACTGGATTCCAAAAAGCCACCTTGACTTATTCCCAGTATGACATGAAACATGGCCCCTTTTTCATGTGTCGCAAAACTTTAGTTTCGTGTATTTTCAAGATCTGTCATTTGAATTTGATCCGAGACACATAAGGCATTACATTCATACCAGAAAAGGTATTTGAGGAAATTATTATGAATGTTTTTTATTGAATTAATCATGAAAAAATGCATATTTTTCAGAAAAAAATGGAAAAGAGTAAAATTGAATTCCAAAGTTAAGTATGTTGGAGTCTTTGTCAAGATTCCATATGATCACAAAAACATGCTACATATTTCCTCTTACTTTGAGCCAAATTATATGGAAATCCAAAACCGGTAACAATGTCATATACATATTATTGATGAAAGTGATGTTTGGTCCAAAACTTGTATTCAGTAAAAATTCGATTGTGCTCCTAAAAACATTTTTATATTCAGTAAAATCAACTGTAGCATACAGTACAAACCTGCATCAATATTCATGCCCAAAAAAACTCATTGGAAAAAACATAGAATTAATATAAATATTACTTATATTAATTTAACAAAATTACATGTATGGAAGCCAAGATAGGCATACATAATACACATTGCAAGTTTTCTTGACTATTTGGTCACATTGTCTATGCACCATTTTTAGTGAGACTATGACATGCAATAAATGTCAAGCCAAATGTTATGAAATTGAAAAGACGCGTAGAACCGGTACGGTAAAGCATCAAAAGTTGCCCTTCCGGGTAACATGTTGTTTAGCCATCAATAGCGCTTAAAAGTCACATGGGAGCTGGATTATCTGTTTCTTATGCATCACAACAATATTTTCACTTTTACAAGATTGACAAATGCCATCAGAGAAATCGGTGTTTTTTTCTTATTTGCTTTCTCATGTTTCAAAAGATCTATAAATAACTCTTGCTGTTAGCTTTCATGAATCACGGCTGACTTGAATAATTTAAAATGATTTTTATAGAAAATTTCCTCTCTTTTTTTGTAAAGTAGGTACACCTGGGACAAGATCTAATGTGACCCTGGACAAAAATATTGTAACCAACTTTGAAGTCTACTCCTTAGCAAACTTACATACAAAATTTAAAACATCATGGCTGTGTAAAGCTTTACAAAAAGAGCTTATTTTTATTATATGAAATGTTTCCCCCTTTATGCTGCCACAGCAACAAAAGTTTATGACGAAAAGAAATTCTAATACAGAGAGTTGTACTCCTTTAACCCAAGGATACTTTTTATCAAGTTTCAAAAAGATTTACATATTAGATTGGGAGAAGAAAGAATTTTTCAGAAAATGCCAACAGACAGACAGACACACGGACAGATGACAGGAAATAATCGAAAAAATGCCTTGCATCTTGATTTATCCTCAGGTAAACTAAAATAACCAAAAAAGTAAACAAAACATTTGAAAAAAGTCATTTTTAAAAAAAATCTTAATTTTGTCCATTCTTGGAAATGTGCACTATTCAGATGGAAATTCCAAAAGCAACATTTTACCGGTTTTATTTTTTCTCGATATTTCATGATAATCATCAGTATATTTGTGCGCAACTTTTACATAATTTTCAAATCTTGACAAGAACTGGAACAAAGAAAATTTTTGAACAGAATTTGCTTAAAATATTTAAAAACAATGAATTTTTGGGTTACCCCCTTACATCAGTTGATATAAAACAATTTTTTGTACATAATTATATATATTTTTGTTTCATACAGGATCACGGACTACTGGGCATTATTTTTAGAATAAATTACGCGATGAAACTAACAACCAGAACGCTTGCACACTGTTTTAATCAGGGTACCCTATTTTTTCATGGTGAAGACTTAAAATTCCGAGAAAATTGTTTTCTGGAATGTGCGATTTAAAACATTTCATGAATAGGAACCGTTATCTAGTGTACTAACTTCACGCCAAATTTCATTAAATTCCGAGCGTGGGCAGACTCCCATGTTATTTTTCCTATTCGTTAGACACCCCCTTTGACACTTTTTTGTCATGCTCCGTAGAAAACATTTTCCAAAATGTTTTCCAAAGCCTTTTGCTCTCTGGGCGTCAAAAAGTGTTCCTGTGTAGAAATAGAATAATAGGAAAAGATTTTATTCTGTTAACCTTGATGCACTTTCGGACAAACAATAGTATTTCTGTAGGTGTTGCTGTAAAATCTGGTATCTACGGCTTGATTCTTGCCATAGAACTTTCAGAGATTTTATAATAAGGACGGTTAGTCAAAACAACAGTAAACCCGGTCTATTTTTAGTTCAAAATTCATAAACCATTTGATATTATCTTACAGGTACATCCAGTGTAGCCAGAGCATGGAGTTTATATTTTGACTCTCTTATCAACAATAAAATACAACATGCATTCCGTGACAGTATGCCCATGAATATAGAAGGTCTCTCACCATATCCCGATTTCTTCTCTTTTGGAATTACGCTTCTACTGACAGGTAATTATATAGATATTTTATTGTTTATCAAATACTTTGGTGCGGATACTCATTGGAATTATCTCATCAAGATGATTCAGATGAGTACACACAACATAGGGTTTTGAGTTGAAAAAACAAAAATAGAGAACTCTCATCATATCCTGATTTCTTCTCTTTTGCCATCACACTGCTTCTAACAGGTATTTAACCCTTTCCCAAACAACACAATTTTAGGGTGATTCACTTCAAAAACTGCCAAAAATGCCAAAATCAATGATACTAAAGAAAGGATTTGTGTAAAATATGGCACAGAAAATATTGAAACAAAAGGAGAAACTGCTGGTTATCAGCAGTTTCTTCTTTTGTTTCAATGTTTTCCCAAGCGATTTCTATTAGGGACGTCAAAACCAGGTCTTGTTTGGGAAATTGTTAATTATTAACATTCCTTATACCATCATTCCTATTTTGATGTAGATCTACTCTATACGCCATGTTACTGATGTCTTTTGCTTTGTTTGCAACCCCCACATTATGGCATTTATTGTTCATGCTCATATGATTATCATGAAATAAGTCTTGTAAAAAACTGAATGGCCGTGGTTTAAGCAATACTTTAATTTGTTTACAACAAAAAAAGTAAACTATTATAAACATGATTTTAGCTCACCTGAGCACAAAGTGCTCATGGTGAGCTTTTGTGGTCACTCATTGTCCGTCAGTCTGTAAGTCTGTCCATAATTTGGTGTGACATTCACAAATATTGATCAATCTAGACCAAACTTAATTGGTCAAAACATGTATGATTAAAAGTTCTTGGATGAGTACAATTTTACGTCAAATTGGACTTGGATGTCCGGAGTTATGTGCCCTTGAACATCACAAATAGCCACTATTGACTTTGTTATTACTCTAGCATCTAAAAATATTGACATATCAAGACAAAACCTTGCCACTTGAAAGACATTAAATGAGTTCGATTTTCAGTCTGAATAAAGAGGAAAGTCTGAAGTTATCTGCCCTTGCATTTGACAAAATTGCTGTTTTCGACCTTATTTTTACTCTTACAACAAAATGATTGATCAAAACTAAACTCTTGGCCACAATGTTGGTGGCCATAAGATATTGTATGAGTTTAATTTCCTTTGATGATTAAAGTTTTTAGATTGATCATACTAAAAAAACCAGAGTAATAATGTGCCCTTGACATTGACAAACTTTGTTTTCACTCTAACTTATGGCTCAGTTTTTTTCTTCATATATATCATCTAGTGAAATTTCTAGATAGTCAATTTGTATAACATTAAACTGCAATAATTATAAATTACATAAGTTGCATTGCATATTTGGTATGGACATAATGTATATAATTGTACTCTCAAAAGAACATATGGGCCATTTTTGCCCACAGGTTGAAATTTGATTGCCAGTCTCTAAGAAAAAATGCCAATGTCCCTATAATCTGGCCCAAACTTATCCCTTTAAATGAAGACATTGCTTGTCACAATTATATCTTCACCAATTTGAAAGCTGCTGCAGACCTCACTACAGATGTTGATAATGAGAGGATTTATGTACAGAATAGCAGTAACACGGAAAATATCAAGGCAAAAGGAGAAAGTGATTATAACCATCATTTTGTTCTTTTGTCTTAATGTCTTCCCAAGAGTTTTCCATCAGAAATGTCAAGACTCTGTCTTGTTTTGAAAACAGTTTGACTTGCCCTTTTTCAAACAAGACCTGCTTTTTACATCCTTGACAGAAAAGGCTTGAGAAAACATGAAAAAAAATGAAGAAAATGTCAATTATGGGCTCAATGACATTAATTTTACATTGTATACAAGTCCAACCTGTATCAACATATATTTTATGGTCTGCTGCAGCTTTTGAATTAGACAAATTTAAAATATTGCCTTTTTGGAAAGGTCTAGCTTGTATAAAATTGACATTTTTCTTGCAGTTATCCTCGCTGTTGGAGTTAAGGAGTCATCAAGATTCAACAACATATTTACTGGAGTTAATCTACTGGTAGTTACATATATTATTGTGTGTGGGTCGTTTAAAGCTGACTCCAAAAACTGGGCTATAAATCCAGATTCGGTGAGTTAATCTACTGGTTGTAACAAAATTATTGTCAACAGAAACTGATAACTGCAGCTTAAAACAAGCTGCAGATACAAGTTTTTTTGTTGAAAAACAGCGATAGTTTATTGTGTGTGGATCATGTAAAGCTGACTCAACAAAACTGGGCTATCCATCCAGATGAGCTGAGAACAGAATAATAATCAATCTTGTCTGTTTTGGCACACTAAGAAAGGCTTTGCTTGCAAAGTTCTCTATGCAATTCCTGATGCTGATGCATTTGTGTTCTATTTACACGTCCAACCAAGATATTTCAGTTTTGACCATGAGCTTGGACCTTGACCTTGGAGTTTGACCTACTTTTAAAAAAATCTAGGCCTATATCTCATATCCTGTTACCTATACAGTCTCAATATTTGACACATGGACACCTACGACCAAGACCTTTCACATTTGACCATGACCTTGGCCTGTGTGACCTTGACCTTTAATTTTTACATATTTTTAGAAATCTTTAACCTAGCCTTTATCTTATGTCCTATTACACCTACAGCCTTGGTATTTCACACATAGACACCTCCTACCAAGACCTTTCACATTTGACCATGACCTTGAATATTGCAACCTTGACCTTGGAGTTTGACCTACTTTTAAAAAGACTGAAACCATGCATATATATATCATGTCCTTTTACACCTACAGCCTTGATATTTCACACATGGACACCTCCAACCTAAGACCTTTCACATTTGACCATGACCTTGACCTTGGCATTTGGCCTACTTCTAAAAACTTTAACCTGGCCTGTTTTTATACGCCCGTCGAAGACGGGACGTATTATGGAATTACCCGTGGCGTCCGAGCGTCCGGTGTCTGGCGTCCGGTTGTCCGGGCGGCGTCCACTTCTTTGTCCGGAGCATAACTCTGTCACCTTAAGTTCGATTTACTTTAAACTTGGCAGTTATATTCTTCTCATCAATAGGGAGTGCAGTGCACAAGGACCATAAATCTACCTGGCTTATGTTTTGAGTTATTGCCCTTTGTTGTTTTTCATACTTGAATCTTGTCCGGAGTATATCTCTAAAAGTGTTATAGCTAGGATCATGAAACTTCATGGGTGTATAGATCTCACATAGGGGGAGTACAGTGCATAAGGACCATAACTCTACCTGGCCTATTTTTTGAGTTATTGCCCTTTGTTGTTTTCATACTTGAATCTTGTCCGGAGTATATTTCTAAAAGTATTATAGCTAGGATCATGAAACTTCATGGGTGTATAGATCTCACCAAAAGGGAATGAAGTGTACAAGAACTCATCTTCGCAAGCCAATGGTGACATCTACGATGTAACATCGTTTCTGTATTCACCCTTGGCGGATTTAGTCCGATTTTCTTGGCCTCCTGGAAAGCGTTTTCATTGGTTCCAGCGAGGTCTCGCTGGAACCAATCAGATTGTCGACTGATACATTTGTTATGAGTAACAAAATCATGACAACGGGCGGGAAAAAGCATTGCATTTGCAACTCAAAAACGCGAAGATGTGCGATTTTTCCTTAGAATTTGACTGCAATAGACAGGAATTCCCTAACTTTAATCGACGAATTATTATACTTTCGACAATTCGACCAAAAAAGCATCTAACTTTTACATAATCCGTATAACGTATGACGCGAAAGACAACGCGCGTTAATGACGTCATCAATGGTGGACGTAAACAACCAGCAGAACAACCGCTAGGCGACGCTTCACGATTTCAAGAAAATCGGACTAAATCCGCCAAGGGTGAATACAAACGTAGGTGGGTTCAACCTTGGCTAGCGAAGATGACAAGAACTATAACTCTACCTAGCCTATATTTTGAGTTATTGCCCTTTGTTGTGTTCATACTTGAATCTTGTCCAGGGCATATCTCAAAAAGTGTAATAGCTAGGACCATGAAACTTTTACCATCCTGCTCCCCCTGTCGATATAAAGCAGTGTAACAGGCGTATCTTGTGACAGTTTGACACCTTGTTCATTTTACTTTTACATATACAGCTTTGATATTTCACACATAGACACCTCCTACATTGTACCAAGACCTTTCATATTTGACCATGACCTTGGACCTTGTTAACTTGACCTTGGACTTTGACCTAGATCAAATATAGGCCCTTGAGGGGGCATATATGTTTTACAAACATCTCTTGTTCAATTTACAGACGACAAAACTACTGATTTCAAAGGAAGAAAATGTGTACATCATAGCTTAGAAAATATTGAGGGAAAAGACATTAATGCTGATTAACAGCATTTTCTTCTTTTCGCCTAAATGTTTTTCCAGGCCTTTTCTACTAAAGATGTCAGAACCTGGCGGTGTTATGGACGCCATTTCAAAAAGCAATGAAAGAGAGATTTTCAGTTCCCCAATCTGTTTGTAATTAATCAATTTCATCCCAAAACATTATTTTGTAGTCCTTATAAAACAAAACTTTGCTAAACTTAATTTGCTTCACTTTGATGATATTACTGCTTTTCATGGAAAACCTCGTAACTGCAGCTTAAAACAAGCTGCATTTACAAGGTTTTTATTGAAATTTAATGATATGATATTATTTTTCAGTGATAGTGAAGATGATAGCACACATCATGACAAACTTTTACACGAGGATCCAGAACATATCACATTGTCTTTACTGTTTAGATGTAGTAATCACAAACCAAGCCCCGTCACTGAGAAACTAGCTACCATTATAACTGTTATTTTCTGTAAGTAGTTTTTATGCTTATTTATAGTTTTTATGTATCGAGAGATTGGGGCATATTGTTTTACCCATGTCCATCTGTCAGCCAGTCTGTTCGTCACAAAACTTAATTTTTGCGTTTTCTCCAAAAGTATGCCTTTTCAGGGGTATTTGTGGGGTTTTTTTTCACAAACACATCTTCTTTATGTCTTTGTCAAATATACAGCCAAAATATATGAGGCTCTGTCTAAAGTGTTCCCACACAACAACTTGTTTTTACTCTTTGCTAGATAATGACTTTAGAGAACATTGTGAAGAAATGAAGAAATTGCTTGTAACAATGAATCCTGGATTGATGTTGTTTCTTACACCTGTACTACCACAACATCCATTCCCAGCCTTGGCTACATATGTTTACTATTATCCATCCATTGATGGGTGACAAATGTAAGAAAGGATCTTTCCTATGGATCGAAGCTGACCTAGGACCTCATGAGGGAGAGTCCAATAACTCCTTTCCAAACAAGACCTGGCCCCGGTTTCTCGAAAAAACTTAAGTATATTCTCATGAGAATATGCTCAACTTCAAAGGGATACTCTCCAACGTTGAAGGGTATTCGATTGAAGTTCACGTGGATTTCGTGCGATTTGAGCATGGTGCTCAGATTTGAGCATGAGAACGCACTTAAGTTTTTTCGAGAAACCGGGCCTGGTTTTGATATCCCTAATAGAAAAGGATTGGACAATTTTGAGGCAAAAGAAGAAATTGCTGATACTTGGCAATCTCTGCTTTTGCCTCAATATTTTCTGTGCTTTAATATTACAAAACTCCAAACTTATTAACAGCTATTTTGTCTTTTGCAGCAGCAAACAATTTGGACCACCCCAAACTTTTGTTCTCTGGGAACGGGATAAGCTACCAACTAAGATATGGCTACAGCCTCAAGCTTAATCATTCAATTTAAACTGTCATCTGCAAAATCATTGAAATTGGACAAGTATAAAATGTTTTCTCAAACATTTTCTGATCACTGGTGGTGAACTGGGCCAAAGCGAGGGACGTTTTTCGCTACAACAAGGTATAGATATTTTGCTTTTAAATGTGTGTTTAAAGATCAGATTTTCTAATGACAGTGAATTTGTTCTAAAAATAGACCGGGTTTACTGTTTTGTATTGACAAACCGTCGGTGTTGTTACAAAATCTCAAGCCGTAGTTACGAGATTTTATAACAACACTGACGGAATACATTGGGAACACTGACGGAATACATTGTTCGCGAAAAAATGTCCCTCGCTTGGGCCGAGTTCACCACCAGTGCTAATGGGGATGTCAAAACCAAGTCTTGTTTGGCAAAATGTCATATTTCTGCTTCCTTGACTACAGGTGTGTTAGGAGTTATATTTGGCGTAGTCTTGAAGCTGACAGAAGATGCATTGGGTGAGGGGAAAGTGTGGGCCATACTACTAGCTGTGATATTTAAATTTTTATGGCACTCCAATTTGAATGTTGATTAACATAGAATTTGGGTACAATAAAGCAAAGAAAATGTTGAGACAAAAGGAGAAACTGCTGGTTATCAGCAGTTTCTTCTTTTGTTTCAATGTTTTCCCAAGCATATTCTATTAAGGACGTCAAAACCATATATCTTGTTCTGGAAAATGTCATATTTCTGCACTCTTGACTTCAGGTGTGTTAGGAGTTATATTTGGCGTAGTCTTGAAGCTGACAGAGGACGCTTTGGGTGATGGGAAAGTATGGGCAATACTTCTAGCTGTGATATTTGTTATATTGATGTCTGTGTTAATAATATCTCTGGGGTGTCAGCCACAAAACCAGGCTACAATCACTTTTAAGGTGAGCATACTTTTTAGCGAGCAGGGACTTTATGTCTTGCGAGCTTATGTCTTAGTCCTTGTGTTTGCGTTGCTTCAGCATGGCATCTTCACTCGAGAAACTTTAACTACTAGTTTGTTTCTGAGGCACTATTATACGAGGGGTGATCCAAAAGTTCGTAAAATGGGTTTATAAAATTTCAGAAGTGTTGACTATCAAAACAAAAGTTATACAATCATTAACTTTGACATCTTTACAAAAACATGGAAATTTTTAAATGCGTACATATAACAGTTTTTTACAGTGATGAATTTTAGACAAAGACCATGCGCGAGGCGGGGGAGCAATAACGTCGAATGCAACGTCATCTTCACACCATTATGAACCCTTATTTTTAAAGTCCCTATTTACTCTCCTACAATTCTATGCCTAAGATATACTTGTGCTGAAAGCGTTCTCATACTATTTAGAATCGGAATGTAAAACGATTTTCAGTTTGGCTGTTTTAAGATCGGCCTACTATCAAATCGAAGCCTATGCCTGTTTACTCTATTTCTGACGTCTTTAATCAGGCTGTGGCTGATTGCAAGATTATCTCTGCATCTATTATCCACTATTAAAGCTCGAATCTCGAGTGTAACTTACACACAATTTCTCTAAAGCACATTATACTAGTTTTCGTTAATATTTTAAACGTCTGCGTTGGTGTATGACTAATTTATGGCAGAATTTTACGCCTGACCGATATTCTAATTAATTGCTGACGTCATGTTGCATTTCCCTTGGTTTGTTCTATCTTATAGAAAACGTAGTGTTTTCGTAGCTTCTACAACAACATATCAAACTTGACGTAATATTGTTATACTAGTGTAATAATAATTTGCGTCAAAATATTCTAGCTGAAATTAAAGAAAATTCGATTTAATTAACGACCATGTATTATCTTTTTGCGCTCCCCCGCCTAGGCGTACCTGCTACTATAGTAACACAGTTTACGGGCACTAAATTTTGTTTCGTAAATCTTTTCATTTCAATGGAGTCTATAGATCTTAAACTACGATATTACTAATTTATACACTGTCTAAGCTAGTAATGTGGAAGTAATGGGTCCATTTTACGAACTTTTGGATCACCCCTCGTAGAAGGAGCCTTGATATTTCACTCGTGGATACCTCCCAATAAGACCTTTCATTTGTGACCATGACCTTTGACCTAGTGACCTTGACCTTGGAGTTTGACCTACTTTTATAAAAACTTTAACCTGGCCTTTATCCCATGCACTACTATTAATAGAGCCTTGATATTTCACACATGGATACCTCCTACCAAGACCTTTCATTTGCGACCTCTATTAATTTCTACAATTGTTCTGTCATGTGATTTTCCATTGTGGTAACATTTATTTAATATGACGTGATGTGCATGGAATATTGGGGGTCAGATTTATTTTGTTTACACTTATCTTTAGCTTATTATTATACCATCGCAAACGAAGTTTGAGGGTGGGTATACTGGAATCAGCCTGTCTGTCCACTGGTTTGTTGGTTGGTCTGTCTCCAAAACGTTGTCTGGAGAACTCCTCCTACACTTTATGACCGATTTAGCTCATACTTAGCACAAATGTTCATTGTGACATGTAGATGTGCAAAACGCAAATTTCACTAAAACGGGACTGATAGTTATGACCCTTAATTGATGAAAATGTGCTTGTTCCGACAACTCCTTCTACAATTACTGTCTGATTTTCTTCATACTTGGCACAAGTGTGCATTAGCACCTGTAGATGTGCAAGAGGCAAATTTCACAAAAATATGACTGATACCTTTTGAGTTATGGCCCAGGATTTGATAAAAAAAGCTTGTCTGGACAGCTCCTCCTTCAGTAAGTGTCAGATTTTCTTCATGGGTGACACAAGTGTTAATTAGGATGTTTGGTTGTGCAAGATTCGGACCAATACTTTTTGAGTTATAGCCCCTGATTTGATGAAATCATACATGACCAGAAAACTCCTCCAACAGTTACTGTCCGATTTGATTCATAGTTGGCACAAGTGTGCATTAGGACCTGTAGAAGTGCAAGACACAAATTTCTAGAAAATGGAACTGATATTTTTTAGCGAGCCGGGACTTTATGTCCGGGGAGCTAATGTCACAGTCCTAGTGTTGGCGTCGCGTCCCGTCCCTTCCCGTCCCGTCTTCACTTGAAAAACTTCAACCTGGTCTATATCTCAGGCACTATTAGAGATACAGCCTTGATATTTCATACATGGATACATCTGGACAAGACCTTTCATTTGGGACAATGACCTTTGACCCAGTGACCTTGACCTTGGAGTTTGACCTACTTTTGAAAACTTTAACCTGGCCTATATCTCATGCAGTAGTATTGATATAGCCTTGATATTTCACACATGGATACCTCCTGCCAAGACCTTTCATTTGGGACCATGACCCTTGACCTTGTGACCTTGACCTTGGAGTTTGACCTTCTTTTAAAAAATTAGCTGTTTTTGTGACAAGCTCCCGTATAGGCGAGCTACGTTGTCCGCTGACAACTCTTGTTGAGTTATGGCCCCTTAAAAATGCTTGTGATGACTATTCCTCCTACAGTTACAGTCCAATTTGCTTCATACATTGGACAAGTGTGCATTATGACAGGTACATATCCAATTGACAATTCATGAGTTATGGTCCCTAATTTGACAAAATAACTTGTTTGAACAAATGGTGTGGCGGGGGTATTTTTATTCAAATTCCTGATGCAAATAGGACACTTACTGTAATTAAGCTGTAGTTACGATGTTTTTGAACGTAATCAAAAACGTCTCGTAGGTTTAGGTACCGTGGGTTCCATTCTTACTAGGAATCGTATATTTATCAACACATTCTTGATACGAGTATGACATTTATTCTGCAGGTTAATTTGGAAATTGCGGTAACTCTAGCTTAATCAAGCTATAGTTATGATGTTTTTGAACATAACCAGTTATTTATTATACTTTTAGGTACCGTGGGTGCCAGTTTTACCAGGAATCAGCATATTTATCAACACATTCTTGATGATACGACTACCAGTTCCAACATGGTACAGATTTGCCATATGGATGGGGATTGGTAAATTATTTTCCTTGTTTATTGACCTGCTTATTCCAACATTACAAAACTTATACATCATATAAATCAACCCTTTCCCAAACAAGGCCTGGTTTTGACGTCCCTATAAGAATTGGCTTGGGAAAACATTGAGGCAAAAGAAGAAACTGCTGATGACCAGCAGTTTCTCCTTTTGCCTCAATATTTTCTGAGCTATATTGTACACAAATACTATCCTTAAAGGAACCCATTTTGTTGTCTGCTTTTCAAATTGAGCCACCCTAAATTTGTGTCGTTTTGTAAAGGGGTTAACCCTGTGCCAGAGTACAATATTTTAGATTTGCCAAAGTCTAAGATGCTTCAGGTGACAATTTCAAGTGAATGTTTTGTCTTTTTTGGTAGAAAGCATTTCGGGAAAATGAAGAAACTGATTTATAACCGGCATTTTTTTCATTTTCCACAATGTTTTCCAAGCCTGTTATCTTGTAGAGTGTTAAAAGGCACAGTTGTGTGGAAATTGGTTGGCTGTTACTGCAGATGTCAGAATTAACTGTTTTCCAAACATCAAAATTTTACAATATACAAAAGTGAAATGTTTGTGGATAAATATGTAATTTGTGTACATTAAAACACAGAAAATGATAAAGTAAAAAAGTAAATGATGATTATTTCCCCAGGGAGGTGAAAACATGGTCTTGTTTTGGAAAAGGTTTAACCCAACTCTCTGTATAAATATTTTCTCTAATAGCATTGAAAATAATGAAGAAAAGGGGAAAAATGATGGCTATCAGCATTTCGATACCTTTTCTTCAACATTTAATAAAGCTCAACACTTGAATGCATCAAAAGGCCTCACTGTTTGAAAGAGGGATGTAATATTTTCAAGTTCAAACCCATTTTAAATTTTGACATATTGGAAAAAAAACCTTCTTTGTTGATATACATAATTTCCCATGCTTTATATTCTTATTTCTGTATAATCACTGGTGGTGAACTCGGCCAAAGCGAGGGACTTTTTTTCGCGATCAATGTATTCCGTTAGTGTTGTTATAAAATATCTTAAATACGGCTTTATCGAAGCCGTAGTTACGAGATTTTATAACAACACCGGCAGTTTGTCAATACAAAACGGTAAACCCTGTCTGTTTTTGTCGAACAAGTTCATTGTCATTAGAAAAATATGTATAAACTCACATTTAAATGCAAAATATCTATACCTTGTTGTAGTGAAAATTGTTCTAGTTCACCACCAGTGATAGTACTCACCAAGCTTAGCAAAACTTACATGTTACAGAAAGCTTAACCCTTTCCAGAACAGCAAAATTTTAGGGTGATACACATCAAAAACTGCCACAAATGACCAAATGGAAGTTATTAAAGGTAGAATTTGTGTAAAATATGGCTAGAAAATATTGAGACAAAAGGAGAAACTGCTGGTTATCAGCAGTTTCTTCTTTTGTTTCAATGTTTTCCCTAGCCTTTTCTATTAGGAACGTCAAAATCAGGACTTGTCTGGGAAAAGGTTAAACTCTGTGTAAAGGCATTAAGATACCTCTGTAAGGTTCTGAAACTCTAATGTAACTGTAATTGGTAGAAACACTTGTAGCAACTGGATCTCCATGAAATTTGGATGTCCCAAACATGAATAAAAATGTTTTGCTATCCAATTTTTAGCCAGCTCGGGTTGAAAGTCTCAGAAGAGGTGACCTTACGTCAAGCAATCCTTAATTTCCCTCTATACTTTCTACCAAAAAAAAACAGCTGCCAACTTTAAACATTTCTTCCACTTGAAATTGTAGTCTGTAACATTTTTTGAAATTTGACCAGTTTACATTTTGTATGCAATAAGGATGATATATTCAGGAAATGCTGGGAGAAAATGATCTAATCTTCAAATGCTTGTTTGCTTTGAATGTGTTTATATTCTATGCAATGAAGTTATATAAATGTATATGTATAAACATGTACTACATTGTACTAAGTGGCTATAACTTGATGAAAACATACCATTTTTACAGGTTTCCTCCTCTATTTTACCTATGGTATACGCCACAGCTCAGAAAATCATGTACCCACAGTTATATCCCTGCACTCCTTCACCCCTCTCCCCACTACAGACGAAGATGAAACGTCGGGTAACGATGATGCGGAGGACACGCTTTACCTCGCAGAAACTCGACATTGACCTTGATAAGCTCTACGCTGTATGGTTTTACATCATGACAAAATTAAGATTATTAGAATTATGAAAATGCTCCATTGAAATGATGAAGTACTTATTGGAAATGTGAAAATTCTATATGCAAAGTGAGAAGGCTTATTATACCCCCCAAATTCAATTTGGGGGGTATATAGGAGTCAGCTTGTCCGTTGGTCTGTCTGTTGGTCCGTCTGTTGGTTTTTTCTTTAAAAATCTTCTCCTCCTCAACCACTGGGCCAATTCTTACCAAACTTGGCAGGAATGTTCCTTGGGTTACCCTTTTCAAAACTTGTTCGTGAAATTTTGATTTGTCAAAAATTGTGGGCGTGGCAGGGCGGGGCTTATCGGACTTAGAGAAATCATGTGAAAAATCTTTAAAAATCAATTATCAGGCCAATTTGAACCAAACTTGGCAGGAATGACCCTTGAGTGATTGTATTTAATGTATGCTCATGATTTTTTCATTCGCCAAAAAATGTGGGCGTGGCAGGGCGGGGCTTATCCGACTTCGAGAAATCGTTTGATGATTCTTCAAAAATCTTCTCCTCCTTAACCACTGGGCCAATTCTTACTAAACTTGGCAAGAATGTTCCTTGGGTGACTCTTTTCAAAACTTGTTCGTGAATTTTTGATTCGTCAAAAATTGTGGGCATGGCAGGGCAGAGCTTATCGGACTTAGAGAAATAATGTGAAAAATCTTTAAAAATCAATTATTGGACTATTTTGAACAAAAGTTGGCACTAATGTCCCCTGAGTGATTGTATTAAATGTATGTTCATAATTTTTTCATTCGCCAAAAATGTGGGCGTGGCAGGGTGGGGCTTATCCGACTTCGAGAAATCGTTAGATAATTCTTCAAAAATCTTCTCCTCCTTAACCACTAGGCCAATTCTTACTAAACTTGGCAGGAATGTTCCTTGGGTGACCCTTTTCAAAATTTATTCGTACATTTTTGATTTGTCAGAAATTGTGGGCGTGGCAGTGTGGGGCTTATCGGACTTTGAGAAATCATGTGAAAAATCTTTAAAAATCAATTATTAGGCCAATTTGAACCAAACTTGACAGGAATGACCCTTGAGTGATTGTATTCAATGTATGCTCATGATTTTTTCATTCGCCAAAAAGTGTGGGCGTGGCAGGGCGGGGCTTATCCGACTTCGAGAAATCGTTAGATAATTCTTCAAAAATCTTCTCCTTAACCACTGGGCCAATTCCTACTAAACTTGGAAGGAATGTTCCTTGGGTGACCCTTTTCAAAACTTGTTCGTGAATTTTTGATTCGTCAAAAATTGTGGGCATGGCAGGGTGGGGCTTATCAGACTTAGAGAAATCATGTGAAAATTCTTTAAAAATCAATTATTGGACCATTTCGAACTAAAGTTGGCACTAATGTCCCTTGAGTGATTGTATTAAATGTTTGTTCATGAATTTTTGATTCGTCAAAAAATGTGGGTGTGACAGGGCGGGGCTAATCCGACTTCTAGAAATTGTCAGATAATTCTTCAAAAATCTTCTCCTTAACCACTAAGCCAATTCTTACCAAACTTGGCAGGAATGTTCCTTGGGTGACTCTTTTCAAAACTTGATCGTGAATTTTTTATTCAGTGTTTTGTTACCAAAATTGGCAGGAATGTTCATTTGGTGACTTATTTCAAAATTTGTTTGTGAATTTTTGATTTGCAAAAAATGTAGTAATGGCAGGGCAGGGCTTAACAGACTTAACCAAATCATGAGAAAATTCTTTAAAAAAGCAATTGTACGGCAAATTTGAACCAAATCTTACAGGAATGTACCTTGATTGACTGTCTTCAATACATGGTTGTGAATTTTTGGTTTATTGAAAAATATCAGCATGGCAGGACAGGGCTTGGGGATTGTTAAATGAGCTATGTCCTTTTGTTGAAAATTGTTATTTTTTGCAACATTTACATGTGTTGTTTGGTCTGTTGACTTTTTGTTAGCTGTATTTCCCAATTGAACAGCTCTCGGTTCAAATGAAATCAACTTCTCAAAATGCACAAAAACTGCGCTTTTGGGGGGTATGATCACTCTCAGTGATATTCTAGTTTTTTCATGGACGTATGGTTAGGGCATACGCCTTGGTAACGGGAGTCCAAATTTTAATGAATCCTGATGGATGCTGGTGTGCCGGTGTACCGGTTAACCCTTGCCCAAACAGCAAAATTTTAGAGTGATCCACCTCAAAAACTGCCACAAATGGCAAAATGGGTGTCATTTAAGACAAGATTTGTGTAAAATATGGCATAGAAAATATTTAGACTAAAGGAGAAACTGCTGGTTATCAGCAGTTTCTCCTTTTGTTTTCCCAAGCCTTTTCTATTAGACGTCAAAACCAGGTCTTGCTTGGGAAAGGGTTAAGAACAGAAGGGACCGGTTGATGAGCGACCAGTTACATGTAGTTAAAGAAAGGTTTCTTTAGACCCATCTCTGTCTTGAGAAAGTGTCTTGTATTTGCATAAGCCAAAATTGACGGGCCCTTTAGATAGGGTGACACTAGAATAAACAAAGCCTTTACCTATTTGAAATGAAAAAGAGTATCAACTTATTGTACGCAATTGTATTAGAATTGAAAACTATCATTTTACATAATCATTACATAACCTGAACAATTTTAAAAAGAACATTGACCATAATAAGATCTGATTTAGTAAAGATTAAATTATTTCACATAAAAAGTTTTAACTTATCAGCAGAACTATTTTGTCATGATGTAAAGTTTACAGTCAGCTTCAACACAAGGGTATCCAGAAGAAATTTTCTTCTTCAAAATGAGTAAGATATATCCTTTTGCTAACAATGTAAGCTTATGTAGACTCCTAGCTTTATATTCATATTAAACTCTTCCCAAAATTTGGATTTTTCCACTGTTAAAGCTTCTGCCAATGACAAGATATGTGTTGATAAAAATGGGAATTGCATACATTATAGCACTGAAGATATTGAGGCAAAAGGAGAAAATGCTGATTATCAGCATTTTCTTCTTTTGCCTCAATGTTTTCCCAACCAATTTTCTATTAGGGGCGTCAAAAGCAGGTCATGTTTGGGAATGGGTTAAAGGGACTCTCATGTTAGATATTCCAGAAGCCACCTCTATAGTGCAATTGATAGTACATCAGCGCAGTTGAAAGGGGCATCTAACCGTAATCAATCAGTACATTTATCCTTTCTGTCATTTTATCCCTTTCCCAAACAGCAAATTTTTAGGGTGATTCAATTCAAAAGCTGTTGCAGACCACAGAATTGTTATTGAAAAAGATAAAATATGTGTGTAATTCAGCATAGAAAATATTGAGGCAAAAGAAGAAAATGCTGGTTACCAGCATTTTCTTCTTTTGTCTCAATGCTTTCCCAAGCCTATTCTAATAGGGTCATCAAAACCCTGTCTTGTTTGGTAAAGGGTTATACAAATCATTTATCTTTGTCCTTTGGACGACTCACTGTGAATGCTCTATTTGGGACGAGTAGCTAATTGCATAGATTGGATGCAGTGATAGTGCTGGTATCAGATATTTTTACCCTTTCCCAAACGGCAAAAATTTGGACTGGTCAAAGTTGAAAGCTGCTATATACGACAAAATGGGTGTAATTCAATAAGAAATTCATGCAAATTTTAGTAAAGAATATATTTAGGCAAAAGGAGAAAATACTGTTTATCAACATTTTCTTCTTTTGTCCCAATGTGTTCCCAAGATTATTCCAATACGGACGTCAAAACCAGAACTTGTTTTGGAAAGGGTTAAAGGTTTATATGTTTGACCCGTCATGCTAAACAGGACCTTGTCAGAAGTTAAAAAAATCCAAATTTTGACAAACTGATCAGACTCAGCAGAGGTCAGCATGATGATGTATTTGGAAATTGAACATAATCATAGAAATATAAGGACAGTCTTGATTCAGAAAATTGCAGTGAAAAGTAACATACATAATTATACTTTGTCTATCTGTGCAGACGGAATAGGGCTGATATTTTTACAATGTCCAGAAGGTCTGTTTTAGCTTGATGGGACACATAATATGGTAAGATTTACTGTATCATGTGCATAAGAATTCACAATGTAAGTAATTTTTGGGACTGCGATAGAAAAAATAGAGACATTGAGATATAAGAAGAAAACTTTAATAAAAATTAATATTTTTTTTCCATTTTGTCTCAATATTTTCAGAACCATATACACAAAAGATTATGTTCATTCAAAACCAATCTGTCAAGAGCAGCAGCTAACATATTGAATTATCTAAATTCTACCATTTTATAAAAAAAATGTTTAATTTGATTTCCCCATTAACCACACAATGACTCTTTTACTCCCCATAAGATAATGACTCTGGAAGGTGTCAAAGAAAAGGAATAAAACAAAATCAGCAATTTCTTCATTTCCCACAATGTTTTCTGCCTAGAAAGATCAAAGACATAGAATTCCATTCACTTGGAATTATTGTCTGCACTATCCTTGAATTTGGACAAGTTTTAACCCATTATCAGACGGCAAAATTATCGACTTATCCAAATTCAAAATTGTTGCAGACAACAATTTCAGTCGCATCAAATTCTACAGTTTCTGGCCTTTCTAGGTAGAAACATTGTGGGAAAGGAAGAAATTGCTTGTAACAAGCAATTTCTTCGTTACAATTTCTGAAGAAATTGCTTGTTTCAAGCAATTTCTTCATTTAGCACAATGTTTTCCAAAGCATTTTTCAGGGGTGTGAAAAAGCGTCACTGTGTTCGAATGGGATAAATTATTTACTGCTATATTGCCATTTCAGGGTTTATTGTGTATTTCTGTTACGGGATGTTTAACAGCAGTGAAGAGCCCGACACAAAGTACAGATACGGTCACATCGAGGGTGTCGTGACCAGTAACGGGGTAAAGTCAAATAAGCTCGCAAACGGACACACGGACAGCGAACACATCGTCAATGAAGTGACACATTTAATTAAATAAAGGCTTACCTAATGCCTTCCCAAACTAAACCTGGCATTGACGTCCTTAACAGAAATGGTTTTGGAAAAGATTGAGACAAAAGAAGAAAATGCTGATAATCAGCATTTTCTCCATTTGTCTCAATATTTTCCATACTATATTTCACTGAATTCTTCTACTTATAAATAACCAATTGGTCGTCTGGATTAGCTTGTTAATTAGGCCATCCTAAAGTTTGACATCGCAGAGCTAGGAAACTGCTTCGTACACATCTTCATGTCATGTAAATCGCCCATGTAAATTTTAACGAAAATCCGTCAAGCAGTTTGGGAGGAGTTGCGCCAAGAAATATGCAGGCGAAGAAAAGTCAATTATCTCCCTTAGCTGACATTGCAAAACTAAGAAATTGTTTCATGCACATCTCCATGTCATACACAATGGTCAAGCGGTTTAAGAGGAGTTGCACTCATAAGAAATGTAGACAGACATACGGACAGATAGACGTACAGGGTATAATTACAAAGTTTTGTTTTAAAAGATGATAAATAAATAGTTCAACCACTTCAAGAATTAAACACACTAATAGAAGTTCAGTGATTCCCCTTTGATCTGGTAATTTTGTATGAATTAGTTAAAACTAGTGAACACTGAGCGTTATTGTCTTCCTTTATTGCTATGAGGTAACATTTCAGAAGGCAACATAATATTTACCTATATAATCATGTACTGGGTTTTTCTAGACTGTCCCCTTCTATATAATTATATTATGTCAGAAAGTTATGAATGTTCTTAAATTTCCAATACATCATTCTAGAAATTTCTTCAATTTAATTGATACGTGAACAATTATCAGTAAACAAGTAAACAACGTTTTTACTTAACATCGAGCTCTTACAATAAATTAAGTTTTTATTTGTTTCTAGAATATTCTTTAATAATATCTGTAAATAGTAAACATGTTGTTTTCTAAGACACTTGTTGAAAAAACATCCTGTTATAAAAATATACAAGGGAAAATTCAAAAATTGAAATGACGAACGCTTAGGCTACAGGTGCATACATAATATTAGCCAAACATGTAATGCCCTGGGGGAGCTTTTTTATTTTTGCCTGATGTCCACACATTTATCATTACTTTATATAATTTCCCCACTCTACTTCTTGCATGTTAATCCTACTAAGATACATGTTTCAACTTTAGTGGAGAATTGATTTCAAAATGTGTTGACTCAAGTGGACATTTTCATTAAAATTGCTAATTCTGACCTCTTTCAAATTATGCAAAAGGGGTCAGTTTATGATGGCGCATGTGAGTTTTATGAAAGGTATAAAGATATAAGATAAGCAACAAGCAAACTTCGGATAACCATCCATTCATAAATTTGTATCGAAATATTTTTATGGTTAAATTTTAAACAATGTCATAGAAAAATTGTCTTTTTTACTCAGAAAGTGAGAGAAAGATGGAATAAATGAATTTTCCTAGTTTCCATGGCAACTTTGCACAATTTTCAAAACAACTCAATATCAATTATGCATTAGGGGTTTGATTTGGTTTTGAATGCATACTTTAGGAACTAGACAGCCCTTGCGGTTTGGAAGCGCTCCCCAGGCCTGATTTGTTTGTCTTGTTGAATGTAATTTCAAACGTTCAACCTGCCCAAACAAGCAAATGTGTGACTACTTTTACATCAATGTTTTCCAAATTAATAAATTGGCTCTCCGTGGTGGCCTCCTGGTTGTGTAGCTGGGCGATATTGCAGCAGCATTGTTTCTTGATTTAGCTGCAATATCGGCGAACGTTCCTAACTTCAAAAATAATTATTCAATTATATAGTCCTGTTTATAACTGCTCATCCCTATACAGAAATGGTCTTAAACACATGTATACCTAAAAAAACCCTTAACGGACTTTCATAACATTAGGTCCTTTAACTCATAGCCACACATTGACTTTTTTACTCCCATTTATAAAGGAAGAGGTTTTGGAAAACATTGTGGAAAATGAAGAAAATGCACGTGACAAGCAATATCTTGATTTCTCACTGTTGTTTCCTACACAAAAAGACCAACACTTATTTTATTCACTTGACACTGATATCTGCAACACCTTTGAATTTTGACAAGTCTTAAATTTTGGCATTTGGTAATGGGTTAAGAAAAGCAAGTTGACCGATAATTTAATGTGTCACTATGCACACTAGACCGGGATGCTTCGATAAACAAAGTTCCATAATAAATCAACATTTTTATGCTCTGAAGGGGCGAACATTTAGTGTGTCTGTCTGTTACAGGCGTTTTCTGCAAATACGCATCGTAAAATTTGCTGAGACTTCATAAAATATATGAGCCTGGATCTAGAAAAATGTCCCTTATAGTATTTTTAAAAAATTGGGATTCAAGATCGTCCTGTTGTCAAATGGAGTCCAATATGCATTCATGCTGCTCTCGTTACTATAGGTCACGAAGAAGCTATTAGAGAACAACATGGATCCTGGTCAGACTGTGCGTATGCACAGGCTGATCTGGATCTATGTAGTGCTCAAAAGCCTTAAGGGACGTTTTTCCAGATCCTGGCTCATATGTATCCCTAGTATAAGCTTACGGTAATATCCTTTTAAGCTCACCTGAGCGTGTTGTGCTCGTGGTAAGGTATTGGATCGGCAGGGATACAGACTAAAAGGGACCCACATGGCCACATTTTTTTTTTGGACTGGGCATCTGCATCTCTGTACAAATGGCGCACACATATACAGTTTTGTACCACAATTGTTTAAATATTGAATATCAGGCAAGCTGGGCCCCTACATCAAAATTGTTAGTCTTTATCCTTTGTGATCGGTCTTTTTGCGGTTTCCATCTGTCCGTCAAAATTTACAAAAAAAGTCTTCTCCTAATGTAATTCGCAGAATTTATCCGAAATTTCATACTTACAGGGTTGCCACGTGTCATGTTAATTACATGCTATTTTTTCAGGTTAGGGACTTTTGTGAACTGTCAGGGAAATTTGAAAATACAGGTAATTGCTAGAGAATTGTCAGGGGAAATTGATAAAAGTAAGATTCAGTACCATATAATTAATGATTTCAACATAGTATTTTTAAATTGTCACAAAATTTTGCGAGTTGCTGCGACTTCCTGGATAAAAATCACATTGTGGAAAATGTAAAAATATGCTTGTCACAACTTATGTTCTAATTTTCCACAAAGTTTTCCGAACCCTTGTTTTTTAACGTTATTATTTAGGAGTTGATCGTTATACTTGTTTGTCTTATCATCTGTAATTGTCGACCATAGCTTGGCGACCTCTATAAATATACTTTTTTCGCTCTATCGAACATGCATGCATTCGGTTACACTGCCTTGTGAGGATTTAATTAAATGTTTTTGAATAAAAGTCGATAATGAATTGAGATTATGAAGATGGTGCACTAAACCCGACATTGATCAATGATATTTTATTAACAGTAGTAATTTTGTTAAGTGGGGGCACTTGAAAGTTTCTCACAGAATACATATTGTGTTCGCGCATAAATATCCGGAATCCAGCATCGTGCATCATCCGTAAAACCCGAAGTTGTCCTTGCAAATCGACTCCACCCCAAAATCCCAATTCCATTCTCGACCCTAGCCGACCAGCGTGTACTTCTAGCAAAATTTGCTTCACGCGTTTTAAAACCCCTGACTCGATTGCTGTGGACAGGGATTCCCATTCGGCACCTTCAATGTCTATTTTAAGAATGTCAATCACGTTCTGAAAACATAAATGAAGAGGAAATAATTTTGGGGTACAGTTTAACTACATATATAGATATTGTACCATTATTAAACAAACAATGTGACCTTTTGGATAGTTTATGCTTTGTTGGGCATATTCATTGAAAATATGTGGTGACGTTTCAATGTATTCTCGCAGAAAGGTCAAGTCAATATAAGTCAATATAGGAAAAAAAATACCCAGTGTCATAATAAACGACTCATTCAATTTACGCATCTCTGGCTTTGTTTGACATGAAACTGACCTGAGTAAAGACATGATTTATATAAGATTTAAGCAAATAGCATAAACATCATTAAATACTCTTACACCTCAGTAGACGGAACTGTTGAAAATGCAAGAACGTGTGACAATTACTTTACGAAAACATTTCAAGCGTGCAATTTTTGTAAGACAAAGCTGCAACATGCTAATTAAATCCCATACTAAGATTTACATGTATATGCAAAAATAACTTGAAGGTAAACGCACAAGGTAAAGATGTTAAGCCTTCAAACTTGTTTTATTACATCGGGGGAAGCAAGGGATACATTATTTTACCAAACCGTCCCACCTAACCGAACTTTACACCGATTGCATTCCGAACTTAAGCATTTTCGTTAAAGGTTCGTTCCACAAACGGTTTATGTTCGGTATGCTTTTGGTGCTTTTCGGTGCTTTTCCTCGACATTCGGTGGTGTACGCTAGGAATGTTCGGTGTTTGATAATTTTAGAAATGTGTGAACGCTTTGTAAAACAGGATTAAAGCAAAGACGAGGAAAAGCAACATCTGATTATAAAATTCATTTACGACCGAACACAAATCTATTTGGTTGTCGGTAACTTTGTTCTTCTTTAGCTGTTTTGGGGTATTCGATTTTAAGCAATATTTGGCATTTTTCGCCTTCTGTGCTTATTTCGTTTCAAAACTGTAATATAATTCTACTTGCAAAACAATTGAAAATTATCTAAAATATTGCGTACTGTGATCCCACCCCCAGTAATATATAAATAGAGTGTTTTTTCATAATATGTGATACACTTGCAAATGAATAAAAAAGCATGTTCATTGACTTCATACATTAACAATTTGTATATCATTTTGAAGATAAATTTATTATAATTCGCTCATTCTCAGTAATAAGGAACATTTTGTCAAAAGCTATGTGACAGTGATATTTTTTTCTAAACCGACCACACTGGCCCGGCTTTGATTGGCTTAATTGATAGTTTGGTGGTTGTTTTCAAGATTAAAACACAAAATGCCCTCAGAATAATTCCTATATATCAGATATATTGTATCAAAGTCGTAATTGCATGCCGATTACACCTGTCTCAAGCCATAAGTACATGATTGCACGCCCCAATTTTCAGTGAAGATGCTAGTGTAACTTAAACTTGCCCTTGGATAAACCAACTATTATATTTGTTTGCCTGTAGGAATAATTGAAAGTGTCATGAAGTGTCGGTAGTTGTTAAAATTACACGATTAACGTATGTAAATGCAATACGTCTTCGAGCTGGGCGTCAATAATGGGATCGTTTTCGTGCACTATATTGCTTAAAGTTTGGGCAACATGTCCTAATTCATAGATGAATCACACATTAAGAAAACGTGTATCTCTATGAAACAACCTAGGAATGATATGACAGTTTTAAGAAAGATGAGTGAACAAATAACCAGGAATTAAGAAAAGGCCGTAATTCAGTTACTTTGATAGAAGGGAAGTCATATTTTTGTACAAAAAGGGAAATGTGCTACGAATAGCATTCAACGATATTGTTAAGTAATTCAAAATAACTATATACAAACATTTGAAAAAATAAACCAATAAAATTAATATAATTAATATCATACAAATGATATATATGTATAATAAATTGCGTCTTACCTTCTTTTACGCCAGGTACCTACATCACCCAAGCATTTGGTATTTGATCTTTGATATTGATAGTGTTGATGTGCAACGGTAAAAAGATCACTTAACAAATAAATAATTCAAACTAAAATTACAATATTTCACCGATTGCGACATGGTTTAGCCGTACAGTATGTAGGAAAAATCCAAATACATGTATATTATTATACGAACATATATGGCCAGAATATGTGGGCACTTTTCCTAGTGAGAAAAGATTATTAGTCTTCCTTAGGGATGGGTGTGTCATTTTCGAAACGAAATTACAACATCTAACTTGTTTGAAACGCTAAAGACTAAGTTTTTAAATGTTTTGGTTATATTTGGTTCAGTGTGGTGCCTACGTTACGTTACCCCTTGAGACATTTATTTACTCAAGGCTTTTAAAAAAAAGAAATGAATCGTCTCAATGGGGTATTTTTCTTATAACAGACAAGTTGCACTTTGCGAAAAAACTAAATACATACATGTATACTTAAGTAGCAGAAAATGACCAGTATTGAAAAAACGGTGTACAAGTTTGGAAGAATAAAGCACATTTTTAGAAACTGATTCTTCTTTTTCAAAGGCCCAAGAAACAGATAATTCATTTTCTCAATCAAATAAAGTTGGTATTTCGGAAATCTTCAGGTCTTCTGTGACACGTTTAGGACTTATTGACTTGAAAATGAACTTGGCGCTTTAAATGTGCCAGATTATGAAAGGCACCATGGTAATGGTAACGTAGACATTTATTTTGTTTTAGTTTACAGATTCAAAAGCTCTTTACTGGAATTATGTACAGAAAACTTCACCAGAAGTTGCAAAAGGTATAGTGTAATCCAGAAAAAGAATAAAAATTAACGTTTTTAAACTTCTATTTTTTGTAGTTAACGAAATTATTTTGTTCCTTATTAATGATAATGAGCGAATTACATTTTATACAGTATGTTTATCGGGGAATATCAAGACGCCAGGACGTCATTGTGGACGTCATCTAACAGGAGATTTCTTTGTCCAAAATCACGCTATCCAGGGACTGATATCAGTGATTTCTGAAGCTGTTTTTGATAGAAAATATGCCATTAATTTAATAAGATGATTGAAGAAGATGTATCCATACAGAAAGCGTATCAGTATAATGCATGTAAACAAAAACAGTTTGAAGATAAGTACTTGAATAATGAAAGAATAGCGAAGTTCATGAAGAGACAGAATGCCTTGTGACGTCAAAATGGACGTCATTTGATGGGAAATATTGTATGTAATAAAAGCCGTTGTCGTCTTAATTTGTTTAATGTTACTATATACATGTATGATAAAAGTCTTATAAAACTATGTTCTCTACTTTGACAAATGATTTGTATTATTTCAAGTTTGTATGAAGTATGCTAACTATCTTTTCTGGAAACTGCACCATATATTATTACACACCCTGTATTAGGTTAAAAAAATCTCTCTTGATCAGGCATGGCCAGAGTGTAACTATGACTTAAAAAGAAAATTGACTCATCAGAGGCGCGTTCTTAAGTTTGGGATTTTTAAGATTTCATAAGAAGGTTTACATAGCGTTTTTAAATTCTAGCTTGTAACCGATGTGTTTCAAATACTCTATACGAATGACGGCATTATAACGTCATTTGTATGTAGTATGAAATATTTGGAAAACCGCGGTTTATGAATCATTGAATATTTTGAACAACTCGAACAATAATCCCTTATATTGTTTCTTTAGAGTTGATCGAGGGGTTCCACAGGACGTATAGGGTAATGGGGCCTTTTATTAAAAGTATTGATCTAGAGAACACTTTATTCTAGAATAACTTCAAAAATCTCAAATTATCTTTAGAAATCTTGCTATTAAGAACGCGACTCCAATGTAAAGATAATAAAAGTCAACTCACATTTTCGTGACGATTGTCAATGAAAATCTGTTTTAATGTCGACATTTTCCACTTTCTCTCATTGACGAAATCTTTTCCGGCTAATCCGCGTAACTCAAACTTAATTTCTGCTGGAAGTTTCTTTCCCGTAATGTTCATACTGAAAAAATGGTTATAGATAAATGTTTATAGATATATACGGATATAACTCGGCTGAATGTATTTCACATATAATTAAATGCCAATCTTTATCTTCTTCAAAGGCAATGGAGAAAGACGAGGTTACTCGGACTTTTGAATACCGGATCGTCCTGTCTATTTCTGTGATAACATTGCACGTATTGTTTGGTATCTTATAACAGCCTAAGCTCTACTCTCCAAAGCCGAGGTCTATTTATTAACCATCAAAAATGACCTCTGCCGTTTTTGATACACCAACAGCCTATTTGGTCGTCATAATCTAATTATAGCACATCATTTGAATTATCGAATCAAAATCATTCAGTTTTATCTTGCATGACCATTACGTAGGCCTATAAATTACGTCGCTTCTATTTTTGGCTAAGCCGGTAACATTTGAATTATCGAATCAAAACCATTCATTTTTATCTTGTTTGATTACGTATACATCACGTCGCTTCTATTTTTGGCTGAAGCCGGTAATTTGAAACGTCAGCAAAAACGTCAGCAAATGAAAGTTTGTATCAGATTTTTCAATTGTTTTGTTGCTTATTGCCAACGATTGGATACCGAGATCCCGCCAAGTCCCCGAGATAAAACGTGAAATGACAGAGCATCATTCTGTCATAATAAAATGAAGAGAGAATGTGCTCTGTTCTTAAGAGAGCACCTTAGCTCATGAACACTAAAGAAACGAGAGAGGGTCTGAAGAAGGGAATGGATATATGTGCATTA
The DNA here is from genome assembly GCA_963680895.1 of Fragum sueziense. NCBI lineage: Eukaryota > Metazoa > Mollusca > Bivalvia > Cardiida > Cardiidae > Fragum > Fragum sueziense. The sequence continues at coordinate 52,129,620 of OY804604.1, forward strand.
TTTGAGAGTCATAAAACGAGATTAAGTCTGTACAGTGATATCAGGGGCCGTGTTTATTCATATTCTAATTTCAAAATAATAAGCCATCTGAGTGAACGATACAAATGTCTTAGTGAATCGAATTCGTTTTTTAAAAGCAACAAATCAATGTTATGACCAGATTCATCAGCATTTGAGATAAACTTGGAAATATTACAAATAAATAATATACTAACTTAAATAGACTGTCAAGTCCCCAATTCTGATTTATTATCGAAAAAGACGATATTTTGCAAGCAATATTTCTTCACGTGTCTTTAAGATACGATTGTTAACAAAATGCCGAACGACTGCGTCTTCACATGCAATTACTTTCGAAGTTAGCTCGCTATTCGTTTAACTTTATTGTTACACCGAGTTAATTTTTGGTTGAACTTTGCTGTTGAGGCGAAACTGATGCTAAAGTTCTTGTTATTTATGAAACATGCATTTCTGTCTAGTTGTTACGTTTGTCTGAAGATTTATGCATGATCCAGATAGCAGGATCACCAATATCAAGGAAAGATGTCGTTAAGCATTTTAGTGTACAAAGAAACATCGTTAAACATCGCATTTGAAAACTCACGTTATCTGCCACATTTAAGACGTCAATGCGAGACGTCATTGCGATTAATTTAACATAATATAAACAGCCAGTTTTGAAATCGATAGAAACAGCAAACATCTGTAAAGAGAGCTAATGTATATTCAAGGTTGATTTTTAAATTTTATCACCCAAAAATAAATTGTTCTTATACGAAGTACACGAACCCATACAGAGATAACTGACAACGATGTAAATTGTATATTTTAAATATTTTAGACACTTAGGCGCTGGGGTAATTCTTTCGTTGAGCTTTTATATACAACTATCATATTGCTATTACGCTGAAACTTTGTACTTGCTACTGTGATCATAATATCAGCCTCTAAGGAATGTTTCTGTTATTTGACAATTAATGTCATTGCATATTACCCTTTCCGGACTTATAACTTATAGATAATGCTTTTGCGCGAAACTGTCATCATGTTTGTCTTAACTTTGTTATTGCTTTCAAACTTTGCACGCACTCCTATGATTTCAAGCAAAGGAAGGCGCACGTTAATTGTGGAATTTCTCTCTGAACGGTTTCATGTGCGATATAAACCCAAACACACGATTTTGCACTATTCAGTACTCGGTAGTTCTTCGACTGCGCTTGTTTAAAGTAAAACATATATTATGGTGTGTGATTGACTATTTATGCAAGATATACTTAGTACCTGCAACAATGCAGTTTTTACAAAACCTTTCATCAAGATGTTATAAGATGTCAAAAGAGATGGAAATATTCCCACATGTTTTTTTATTCAATGTAGATAGAAAAGATTATCTAGTTAATAATTCTAAAAGACTTTACGGCGCCATAGCAAAAGCGTTGAACACGTTGTCGTTTCGCATAGTTGATGTACGTGAAACTCGATTTAAATTTCAACATGTTTATAAAGTGTGTCTATAGGGAAACTATAAACACAAGTATTATTGAAAGATTCTCAATTCCATCAATATATATCACCTTCTTGAAAATGTGAGGAACCACGTTATTTGAGCACATGTGCTTGGTTTTTCAAACTAGGACATTTCACAGCGCCTTAATTATGTTCGGTATTTTACATATTTAGAGTTTGTACTATGAGCAAAGCTCAAAACGCTCTATTTCGTCTCAGAGCTCGAGATAGTGCATTTTAAATAAATGAATCAACACAGAATATTGACCAAACGCCGGACGATAAATAAAAACACAAAATCATGACATTGTGTATTGGATTGAGACTACAATTGAGAAAAAAGATTGGCGTGTGGGGAAATCGTGGTGTTATTATTTTCTTTCTGATGAAATTAGGGTTTACTTTTTAATAGTTATCATATCTAAATGAGATTTTGTATGTAAAGTTAAAGGGATACTTCACATTGGTTTATGGGATATTTTGTCAGAATTAAACAATTAAATGCTGCTATGTGAGCAAAGATCAAAAAAGCTCTAAATCCACGTAGAGCTCAAGATAGTGCATTAGTAATACTCTAGGTCCCACAAACTGTTAATCAAAAGCTAGACTCTGATGAAAAACTAAATCTCGTGACATTTAAAAGTGTGCATGACTAAATGAAAAAGGTAAAAAGGGGTGGGTTGGGTAAAAAATTGTGTTTTACTTTGGTCATATAACTTTTGGCCAGCATATTTATTTAATAAACTGAAATTTATGATTCAGAACATTAAACTGGTCAAAGATAATACAAACACAAACTATTCAACAAAGTTCTGTTTTGATTGGTTTATATTTATAGCTGTTATAGTGAAAGAAACGTAAAAAAAAACAATTTTGTTACATTCAAGTGCACATTTTACAAAACATTAGATTCGTGATTCCGATCAATCAAAAAATCGCACATATGCACGATCAGATGGTCCTCAGCATTTTGTCAAAGTTTCGTCTTAATAAGTCGATATCTGTTGCTGTAAGAGGAAAATACTGTTGAAAGCGGCAACTTTAAAAAAAAGGTGACATTACTCTAGATCTGATATTGCTATTCAGATGAAAATTTCACTGATGCACCGATTCTCAACTTTTTTTAGTAAAACGTCTGTTAAATACTTCTATGTGGCCGGTTTGCTTATCAGTTAAGCAAGTTGCATGGTGTGATACTTGTTATGAACGAATATGACATACAAAGCCCTCATCAGGGTACGCATTTAAAGGCGCCCGGTACTTTTGTTGCCCAGATTGTAAAGAGTGTTTTTTGTTTTCAAAATTACACACGTTTCATCACATAAGGAAAAATTGTCAAAAAACTCGTTGTGTTTAAGTTATTTTAAATAATGTTTTTTTATCAACCCGGGAACTCTTTTGGTCGTCAGTTAGTAAATCGGATATCCAAATGGCAAAAGTTGTGTTTGGACTGGTGATTTACTTATCTAAATATTGTAAGGATAACAATATGGTGACGATAGTCTTAATCGTTTACCCAACAGTACGTTGAAGCTTTGGCGATATCTTGCATCTATCTCATCACATAAACAGTCAATTGGCATTGACGTCCCTAAAAACTGAATGGGAAAACATTCAAACAAAAGAAAAAAAATGCTAATAACCAGCTGTTTCTCCTTTTGTCTCAATATTTTCTGTGCCATATTTTACACACATCCTATCTGTAATACTATCCATTTGTCATTCATGGCATTTTTGGAAGTAGAATACCCTAAAATTGTGGCGTTGGGGAAAGGGTTAAACAACCCCTTAAACGGCTTTACAGTGGAAAACGTATCCAAATATATTTTTTGAATGAAACCAAAAATCCCAAAACGAAGAGCCAATTAACAATTTAGATAATTTATGTAAAGTATGTACACTGAACAGATGTTCTAAACCGCCACTTTTCAGAACATATTTTTTGGCGTAAATGAAAAACGAAATGTTCGTTTGAAACAATATTATGCTCATTAGATTTTGTGATCACTAGCTATCGATTTAACGCGGTAAAGTCCAAATCAAAACAAAAACTTTTAGTGTGAAGAGGCTTTGATATAAAACCGTTTTTGCACGTGGCGCACGATGTGATGAGTTAAATTGCACAACATTTACTTTAGCATTACTTCATATTGATCCGACATGCCGATTTTGTCAAAAAAAGGTAACTCAATGGGCCGGATGTCCTTCAGTGATATGGGGCGTACTGTGGGGTTTATCAGAAGTGACGTCATTATGAATAAGGCATGTACCCTTTTCAGTGACGTATGCATGTTTCAAAAGGTAGCTCGTGATACTGCTAAATGCATTAACTGTTTTCCAATTGCCTTCTGTATTGCGAATTTTACGGACACCAAACCGTGTCAAAGTGCACCACATAGCATGGCCTTCAGAGTCCACCATACAAAACATTATTAGTTCACATGTACATTTTCTGACAGATGACATGTCTCTTTCACGAATTTAGCATGTCAGTAATGGATGTTTGACGTGTGTATGCTAATAGAGAGGATTTAATTTTTTATTTACAAACTGCATTTTAGCGTTCTTTTGGCGCGTATTATATTCTGTAGAACACAATAAATCATTCAAAAGTGATGAAATGCCGACATTTTTGTTAAATGTTTTGGTTATTTTCATGTTGCTTCTTTCTAACGAGTAATATGGCCCCAAAAACGCACTACAGATCATGATCCGTACAGTGTACCATACAAATTATTTTTATTCCAAAGGCACCTTTCTTGACGAAAGACATGACTTACGAATCGGTTATGCATATCATTGATAGATCCTTGACGCCTGTATGCTTCTGGAGAGGATACAAAGTTATGTTTACAAACTGGAGTTTTTGTTCTTTTTATAGCACTTATTGTATTCCGTAGAACGCCATCTAAGAATTCATAAGTGAGGACTGACCGACATTTTTGTTAACAGTCAACAAACATCACTCAGATTTGATGCACAGATTAATTCAAATCGGAGAAATGCTCCAATGTAATCAAAAGACGTTACAATAAGTTTTGGCACAAATGCCAGGCAACCGGAAGAGTGGCAGACATACCTAGGCTACTGAAATGTCTGGAATGACACCTTAGTACTTCCCAGATAGCTGCAACTGAATGAAGGCTCGTTGTCAATCAGAGTTATTGACGCAGAGTGATGTCACGTCCCTTACTTACAGTTTACCTTTCTGATGTGAAAATGTAGACGTGACAGCGACCCTTTTCAATTTGCTATTTAGTCATGTTATTGTCAAAAAGCATCAATAAAATTTAGACATCTTCTGTGAAAATGGTTAATCTTTATTATTTGAAAATTTCAAGCCCCTATCTAAAATATTAATGGAGATATATAAAGTAACATGCCATGGCGGTTTAGAAGATCTGTTCAGTGTATGTAGAGGAAAAGGAGTCTGAACACTATAATTTTCAAAGTCCTTGTGCAAATGGTTTTATGGAAAACATTGCGAAATATTTCCTTCTTTGTTTCTATATGCGATCCGATAGATCCAGTCCGTTTGCTATTTTGTTTTCACGTGTTCGAATTATGTGTGCACTTCTTCTTATCTTTTAGTTGTTCTAACTCACCTTGGATCGTAAGTAAATACATCACATCCGTAGAAAGTGTGCATAGGAACATCAAAATCGAAATTAAAACTGGATCTGCAATTCAAGAAACAATATTGACTTGATAAAAGTATCCGACGAGAATCTCAAGTTTTTATCGGTCACATGTCAGCGATCTGTAAGGATATGAAGTACGTTCTTTAGAACCATAATAACATACCTACCACACAAAACCACAATTTGCCCCTTTCACATATTGTTTTTTACACTATAAACAAATTTAAAACGTCATTTTTCTTCTGAAGAAGCACTACGACTTTTCCGTTCTGTCAGAATTTCCACCCTTCGTATTTCAAAAAAGACCACAAGATGAAACCCTCTTTGTGGACAATGAAGGAGAATCCAAACTTGTCCAGTGTTTGCGGCCAGAGTAGGGCTCAAATCATATATGCATAGTCATGACGGTTTTGTTGTTTGCACACAAACATTTTGTACTGTTGTCATCTGGTTATTTAACGGACGATAACGCCCGTCTTCATACGTCTAGATTTGTTTTCAAGAAGGAAAAACGGAACTTATCTAGAGGTAACATGTAGTCCTAAGGCTTTCCTTACATAAATGTTTTAACGTATTTGGGACTATCAACAAAAAGAACCCCTGCCAATAATGTTCACTCAGACATGGTTGAAGGTCTTACACCGGTCCGGATAGAAGCATTGTTTAAAATCCTTCATGCCAAAACCCGAATTGATTACAAGTATCTTTTCACATTGCATTAAAGTGATGGAGACAAAAGAATACACAATAAGCTATGCATCTGAATCTCAGAGGAAAGTTTTGAGAGTTAAAAATGTTTTCTACAAATAGCTTTTCCACACACAAAATAAAAAAGAAATTGGAGGGGCAGTGCAATGTCAAGTGTTATTTCAATTTTAGTTTCATCAAATTTTGCAATCTTAGTTATGGAGGAAAGATAACCTTTCATTATGCAGCCATTCATGATTGATATATTAAACATAATCGTCGTTCATACTTATTTCAGACAACCTCGTAGATACTTTAAAATTGAATAACCTTTTCTTTATAGATCAGATGAAGATGAAATTTTGCATGAACTTTTTATTTGTCAAGGAAAAACATTTTAGAAAGTTTTATAGGGATCCCTTTTAAATTCGTCGGTTTTTTTTTTTCCTTATGAAATAAATATTATCATGACCAAACTTGCTTTCCGTATAACATTTGTAGTCTTATGTAGTATTCCACGTTGACCACATTGATTATAAATCTGCGCGCATTTCACAATTTTTAAACGAACACAAGCTACCCTAATGCGTAACAACACATTCCATGTGTTATATCAAAACAGTCATTTCTCAATTTCGTCACGTTACAAAGATAAGTTTTTATTCTTGAAACCCTTAAATGCCTCAATGTCAAGTGCCAAATGAACCGTGGTATCCGAATGTTTGAATCTGACGTCCACCAACGCCGTGTTGTCGGTGTTCTAAATGTGTCACACGATGTGGTATCGCTGATGTGGAATCCATAGAGGTCCTTCGAACAGACCTGGATGAGGTCGGAAAGGGCAACAACTCGACGTCAGGATCGATTTCTGTTAGTTTAGTCTCGACATCAACGGTTCAAGAATGTTACAGCATTGAACAATGACTCATTAAAATCAACTGGAGAGCGCATTTCTACACAAACTATGAGAACAAGCCTCGGACATAATGCTAGGATATCCGCTATATACGTGTTCCATTGACGCGACAGCGCGGGCTAGAAAGGTTTGACGTTACCTGACTCAATGCAAGATGGGCAATCCGCGACTGGACACCATTGTTGTTCACTGATATGTCTATGTTTGCATATATACTTGACTGATAGACGACAGTAAGTGTTGAGAATGCCAATTGAGAGGTTCGATTCCATGAATGTGTCCGAACACGACCGTTATGGTAGGGCTTTAGTTATGGTTTTGGAAGGAATACACGTTAACGGGAAAACTGACCTATACGTAATTGAAAATGGAACACTTACGGTAATGAAGTACTGTAACGAGACCAGATTTTGAGACCGCATGCTGATGGACGGTAACGCTCGTCCCCCCGGATATATGTCACAACTGGAAATCTTGAACGTGAAACAATCGAGTGCATGGACTGCCCAGCTCAATCCCCGGATCTAAATCCGATTGAGCATGCTTTGGACATTCTTAAGCGTGCAGTTTCAGGAAGATCAGTGTAACCTAGAACTCTACAAGATCTCAAGGACGCCTTAGTTGCTAAATGGAGACTGATTCCTCAAAACCGGATACAAAACTTCATATCGAGCATGCGTTGATGTCGTGGTGTTATTGATGCTCGTGGACGTCATACACCTTACTAAGCAAGTGATTTAATTCGAAAAAAATCTGAGTTTTAACTTACTCTATAATGCCCGTGTTACGTCAAAAATTCGGGGTGTCCTAACGTTTGATTAAGTTACGCTCAAATGAGATTACATGTGACCAAATGAATTTCATTTATCAAATATTGAAATGTTTTTTGTTTTTTTTTTCAAAAGTATATCATTTTAAATAAGATATGTTTCTTTGTTACATATTTTTTGCAATAAAAAGATAATCCATATCAAACTTTGAGTAGTATATATCTGTTCGTTGATTTTCTGTATACGTTCTTCTGTCAATCTCAGGTTTTGCTTATTTCTGATGAACTTGACGAAACTGTCTCTACAGCTTTTGTTTTTGTAAAAATTGCCATGATATCTTGTGAAATACGATTCGATTAACTAAGCTTGATCTGTGTAGACTTTGAATCAAAAACATTGCATAGAACCAAGGTTATTTGACCTTCAAGGGTTATTCTAAAAATCTTACAATTAAGGATTGAGCTATTTTTTTTTTCATTTGAATTATACTACTTAAAAAGTTTTAGCACACTCGGAAAATGTTAGTTCCTAGTCAAAACTATTCCAAAATCCTGAAAAAGAAAACATTGATGTGTTTGTAAATTAATTCATCTGGATTATGCTGATTTTTTTTTCAAAACTCTAAAGCGTTAATAAGATATAGTACGTTAAAGTGCAAAGAGTTCAGACATCGAAAGTTAGGCAAATTTCAGTGATGCGTATGTCCAGCATTCGCAGCAAGGACCGCAAGCTTTCTGGCCAAACAAAAAATAATTTTGCTCATTCATACTGCAACTGACGCTCAAGGTCACTGACGTTATTAACGTCATTACTTTCTTTCAACTGAGGAAGTTCTGTGTCTGTTCTTTTGCTGGTGATTAAGCAGCTCAGGCGTGTATTATTCTGTGTGTTTCTTGAAGTAAGTGGTTGGTGATTTTCTTGCTGAAATATCCCAACGTTATGTCGTTTTAAGACGGTCACAGCAACAGGTTGGATAATTTCATTGCAGTACCCTTGCACCGTTTGGTTGTCATTTAACTGTTGTCGGTCATTTCTTTCCCAAATAATGACACTGTACTTGCTGTAACAGTCTCGCTGATGACGTAATTGGTATCCAGCATTACGCATCTTCTTTAACGGCAAAACCTACCGTCAGCTATTGTAACGTAAACTGATATTCGTACGGACATCAGTCCAATGTCTCCTAGTTCACTGATACCTTGCTTAACCCACATGGACCACACATGTAATTTGGAACTTTTTGAGAAAAACGAGTTTCACAAAAGACATATTTTTGTTTAAATGTTAAAAGCATTCGGAGCAAAAAAAAATAGAAGGCCCTAAAGGGCTTGAAATTCTCCACAGGCCTGTATTCATTCTTTTACTTTATGCAATTTTTGGCTCGTTATTGCATAAAATTCAAGGGCACATAACTCATTATCTAAGATTTTGATCAAGCTGAAAATTGCACTAAGGCAAGAAATTTTAGTATCCACTATTCTGTTAAAGATCGGTTCTGACTGGCAAAAATGTGTTGTTGTATGAGTAAAAATAGTAAAAAATTAGTCAAAACTGCAATTTTTGACAATCAATGACATTCACTCGGGTATTTTTTGTTATATCATAATTCATTGAAGGAATCTCGGAGAGGCGTACCCAAGGATTATTTATATAAAGTATGGTTGAAATGCATCCAGTGTTTCTTTTATGCATATTTAAGATTTTTAAAGTTTGAATGAGTTTAAGTAGTTGTAATAAAGAGAAAAAAATAGTGGGGTCAAAAATGGATCCCAGCAAAAAAATCAGTATTACAAACTCATATTATGCAAAAATCTGAAAAATGTTGCGTGGCAAGAAGAAGTTTGGTACATCAACAAACTCTTAAAATTTGGACACCAGAGTGCATGTGGTAAAACTATGACAAGCAAAAAATGACGCGTGGGGTCAGCTTGACCCCAGTTGGTAGGATGAGGGTTAACGTCATTGGCGAAAGGTCGGAGTACCTTGATGCAACTTGTGATGAGCCTGTTCCGGAAAGTCTGGTCACAAACGGTATTGCCTGTGACGTAAAAGTCTTACTACCATTTTACTATTAAGGAATCTGTTACGTCCTCAGGACGTCGCTCTGAAAACATCGTCTCTGAAAGTTGTTTTACACGATCTGCAAGATTAAGGTCGGTCGTTGGCGGCCTAAATACATAAAATAAGTATCATAGGCGCGTAATTGTCAATTAGAGGAAATTGAAATGCAAAGCGACATCTCTAACTGACATGATTGCTTGGAGGTATGCTAAGAGCTATCTAACGACATCATTTATCGCCTTCCAGTTATCAATTTCAAAGAATATGTAACGGTTAGATCAATTCTGCTTACAAATTTGTGTAATTGAGTGTTTTTGGACTAGCTAGACATTATCGATGTCACTGCACACGAACCGCACGTGAATTTTGCTAATCTGGGAGAGGGGGCGGATGTGGTGCAGAGGTAACGCTGGTTCGATCTCCAGCTTCTCCAGTCTTTCGGATGAGACTTAAAACCGATGTCCCTTTTCCATATGCCCTTAGTAGTTGTGTCGGACGTAAAACTCCATTCAATCGAAGTTTGCTCATCTGGACTTTGTCCAATATCCCTAATGTCCACTCGACACATGCAATGTATGTGTAATGGTTTTCGATCGGGACAACTTATCTGTACAAAACAATGTTCATGTAATTATCAGATACTGAAAAAATACTCTGTTTCAAAACGTGCTTAATTTTTTAACAGTATATTTTAATTCAAATCTAAAAAAATGAAATCATTTTCATAACATCCTTGCTGTAACTACTTAGGTCTATTGTATGTTCGTACTTAATCTTGACCTTGACGCACAGAGAAATACAGAATTCTGAAGAGGTTAGTGGACAATTTCATTGTCACTAATCAATATTGTTCTGAATGCCAAGGTCAAGGTTTACTGTGTAATTAGCATTGAACTAACTTAGAAAATCCATACTATTAAATCTGTGGCATTATATATTGAAACATACTTTATAAGCCCATTAAATTTCAAGATAAAGCTAAAAAATATAAAAATTGATGTTTTTAAAATGACCTTCTAAGGTCAAGGACTAATACCGTTAGTTCCATGAGATGAATTCGATTCACACTTGCACACATTTTCGCTTATTTATATAGTATTTGGTTCACAAAATATCATGACAATTTATACAAAATTAAAAGCTCTGAAGATAGTTTCGTGGAGTTGATAAATAAAAAAATAGCAAAATCTAAAATTGACAAAAGAATGAATACAGAAAATCAACATACTGATATATATGAATAATGCTTCCTTAAATATATAATCAACAGCCCATTAAATGTACATGCAAAATTTCACTTTGATCTGATATATACAGAAAAAGTTATTCAACTTCTAAGTAAAACATTGCATCTCGCGTCATTCTACCCCACCTACTTTCAGCCCTTGTCTAAAAATAAGCCCCATCAGAATTTGTATAAATACAAATTAAATAAATTATGATACCCTATCCTTTCCCAGAACTAAAAGAAAAAATAGTTTAAACCATTGTTGCATCCCATCCTTAAGTTTGAAGGTTTGATGGACATACGTCAAAATGTGTTTTATGTGAGCCATGCTTTAATAAAGCAGCTGTTGAAAATATTGGCAACTAAGTCAACTTAACACATCAGGCATTTTCATTTCTGACGTATGTCAATGTTAAAACTAGAATTCTAATTGGTCACTAACAATGTTCCCGAGATACACTGATGTTTATAAACAAAAGTTAACCGATATAGACATGTTTTTTATAGACACACGTACAAATAATCTCCGCAATATTACATACTAATCCTGATTATTATGGACATGTTTTAGTTTAAAATAAGTAGAAACTTTAATTCGTAAATGGGTTTGTTCTTTATTGTTTGGAGGAGACAGTAGATCGCGAGACCACTTGTTATAGAGCATTTTAACAGTAACTATACCCACCCAAATGAATACACAATACAAGGTTTACGGGGCATATATACTTCGTCTATACACATTTCCTTCCCGCCATCAGTCAAAGCACCAACACGCGTTTGGTTTATACACAGGACTTGTACTGAATTTATATATCTGAAAAAAGAACATTTTAAGATTGCCATGTTTTATAGCAGATAGAGATATCATTAGGTTGATAGTGATGAGGAATCAAAGTCCTGAAGTATAATTTGCTACATGACTACATGAAGTGTGTTTTTTGTGTTTATCGAACATTCTAATTCCATATTTGTGTTTGTCAAAGGGAGGCAATTCACGAATTCATAGATTTGACATTAGTTTTAGAACTTGCTACAAAAGATGAGTAAGATTGTGTGTATCTTTTTTAGCAACTAGAACATCACCAATACCGAAACGTCATAGTAGTTTTCCGTGCATGCACATACGTGGCATACGATTAAAAGACCTCAACGAGCATTAAGGGTTGTTACTCTGACATCAAAGTTCAGGCTTTTAGTTGGATACTTTTCCAGAAACTAGGAATCCTGCACTATACATAGCGTATTCACTTTTGTTTAGCATAATAACAGAGAGGGTGCAAATGATAATGATCACTATTAAACCATTTGACTCAATTTTTACTAGACTTGTTTGCACAAAAAAATATGTATCAACATCAATTTTGTCTGCAAAGTGTGATACAAAAATACCAATTATAGTTCAGAACTGAAAAAGATTAGATATAAGAACAAGAGGACCAGAAAAGCCCTATATCGCTAAGCTGACATTTTAGTTTTAAATCTGATATTTTATTTCATATTTCAAACTTCTCAATAGGCCTTGATCATTGGGAAAATGCTGCAGGTTATATTTCCTAGTTGGAACACAGAAATAGATTTTAAACAGAGACCTATGTCACCTGAAATATATAAGACACTTTCTTAGGTCAAGAACAACAGCTGTGTAAAGTCTCATGATCCTAGAAGGTCCAACCGTTTCTCTTAGTTCAATAAGCCTTGGCCTGCCACACACACAGTTTTAGGAATCTAACAACCTAAAACCAAATGTTGAAAAAAATAGTCAAGGTACAGTCCTGCCAAGTTTGGATCAAATTGGCCCAATGGTTCACTTTTAATGAATTATCATATGATTTCTCTCTGTCCAATAAGCTTAGCCCTGCTCTCAAATTCGGGAACAAATTTTGAAAGGGGTCGCGCAAGGAATATTCGCCAAGTTTGATTCAAAATGGCCGACTAGTTTACGAGAGGAAGATTTTTGAAGATCTCTAAGATTGCTCTAAGTCGGATAACCCTAGCCCTTCCTCGCCCACATATTTTACGAATCTAGGAATCATGAACAAGTATTATAAAGGGTCACGTAAGAAACAATCCAGCCAAGTTTGGTTTAAATTGGTCCACTTGTTGATTTTTAAAGATTTTTGTATTGATGTATCTAAGTATAATAAGCCCCCTCATGCCACGCCTATATTTTTTGACAAATCAAAAATTTAGGAACAAGTTTTTAAAAGGGTCATACAAGGTTCATTTCTGTCAAGTTTGATTAAAATTGACCCTATGGATAAGGAGAAAAACATGTTTTAAGAATCATCTAACAATTCATCTAAGTCGGATAAGCCCTACCCTGGCAAGCCAACCTTTTTCATAACTTTAAAAAGTTATAAACAAATGTTAAAAAGGGTCACTCAAGAAACATTTCTATCAAGTTTGATCCAAATTTGGCCAATGATTGATTTTTAAAGAAATTTCTTATGATTTCTATAAGTCCAATAAGCCCTGCCCTGCCACTCACAAATTTCCTGACAAATCGAAAATTCGCGGACAAGTTCTGAGACGGGTCACCGAAGGAACATTCCAGCCAGGTTTGGTCAGGATTGGCCTAGTGGTTATGGAGAAGATTTTTTTAAAGAAATTGTGGCTGGACGGACAGATGGACAGACGGGCAGACGGACAGACGGACACCGGAAGGTGAGTGACCACAATAGCTCACCATGTGCACTTCGTGCTAAGGTAAGCTTAATATATGATTTATGGTAATTGTATGTATCTATATGAATTAAATGACCTTAATTGTTATAGTCGAAGTAAACTACTTACTTCCAGTACAACGTTAGAAGATCCTTTTCCGATAGTTTCCGGAGTATATCGTCACTAGGTATCAGAAAAGGGGCTCCCTTCTCAACATTGACCCGAGGGACGACGGAACTGCTTCCTTTAGATGACATGTCAAGTACCTTTAAATGATTGAGAAACATGGTTATAAAGGAACACGACATGTTTGGTGGTCTTGATTACACCATATTGAAAATATTAAGATTCCAATTGCTTCAAATACCCCAAATCAGCTTGTGACGTACCGTTTTTATTTCAGGATAAAAAAACAAATAATTAAATACCAGTATCAGAACAAAATTGATGAACAAATCTTAATAAAAGAAAATTGGAAAACGCTACATAATGTAAACTGACACGATTTAAAAACGCAAAGCACGTTTTCATTAACCATTCCTTTCCTATTGCCTCGATCGGCACCATATTTGGGGACATGTATGAGACAATGTATACGCTTCACGCCCCAGCAATTTTGTCGTGTTTTCTGTAAACTATTCGGACATCTGAACCGCCAATCACTAAATGCTCGTGCGTCTCGTGCATTCAGACCACGTGTTAAATCACTAACATTTTTTTGTGTACAAATTGCCACTTTGATTTACTTATTGAAAACATACGAGAACAACGAAAGAAAATTGTGTATAAAATGCTGAGGCCTACTTTGCGAAAAAGGAACCGAGTTTTAGGGCTTTTGGTTTGCCGTGTTTCGCAAATGTAGGTAGCTAGACGCTTTAATGAAGCCGAATCGACATGTCCAAGGTTTATGAGACGTGTAAACGACACAGGAAGATTTACAGACCACCCACGTCCCGGTCAGCTGCGTGTAACAACTGTACGTCAACATAATTGCATACGTCAACGTCACTAACGCAACAGATTTGTGACGGTTCAGTTTACAGCAAATTCTATGGTTGGTAATCGCGGGCGTCCTATACATCGCGACATGGTGATAAATCGCCTGTGAAAACACTGGGTTCGTGGTCGTCGATGTTCAATGCCGGGCTCTTGACACAACGTGCATTTTGGCATAATCTGACGTCCATTCAGGCGTTATTCGTGGCTTTAAAGATCATTTTCTGTCCTGTTATGTTAACAATTGTAACATTTACAATTTTACATGGCTATACATCGGTTTTGTAAGATGCAGGAGATACCATTTGTAAAAGTACTATTTTGCGTTTTTTAAATCGTGTCAGTTTACTTCTAAATCATTTCCTAAATAGTGTAGTTTATGTTCGGAGGCATTGGTTTTGTGTTTGGAGAATCGTTACAGGGCAAGTTTAAAAAGATGTTGCCAAAGTGTGACATGTAAATATTAAGAATAACAGCTATGTCTACAGAATACCATCCAGAATTCTGAATTAAGAAGGCAAAAAAAAAAATTCTAACTAGTTAACCAGTGCCCAAATTATATTTCAAATCTATGTTCACTAATCTTTAGCTAAAATTGTAAACACAATCTTGTAAAATGACAACAAAAAAGCGTTTCACTCCTGACAGCATATAAATCGTAATTCATGAATCACTAATTAGTAGAGTGCAGAATGTCCACAAGGTTGATTGCTTCCTAGAAAAAATGAGTAGTAGATTTCTGGCTGAATAGACAAAAAATGAGAACACATTTTAGGAAAGAATTTTGTTTCACTCCTGACATCAGATTCAGAGGGTTATTGTACAAAACAGTCTCCACATTTTAAACCATTGAAGATGAGATGAAAAGGTAATTTAAAGATGATGATGCACATATTGTTTTATGTTTTACACGTGCTTATCGTAGTATACTGTCACTGTATTTTATTTACCATAGTTTAGAAACCATGCACAAATGAAAACTGTCACAAAAAGCGTTTCACTCCTGACATTTTTGACATGTTTTAATGAGGTATCTTTTTCAGTAGTGAATTTCTTTAAACTTGGTATACAGTATAAAGACACAAAAACGCATCTTTTTATCATTGATTGCATTGAATACATTTCTCTGTAAAAGCAAAGGCATGTAAAAAGTGAATGGTCACATTTTTTCATCTTGCCCTACTGTGTACTTGCAGCTTTAGAAACATATTATATATTTGTGAAATACACTTATATTCGACAACAGTGTGGTCATTTCATTTGCAGCAATAAATGCGTATACGCTACGTTACGAGAGAGGATATAAAGTCATGTTTACATACCGCATGTATGTTTTAAGGGCCTTTTTTTAATGCAGAACAAAATGACGTATTTAAGGTAGCTGGATACACCTGACGTCAAAATTGCAATTTCCTCAGAATTGTACGAAATTGAGAGGGACGCTCCTTTAACATATGCGCTTTCGTGCAGCAGTGTTCAAAATTTTATCGGTCACGTGATTGTGACGTCATAACGTCGTTTAAATACCCGCCCTATTCTATAGGGTCTTCGCTCTTAAGGACCTTTATTGCCGATGATAATTGGTCGATTTTAATGGAAAAACCACAATGTTCTTAACGAATGAGAGTCAAGTTTATAAAAGTCAAAAACTGAACGTCTAAAATTTACACGTTTTCGGCTAACGCCGATATTCTTAAATTTTACGTCTTTTTACGTTCTGTTATATTCATGTCATTTTTCTAAACAACGACGTTTTTAGCAAAATTTAGCTCGTTTACCTATACTAAATTTCCGATAAATTGTAAGTCAAAGCAGTTTTCCCTTAATTTATCAAATAAAAACGGTTAACCATCGAGTTAGATTTTTTTATAAAAATTGATTTTTCAAAGTTGGGCTTTACATTTTTTCGGCGTGTATAACGTCTGCGTCGCACTTTAACGTCGTTTTACGACCGCATTTTCTAGGGTAGTTCCGTGACATTCAAGCGCAAACCCCACGAATGCAAGCTTTTAAATATCTAGATATACATTTTATCAAAAATGCATTCAATAGAATCAATGTGCATCTTCATACCGGGTAGTTATTAATCATCAAACTTTCCTTGGTTATGTCTTTCATCAAGATATTCTATCATCTGTCTAACTGTAGAATCTTCTTAAAGCTGAAATTGATCTTCGTTTTCATGTCAAATAAGAATAATTCATCTTAAAGAGAATTGTCTAAAAAAAGATTAGCAAAACTTGGAATGAAAAAATCAACCCCTAACCCGAGTTATAACCTGATAAAGATACGTGATTTACAGGCGCGCGTAAAACGAAACTGAAATTTACCTGTGGACCAGATATGGATGATGACGTTAATTGTGCAATCCCATTATAGCCGTGTTAACCTTACATGTATAAACGGTCAACTTTAACTTCAAATTGCGGTGACGTTGCAAAAGCAAATTTATTAAATAAAAGCATTTATGGTGTTTATCATTTGGCCATTAAAGTGGAGAAAAAACGTGACATTTTTTCGTGAATTTGAACAGTAAAATTCAGTTATATTACCATGCCGTGGTCCAAAAATTCTCGAGTATTATACGCTTGGTGATAGTGGGAATTTACTGAATAGTGCAATTTATATGCTTTTTTAATCTGTAGATTTAGGATAAATGTTCCTTGTGAATCTATCAAAAGATATATAATTATGTTGAGAAGTATTGTACAAATGTCGTTTTCTCCAATAACAAAGGAAATCCCATTGCTACATTTATTATTCCATGATTTGTACCAATATTTTTTAATGTCTCACGCCTTGTATTATACTGTTTTGTCAGGCTAAAATTCGTAAGACTGTTCCATTTGTGAAGTTGCAATATATAACATTAAAACCTTGGGTTTGGACAATGTATATCCCTTGACGTAACTCGCACAATTTTCAACCATTTCCAAAGGAAAAAATATAAGTCTAAAAAATATGCAGCCCATTTTAAAGAAAACAGCGTTGAAATGTGAAGTTCTTGATTAGAAATTATTTCGGTATTTTATTTTGCTGACTGAAAAAATGCAAAAACTTGTTAAAGAATTCAAAGGCCTAATAAAGGCATAATACATGCATAAATAGTATATAATTAGTACGCAAATATCGAAGTAAATGACATTTAACTATGTTACATTATGTTGGGAAGAATTCAGATAGGTATTTTAATTTTTGAGTAAATGCTTTTAGACGACAAGTAACTGATGTTAAAAAAAAGAAAATGATTTTGGTTTAGTACTAACAATATTTAGGGAAAGTGAGAAATTCTTTACCGTCATCAATTTCTTCTTTTCTTTCAATGATATTTTTTCCAAACGGTTTCTAATGTGGATGTCGAAACATGATCTTTGATGGGAAAGAGTAAATTAATACAGTATTTTCATATTGTAGGGGGAATTAGTGAGGTAGTGGTTTTTCCTAGATTCTTTCCATATTTCAAACAGCGAGTTTTTTAAACATCGAGAAATGATCTGGTAAAGGATAAAGAAGCAAACGGTAAGTCATGTTGAAAATAGCAACAAAAATGATGTAACTATAGTTTTTTGGTATTCTTGATACTTGCATGAAAATATGTCAATTAAGTGCTAGCTCACCACACCCTTTCTCAAACAAGTTTTTGCATTAATTAAGTCAGGAAAATAATAATAATGACAATTATTTTAGAATTAGAATAATTGAATTTATTAAATTTGAGATATCGTCTGCTAATTTTGACTTTAGTACAAGTAATACGTGTTTTATTTGACGTGGCTATGACCTTTATGCAAATTATATTCACAATTTGTGAATACTCTTTTTATACACATAAAATTGACTTAAAAAATCTAACAATATGTAGATTTAAAGAATGCGAGAAAGTGTGACTGCAATTTCACTATGAAAGGTCCCAAACGTGTAAGTTAGGATAATAAAAGATAATTTGTGCCATGTCAATAAATCATGTAATACATTTTCATGATTTAATAATTTTAATTTTAATAATTTAATAATTTTCATCCCACCCACCCTCCCTTGCATCTTACAGGAAGTGGATTCTGTCAAGGTCAAAAAGGTTATCCCCCCCTCGTTGTTGGGCTATGGTTTTTCATTTTGTGAAGCAGTCTTTCTACTATTTTTCAGGATGCATTGGCGAGCCAGAGGAGAGATACAGCATGTTATGGCAGCAGTTCACCAACAATCGCAAGGATTGACGTCGATTCGATAGACATTTGCCGACGCTAGAAATGTGCAGGCTGTGTTAATTTAGGACATTTATAACTTGTGATGTATTAATTTCTTCTTTGAAAGTCGCTCACTTTAAGTGGTCAATGAAACCCTGTCGCTTAGCCGTTTGAAGGTGTGCTGCATTGCTATAGTACGTTTACATGTTAAGTATGTAAATCGTCAGGGTGGCCGTGCTATTTAGGGACAACCATTTAGCTCGGTCGTTTTGAGGATTTCTGGGAATCGGACACATTGGGGTTAAAGTTGTGTGTTGGTATACAAAGGTTTTGCTCTAGTACTCGGTGATTCCTTTGTGTGTTGTTAGTAATTTGTATGGTGAAGTATTCGTTGCAATGTATCCTTGGTTGTTGGTATAATACAATGTGTGTGATAGCCTTGTGCGCTGTTAGGCTGTGTTAACGGCGCGGGTAGTAATTACTTATTGGTGATAAGGATGGGCGGAAAAAATTGTTGAAGGTCGCTATATGGAGGTCGGTCTCATTCAAGGGAACCCGGAAGAGACCGCACTTCTATACGGTGTACGCTTCGTGTCTAAATAGTTTTGGTATACGTATATAACGACAGTGTCTCATTGCCACTTGACGCCACAGGAGTTACCCTGTGTCGTCTGCTGAGGGGCCATTTGTGCCACCATTC
The DNA here is from genome assembly GCA_963680895.1 of Fragum sueziense. Taxonomy (NCBI): domain Eukaryota; kingdom Metazoa; phylum Mollusca; class Bivalvia; order Cardiida; family Cardiidae; genus Fragum; species Fragum sueziense. The sequence goes on from OY804604.1 coordinate 52,148,973, forward strand.
ACTTAACTGTTGCCATAATATCTGTAACTCTGCCTCTGGTATTCGTGTTTATTAAAATTCATTTGTGTAGATGAAGTGTTGTTTCTTACTCATCAAGCGTATAATACTCGAGAATGTTTGGACCACGGCTTGTAAATATAACTGTATTTTACTGTTCAATTTCACGAAAAAATGTCACATTTTTTCTCCACTTTAATGGCCAAATGATAAACACCATAAAATGCTTTTACTTAATATATTTGCTTTTGCAACGTCACCGCAATTTGAAGTTAAAGTTGACCGTTTATACATGTAAGGTTAAAACGGCTATAATCGGATTGCACAATTGACGTCATCATCCATATCTGGTTCACAGGTAAATTTCAGTTTCGTTTTACGCGCGCCTGTAAATCACGTATCTTTATCAGGTTATAACTCGGGTTAGGGGTTGATTTTTTTCATCGCAATTTTTGCTAATCTTTTTTTAGACAATTCTCTTTAAGATGAATTCATCTTATTTGACATGAAAACGAAAGTCAATTTCAGCTTTAAAATGGGCTATCAATCAACACATAAGTACCGTAATTGTTTGTCAGGAAAAAGAAGATACCGAATGATACAGACGGTCAGAGAAACGGCCACACAACATTAGAGGAAAAAATAGTAAAGTACTGGTGGTAAAGTCAAGCAAATGAAAAATCAAACTTCGGCCAAATTTCAGTTTCCCATGCGTTGAGTATTCATTTAATTGAATGCAAAAATATCGCACCATTGTCTTTAGGTTAGTCAAATTAGACATTTTTAGTCACATTACCAAACAGTTCCCAATTCAGGTGCATTTGCGATCCGATTACGTATAATAAAGTGTCAATTTACGATTCATTCCACAAAGGTACGATGTATTCCAGAATTTTTACGGATAGTTTCGTTTATCTACGACCGTTTTACGAGCTCGTTACGGACGATTACGAATATCTCATTCATCTGAATCTTTACGTGTCCATAAACTGGTCATATATTTCCGTCAATAACTGGTGAAATATATTAATCGTTCCCTAAAACAATGGTAAAATTCAAATCGTGACTAATCGCAAAACAATAGTATACGAGTAATTCCGTTCACTTTACGATTGATTAAGATTTGTTAAGAGCTATTTACGAAGCGGTTACGGAACGAAATCCATGAATACTCGTGTGAATTTTTTTCTGTTTTCTATACTTAACAAAAGTTCTAATCGGTCACTTTTAAAATTGCAATATCTCAATTATTTAACAACCAATCAGTGTAGAATTTTACATGTGTTATTTTTTGCCCATAGCGTTGACTATGCGAGTTTTTGAGAGCGCTGAAACATTGAGGGATGGTAAAGATGTCCGTGTACTTCGTTTTTCCCGATTTGCACGTGAAAAGTTTTGAAAACAAAACTCATGGCCCAGTTTACAAACGTGAAGTCTCTATCGACTGTATAGTCAGAAAAAACACATAACATGACCAGAATGATACACGAAGTGCGAGGCAGGGCCATAAGAATGCTGCAACGGGGCCTTTGTTTACGACTGGTAAAATTTAGTTGCAGAAAAAACCGGAAGTAGGTGGCAATTGAGGCTTGTTTTCCATTTTGCAGCTTTTATAATTTGTTCCACCCATTTCAAGTCGCCAGACATTTACGTAGGTCTACGCTAACCACCAAGGCCTTACACATGAAATTTCAGGCCTTCGGAAGTGCTGCAGTAAGCCATCGGAGAAGGTGACGACGAGTTACTATGAAACGCCAGGACCAGTATTTCACTTTATCATATGAAAGGAACACATACCTTCCGTCTTCAATCACTTCAGGGTGACTGAGGGGTCGACATGAACGCAGCATCACACCCCAGACTGTACACAGTAGGCTGTAAAGTGTTGGAATTCGTTGAGAGTAGCCACTCAGGTGTTGTTATCTGTAGACGTCATCGAAATATCCGTCTAGCTTCGGCGCGACGTTACCTTCTCTTAACCAGGGCTGTCTTGGTGAACGTCTTCTTAACAAATTAGACCAAAACTTTACATCAGTTTGTTGACGGACGTGTGCTCATTTATCGCTGTCGTGGTGGGTTTCAGAGTGACAGAATTTGATTGTGATTGACTTTCTTAACATTAGCCTTTCCACGACAAGCTAGTGTGTAGCTGTTATTGTAGCTTACGGTGGCTGCACATGTTACTGAATCTGCTCTGTTTGTTCTGTGAATTTTGAAATCAAGGGTACCTTTTTAAGAACTGTTGTTAGATCTTACTAAAAAGTCTTAAAATAATCGAATTGCAACAGTCATGTTGGACAATGCTTTCTTCAACAATGTTCCAGAATGAAATGTTTGGAATTGTTTGTTTATTGGTTTTATGACGCAAAGTATAAGGTGACCGATTAGAACTTTTGCTGAGTTTAGATACATGGTATATTCTCTAGATGCACGGATCTTTACGAATATCAACGAGTTGTGGCAGGGTTATTTTAGGATATATAATATTGTTTACGAATGTTCACGTGTGCCTACGATATGCTATTCCGTATGGATCCCCAAAAGCGAAATCTTTGAGTACATGCTATTTTTCATAATGTCCTATCAAAATGTTCTTATATAAAAAGTAAGATGTTATCTCCGTATCATTTTTCAGCAGCTGGTATTAAGCAAACGAACTTTTCATAAATACAAGTTATTCACGGATGCCAACATATTGTTTGAGAGGCCAATGTGTTAGGAAAATCGTCAGTGTGAACTCGCCTTTATGAAAATGAAACTTGACGAGCATTCCAACACCTTCTTCACCACAATATCTGTCAACATAAAGTCTTTATTTGTCTCGCCGAGTCAAAGAGTTTATGTTTCGAAGAAGGATTAGTATTGCGATTAATTTGTTGTCAACAACGTATTCGCATAAAAATGGTACTGATTTTGGGGCTAAATTCGCATATGTCCTTCGTAAGTTGGTATTACAGCCAAAGCATTTTATTGCTAACAAAATCTTATAACAACACATTCACTTATTTCGATTTTTTAACAGTAATCACACAAGTTTTTTGATCCTGTAACAGTAATGGCGTTCAATCTGACTAAGGACCGGCAACAAGTAAAACCACTCAAAAACTCCGTTCGTACATTGTTCGTTCGAGCAAATTCCCATTATACAATCACGAGCCAATAGGGTGCAATTGTATCAAGTAAACATTGACGTAATTTCGGACAAACAATAGTATTTCGTTTGTGTTATTCTAAAACCCCGTAACTGCGGTCTTGATTGAAGCCGTGTTAGGAAATTTTATAACATTCCGATGGATTTAGTACAACATTCATTGCTATTCGATTGCCAAATTCCTGAAATTCTATTTTTACCTAATATTTTTTTCATTATAATGATAATGATGTTTGATGACCTTTCTACGGCCACACAATTGCCGACTAAGACCACACAATTGCCGATAAATTGTTCACATTAGTTGGTAAACTTCCCTTCAGATCATTTATAACACAGGAATATTTGAAATTTAGATATGGCTATCCTATTTTCGATCGCAAAAAAGTCTTATTTCAATCACAGGTTCGATAGAAGCTGGACCAAAGTTAAAGACGCATTGACTAGTACTACATGAACTGTTTTGCATGCCATATATTATTGCTACTTTGCCTAGTGTTCCATGTTATCATGGTCTTCACTTTATTTATGGTGATTATTCTATATGCCATTTGTATTCGTGTATCAAAAAGATTTAGATTGGAAGATAGAATTGAACACCATACGGAATGAACAGCATTTCTTTATGTGAAAGTATATCTAAGACTTACATGTGCCGCATAAATAAATTATTACTGTTTATTCGGATGTTTGAATTACCATTGAGACGTGTAAACATACATTTTCACATTTTTTCTATCGTTGTATGTTCGTTTCTCTGTCTGTTTATCTCATTCGCCATCTTCTTTTTCTTTAAATACAGTTAAAGTACTGATATGTGGATTAAAAGTCCATTTTTAAGAATATGCTTCAGTAGATGCAAATCGATTCTATAGAATGCATTTCTGATAAAATGTGTGTTTCAATTAATTTAAATTCGTGGAGTTTGCGCTTCAATGTCACGGAACTACCCTACGTTTAACGACGTTAAAGTGCGACGTTGACGTTATAAACGCCGTAAAATGTATAGCTAAACTATGAAAAATCAAAGGGGGTGTTCCATTTGTGCCCACGCACGGATTTTCTTGTAACTTTACACATAGAATGCCTCTGACCTATGAACTACAAAAATATATTTCTTTTACCCAAAGAGTGCATATAGGCCTATACGCGGCACCTTAAAATGTTCCCGATTTTCATTGGTACCCGTCTTACAAAAACTCATTGTTGGCTATCTAGCTTTGGTATTCATCCACATTTTTCAATCAAAATAGAAAGAAGAGTCCTCGTAGAAACTTTTGATACCAATATTGTTGGTGAAAACATAAGCAAATAATTTTTCGGAAATTTATTTAGTCAGAAATTGTCAGAAAAATAGCCCACAAAATTTCGAAACCTAAATTTCAATCAAAATTTTTTGTATGTTTCCGTCTTTGTCAACATATGAAATTGATAAGAAAGTTGGCCATATATGTCCCCTATTCGTATGCAAAATTTTGTGAAAATTTGAAACCGGTAAAGTTGTCAAATAATGAAAATTGTGATCAATGGCACCATAAAATGCTCCCAGTTTTTAATGGTACCCCTCTAGCAAAAGCCTAATGTTGCATACCTTGTTTTGATATTAGTCTCAAATTTTTAATCACAATAGCAAGAAGATACCTTGAAGAAAATTTTGAGACCAAAATTGTTGATACCAACAAGCACAAATAATTTTTCTGAAATTTATTCAGTCAGAAATGGTCTGAAAAATATCGAGGAATTTTCAAACCCTTTAGTTTAATCAATTACTTTTGTATGTTCCCGTCTTTGTCAACCTATGAAAATGATATTAAAGTTGACCATACATGTCTCCAGTTCGTATGCAAAATTTTGTGAAAATTTGAAACAGGTTAAGTTGTCAAATAATGAAAATTGTGATCAATGGCACCTTAAAATGTTCCCAGTTTTCAATGGTATCCGTCCAGCAAAAGCCCAATGTTGCCAACCTAGTTTTGATATTAGTCCCTAATTTTACATCAGAATAGCAAGAAGAGTCAATGTAGAAAATTTTGATACCAATATTGTTGATACCAACATGCACATATGATTTCTCAGAAACTTATTTAGTTAGAAATTGTCCGACAAATAGCCCACAAAATTTCGAAACCTAAATTTCAATCAAAAATGTTTGTATGTTCCTGAAATTGATAAGAAAGATGGCCATATATGTCTCCTATTCGTATGTAAAATTTTGTGAAAGTTTGAAACCGGTAATGTTGTCAAATAATGAAAATTGTGATCAATGGCACCATAAAATGCGCCCAGTTGTTAATAGTACCCCTCTAGCAAAAGCCTAATGTTGCCTACCTAGTTTTGATATTTATCCCCAATTCTAAATCAAAATAGCAAGAAAAGTCATTGTATAACATGTTGGTGTCAATATTGTTGATACCAACATGCCCAAATGATTTCTCAAAAATTTGTATAGACAGAAATTGTAAGATGAATAGCCCAGATTATTTCTAAACCTAAAATTCAATTAATTAGAAATAAACCAATTACCTACATTTGACGTTGATACAGTCATTTTATTGGCTTTGATCATCTGTTTAAAATTATTTATGAAACACATATTTCCAGTCACACATATTTCCAGTCGTTATTTCACTGCTTCACATGTCCTAACAAGTATTTTTGTTTTCATTTCTTTATCTTAAGTAAACCAAACTCAATTATGTATGGGTTCTAGTAACAGGACAGAATGGTTCACCTTAAAGCATTTGGTATAGCTTACTCGAGTAATAATTTTATGATACATTTTGATCAATACATGAAGTAATACTTAAATATATCATATCATACATTTTAAATCGTTAACTAGGTTATTAACTTAAAGTTCCCAATGAGACTGTGATAGTCCCTCTGGAAAAAGGAAATAGATGCATTTAGTCGGTATCTTCTACTTTTTGGGATACATAGCATGTGGACCATCTATGATAGAGATATCTAAAGGCTTGATGACATAGAATTTCGCGTCCATTTTTTTTATCACGCACACATCGCGTCCAATAATATGCTGTAGAACGTACCATGTGCTGCTGTGCTCCGGTCGTGATGTGCAAGACGAATTTTGTATGTGACCAAGCCTTTGATTGAAGAGTTTATTTTCTATTTTAGTCCTATGAAAACTGTTATAGCCCATGAAATAATTATCAAAATTCCAAGTGCTGCAAGTGATCGCTTGCTTTTTAAGCCTATTAACCACAGTTTATGATCTTTACTACGTCAATTCACCGTTATTTTTTTCATATTGTTGTTTTCGATTACTCTTGACATAGTCTTAAAACTAAAATAAATCATGATAGAGACTCATGCTACATTGTGGAATATACAATTGGGTAAAAATAAATTCAAGAAATATCATGTGGATAGGTCAATCTGTAGGGGCAGTTAATTTCTGTCAAGGAAAAATTCAAATCATGTTCATTCAGTCATTGGTTTCTTAATCAAATAATAATAATAATAATAATAATAATAATAATAATAATAATAATAATAATAATAATAATAATAATAATAATAATAATATAATAACTTTATTTAGAGAAGGTAGCATATTAAGACATATATAATTCAATAATATTGAATTTATCTTATTTACAATATGGCCTTCTAACAATAACACTCATGCTAACACAAGTAAACGAACACACTTCCGCCTCATTCTCCCCTTATCTCCCTTCTCTGTTACTCACACACACATACACACACACACACACACACACACACACACACACACAAACATTCATAAACTATAACGTTCAATCAAATCAAAATTGATTAAGTTAATATTAATTTTATTGATTAGCTATCCATTAACCCTTTCCCGAGAGACAAAATTTTGGGGTGTTTAATTTGAATGTTTAAGCAAATGTCAAAATGGATTTTACTTCAAGAAAATAAATGTGAATAATTTAGGTCAAGAAACATTGAGGATAGAGGAGAAAAAACTGATTTTCAGCATTTTCTCCTTTAGACACAATGCTTTCCCATGTCATTTCTAATTGGGTATAAATCTTACTATACATGTAAATTTACTTACCCTAATTGTTGGTTTCAAATAGCACTCATAGCAAACTGGTTCTCATTAAAAAGTGAAAAGACCTGGGGCCGGTACTAAAATTTCTTTGACTCTAGATAATGTGATGCATTAAAAAAATCTGCAAACTCTCACAATCCCCATGTTTGTCTGACGCCAGAAATATCTACCGGTGGTTATATGAAAATACCATTTTTTTAACCCCTTAAACCTATACTCATAGAGGTAGTGTGGCATAACAAAAAGAGGCATAGGCAAAAAGCTAATGCATGTTCTTCGTCGATCTGATTTTGGCAAATAGTTAATAAATATGTCCTCAAAGCAGTAGATAATTCACCATAATAATAGAAATATTAGCAATTTTGCATTGAAGGGCACAATGAATGAACAATAAAAACTGTTTCTGTGTTCTTTTTATTATCTTGAGCAGTGTAGTAAAGAAATGTTCTATGTATATTAAAGTAGTCTAAGTGCTGATAAGCCATAAAGGAAAGTTAAAAAAGGTAACATAATAGGAAAAATTGTATCATTATTGCATTACCTTTATATTTCATCTCCACATTTCATAATGCATTCCACTGTATTAGGGTGTTTACCCCTCCATTATATTGCGGGTGGGTGGGGTAAGACAAAGTGCCATTGATTCACAAAAAAAAAGCATAATTTTGTGTGAAAATGCTAAAATTCAAGTTATACATAAGTTGTTGATGTCAAATCAGGACACAACAAAGCAAAAAATAATTATGGACTATTTGCGTAATGCATATAGAAGGTATACAGTAAAATCTTAGATTTTACATTCTTAGAAATTTAGACCGCTTACACTAAAGTTGAAAAATGACACTGTTACCGGTTTTATTTTTACTTAATATTTTACTATAAGCACAAACATATATGGGGGCAATTTTAATATAAATTTCATATGTTGACAAAAACTGAAACTGGGTGAAATTTAGAATCAATTTTGGTCAAAATGCTTAAAAGCTAAGAATTTTGTCGATGACGTCATACAAAAAGTAATAGCAAATTGTTTTTTGTACAGTAATGATTACCATTTGGTAAATACTTAAAAAGAAATTAATATACATAGTTTTCGGCGCAAATTTGGCTCGAATACAACAATCCCGAATGTATATGCCCTCTTTTAGTAAGGATACCCCCCCATTTTTAAGCAAAAATCTTAAAATTCTTAGAAAAATATTTTCCGGAATAGATTTTTGGAAAATATTTTGGGAATCATGCCGTAATACAGAACACTAACTTCATGCCAAATTTCATTGAATTCCGAGCGTGGGCACAACCCCATGGGAATTTCTAATAGGGTGGAACACTCCCTTTTACAAAAAATCTTACTCGATGACTAACCCTTTTTATTTGATAAATTAAGGGAAAACTGCTTTGACTCACAATATATCGAAAATTTAGTACAGGTAAACGAGCTATATTTTGCGAAAAACGTCGTCGTTTAGAAAAATGACATGAATATAACAGAACGTAAAAAGACGTAAAATTTAAGAATATCGGCGTTAGCCGAAAATGTGTAAGTTTTAGACGTTCAGTTCAGACTTTTGTAAACTGGACTTTCATTCGTTAAGAAAATGGTGATTTTTCCAATAAAATCGACCAATTATCATCGGTAATAAAGGTCCTTAAGAGAAAAGACCCTTTAAAATAGGGCGGGTATTTAAACGATGTTATGACGTCACAATCACGTGACCGATAATATTTTGAACACTGCTGCACGAAAGCGCGTATGTTAAAGGAGCATCCCTCTCAATTTCATACAATTCTGAGGAAATTGCAATTTTGACGTCAGGGTTATCAAGCTACCTTAACAGTCATTACACGCCGATACTGGTGTGAAATGCATTTCTTGTTTTCTTTTTTTCTTAATAACAAATTTTCATCACCGCCCCCTCCCCCCAAAAAAGTCAAAGTTCACCACAAAGCCTGACCCTTACAGTCAACAGTACAATATATACAAGAGGGTCATGATGGCATTGTATCGCTCCACTGGCTCTTAGACTTAAGACTTTTAGTCTACAAAATTCTTCAAGGAATACAATAGAGGTCTTTCCAAAGAAGATTCATGCTACAACAGAATGAAATCAAATAAGTGGTTATTGAGGTGAAATGTTTTTAACATTTTCTTAAATTTACACTATGTATCATATAGCGAAAAATAAGCCCAGTCCACAGCGGCCATTCTTTTTCGTCCGATCGAAATTTCAAAGAATCTTTTAGAGAACTGTGAATTGAGCATTCAGGCTAAATTACAATGAAACCCAAAAAAGAGTTTTGGAGAAGAGGAATTTTAAAGATTTTTCGCAAAACTTAATTTGATTAAAAGTTAAGTTATATACGGAATTTTTTTTCTGAAAGAATTTGGAATTGGTTTATGCAAGGAAGATACCTGTGAAGTTTGGTTGAAACTGGTCCAAGACTTTTGGAGAATAAGATATTTAAAGATGTTTTCGAAAAAATGAATTAAATCAATTTAATTTAAGTTTCAGTTCTACACGGAATTTTTTAAAGACATTTGAAAGAGAGTCATACAAGGAAGATTCCTGTGAAATTTGGTTGACATTGGTCCAGTAGTTTGGAGAATTATATGTTGAAAGATGTTTTCGAAAATTAAATTAACACTTTCCCAAACGGCAAAATTTTAGGGTGGCCTTTTCAAAAAAATTCTCAAATGACAAAATGACTGTAATTACAGATCAGATTTGTGTAAAATATGACACAGAAAATATTGAAGCAAAAGGAGAAACTGCTGGTTATCAGCATTTATTTTTTCTTTCGTCTTAATGTTTTCCCAATCCTTTTTATAAGGGACTTCAAAACCAGGTCTTATTTGGGAAAGGGTTAAATTAATTCAATGAAAATTTCAGATCTACACGGAATTTTTTTTAAGGAATTTGAAAGCGAGTCACACAAGGAAGATTCCTGTAAAGTTTGGTTGAAATTGGTCCAGTAGTTTTGGAGAATAATATGTTAAACGATTTTTTTCGAAAATTTAATTAAATTAATTCAATTAAATTTCAGTTCTACACGGAATTTATTCTTTTAAAGGAATTTGAAAGAGAGTCATGCAAGGAAGATTCCTGTAAAGTTTGGTTGAAATTGGTCTTGTAGTTTTGGAGAATGATATGTTTAAAGATTTTTTCGAAAATTTTATTTGATAAATTCAATTAAAATTTCAGTTCTACACGGAATTTATTTTTTGAAGGAATTTCAAAGAGAGTCATGCAAAGAAGATTCCTGTAAAGTTTGGTTGAAATTGGCCCAGTAGTTATGGAAAAGAAGATTTTTTTAAAAAAATCTTCTAAAATTTAATCTAATTAATTTAATTCAAATTTAAGTTCTCTACAGAATTTATATTTGGAGGAATTTAGAATAGGTTTATGCAAGGAAGATTCCTGTGAATTTTGGTTGAAATTGTTCCGGTAGTTTTGGAGAAGAAGATGTTTAAAGAAATAGTTTACGCACGCACGGACGGACGGACAGACGGACGACGGACAGAGGGCCATGACATAAGCCCCGCAGGCCTTCGGCCACTGGAGCTAATAAAAATATGAACATGTCGTCGGTGTAAATGCAAACGCTCGATTCTTTCGATTTGCAAAGTACAAACTTGTGTGCCCACAGATATTTTACTGATCGTCATTGGTGACAAATCATTTGTGAACTATATATCCAAATTTAAATTAAAACATTTCAGTTTTGGAAAAGTTGTTACATTCTTAACCCTCCCCTTTGCAATTTTCCAAAAACGTGATACTAGGTTTTGCATGTGCCCCGACGATGTATATTTCTTATGAACAAATGTTTTGGAAAGCTGTTTTGCTAAATATTCACGGGTCTTTGTTTTGGGTAAGCTAGTGTAGAAGCTACAATGACATGCATACAGACTGTCGTTTTATGCCCCCGTATTGAGTGATCGGGGGTATATTGTTTAACTCGTGTCCGTCGGTCTCTCTGTCCGCCTGTCCGTCCGTCCACCTGTCATTCCATCTGTCTGTCCGAAAACATTTCCATTTTCTCCAAAAGTATTTGGCATACAAATCTCAAAATTGGTATGTAACTTTTTTCAATGATATCTATCTGTTCCATGCAATATTATCTTCCTCAATGTCATCTGTTTAAACTTATCAGCCCTTTACAAGACAACTTAACATTTTACAAAAAATGGTCATTTCGGGAGCATTTGTGTTCCACAAACACATCTTGATGTTTTTATTTTAGCACGCATTGTTATCCGTAAAACCCCATGGAGTTTTTAAAAGTGATTTTTTGCCGACAACAGTCACCATATATCCCTTATGCTTAATGCATTGACAAATCAGATAGACGAAATGCTTCGGTAGAATCTGAAAAAATGGTCTAAAAAGAACAAACGAAAGTGTGGCATATTTATCCAGTAGACAGGAACGTTTGAAATGGCATCCACTAGAATTTTTTGAATAATCACGACGAATAAGAGCTCTTTCTCAAGCGGTGTTATTGGCACAGAGTGATTTCTCATCCATTATTTATAGTGTACCTATGATTTGTAAAAATCAGATGATTCGTATTGTGAATGACAATATATACTAACGGAAAAAAGTAACTGTGTATGTTCTCGTTCTATATAACATATTTAAAACATAACAATAATGATTTAAATTTTGCATATTTGGTAACCCACGTTTAAACATCATGTTTCAATAACGTCTATTTATGAAATAATAACAAGTTTACCGGTTTTTATTGCCAATATGTGACTATATGTGTAGGTAAACACTGAGGCGCACAGCGCCGAGGTATTTGCCTTAACATGTAGTCAAGAGCACAGAGGTTTTTATTGCGCAATAAAGATCGCTAAACTTGTTATTATCTCCATTATAACACTCTAAATGAAAAAAACGCACATTAGAAATGTTTTATTTTGTGAAAATTCTGCCATGAACTTGTTTTCGGCGTAGGAAACGCATTGGCGTTTAAGAGACGTCATTTGGCGTTACAATGACGCCACGTGACGTTTTGGCACATACACAAAGCATAATTACATAGAGTCTTTGTTGTAAATAAAACCCGATGCAGTTCTTCTTTCGCTATATATGGATTTTACGGAAACGTGTTATAATTGTTATTTCACTCGTTATCACCGTAACAAAAATCAGGAAAGTAGGTCAGGGTAATTTGATGTTACCCAAGCATTTTTAATGTGAATATGTATGGTATCGATACATGGTTTGCATCAACGAGGCAACTAAAATATCATAAACGGCATGTTATAGTCCGGCAGATATTACCAATTTATTAGCTGAACCTTGCAGTGCAGTATAACGTTTTTTTTTTCTTTGCTGATTTTTTTAAGTAGACATCCTACTGTTAAAGATTCCGACGGGTGACACGCATTTTGAGAAATTCCAAATGGCCGCCAAGATGGCGGAAATTACTTAAAAAACAATTTAAGGGTTTTAAATTCATATGAAAACTGATATATATTTAGTTAAAATATATTTAATACACTAACTGTTGCTCTAGGAATGAAAGACGATAAAGATAAAACATATATCTACTATTTCAGTCGACATTTTTGTGTAATTTACGTTACATTATGGGACAATTGTTTCATTTATTTACTTATCCACTATTATATGGACATAACTCAGTCAAACAAAACAGCGCATGGTCTTGTTCATGAAATAATAACATGTTTAGCGGTCTTTATTGCGCAAATAAAACCCGATGTGCTACGGACTACATGTGTAGGTAAGAACCGAGGCGCAAAGCGCCGAGGTATTTGCCATAACATGTAGTCCAGAGCACATAGGTTTTTATTGCGCAATAAAGACCGCTTAACTTGTTATTATCTCCATTATAACACTCAAAATAACAAAACCAACATTCGAAATGTGTTACTTTGTGGAAATTCTGCATGAACTAGTTTTCGGCGTAGGAAACGCATTGGCGGTCAAGTGACGTCATTGATGACGTTATTTGACGTTACCTTGACGTTATGTGACGTTTTGGCGCATAATTATACACAAAGCATAATTACATAGAGTCATTATTGGTCAAATAAAACCCGATGCAGTTCTTCTTTCGCTATATATGGATTTTACGGAAACGTGTTATAATATTAATTCATTCACTTTATATTTTGTTGAGAGCCTAATATGGGTTGCATGAATGTATTTCAGTTGATAATTTTGTGTAACTTACGTTATTGTGGCATAATTGGCTTCATGTATTCACTAGAATACTACCATTTGACCATAAATCTTTTTAACACAACGACAAAGATTTGTCAATTTCTTTATACATGAATTATGTAATTTACGTTACCTTAATATTAGCACATTACCTTCTTTTATTTACTTGTCTACTATTATGTGGCCACAAATCTGCCATAAATTATTTAAACACAGCAGTGAATAGTTTGCTTATCAATTGTTTTACTATATAGAAGATTATGTCAAGAGCAAAACAGTAGGTTGTATAAATGTATTATGTAGCTTACATTACCTTAATTTCATGTACTTTTACATGTAATTGTAGCCACTAATGCACACACATTATGTTTTATACAGAGCAAAGTAGTGAACTAAGTGCGCACAATCGAAAAAGGTAGGTCACAGCGATCTGGTTTTTGTACAATGATACACGACAAAGCTTTGGGTCACGGCGCATCTACACAACAAATTTGGCGTCCCTTACATTAAACAGTACATGAGCTATTGAGGAAAAGAAAATTTCTAACTAAGAGCAAATAGTGTACGAAACATGGAGTGGACCAGAAGCGGACGGACCCGGCAACCTTACGCCCCGCCAATTGTCCAAACGCCGGCTGTCAATCAAAACCATCGATAAACCCATGGACGACTAGAAAAATGCCACACATCCATTGTTTGTCTTCAATTCTTCATTGTGCGGAGCGATCTATCAATTGGCGTTTTGTCAATTAAGCATTAGAGTTACACAGTACACCTCCTCGGCATGTGCTTTGTAACATCACAATCTCTCCTTAGTACAACTGCATTGAGTAAACAAGAGACCCAAGAGGGCCTGAATCGCTCCACTGGCTAAAGTAAAAGAACTATCTCATGATTTCTTGTAAGCATCCCACTGCCAAAATTTGAAAAAAAGGTTATCCATGGAACATTTCTGCCAAGTTTAGTCTGAATTGGCCCATTGATTTATTCTTAAAGAATTATTTCATGGTTTATCCAATTTTGATAAGCCCTGCCTGGCCACACCCAAATTTATAGACCAATCAAAATTTCACTGACAAAGTAACCAAGGAATATTTCTGACAAGTTTGTACTAAATTGACCAAATGGTTGTTTTTACAGAATTATTTCGTGATTTCTCCCATTCGGATAAGCCCCGTCCTGCTTTGCCCACATTTATGGACCAATCTAAATTTTACTACCAATTGAAGTAATTGGACACCAAAGGAACATTTCTACCGTGTTTGGTCAAAATTGACATTGTGGTTGATTTTTCATAGACTTTTTCGTGATTTCTGCCATTCTGAGGGCATCTGTCATACCCACATTTATGGACCAATCAAAATTTCACCAACAATTTAAGTATAGGGTCACTTAAGGTGCATTTCTGCCAAGTTTACTTGAAATTGGCCCTACGATTGATTTTAAAAGAATTATTTTGTGATTTCTCTAAGTCAAATACGCCCCACCTTGCCACGCCCACATTTATAGACCAATCAAAATATCATGGATAAATTAAGTAAAGAGTCAACCAAGGTACATTTCTGCCAAGTTTGGTAAAAACTTGCCCAATGGTTGATTTTTAAAAAAATATTTTGTGATTCCTCAAAGTCTGATAAGCCCCGCCCTGCCATGCCCACATTTATGGACCAATCAAAATTTCACAGACAATTTAAGTAAAGTGCAAGGTCCATTTTTGCCAAGTTTTTTTTTTCAAAATTGGCCAAATGGTTGATTTTTAAAGATTTTTTTTTTATGATTTCTTTAAGTCTAATAAGCCTCGCCCTGCCACGCCCACATTTATTAACCAATCAAAATTCTTTGAACAATTTAAGTAAAGGGTCACCCAAGGAACAATCCTGCAAAATTTGGTCAAAATTGGCCCATTGGTTTGAGAGAAGAAGGTTTTAAAGAATTATTTTGTGATTTCTCAAGTCTGATAAGCCCCGCCCTGCCACGCCCACATTTATGGACCAATCAAAATGTAATGGATAATTTAAATAAAAAGTCACCCATGGTACATTTCTGCCAAGTTTGGTCAAAATCGGCCAAATGGTTGATTTCTAAAGAATTATTTTGTGATTTCTCTAAGTCTGATAAGCCCCGCCCTGCGACGCCCACATTTATTGACCAATCAACAAAAATTCTTTTCAAGGAATATTCCTGCAAAGTTTGGTCAAAATTGGCCAACTGGTTTGAGAGGAGAAGAATTTGAAAGAAAAAGTTAACTGACGGACGGACGGACGGACGGACGCACGCACACACGCACGCACGCACGCACGACGGACACAACGCCATGACAATATCTCGATGGCCTTCGGCCAGTGGAGCTAAAACACTAGGTCCATCTCTTCCACACTGACATTTTTTTCATTTTGAAGAGCTAGACCTTCAACTTCGAGGTCAATCAGTGATACTAGTATGCTACTTTTAAAAGCTGTATTGTCACATTGCATGCAATACTTAGTTAGTATCATTCTCTCCAGATACAAGCATTTTAATACAATGATAAAAGGAATCAAGCACAAAATTGAAAACACACTCTTTCACAATATCAACTAGACGTGGGGTCAAGGGATCAATTGCTAGAACAACTGATTGTCCCCAAGTCGAGTGTGTAGCTCTAGCTCCTGGAAATACTGATATCTCGAAAATGCTAAAATGGCAGTGAGAGAATGACGGACCATATTCTTCAACTAGATGTAGTTGTGCTATGCTAGAAAGGGATGTGCATTGCTTAGTAAATGCCAAGGAGGAGCGCTATTTACTTTGAGTCTAATTAACTTAGATCAAAGTTCCCTTCTGTTTCATTTCTCATGTACTGTTTGATCTAGAGATACCATATTTAATGTACAAATGTTTAATGACTAAAAGCTAAACTGACACCATTTAAAAACGCAAAAAAAGTACTTTCTAAAATGGTATCTCCTACATCGTACAAAACAGATGTATAGCCATGTAAATTTGTAAATATTACAATTATTAACATAACAAGACAGAATATGACCTTTAAAACCACGAATAATGCCAGAATGGACGTCAGATTATGCCTAAATGTACGTTGCGTCAATAGCCTGGCATCGAACAGGACAACGACAGCGAACCCCATGTTTTCTTAGGCGATTTATCACCATGTCGCAATGTATAGGCTGCCCGCAATTACCAACCATAGAATTTGCTGCAGACTGAACCGTCACAATTCTGTTGCGTTAGTGACGTTAACGTATACAATATGTTGACGTACAGTTGTTACACGCAGCTGACCGGGGCGTGGGTGGTCTGTAAACCTTCCAGTGTCGTTTACACGTCTCATAAATCTTGAAACCGTCGATTCGGCTACATTAAAGCGTCTAGCTACCTTCATTTGCGAAACACCGTAAACCAAAAGCCAAGAAACTCGGTTCCATTTTCGCAAAGTAAGCCTCAGTATTTTGAACACAATTTTCTTTCGTTGTTCTTGTATGTTTTCAATTAGTAAATCAAAGTGGCAATTTGTACAAAAAAATCTCAGTGATTTAACACGTGGTCTGAAAGCACGAGACACACGAGCATTTAGTGATGGGCGGTCCATATGTCAATATAGTGAACAGAAAACACGACAAAATCGTTGAGGCGTGAAGTGTATACATTTTCTCATACATGTCCCCAAATATGGTGCCGATCAAGGCAATAGGAAAGGAATGGTTAATTAAAACGTGTTTTGCGTTTTTAAATCGTGTCAGTTTATATCATATACCAAAATCAGGATAGAGAGACCTACTTTTTGTGCTTAACTTTGAAAAATCGTTTCTATTCCATTTCTCGTGTCGTTTGACCTAGAGACACAAAATGTAGTATATGGATGAGTCATGACTCAGGCAAGGTTTGTAATGCACCAAAAGTAGGTCACTATGCACTAATTTTTATGCTAGTCAAGGGATATTCATTTGCCGATACTAGTCATTGTGCCCTAATTGGATACGATTAATTCACTATTCTTTTATGTCTAGAACATAATGGGCTTGTGAATCAGAGACTACAAGTGTGTCTTGTTTAAATTACTATTATTTAACTATAGTAAATTACTATTAACTATTTTAGCCCACTATTACCAGCTGTTCGGGGTATTCTGTTTCATTTATGATATTCTTTTCATAAATATGTAATAGTACACGAAATAAAGGTGACGTAAATTACATGATTCATATATACAACTGTTGTTTTTCTCTTACCAAAAGTCTCAAGTAAAAAAGTTAGTAGTCAAAATATTTACTATTGTTTTTCACGACTTATGACCTAAAACTAGTAGAAACATGAATAAATGGAGCTAATATGTTAATAGCAAGGTAACGTAAACTACATAATTCATTTATACAACCTGCTGTTTTGCTATTACAAAAAGATTTAAAGGGAATGAATTGATAACCATACCATACACTGTTGTGTCTAAACGATATATAAATGAATAAAGCTAATATGCTAATATCAAGGTAACGTAAACTACATAATACATTTATACAGCTCTTATTTTGCTCTCAACAAAAGATCCAAGTGAATGAATTGATAACAAAACCACTTATTGTTGTGTTTAAATGGATTATGTTCAAATAATAGAGGATATATGAATACATGAAGCAAATTTCCCACAATGTAACGTAAATTACACAAAAATATAAACTGAAATGGTAGAAATATGTCTTATCTTTATACTTTTTTATTATAGAGAAACGGTAAGTGTATTAAAGATATTTTATCTAAAATTTATCAGTTTTCATATGAATTTAAAACAAGATATATTGACTATTTAAATGATTCCGCCATCTTGACAGCCATCTTGAATTTCTCAGAATGCTAAAGGGTGACACGATAGCACCCGTCGGAATCTTTAACAGTAGGATGTCTACTCCAGCAATCAGCAAAGAAAAAAAACTTACTCCACTGCAAGGTATTAAGTGGATATCTGCCGGACTATTAAAAGTTTTTCTGAAAATGTTGTCCTATACAGGATCTGATCATGTTTTGACATTGAAAAACACATAAATCCATATGACATCTCCACCCCCATCACGGTTCCTGAGGTGCGCCCGAAATTCAGTCTATCCAGATGTAAAACGGAGCATGACAATTAGTAACACCCCATTCCAGTTTTACTTTAGAAAGCCATAAATGCCGTCTAATCCACTGAAGACGAGATAAACTGAGATAACCTTTGGTTCTGAGAAGTAGGTATAAAAGTGAATTATACTTTTTTTAGGATAGTTTCTACTTGTTTTTACAGCTTAATTTACTATCAACCGAAACACCAAGTTGTTTTTCAACTTTTAAAAAATCAATTAATTCACCATTCAAGTGAAGAAAATCACTTTCCTTTAATATCTCAGATATGGCAGAATTGTTAGGGGTGAGTAACATGGCCGTGGTTTTCTTTGGATTTGACATCATGTAGTTTCTCTTTCACAATCAGTCAATAATTGATTGATTACTTTGAAGAGATTTGATGATTTCATCAACAGTTTAAGCTGTTTAATTCATTGTAGTATCATCTGCAAAAAGATCTGAAAATGAAGCATCAATATGCAAAGGAAGGTCGTTAATGTATATCAAGAAAAATATTGGACCTAGAACCGAGCCTTGTGGCACTCCGGATGCTTTTTCCAGAGCTGATGATAAGTTACCTGATATGGAAACCTTCTGTGTCATTTTTGTAAAATATGACTTAAAACAACTGTTTGCAGTGTCAGTTAGGTTTAAGAGAGACAGTTTATGAAAGAGAAGTGAATGGTTTATCAGATCAAAAGCTTTGGTAAGGTCGAGAAAAATGGTTCCCACAAGCTGCATATCATTTATCGCATTGATCCAAGTATCAATGATATTGGTTAGGGCAGTCTCACAAGAATGATTTTTGCTAAAACCTGATTGTGTTTTACAAATAAGAGAGTTTTTATGAAGGTAGTTTTGTAGATGATTGTTAATATGTCTTTCCAAAATCTTTGATAATACTGGAAGAATAGTGATGGGGCGATAGTTGCTGGTATCAGATGAAGTGCCCTTTTTGAATATTAGGAGTATCGTACATGCACATGCAGTTGGTGGCTTTTGGTCTTTATTTAACAGGCGTATCTTATGTAAAGTGAGCGTTTCTTTTTTGTAAATATGTCGTCTATTTTAACAAGATAATCAGAAAATGGTATGCACAGTTACTTTTTTCCGTTAGTATAGATGTAAGAGTTATCCCTTTTAGTTAGCAATTTATGAATGGTGTGCTTTGAGTTTTTAGATGCATTTTTGATAAGTGAGAAAATAGTTTATCATTTACATTAAAAATTGAAAATTTCGGAAAAAAAAACATTTAGTTATATAAAGGTATATTCCATGGCGGTTAAGGAAATCAGTGCAGTGTATCTTTCGGGCAAATTAGTATTTGTTGTGTTAGTGCATTTACACAAACACTGTCCGTGATCAAAGTCGGTTGAAGTGATCGGTCGCATAAATTATGCTCTGATAAAATAATTAAATATCTCGGTTACAAAGGATGCAATAGTGATGGATTTTTAATGGATGTATAGATAAAACATCGGTAGTGATATTTGGTGATAAATGTGGAATTTTTACTAAGATCTTTGGAGATAAAAGGCTTTTTCGGTAACTTTCCTTGTCTATTTGCGATTCTATAAATAGAATTATCACGCCTAAGGCTACCCATACACCTACCCATACACCTTCCATACACCTGTGTAGTTTTTCACCTGCCCTGCGTTCAGTAAGACAAAACGGATTTTCCTAACGGATTTTTCACAAAATAGTCTTACTGAACGCTCTGCTAACGTTAACTGAATAAATATGGCCGCCCCCATAGTCTGGGTTCCCTCCTTCTTTTCGCAGTATGGAAAGTAGGGAACCAGACTAGCCGCCATTTTTGTTAACTTTGGCACACCACCTTCAAATCTGTGAGCTAAATGGTGTTAACGTTAAAAGTAATCAGGTCGTTCATTAGAAAATTGTTACGTATCGGTTGCTCTGTGAGCTAACGTTTTGTCTTACTGAACGCAGGGCTGGTCTACCTGATATTACGGACTAATTTAAAATGGCGGCACGAGCTGGAAATCAAAAAACAACAAAAGACAATCAAAAGACAACAAAAACAAAAAAACAAACCAAACAAAAAGACAACTGATGACCAGTCCCTCAATGAGAGTACATTGCACCAAACAGAATTACAAGAAAGTATCAGGGAAGATAGTTTAGTCAGTAAACAGCTGGCTTCTATAACAACCGATATAGCCCAAATTAGAGGGGAATTACAATCAGTTCTAAAGAAAAAAACATTGAAACATTGATCGTGAAAACTGTGAATGGGGTCATTGATTCTTTAGAGAAAGGGATGAAGGATGAGATTGAGAAGCAGGTGAACGCAAAATGCAAAACCCTTGAAGAAAGAATTGAAGCACTAATCCACGAAAACAATGTGATAAAAGATGAACTACGATAGAAAGACGAAAAGCTATAGAAAAACATAGACGAAATAGGTAAAAAACAGACGAAAACATAAATCGAGCTAATGAAGGTATCCGTATGGCTAACTGCAATGAACAGTACTCCAGGAAAAATAATATAAAAATAATGGACATCCCGACTGAGGATAATGAAACGGAGGCTATTCTTATAAAGAAGGTAAGCGACACCCTGCAAACCCAGGGTGTAGACCTTCTTCCCAACGAAATCGTAGCAATACTTAGAATACCATCTAAAAAATCCGGAAACAGACCTATACTAATTAAAACTATCAATAACAATGCGAAAGCAAAAGTAATGAGGGTGAGGAAGAACATGAAAAACGCTGGCAACAGAATAGCAGACGACGTCACGAAATTAAACACTGGATTAATAAACCGACTTACATTAAACACTGAGATCAAAAGTGCGTGATTCTTTAACGGATCCGTATATGGCCTGACACATGACAATTATAGAATCAAATTTGACATTTTTGATAATATTCGCCAAACTATTACTGATTATAGAGCAAAGAAAATTGCTGAGGCAGAATAGTTGATTTGGACTACTGTGTATGTAAATATGTACAAAACTTATCTTCAATGTCCATTTTGAACATTGTCAGAAAGTAGAATCATTGATGGAGGAAGAGAAATAAAACTGTGAAGCAAATTTCTCTCCTTCCCTCAATGTTTTGTTTATATTGATGATCAAATGCAAATACATCCTACCCAGAGTCTCGTCATGTTTTTTTCTCCTTATTATGTTTGTAGATTGACATGATTGAGTTTTACCTTGCTTATACAGGTAACACTCAATCATGTCAATCTGTAAACACAATAATTACATAAAAATTTCAACGAATAAACCCTAAGTAGAATAACTAATTAAAAATATTGACGGAAAGAGAGAGAAAACGACTGACCTGCGTTTCTCCCCCTTTCTCTCAATGTTTTATTCTATGCTTTACATCTGTGCATGATTATATTCTGGTATATAGACACTTTTCTTTGTCTATCTTGTTTTGAGGAGACGTTAATAACTAGAAGACCCATACTTGAATTTGGCGATCATTGTTGAATAAGCAATTTAGAATATTAAAGGAGAGAGAGAAAAAGCGGCTACTCAGCTTTCTTTGTCTTTCCTTTAATGTTCTGTTAATATAAAGGATCATGTTCAATTATATAATTACTATTCATTGCTCGAAATGTTTTATGATACCCTATTAAATCAATGGACAATTCTTGAATTTAATGAACAAAATTGGATAAGCAACTGAAATATTGAGAGAAAGAGAGAAAATATGAATGTCCAGCTTTTTTCCTCCCTTTCTCGCAATCTTTTGTTATACGCCAGAACATTTTAACATATAGTAATATTATTCATTGTTTGGTATTTTTTCATAATAATAAAAATTTCCATGAAAAAAAACACTGAACTAGACAACAATTGTCGAACAAACAATTAAAAATATTGTTTGCTGATAAATATACAAAATCAAAGACAGATATATAAAGAAGCATGTTTTTCTCTATAACAAGGCAGTATTTCTATAGAAGAACTCCGATTTTGATTGACATAGATTTATAAACAAGTGAAAATATTGATGGAAGAAGAAAGAATGCGGCTGTCCAGCGTTCTCACCCTTTCCCTCAGTGTTTTAGATATGTACAAGATCAGATTCAGATAGCATATTTAAGTACGATTTTCTTATCCGACATGTTTTATATACGTTAATGCTTCCTAGAATTTCACGAGTTGAACAACCATGGTCGTAAATATTAAAAACATTGGCGGAAGGAAATATACAATCATAAATATTAACGGAAGAGGAGAAAACGCGGCTGTCCGTCGTTTTCTCGACTTCCTTCAATGTTTCCGTATACACAAGACCATACACAGATGCATACAACCATTCATTGTCTGACATGTTATTTATAACTCTTTAACAATTCATTGACCAAAACATGAACTTGACGACACTATAATTGAATGAGTTAATATAGTCATTGACGGAAGGAGAGAGTATTACTGTTCATCGTTTTTCTCCTTTCTTTTAACCCTCATCCTACCAACATATTTTACATACACATCCTACCAACTGGGGTCCATTTGGACCCAACACGTAATTTTGAATTTCGTGACAAAAATATGTTTCACGAAAGACATATTCTTTGGTTAAATATTATATTGGTTACTAATAAATGATAATAGCACAAAAACATATTGAAATGAAAAACTAGAAGACCCTAAAGGGCTTGAAACGCTCCATAGGCCTGTATTTATTTTACTATTTTATGAAATTTTTGCATAAAATTCAAGGGCACATAACTCATGATCTAAGATTTCAATCAAGCTGAAAATTGCACTCAGGCAAGATATCATAGTCACCAACATTTTGTTCACGTTTCGTTGTGATTAGTCAGAATTTGTTGATGTGAGAGTAAAAATAGTAAAAAATTAGTCTAACCCGCAACTTTGGGCAATCAAGGGCAGATAAGTCGGGTATTTTTTATCAAATCAAAATTCCTTGAAGGAATCTCAGAGAGGGTTGCCCAAGAATTATTCCTGTGAAGTTTGGTTGAAATGCATTCAATGGTTTTTTAGATGGAGATTTTTTAACAAAAAAAATAAATAAGTTAAAATAGTTGTAATAAAGAGTAATTATAGTGGGGTCCAAACGGACCCCAGCAAAAAAATCAATATAACAAACTCAAATTTTGCTAAAATCTGAAAATGTTGCTCGACATGAAGATGGTTGTGATAGACCAACAAACTCCTAATTTACAGTACGTTTAAGATTCAATTAACGATCCTTGATTTTTTCCACCAAAGCGGAATACGCAATTGAAAATATTGACGGAAAAAGAGAAAATACGGTTATCCGCTGTTTTTCACTTCATCTCTCCATTTTTTAATTATACGAAGGATCAAATGATGCAATTTATAGCACGTTTTTCTATAATATGATGATATTTCGATGAGCAAACCCTGAATTAGTCGAATGTTGTTGGCTAAGCATTTTCTTTCAATGTGTTTTATCCCATTGTCACACAATGACTCTCTTTGACTCCCACCAAAATAATGGTCACGGAGGTCATTGTGGAATATGAAGAAATTGCTTGTGACAGGCAATTTCTTCATTTCCCACAATGTTTTCCATCCAAAAAGACCTAAAAATTATAAATTTCGTTCACTTGAAATTGTCGTTTGCTTGGTCTTTCAGTTTGGTCTGCCTTTAAAGTTTGACGTTTGGTAATGGGTTAACGCACGGATAATATTATGCATTATAATGGCACATCCTTCTTTATTATATACTTTGATATTGTCCCTATGTTTTTGAACGGGGGGAAAGTATGCAATATTTTTTTTGATATTGCATACTTTGATATTGCACGGGAACTTCCGCACGTGCATTAATGGACGGAACTACTTTCGTGTTGCTAACGCGCCATTAGTCTGAGAGAAAAAAATGGCAACGTCATCGGCAGTATCGCTCATGGATGTTTTATTTCAAGAGATCAGTCCAGAGGAATTGGAAGAAATTTTCAAGCCATTTGAGACAACAGAAAAGGGAGATGCCCGAGATGCGCAAGATATCGACGTTGATCAGTTTATAGATGGACAAAAGAAACAGTCTGCCAAGTTGAGTACAACACGAGATATCAGAAATGTTCAGAGATGGCTTTTTGACAACAAACGGGAACCTAGAGCTATTGAAAATATCCCAGCTAAGCATTTAAATGACCTTCTGTCAGAAATGTTCATTTCTATTAGAAAGAGTGACGGCAGCAATTATGAACCTGTATCGCTGGAATGTATCAAGAATAGCATTGAACGACACCTTAAAGAGAAGGAATATCAGTTTTCCTTGAAGGACAAAATCTTCCAAAAAAGCATGGTGGCTTTAAACTCAAAGAAAATAGAACTAAAAAAGCAAGGATTGGGCAGAAAACCAAATAAGTCTTTCCACATATCTCCAGAGGAGAAAAATAAATATGAGTGTGGAGCCCTTGGTGATGGAGCTCCCAAAAGCCTGATAACAACAATATTCTATCTGTTTTGGAAAATGTTTGGATTTAGGGCTAGGGATGAAGCCAGACAACTATGTTTTGTAGACATTGAACTGAAAGAGACAATTGGGGAGAAGTATCTACAATTCTATGAAAGGTCAACTAAGACAAGAGATGGCTCAGATCTCAAAAATGTGAGAGACACCTTGCCCAAGATATTCTCTTCCAAGCAAAATGACCCTTAAAGGTAAACTATTTAAATAGATCTGTCTACATTCACACATCTGTTAAAAAAATAAACAGCATAACATTCAACATTTTGCAGACAATTTGAGTAAAATGAAAAAAAACTTTGTAGATTATGTTTGTGTGGTTAGTCTAATCCTTTCTGTGTATTGTCACTCAATTAAATCTTGATGTATTAAAAATAATATCAATAAATTCATAAATCATCTTTTAAGTTATATTTATCAACCTTCATCAACATTATGTCATTGAAGTTGATGTAACATATTTTTTTCTTTTTTATTTTTCAGAGACCCTATCAACTTATACAATAAATTCCGGAGAAAAAAACCCTTGGCCATGTTGAACCAGATAGCCCCTTCTTCATGACACCAATTCCAACCACCAGACTTACAGGAACAGATGAAGAAATATGGTAAATAATGCTTATCATCATAAACAAGTAAAAATTTGCTGTAATGTACAGCAAAGAGAATTGTGTCGCCCTTAAAAATGATTTGGCAATATTTGATTTTTCTCTGTGTTTTTTTTTTACTTTTCGCTGAATGTATATTTTTCCAACCAAATCTTAATTCTGATCGAAATTCCATCAAGGACTCTAAAAGTGGCCTATCCCCAAGCGAAACACATGCTTTATTACAATTAGATTCAATGAGTGGTTTATAGCAACCAGAGTACTGCATGATTATTTTCTTTTAGAAAATTTGAATGGCTTCATGCAAGAAAGATTCCCGTAAAGCCTATTTTAGTTGAAATTTTGAAGAATGAAATGTTTGGGAGAAGAGGTTTACACACGGACGCACGTCCGTAACGGGACCATGCAATTAATCCTGCCAGAGGGGGTAAAATAGAAGGGTTAAATAGAAAAAGAAATACAGATCTAATTCTTACTTGTTAAATCGTTAGCCTTTTTAAACTTTTATTGTGTTTTAATTCAAATCCCAAAATTGGGACATTTTAACCACTCTAGCTCAGACGTTCCTGTAATTATTTAGTAGAGAATAGTCGGTGTGTCTAAGATCAGACTACATGTTAGTACAGGCTGATCTTAGTCTATGCAATCTGAAAACGCTTAGTGAACAGGAGGAAAAGGATACGTTTATCATTAAAGACATGGTTGAACGGACGCACAGCGGACACAACGCCAGTAAAACATGTAGCCCAAAATAGATTGGTATTGTTTCGGGTGTAAGATGTAACAATGCGATGTATAAGTTTCGATAAATGGCCTGGTAGAGCAATTCGAGGTATTAGCTAGAGGGGTATGTCTACAGAAATTGGGCAAAACGTGTTCCACAACTTAAGAATTGGATTAATAAACAATTATAACCAATATGATTCTGGAAATTTGATTTATGTATGCATTGTATGTGGACTAAGATCCGGATGCATGTATAATGATATTGATCTTTGTCTACACTACCTGTAAACGTAGCCCTGTATATCAGAGATCCGACTGACTATACTGAAATAACATAACCATATACAACACAATGTAGACATATTTTTAACCCTTTTTTTTCAAAACACGAAATGATTGAACTGTTCTGATTTCAAAGCTGCTACTAACCTGCTTAAAACTCTCCACTATGAACATCAAAACCAAATCTTGTTTGGGAAAGGGTTAATAATGTTAGTGTGTGAAAAAGCCTAACTGACTACTATTTTGGGGGAAAAAGGTACGAGAAACCCCATGTTTTGTTAGGGGAATGGTTAATTATTTAAGTGTTGGAATCCCCTAAAAGTCTACTATTTCGAAAAACGTATGTGAAAATATAAATGATCTAATAGCAATACACAGACCTGTTCAGTTAAAATGATCCTTGAAATTATGTAAGTTGGTCAGCCGAAATTGTATATTCAATACTAAAGTACTTGTGGTACTTTGATTATTGAAGTATACATCACGATTAGCGATTCTTATTGTATGCATTCTGGTCGTCAAACAGATAAGAATTAGACATTCCCTGGTATGCATTAATCTCGTCTAGTCTGGTTCCCTGTCGTACTATGTATTTTAGTACGTCAGGCACTCACTAAACATGGCCACCTCCAGTGGTATCATTTAATTACAAAGATAAAGAGCAAAGTTCTTTAATCTTGTGAGCAGGGAAGGGTCATTAGAAGAGAAGATAGGTTTTGGTATATTTTTAATACTAGCAATAAAAGTTTTACATGACCTCAACGCTAACCCGAAATAATACGGTTTTAAATAATGTACATGAAAAGTATATGTAGGCAAATTGGAAGCATAATTATCAGTAGTCCGTTTAGCTCAGTGGTAGAGCGTCTGACTTTGGCTCCAGAGGTCCAGGGATCGAATCCCACGTTGGGCAAAAGTTTTTCGTCTACTTTTTGTTTTAAAACATTTTCTCAAACCAAACTATTCTAGAAATCACTAACATGCAATTAAAACATAATTGGTAAAAGTGTTTTAATTACGTCTTTGAAATCTGTAGAACCATTTGGTTGAAAAATGTAAAGAGAAAAGGGGTTTGGCTAAAATATGTACCACTCTTGGGATTCGAACCAGGGACCTCTAGAACCCAAGGCAGACGCTCTAACCACTGAGCTAATCGGACTACCGATAAGAAATGGATCCAAATTGCGTTGATATAGTTTTCATGTACATAATTTAAAACCGTTTTATTCGGGTTAGCGTTGCGGTCATGTAAAACTTTTATTGCTAGAGTTAAAATATACCGAAACCTATCTACTCTTCTAATGACCATTCCCTGCTCACAAAAATAAAGAACTTTGTTCTTTACCTTTGGTAAAATATCAGCCCAGTGGGCGCATCCATGAATGATGTGTGCCTGACCCAATAACGCAGTATTAGGGGCAGGTAAGCCATACTATAATCTCGTCTTCAAATGGATAGGATTTATACATTTCCCTATGGCGAAACCGGAAGTAGGGACTTTCCATTGCTGTGCAAAAATAAAACAATTGAAATTTTGTTTACTTGAACTTTTTGTGTGTTCTGGGATTGGATAAACATCAAAGTATACTTTGTAGTACTGCTGGAAAAATATATCTAGTAAACAGTATATAAGTAGGACATATACACGATTTTCAAGTACAAACAATTATCCCTCATGACGTAATTTCTAAAATTAGAAGAAGTGTATCACAAGATGTGTCGCGCAGAGCGCGACACAATAAAATGTTCATGCAATTAATTATATTCATGGTTAGGAATTCCAAAATATAATATTCATCATCAGGCTAGTCTGGTTTTCATATTTTCAGTAGTATGTCACAAAGAATGTCATTTTTATTCTTTTACCATCAAATAAAATGTGACAATTCCTTTGCTATGGCCAAGTACTGAAAGACTATCTTTTTAGTTGTAAATAATTAACTTTGATATTCATACACAAATACTCATAGATTTTGTTAATTTATTTTTCTTTGATGTTTCAGGTATTATCCTAGGCCTATGGGAGAAAACAGATTAGGGAACCTGATGAAGGAGGCAGAAAGTTTGGCCAAAATTGACAAGAAGATTACAAATCACAGTGTCAGAAAAACAACTGTAACTTCATTATCAAGAGCTGGAGTCCCTTCTCAAAAGATCATGAAAATAACTGCCCACAAAAACATTCAATCCATAACTCACTATGATGATGAACTTACAGAAAATGAACACAAAAATATCAGCAATATTTTACAGGGTGCAACACAAAAATCACCAAGCCTAACCCCCAGCCATGTAGACAAACAAGCACAAGCTAAACAACCCTTTACACAATTGCCACAGGGATGTGTCTTCTACAATTGTACATTTAAATTCTAAAAAAAAAACTTATCTTAAGCTAGATCTAGACATTAACATTTGGAAAATTGCCATATTCAATATGGACATGAGCCATTTGATTTAGTTTTGTTCACATTTGTATTTGTTCATGTAGATGTAGATTTATCCTTGTAAATTCTGTCATCATTATTAGTCTATGATTAAAAGACCATTTTGTTGTAACATTATTGATATTGTTATAATATTTCTCATTCTAAGAATTTCTCTACTCCCTCCCCACCCTCTCTGTCTGTCTGTTTGTCTGTCTGTCTGTCTGTCTGTCTGTCTGTCTGTCTGTCTCTCTCTCTCTCTCTCTCTCTCTCTCTCTCTCTCTCTCTCTCTCTCTCTCTCTCTCTCTCTCTCTCTCTCTCTCTCTCTCTCTCTCTCTCTCTCTCTCTCTCTCTCTCTCTCTCTCTCTCTCTCTCTCTCTCTCTCTCTCTCTCTCTCTCTCTCCATCATTCCATCCATCCATCATCCATACTCTCTCTCTCATTCCATCCATCCATCCATCTATCAATCCGTTTTTCAGTCTCTCGTTTAGGTCGGGCCTGTCTGGCTCAGTGGTCAATACACTGATATGGCCTTTTTTATACACATGAAAGTGACATGAAATACAACAACAAAAGGTTTTATGGAAAATTTTATTTTCATAATGTACATGTAAGCCACATCAACACGAGTATCGGCGCGGAAAGGATGAATCGATAAAATTGACGCCATTAAATATTGTTTACATTTTCGTGTACTAAGCGACGAAAGTGTATTCATCTGCAAGTAGAAAAAAAATATCGGGAAGGACTTCTACGATAAGTGTGAGTTTAGATTTTCACTCACTTTATTGTTATAAAGGAAAGTGAAAAAATCGTGATAGATAAAATAAATTATTCTTCGTTAGCAAAATGTCATCAACTAATATCAAAGTATATAATAAAAAGGTTATTGCATTTATATGGGAATATATTGTGTCGGACTCGTTCTTTTGGCGTAGTAGGCCTCACAAGTTTGGCCTACTCTGCCAAAAGAACTTGTCCGACACAATATATTCCCATATAAATGCAATAACCTATAATATTGCGTTAGTAATACGATAAACAAATCATGAATTAGACCATTCCATTTACACAATTCCCTAACAAGACATGCTTTCGACATCGTTAATAGAATTTGCTTGGGAAGACATTGAGACAAAAGAAAAAACTGCTGATAACCAGCGGTTTCTTCTTTTGCCTCAATATCTTTCTGAGTTATATCAAACAAAATTCCCATTTTTGTCAACATCCATTTTGTCGTCTGCAGAAACTTTAAAATAGGACATCCAAAAATTTTTGCCGTTTGGGAAAGGGTTATACCCAAAACATAATTAAATTAATAAAGACTATGCAACGTTTGACATGAACATAGTTGAATAATTATTTAAAATTATTGAAGGAATAGCAGAAAACGAGACGATCCCGGTTTTTCTCTCTCTTCGCCTCAATGTTTGTTTTATACATGTATAACAAATTCAAGTAGATAAATGACAAGTATTAAATAATAGCGGTCGCTTGATAATTAGATGCACAATACCTGAATAAGATGACTATAGTTATATAAATAATTAAAAAGTATAAATAAAAACATTGACGGATGGAGCGAAAAAAAGCTGTTCAGCGTTTTCCTCTCTTTTCTTTAAAGTTTGTTTTGATACAAGGTCATAACATATGTAGATATATGAATACTTTTTACTGTCTATCATGTCTTACGCAAATACGCAAATTATTCCTCTATACCTCTTCTTGATGTTTACGACCATGCTTGACTGAGCAATTAAGGCATTGACGAGGGGAAATAGAATGCGGCGGTACGGCGTTTTCACTCCTTTCCTCAATGCTTGTTTATATATCAGCTGATGTATAGATATATAAAGGCTTTTGATTGCATGGCATATTTTTCTAACATGTTATTAAACCCAAGACCCATTCTTGAATTTTGCGTCCATTGTAGATTTAAGATTTGAAAACATTGACGGAGAAAATACAGCGATCAGGCGTGTTTGTCTCCCTCCCGCAATGTTTTTACACAACATCATGCTCGTGAAAAAAGATACAGTTCATTGTCTTGAATTATTTATGATACGTTAATAGCATATTTCCATGAGCAAACACTGAGTATGAAGATCACCGTTGAGTCTACATTTAAAATGTTGGGGGAAATGGATAGAATACAGTTTTATAACATTTCGTCTCTTTCCTTGAACATTTATTTATTCACAAGAACAGTTTCACATATATGAATATTATTCATTGATTGTCATGACCAAGATCCCTCTAGGCATGTGTTATACATTCAATAACTTAATCTTCACTCATTTCGTAAAAATGTTTTAACATTAGTCTATGCCACCCTATCTGTCGATTGGGCGTGTTCTATTGGAAATATGTTTTTACAGATAGACCACAGCTCACTCGTACAAATGCCTTTTCTATGGTCTGTTCCGCGCTGGGGAGCGGCTGGGCGTGGCCAACCTGAACTATGCTGTTACAGAGTGGCCATCGCTCACTCACTCACCTAATATTGAATAAGTGAACAAGGAATATTACATTCAACATGTTTTACAGATAGACCATCGTTCACTAGTTAATAAATGCTTCTTTCTATAGTCTGGTATGTGCTGGTGATTGGATGGTCGTGGTCGATCTTGACTATTTAAGTGCAGAATGACCATCGCGCACTCACTCTCCCATTACGAAACAAAATGAACAAATGATTAACTTAACCCCTTTCCAAACGACAAAATTTTCATCTAGTCCATCTGCTTGGCAAACCCAACTAATATCCATGTATAAATAAAATTGTAACCATATACATTATACCTCCTTGTTCTATGTTTTTTTTTCTTATTATGTTTTATGCTAGATTGTTTCTTAATGTCAAATGACCTTGTTATTATGTGTTATTATGAGAGAAATTTGACAATATTCCTCAATATGTTCAACTTTGTGCCATTCTGTTTACCAAATAGCCTAATTAAGATTAATAACAACAATTTCCGATACGACGATAGATAGTCTCGTTCTAAATATTATCATACAATTGCCGTGGTTTAAACAATAACAGGAAACGGTTTGGTTTGTTTACATTATTTAAAGAAAGAAAAGCCGACATAATTTGTTTGCAAGAAACGCATTTTACCGGAGATATTGAAAAAAAAAAACTGTGTATTCGGAGTGGAATGGCGAAAGTTATTCTAGTAATGGAACGCATAATTCAAAAGGTGTGTCTGTCTTGATCAAGAGAAATTCTGGAATTAAAGTGATAAACATAAAAAAAAGATTACAATGGTCAATTTCTTATTCTAGAATTATCCTTTTCAGACCACAAATTCCTTTTGATAAATTTATATGCACCAAACAATGACAAGCCTAATTTATTTCAGTATGTTTTTCAAACTATTGACTCAATGAACTGGGATGATAAGTTTATTATCTGTGGAAATTTCAATCTTGTTTTAGACTCAACACTTGACTATAACAATTATAAAAACAATAATCACAACATAAACGCTAGAAGATATCTATGTTCAGAAATAAATAAAAGAGATCTTATCGACCCTTTCAGAAATATTCATGGTGATAAAAAATAAAATACATGGAAAAGAATCAATCCTTTTCAACAAGGAAGACTAGACTTCTTTTTAACATCCAACGACATTTTCGAATTTGTGCAAAATTGTGACGTTGATATAAGCTTCAAATCTGACCACTCTATTATTTACCTAGCATTAAGATTCTCAGAAACTAAATGCGGAAAAGCTTACTGGAAATTTAACAATTCACTTTTAAACGATATAAATTACGTTTATTGTATTAACGAGAAAATTGATGAAATTATATTACAATTCTGTATACCAATTAACAAACACGAAACGGTTTTAGATATAGATAAATCAAAAATTCAACTTATGATAAATGATGAATATTTTTTAGAAACCCTGCTAATGGAAGTACGTGACAAAACAATTTCTTTTTCTTCTTACATCAAAAGAAAAACGGTGCAAAGAGAAAATCAATTAATGTCCAAAATCCAGGAAGTAGAACAAAATTTAAATGAAACAAATAAAAAACTCTGTTAAATTTGCAATCAGAACTAAAAGAAATACGACAATCAAGATTAAGAGGCGCCTTTATAAGATCAAAATCAAAATGGATCGATGGCGGAGAAAAAGTTACAAATTATTTCTGTAATCTAGAAAAAATACATCAACAAAACAAAAGCATACCTTTTATTGAAAAAGAAAATGGGTCTAGAATATTTTCACAAAATGAAATTTCAAAAGAAACAAAATCATTCTATGCAAATTTATACAGTGAACGTCCACATAATTTAAATATTAACCTTGATAAAGAATTCGAAAATGTTGAATATAATAAATTGAACTCTAATCAAATAAATTCCCAAGGAGGTCCCCTTACATTTGATGAAATATCGCAAACTTTAAAACAAATGAAAAACCCAAGCTGCGATGGTTTTACATCGAATTTTTATAAAATATTTTGAAAGAAAATAGGGCACTTTGTTGTAAGATCGTTGGATCACGCATACACATCTGGTTCTTTTTCTCGAAACAATAAACTTGGTACCATTACATGTATTCCAAAGGAAAACAAGGCAAAACATTTTTTTAAAAAAACTGGAGACCAATAACCCTTTTAAATTTCTTATAAAATCTAGCCTCTGCTTTAATAGCTAGTAGATTAAAAACGATTCTCAACCATCTTATCTCCACTGACCAAACATGCTTCGTACAAGGGCGATATATAGGCGAAAACACTCGATCGATATACGATATTATGCAACTTTGTGAAGAAAAGAAAATACCCGGACCTTTAATGCTTATTGACTTTGAAAAAGCTTTCGACTCCTTGTCATTTAACTTTATTGAAAAACCGTTCTCCTTTTTTTTAAATTTTGCGATTCTATCCAAAAATGGATACAACTTTTTCTATACAACACAGAAGTCTCAGTACAACTAAACGGTTTTATTTCTGACTATTTTCACGTAAAAGAGGATGCAGACAAGGTGATCCGATCTCATCTTGTATTTTTATCCTTTGCTCTCAAGTGTTAAACTTAATGATAAAATCAAACAAAGATATCTCCGGTATTAAGGTTAATGACAAAGAATTTCTTATATCACAGTTTGTAGACGACACATCTCTTCTTCTTGATGGAAAAGACAAATCGTTACATTCTGTTTTAGATGTACTAAATCATTTCGCCAAATTATCAGGCTTAAACGTCAATTTTGATAAAACAAAAGTTATATGGATAGGATCTTTGAAATATAGCACTCGAGCAATTAAAACAAGATGGAAATTATCATGGGGAGAAACTCAATTTAAACTTTTAGGGATATCATTCGATGTTAATCAAAAAATATGATAGATTTGAACTTTTCCAATAAGATTAGAAGCATAAAAAACTGTATAACATTTTGGAAAAGACGGAAATTAACCCCATTAGGAAAAATAACTGTCATAAAATCTCTTCTTTTGCCAATAATGAATCATCTTTTTATAAGTTTTCCGACGCCGTCATAAGAACTTCTAAAAAAGATAAGTGATTTATTTAAATACTTTGTTTGGGACGGAAAACCTAAAATTAAAGCCGCAATATTAATAAAAAATACGAAGATGGGGGGCTTAAATTTCCAGATATCGATTGCTTTATTGAAACTATGAAAATAATATGGTTAAGAAAATATGGTTTTACAACCCAATAGTTTGTGTTACCAATCAGCTAATACTTTATTTGATATAGACAAACTTTTTAAAACTGGAAAGTTTTTTTGCGAGCACATTTTAAAAGTAATAGATAATGACTTTTGGGCAGATATTATACAAGCATATGTCTCATATACTGAAAAATTTGTTATTGAAACTTGGAACCAAGTTCTTCGTTACCCCTTATTCTAAAATGACAAAATAACAATAGATTCAAAGTTCGTCTATAATGACAGACTTTATAACAGCGGCACAAGATTTGTTAAAGATCTTCTTTCAGAAAATGGCAGTTTAGCAAATTATGAAAATATAAAACGACATGTAAGAGGAAAATTATTTTTTTGGGAATTTTACCGTATCCGAAATTCAGTAAAATCATTTTTGCAAACTCAAAATATCGAAAAAGATTCCTCCAAGCTTTATACAGCACACAACCCATGTGCATCATGTTTTTTTCTTTCCTCTGGTCACAGAGCGTTATATTTACAAAACCATTTATTCATTATTCATAAAGAACACTGAAATACCAACAAGCCAAGCAAAATGGCTATCAATTTATAACCATTTTAACAAAGATTGGAAAACAATTTATTCGAAAACTTTTAAATCAACTAATGACACATACGCACAATGGTTCCAAACAAGAATAGCTCATCGGATACTCCCAACAAATTCTCTCTTAAAAAAGATGAATATCACTGATGACGATCTCTGCACATTCTGTCATACTAATGAAGAGACTCTATTACATATATTTTACGAGTGTGATATAGTCAAGCCGATAATTCAAATGATAAACCTATGTATAATTGATGTTCATGTCAACTTTCAATTACGCAGTATAGACGTCATTTTAGAATGTGATGATAAATTAAACGTCGATATTTTATGTTAAGAATGCGTAAATTGAAAAATACTTATCCATCAGTTAACGGATTTTTAAACTATTTAAAACTATCCATTGAAATATTTGATAAAACAAAAAGCAAGGAATTAGTTAAGACCAACTGGGCAATTGTTAAGAGGATGGCACAAAGAATATAAAGAAGTTGAAAGAATTTGAAATCATTTACAAAATCTTGATAAGGTCAATTACATTCTTTTTTTCTCCTTTTGGTATGCAATATTTTTTTTTCATTTATCCTTTGTTCATGTATACGATAGTTCCAATACAATACATACGTGTAGAGGAAATAACTACTCTATGATACTAGTTCCAAACTCTGCAATATGTAAGCATATGCCTTAAGCAAAATGTGACAATATATTTATGAATTTACAAAACGGTGGAAAGTCTAATTTGGAAAAGAGGGCACTTTCACAAATGTTATTTTTCCCAATTAAACTTTGAACTTAATAAATATCAAGTTGTTTACCCAATCTCCAATCAAGAACTAGTTTTGACATCCCTAAAAAGTAGACTTGGAGAGGCATTGAGGAAGAAGAAGTAAATGCTGATCATAAGGTCTTTCTTCTTTTGCTGCAATGTTTTCTTGATAATATTCTTATGTAAACCTTATCTCTGCAACAGCATTTTTGTCTTCTGTCACAGTTTTCAAATTCGAATTGTAAAAAAACATTATTTAAGAAATGGTTAAAACATACAATTTATCAAATATAATGTACAACCCATTGTTATATTGGATTGAATTAGTAAATTGTGTATAACATGTATGTATATTTGTGAAAATTGAATAAATGAATTAAAAAAAAACACTGTCCGCGATTCCGTTTGTCAAACAGGGTCCTGGTATCTAAAAGGAAATTATAACAATGTCATTCGAAATTCAGTCAACCTTACCTTTATTGTTCTTGAAAACTCGTCAACCGACACAAACTTCGTGCTGTATATATATACAGAAAATAACAAACGACAATTGCAGCCGCTATCATTAATTTACTGTTTGATAGTATGCGTGTACAGTTCGCCATTTTGGAATTTATTGCATAACCCTTTTTATCTTTTTACTCTGATCGTAGTTTGTGTCTGAAAACAGAAAAAATACCAAAGGTCAAATTTTAGCAAGAATGTAGAAGACGCGTCATTTAAAACAAGCGTGTTATAGAAACTAGATAGATAGATAGATAGATAGATAGATAGATAGATAGATAGATAGATAGATAGATAGATAGATAGATAGATAGATAGATAGATAGATAGATAGATAGATAGATAGATAGATAGATAGATAGATAGATAATAGATAGATAGATAGATAGATAGATAGATAGATAGATAGATAGATAGATAGATAGATAGATAGATAGATAGATAGATAGATAGATAGATAGATAGATAGATAGATAGATAGATAGATAGATAGATAGATAGATTGATTGATAGATAGATAGATGGATAGATAGATAGATAGATAGATAAATGGATGAATGAATAGATAGATAGATAGATAGATAGAACATCGAAATCGAGCAGCTCTTCTAATGGTCGTTTTGGTGTTTTGCCTTCCAGATAGTTTTATTGTATTAACATGTCAATTAAACAGCAATTATTCATGTGACAAATACAGTGGCTTCCGCTGTAACTCTAACATAAAAGAAGACAAAGCAATAAAACGGTTGCTTAATGGCTAGGAAATAGCGTCAAAACATATGTCTAGCCTTTACACTTACCAAAAGAGCCAATGCAACACGAACTTAGAATAAAATATGTTTTTATTGAAAATGTGAAGTCGTTGATATTAAATTCATTTTAACCACCGAACATGATGAGATTATCAAAAAAAAGTAAAAACAAATGGGTCTAAATTGATTCCGTTACGCAAATAAACGTTACAAATGCAATATCGGGGTGTGTTTCAAAAATAGAAGCAAGATCAGTATCTTGTGTGTCCTCCTGTAGCATTGAACACAGAACGACAGCTATGTATTATAGAATGTAACTAACGTTGACAAACTTTGACAGGAATGTTCTAGCACTCCTGAATTGCTTTTATTTCCATTTGACACAAGGTCTGTGCGTCATTTGACGTCCATAACTCTGTACTTTATCAAGCGGGCAGATGATTGAATAATTAAATAATAAAGTTGAGAAGTAAATAATATCACCAATATTATATTTCTTTCATTGTTAATACAGAGTATAAATCTAAAAGCAATATATTACAGTCAAAATCCAGATAAATTAAGCCATTACCACACATTAACCCTTTAAGAATCCTCATAAGATAAAGATTTTGGAAAAGTAAACAATGTGGAAAATGAAGTAATTGCTTTTGACAAGCAATTTCTTCATTTACCACAATGTTTTCTTAAAGAGATCCCCAAAAAATAAAATTCCTTAACTTTAAATTGTCGTCTACAACACATTTGAATTTGGAAGTGCCCAAAATAGTGCCGTTTGGTAATGGGTTAAAGAGAATCAATCAATAGTACTAAAGAAGGGAATAATGCCATACGTAAATTGAAAAGAATCAGTTAAAGTGACATTTCAGAATTTTTTGTTATAAATTTTGCTTTTATTTTTATCTGAAAGAGCATATTTCCTTATGAAAATTCTGAAAATTTCAAGCCAAAATATTGCGCCGTTTACGAGAAATTTATATTTTTGTGTTAGAATTGAACAAATTGTTGTGGACAACAGTTCGGATTATATGCAATTTATCGACTATGTTTCAACTTTAAATGCGTGTTTCTCGCTTATTGGCAAGAGCTTAAAAAAACTAATAGTATTTATACTCACTAGAATAACCAATCTTGGCATCAAGACATACTTTAAGAAATTGAAATTGGAAAGAAATGTCCCTTTAAAAACACAAATCGGACAAAACTGTATAAATGCAAATTTTTCGTTTGATAATTCATTTTTGAACACAAAGGAAATGCATGCGACACTTAAAATAAAAAAGTGTCGCTTTTCTTTTAAATGACTCTAGACCAATTCTTGCCAAAAATGAAACATTAAATCAAACAAAAGTGAAAACAAAAATTAATTTGTTTTAAGCGGATCTGTTAATAATCGTTTGCAAATCTTTGGTTTTAGACCAGTATGAAAAAATGCTATCTCCAAACTTATTTAACTGCAGTTACCAGGTCCTTAAAGAACAAAGTCATCTTAAAATGCGAATTTAAGTTACTATGTAATAAAAATATAATAGAGTTACGCTAGAACAATAAAGATAAAGAAGAAATAAAAATGATCCAAATATATTTAAATATAAAG
This sequence comes from Fragum sueziense, assembly GCA_963680895.1. Taxonomy (NCBI): domain Eukaryota; kingdom Metazoa; phylum Mollusca; class Bivalvia; order Cardiida; family Cardiidae; genus Fragum; species Fragum sueziense. The sequence goes on from OY804604.1 coordinate 52,187,872, forward strand.
CAAAAGTGAATTAAAATCAAATGATTCCACAAGCAAACACAAATCAAATAATTCACGATACACTGTATAATTCACGATACAAATAACCAAATGTACGTCAAACATCCGTCAAACTATATGAAAGCAATACAATTGATGAGTAAACTGTTTATAAGTATCAGGAGTATACTGTACAAAGGCATATGTTTCACTGTGAAGGTAGACCTTTTGATAGTCAAAATTGGCGAAGCAGCATGCCTGAGTGGAGTTATATATTGTATCGTAATCTGTGAAAGTTGTGTCGCTTTTCAATATGATAATCCCTTTTTTTCCACAAGAAACTGTAACACAGTATAAAACGAAATGCCAGCACCAAAGCATTAACCCATTCCCAAACGATAACATTTAAGAGTGGTCCTCTTCGAAAACTGCCACAAATGACAAAATGGATGTCATTAAAGATAGGATTTATGCACAATATAGTACAGAAAATATTGAGACAAAAGGAGAAACCGCTGGTTATCAGCAGTTTCTTCTTTTGTTTCAGTGTTTTCTCAAACATTATCTAGTAGGGACGTCAAAACCAGGTCTTGTTTGGGAAAGGGTTAAATGATGAAACCTACAACTCTTCACCTTACTCAGTTCGGTGGCTAGAACTTACGAAAACGAGACACTAGACGACACTATAAAATTGTATGCGAAACGAAAATAAGATGTCTATGTGAATTGTTAAATAAAATTCATTTTATAATATGAAAATAGGCAAAGCCTAATTACGGACGAAAAGCATACCACATAAAGTAAACATTTGCTAGCTCGACACTTAACATTGAAATACGAATATGTGCAATGTTTACATTATTTGATTCGCTTATCGATGATTGATTAAAAAAAATCGATTCGCCAATTAATCAATTTTTATCACTGCGTATTAGAAACTTGTCAGCTTTGACGGTCTGGAAGCTCTCAACAGGCTTGAATTATTTGTCTTGTTGAATGCAATTTCAAACGTTCAGGCTGCACAAACAAGGAAATACGCGATTTTACAACAATTATTTAAAAGAGCCTCGATTGAATGGGACCCATGCTAGATAGCTCAGACATCAATAGTAAACATACGTCCTAGAAAATATGTGGAGCTGTCAGAAAAACAAACAGACACAATTGGCTATTTGATCAAATTCAAGGGCACACGACTCAGGATGCTATAATTCTATCAAGTTTAGGATCACACTTAATCAAGATTTTCACGTCAACAATATTTCATTTAATCTATGTCCTTAGATTGGTCATTATTTGTGGATGTAAATAGGGCACATAACTTACAATATTCTATCCAAATTTTGTCTTGATTTGTCAATATTTGTAGTCGCTAGAGTGAAAACGAAGTCAAAACGTCTATTTTTGACATTCGGGGACAGATAACCCCTGACTCTCTTCATCATTCGGAACTATTTCAAGGAATCTGAAAAGGGTCAGCTAAGGACCTTTCCTTTGATGTTTAGTTGAAATCCATCAAGTAGTTTTGAACAATTTTTTAAAGAAAAAAAAATACGTACTCATAAACGGACGCACGACGGCCACACTGCCATGACATTAGCTCTCTGGCCTGAATGCCCGTGGAACTTAAACTCTTAACAATTTATCCATGGCCAAAATTAGACTGATTCTAATCTAAAGATGTTGAACACGACAATTTTAAATGGATGATTTTTTATATTTGGGGAAATGAAAAAAAAAATTGGCTCAAGGATTTAATTCATTTCCACCATGTACAATGTATTTCCAAGCCTTCATCTTGCGGGGTATTAAAAGCGTCACCATGTGCAAAAAGAGGGTTTTCTATGAAGAACATGCAACCTCAAATTCGCTGTTAGTCGATTTGTTTGAGGGCACGTACACATCATCCTATTCTCTTCTAGTGAGAGAATTATAGGACACAACAACAATGATTACAGAAAAAACTTCAATAATTCTTTTAAAACGTGACCGATTTGAAAATTATTTGGTGCATTTTCTACATATGGCGGATCTTATAGACATCATCTGATAAAAAATATATTTACGAGCAAACACAATTTTGTTTCCTCATCTTCAATCTTTTGAATCCGTTACTGTTTAAAAGATCCATCATTCACAACAAAACCTGGATATTATGTATACATTTTCTGCTTCAAACCAAATTCAAATCGGTCACGCACTAACAGATTTATTGGTGATTTTCTGCAACTGCTGATGTTGTTGTTTCGCCCCATACCCCGTATTATTCACGTGATTCCCCACAGTGGTTGGCAAATGTAAGGTTTGTGTACATGGTACAAGACGCAGTTTGTATTTAGATTCCATGCTGCCCTGAGAACATGTATGTTCATATCTATAGATTGCAGATTTTCAGCATTTTCCTCTTAGTTTTTCATGTATATGTTCCTTGCACTTCACTGATAGCAATCTTGTTTGTTAAAAACCTACTACAGTGATTAGTAATAGGAGGACCAATTTTTGTCATTTCCAACAGATGAACATTTTTTCCAAAATGGAACATAAGACAATGAAACAATGAAAAACAAACAGAAAAAATTATTTCATAATTATAATCTGGTACAATTTCATTAAAAAAAGATAAGAAACTCGTTTTAATTATCAGAACAAAGGGATTTCCAGAACATTAAGCGAAAAGAAGAAAATGCTGATGAAAAGCAGTCTTCCTTTCTCCTAAGGCTTTGTGTGCAAAATTTTATCAACTTCATATCTTATTATCTTTTATATGTAAAAAAAATGCAGTAAGCCAAATATTGCTGGCAAAAGAATAGTTAAGCACAGAAATGCATTCATTCTGAAAATGAAAAAAAAGTTTACCATAGATGATGTTTGAACAATAAAGTTAAAATAAAGTAATGTGTTTGAACCAGGATCTGAGACAGAGTACTTATAACATTATAGGGAAAAAACATGTTTCAAGACCAGACTGTGAAGAAATGCATACTGATAAGGATCCATTCTGCTTATATAATTATACTCCTTACAGCAATTGATAATGGTCTTATAGAATAATGTGGATCTGGATCAAAATGCATGCACGCACATGCTGATCTGGATCCATAGTGTTTTCAGATGCCTTAACCAATTACCATAAAATGACTCTTTTTGACTCCCCACAAAAATGGCAATGGAAAACATCGTTAAAAATGAAGAAATTGCACGATTTCTAAATATCTGCCGGTGGCAAGGCGGAGATTGAAAGGCAGCAGGGAGGCAGCCGTGAGTGTTGGTAGGTGGCAGGACGGCGATCTACCGAGTGCAGACTGGGGCGCCTGAACACACACCTCGGGACCTTTGAAACCGCCTGCCGTCGCCCGGTTGCATTTAACCAGCAATTATTTGTGACCACTCGCGGTGATTTGTAAAAAATCGCCCAGTGGCATTCGAGTTTAAGAATTTGACGATGTCAAAAAATCGCGCAGTGGCATTTTCACATTGTGACCGTAGCATAATTAAGCTTGCCACTTGAAAATGTTTTGCTTTTCCTGTGAAATTCTGTTTATTTCGTTCTCCATGCTCGTTACGGAATTGACCCAACTTAGTAGCAAACATTTTTGGTGCAAATTCTAGCAAATTCTAGAATATTGTCATGCGCGGATCCAGAGGGGGGGATCAGGGGGTCATGTCCCCCCCTGGAATTCGGCGAAAAAAGGGGTTCTCAAAAAAAATTACTGGTTATGTCCCAAAATAGCTGTGTCATTTGTCCCTGTGTGCCACGACAAACTGTTCTTATATTTAGTCCTTCATGATATGACATGTATCTGCATGCACGGATCCAGAGGGACCCCCTGACCCCCCCCCTGGAATTCGGCAAAAAAGGGGTTGAAGATTGGATGACCTCCCCCTGGGAAAAATACATGGATCCGCGCTTGATTGTTATCCTTTTTTTGAAATTCCAAACCGTTACATCATAGTCTAGGGAAAGAGCGAGATTCCGCGTTGATCACATGGTTTTTAAACTTATGGTAGGTCATTGTAAACAAAGGCTGTTAAAGTGAGGGTTGTTGCAAAACATTGCCTATAAACCTTTCAGAAATACTTTTTGGTCTTAAATTTTCACCAGGCATGACAAAAAATTGTTCATAGATCGGTATCATTAGGGGCACGCAAATATTACCGATATATGGTAGATCACGATTGGGAGGGCCCGCGATACCGAATCGCGATACGACTTTGCCGTACCGGCGCACTCGGGAAAGATCAGCAATTTCCGGATTTTTCCAATATTTTTTAATTCATTGTTTGTGGCTTTCAATTTGAATATCTTTATTCACTATGAAACAATATCCAAACACCCTTTCCAATTTCTACTGATAATTGCAAAAGTAGTTCTAAACAATTTCTCGGTATTATCCAACTAAATTTCTCGATCTATTCAGCTCAGGGTTAATCGCTTAGATCTACACCCGAGTATGCATAAGAGCTGCAGACATTTTCCAGTCGGCATAAATATGTCAGACTAATTTTAACCCGTATACAAAAGCGAAGCCAAGAATCTTAACTGAAAAGAGTAAAAAGCACTTTATGTATTACCTTGCAATTATAGAATATCTATTATCTTAACCCTTTCCCAAACGACACATTTTTGGGATGATCCAATTTGAAAGCAGCTGCAGGCGACAAAATAATTGATATCAAAAGGAGAAAATATGTATGATATAGCACAGAAAATATTGAGGCAAAAGGAAAAAATGCTGATCATCAGCTTTTTCTTCTTTAGTCTCAATGTTTTATCAATGGTCTTCTAAAAGACACGTCGCCGCGGCCTTAGCGCAGTCGGTAGCGCATCTGACCCTCATACGAGAGGTCCCGGGTTCGATACCCGGCCGCGGCTAATACCCTTTCTGACAAAATTGTCACCCACCAATGGGTTTGAAATCGTTAACCTAAGTGGGCGAGCAGCTGGAGGCTCGGTAAGGGTGTTGTGGTAGTACTGGTTTGAGAAACAACAGGAATACATGGGTAGGTGCTCCAGCCGCCGCGATATGACCCTGGTAGTTGAAAACGGCGTAAAACCCCAATAAACTCAAACTCAAACTAAAAGACACGTCAAAACCCAGTCTTGTTTGGTAAAGGGTTAAAGGGGTTACTCACACTTATGTTTGAAAGGAAAAGCGTTTGATCTGCCTATACCACAATCAAAAGGTGTGGCTTGCATTGTCTCCAATACGCAACCGGTGTTAGGCAAATTGTATGCATAATGAGGCAGTCACTTGAAGTTGAGGGCGTGTTCTACCTTTACACACACATATGTATACGTGGAGCAAAAACAACATTTCTACTACCGTATCATAAAGCGGCCCATACACGATCAATATCATTGACAATATTATTGAGTCAAAATATTGACAATATTTTTCTAGCTTCCCATACACGATCAATATTATTGACAATATTAATTTAGAGAACAATTAACCATGGGTTACATAACGTCAATAAAAATATTGAAGAAAATATTTCAGCGATCGCAGATATTCGTCAATAGTATTGACAATCATTCAATATTGCCCATTCACGGTCAATATTATTGTCAATACCAAATATTGACAATAATATTGTCAATAATATTGATCGTGTATGGGCCCCTTTAGGTCTTTTAAGGATCGCGTTCAAGATCGGACGATGAACAAAGCGCCACAACATGTGTCGAACTTCCTGTTGTTTTTGAAGTGTAATGCGCTCTGATGTAAATGAGTGACAGACATCAACATATATCACAGTTAAGATTATGTAGAATTAGATCTGATTCATACAATTAAAATTGCTAAGGCCATAGAGGCGAAAGCCTATAAATGGCTTCAAGGATTAGATATTTGGTTATCATTGTTAATGTTAGGGTGGTTCTCTTGGGTACCGCGGTAGTTAATGGCATCCTAAAAAATAAATGATGAATGGATACATGTTTGAAAACATTCCATGTTTTCTTTATCTACAGCAACCCAATGCAGACAAAATGATGTTAAAAATAATCACCGATAATTATAGTGACTAAATTTGCTAATGCACGCAGTTGATAGGTGATGCTTCGTTTGCAAATGAACACTTTTTCGAATACCGCGGTACCGTAAAAGACGCGGTATGTCCAAACTAGGTCGAAACATATTTGGTACGAAACTCTTTTGCTACTGGAAACCAATATAATAGTTTTGAAATATACTAGTCAAAACTTCTAACCGGCCACTTAATTTCTGTCACAAATGACACATGTAGTCACAGGATAACCACTATCGCTGTTTTTCATTGAACAGAATAATCATTTTCAAAGTGAAAAAAGATTAAAATGTTACCAATATTATGTTTTGAATGTTTAGAAATTGACACAAGTTTAACCATACCCCTCATTTCGATTTTCATAGATTTTAACATTGGTGGGTGGGGTATTTTGTGAAAAATCTGTTCATATCTGGGCAATATTCACTGGAATCAAACTCATTTTTCGAGAATAATGCTTCTTTTTCGATTGACTAGCAATGTTGATAGATAAATTTTAAGAATATCAATTTTTTTATTTGGTCCTAAATCAGAATTTTTGTCGAATATCGCCGTTTTCGTGATTTTTGAAAAATGGGGTTCTTGTCTTTCATGTTATCCGAAAGAGAAACATTAACTTTTTAACACGCAACGTTTGTACGAATTGTTCTTCAAATGACCACCCTTTCGATAGAAGTAAGCCTCTTACGAATCAGATTATTGTAAATATTTCAAAAATGCGAAAAACAAAGTGGCCGGTTAGGAGTTTTGACTAGTATATATCTGAGGTATATTGAAAGTCCATAGATTTTAACACTTACACCTAGGTCACAACTTTCTTAAAGCCGTTTGCAGCCTTAGCAGTCAGCGCCGCCAGCAGTGTAGCATTTCTGTTGATGATTTCCGGTAATGATGTTGTTGTTCCGTTGATTCAATGGTGTCACACCACTACATATTATGGGACAGAAATGTTACTCCGTGCAATTTTCATCCATGAAGAATGTCGCAAAAATTGTTGTAGGTATTTGTCAACTAGTGCAGACGAAACAAGATGGCCGCTGATCTGTCATAAATTATCCTATGAACGTAAGAACGGCAGCACGTGAACTAGCCTATGTCGACTTCGCTTAGGTCTTTAGTTAAAATTTAGCTTTTTTGTTGTATTTCTTTAATTCACACACAACTGAAGAGCTTTGTTTATATCGATATTAATTGATCCACTGCTTCTGTCAGGTCAATTTTATAGCGTTTAGGAAGGGTATTGTCAGGTTATTGCTGTAAAAATGACGTTAAAAGCGAGGGGCACTATTGTCCAAAAATGCGAAATTACCCTGCCCCCCCCGCCCGAAATTTCAAGGAAACCCTCGGTTTTTTTCCATTCAATTAACATTGAAGAAATCAGAGGGTTCCAATATTTTTATTTCCGTTTAAATTTCAATCTATAGACGGTCTCAAGGCCCCTTCGGGGCCTTTTCGTCCGTATAACCGTAGTACAAAGTGCTGAAGATATGATATTGTGATCAAACACCATCCTTCATCTGTGTATCTCTCTGTACATCAACTCTTCTGTTCAAGATTACTAGCGAAACAAGATGTGTTTGTGAAACACAAATGCCCCCGAAATTGCCATTTTTGTAAAATGTTTTCTTGTTAAGGGTTGATAAGGGTTAACAAATGACTTTGGGGAAGATCATATTGCTTGGAACAGATAGATATCATTGAAAGAAAGTAACCAACTAAATTTTAGCTTTATATGTCCAATACTTTTGGAGAAAAGGCAAATGTTATTTTTTTGAACTGACAGACAGACGGAAAGATGGACGCATGGACGGACGGACAGGAGTATATCAATATGCCCCCAATCTCTCGGTACGGGGGCATACAAATCTTTGTTCTTAAATAACGCTGGGCATTATATAGACATGATGCAGTCACAAAGGTCGACTAATTAATACGATACATATTCAATTAAAAAAACCTACACATATACTGCTTTTCATATTTACTCTAAGTAAAACAAGTAAAAAATAACAAGTAAATGTAATGAACATTGTTCATTGACTTGGCTGTGCCGAACAAAAAATGGCTTTTTATTTTACTCAGAGGGATGCAAAACCCTTTCAATATGAAAGCGTTTTGTTTTGCAGGCGTGCAATTTGAATTTCAATCTTCAGAAATCCAAACAGAAGAATTCAAAACAGCCAAGATTGCACGGAATTGTAGTGTGACAACTAAGCAGTCGAGAAATGTAAAGATACTTACAACATTCTTGATTGTTTAGAAAACAATGTTCTGAATCAAAATTTTCAATTTGTAATAAGTGAAATTAATTGAACTGGGACTTCCGCTTTAGTCATGCTAGCGTAGACAACGCACAGACCAATACCCTGACAAACATCATCTGACGACACAATCAGTCTTTGGTGCAACAATCACCTGCCCCTTCGGTACAATTTTATTTTGTGGCATTTTTATCTATCGCCAGACATATTTTTACCTGATCTTTTTAGATTATCTTGTGACTTTTCAAAAATGCACATGCGCTAGCTAATTACGCGCACTGTTGCACGAATATAGGGTTTTGAACCAAAGACGCCTTGTTCAGGGAAGCAAGCCAATTCGTAAATCATTTTATGTGGAAATTAAAATCGCTATAAAGAATGATTAAGTTCCGTTGTTTTATCATATCACATTGAAAGGTTACAACAAAAATCGTATTGCGTTGGCAGTTTGGGTAACTATAATTCGATACATGGCCTGGAAAAAGGCACGTCGCGGTGTAGAGCACGGTGGGTAACGCACGTGACTTTTGGGAAGCGTTCACACCGTGAAAATCGTCCGCTTCAAGGTTTGTTTTGTTTAATTTCTCAGCTTATGCCCTTTTGATTTTGATGAGAAAAGCGCACGGAACGCGCCTTCTCGGCTCTAACTCACTCTGCTCCAAATTCAGTGGTGTCTTCAAGCATTCGAGTCAAAGTATTTGTAAGTGCAAAACGAAAGAGGGAAGCGTTCACATGCACTGAAGAAAACTTTCGCTTGAATATTTGAAGAAATCACGGGATTCGGAGCAGAGTGAGTAGCAAAGGGGAATAGCCCTCTCAAATGTGCGTTCCGTGCACTTTATCTCGTGAAAATCAACAGAGTATAAGCTGAGAAATTAAACAAAACATACCTTGAAGCGGACGATTTTTTCGGTGTTAACGCTTCCCAAAAGTCACGTGGGTTGTCCACCGTGGGTGTAGAGTAGCGTTATACATAGTTGTTTGTTAACCGCAAGAGTTGATCTTATATACTGAACAAAAGTGAAAACGCTACACTCACATTGCTTGCCATATTTCTTCTTAAAGCATCAAGAAGATAAAATCAAATGAAAGTGTTTCGCATTGTTCATTTACTCGGTTGTGCCAAACACTAAAGGTTTTGTGGATCTTAATTATGGGGATGAAAAAATGGACCCTTTTAATGTAACAGGGGTCCGTTTTTTCAGGTGTACAATTTGAACGTAAATTTTACACAATTTGAACCTTCAGAAATCAAAGCAGAAGAATGCAAACCATGCTTGGCTATACGGAATGGTAGTCTGACAAGTTACAAGTCAGAAAATGAAAAAGAAATTGCGTAACATAATTTCAGAATTTAGCAAATGATGTTCGAAAAGCAGAATTTTCATTATATTCTAAAGCTTGAAATCTTTACAATGTAATCTCCATGGGAAATAGAAATCTCTATTGCATGAACATCTGGGAACAATGCTAGTCGAAAAGGGGGTTAAAAAATCCCCTGTGTCGCCTGCACGATGTTGCAAAATAACATTCCAAAACCGTGATAAATTTGTGAATACCAAACATTTAAAATTCCCTATTTGTTTATGTAAAAGGGGGTTAGTTCGCAAAATTAATAAATTGTACCTTGATATTAGAACTTACTACAAGAGATAATTGAATTTCTAAGTGTTTTTTAAGCATCCCCGATATGATCCCTTCCGAAAAAATAATGAAGCGTTTTCTGCGCATGCACATATGCGGCATTCGATGAAATTAGCTCTAAACGCATTAAGGGCTTTAACTCTGACATTAAATTAGGTAAGGCAATGAAATTTCGACAAAACTTTCGCTGAAAGCCTAGGAACTTACGTCGAAATATAGTTCATGCTGTTAGTTCGATACTTTTCCTGAAAAAATCATGCAGTGTAGCGTTTTCATTTTTGTTCAAAATATAAACAAATGAAACAAGGATTCTTGTCATAAAATGTGAAACAATGAAAATCACATTTGAAAATACATTTATGTATTTTGCAAGCAATTCCAAATATACTGAGCAAAAAAAGTTAAGCACGTTTTTAAACACATTTTTTTTCAATTTATGATAATTAAATGAACTTTGCTTCGTGCTGTTCAGTTGTCCCGATCGACAACCATTACGCATACAGTGCATGTGTAGAGTGAGCATTCATTGTATTGGACAAAGTCCAGATTAGCAAAAGTCAAGTGCCGCACGTGTGCAGTGACATCGATAATGTCTAGCTTGTCCAAAAACACACGATTAAACAGATCTGTTAGCAGAATAAATTTAACTGTTACAAGTTCTTTGAAAATGATTATGGCAAGGCGAGATATGATGACGTAGGTTCGACGTCAGAGAGCTATTTGCATGCTCCAAGCAGGTATGTCTGTTAGAGATGTCGCGTTGCATTTCGATTGGCTCGAAATGACAATTACACGCCTACGGCACTTGATTTATGCAACTTTAGCGATCAACGACCGACCTAAATCTTGCAGACCGTGTAAAACGACGTTCAGGGAGGATCGTTTCACTGCGACGTCATGACGACGTTTCGAATTCCTGTCTAGTAAGAATTTAGTGCTACTCCTCAATGACGTCACAGGGTATACCGTTAGTGACTAGACTGTCCGGAACAGGATCCGCACAACTTGCATCAGGGTCTTCCGATCTTACGCAAATGACGTTAAGCATCGACAGGCAAGGAGTCAGTGGGTATGGACACATCGATATGGATTCAGGAGACATTACACAAATGTCCGGACGAATATCATTTTACGTGTCATTAACTGACGGCAGATTTTGTGGTTGGAGACGATGCGTAAGGCTGGATACCACTAACGTCATCATTGAGACTGTTACGTCGAGTGCAACGTCATTTTTGGCAGGAATGGATGAAAGAAGTTAAAAAGACCTCATTTCAATAAATGGCAACCAAACGGTGCAAGGGTACTGCAATGAAATTATCCAACCTGTCACTAGACCGTCTTACAACGACACAACGTTGTGATATTTCAATAAGATAATCACCGCCAACTTACTCCAAGTAACATAGAAAATGATCTTCGCCTGAACTGCTTAATTACCAGCAAAAGAACATATAAAGAATATCGTTGGAGGTCAGGCTAGAGAAAGTTATGACGTCTGTAACGTCAATGGAATTGAGCGTCATCTGCTGTATGAATGGGCAAAATTCCTTTCTGTGTGGTCAGGAAGCTTGTCTGCTACATGGCAAGACATTGAATGGCGGTCCTAGCTGCTTATGCTGGACATTCGCTTCATTGAAATTTGCTTGACGTTCGATATCTGACCCCTGTGTACTTAAACGTAAGATACATAATTAACGCCTAAGAATTTTGAAACTAAATTTTCAGAAAGCGCCAGAAAATTGAATTTTCAAACACATAAGTGTTATCATATTAAGGATTTTGGAATAGTTTTTGACTAGGAAACAACATTTGCCGAGTGTGCTAAACTTTTTGTGCGTAGTATACATGACGAAAGGCAAGAAGACGATGATAACGAAGCCAAATGAAAGTATTTCTAAAAGACTGAAAAAAATACTAGAACTGGTTGTCCTAGCACCTGGATGTTCAAGGGGGAATGACCTGAATCTTAAAGCAAAATAAAAACAAAAAAATCTTCAAACTTCTAATGTTTAAAATATAGTTTTACAAATAAGAAATGAGTGTAACCAGTTGCTTGTACAAGACAACATTACCGGTTTTCAAATTTTACCAAAGTTTGCACACGAACAGAGGACAAATATGACCAACTTTCGTATCAGTTATTTAGGTTGACAAATATAAAAAATAGAAATGATCAACCTGAAGTTTCGAACACCTTTTTATATTTTTTATAATATCTAAATGAATTCATTTTATTTGGTGTTTAACAAACCTACAAAACAGTCATGCTCAACCGACCATATAAAATTTAGTCATGTTCAATCGATCGTGAAATGGAAAAGTATATGAGGTGCCTCGTGAGAAAACCTGCCTAAATGACAAAAAAATCGATTTTCACTTTTTTGCATATTTCAATGCAACGACAATTTTTCTTTCATATGACACCATAATTAGTTCAGTGTGACAAACATTAACGATTTTATTGATACTGAACGATAACCTATGTTGTTGAACACACTTGTAAACGTGACGTCAATGACGTTCATTTTTAAGACGTAGGTCTACAATGTGTCGCCTCCATGTCTCTGGAATAAATATAATAACAACAGGGCCTACAACATCTACCGCTATTGTCTATACTGTCATGACAGTACAGATTGTTTTTTTTTTCTTTTTGCCTTTAACGCTCGTCCATTGAAAATCTATCTGGAGTGTCAAAAACGCAGTGATCGCCGCCGTATTCTTCGACGCGACGAATGTCGTTCGTCAAAGTGATCAAGTCAAAAAACATTTAGATACAAAATATATCTCAAAAACTCTGCGGTTATTTATTTATTTTATTTTTTACATTTCTGAGCTAAGACACTTTGTGACGATCCCACGACATGTATAATATTGAAATACTTGTTGGTTGTAGAAAATCTTGCAGGAAAAGATAACAACGTTCTCTGCTACATTCTGGAGATCCCCACAGTTTAAGCATTTAGTTTTTCGTCTGCAATTCCCTCCAGTTTTGATCAGCTTAAATAGTGTTTTTTCGGAAAGGATTTTTTAAAATATCTAGATTAAAGTTAGGCTTAAATCTAAGAAATGTGCGGTTAGAAATCATTTTCAGAAAAAATAATAATGATAATACCTTTCCAGCGAGCATTTCACATCTCAAAGTGCATCAAAATGAATTAATAAATCAGCAAATATTTTAATCAGTCTGATAGACTGAACCCTTCCAAAACTAGAGTCTTGTTCCGGAAATATACAAGCTATCACTAGGCTAAGAACTGGTTCGGAATACCCTACAGAATGACAGTGTAAAAAATGCTGATAAATTATCAGTTCACTTCTTTTCCCTCGAGGATTTCTATGTTGAAAGTAGTAGGCCTACTTATTCTGTTTTTCGTAGTTGTAGAACTAAATGTCACCTACAAAAAAGACTTTCAATTTCAGTTCAGGATTATGCTATTTATGAAAAGGCTGAAACATGAATAGGCCTAAGTGACGCATCTTAAACTGCACCTTTTAAAAAATTATGCAATTAGGCTAATCAACAGTTTCATGAATTCGACAATAGCTTAATTACTTTTCAAATATTTTGGCCTGTGAAGCTACTATTTTATAGGCCTAGACATAGGGCCTAGATGTAGGCCTAGGCTGTGATTATGAAACATCCTGTAGCCATAAAGAGGTTGGTAGGATTTCTAGGCTACTTAAGGTGGTAGGCCTACTTTCTTTGGTGTGGCCTACATAAAACTTTCAAACTTTCAAAAGAGAATCTATCTTACAAACCGGGATTGAACAACAAGGCCAATCTCTTTAACAGCATTGAACATCCAATTGTGATAACCTTCTACAAAACAAGGCCTGATTTTGACATTCCTAACAGAATGGTTTTGGAAAATATCCGAGACAAAGGTGTTTTTCCTTTTGCCTTGATATTTTCTTTCTTAGATCTTAATTGTACACAAATGTTTTGTTTAAAAAAAACATTCATTTGTTGTCTGCAACAACTTTTGAATAAGACCACCCTATATTTGTGCAGTGTGGGAAAGGGTTTGAAAACATCCATGTGCAGGTCTGGATAAAATGACGTCACACATACGTCACACATAGCCTACATGTACAACTGTCAAACCAAATCCATGGGATAGTTTAGGATGGTTTTGAAAGATCAAAGAAAATTCTAACAGTTTTGCTGTTCAACACTGACTTTCATACACATGAATGGTTTTCGCAACCATTAGAGTAATGTTTTAATAGAACATTAATGGAAATGAAGAAAATGCCACAAACCAGCATTTCTCCTTATCCTACAACATTTGTTTTCCATTTCCATTTTTGGTTGAATAACATAAATCTACAAGCAGCACTAATGCAGTGACGTTGTTATATTATGTTAATTTTTGGTATTCACCAACAAAAAAAACCGGAATTCTTTTTCTACACTCGAACAGCAACAGTCACCGTTTTGATGTCGGTCTTTCAAACCCATTCAAAACATGTTCCTGTTTTGACAACTCTTTACGATATTGGTTTAGAAGTCTTAATTAACAAGCATTTTTTTCCTTCAAGTATTATTTAGTAAGCATTGAAGAAACTCTATTTCAAATAAAACAACGAAAAAATGTTTTGAATTTTGCATCAACATTGACATGGGACCACTCTAAGTTTTCTTTGTTGTGGGAAGTGTGAAGGAAAATCGAGAGCATCGTAGTTATTCTATATCAACTGGGCAAGCAATGATACCAGAAAAACATTTGTGTGAATCATTTTTTCCTTCTTGTTAAATCTAGAGATCTTTAACTCGGCCCTTACCCTTTAAGATATTCATAACTATCCCTTGAGTGTAAACTAGTGTTTCTAGGTCAAACTTGATGTGACGTCATCTTTACTTTACTTTTTGTGTATCCATGTGGATATATCAGTGATGGATGATTATTAGAAATTATTCAAAATGCTTATGGTATCGTAACAACAAACTTGATGGTGTACTGATTTGTGAAATCCAGATCAAGATTGGTTTCAGGGAATCATTTATTGCAATTTGCAACTAGGAAATATCTATTCTGACAGGTAGATCTAGGTTTGTTTGTTTGTTTTTAAGCCAAAGGACTATAAATGGTGAATCATCAACACCCCAGATACGCTTACTTTGTAGATCTATACATGTGTTATTTTATTCTATAATCAGAGAGATCTAAGTGTAGTCCACATCTCTTAATTCTATGTATGAATCTGCGAATAACAATAATTCCTTTATATGCTAAACAAAAGGTAGAACGCTACACCTCAAGATACTTAATTTCTGGCAAAGAATCGAACTAAAAGCCTGGAAAAATGATTCCCCAAGCATTTAGGAACCGACACATATATTGTTATAGACTTGTGGAAATTATATATAGATGTATGTGTAGATTGTCCTCTAATGCTTCAAAAGTGCATTCTGATATGGTCTTTCACGGTTTATATTGTATAATTTATAACTCCTTATTGTAACACACATGTCGAGATTCAGGCATGTTTATTTGAACATGTATCAGTAGCGACACTGACATTTTGCGATCTGTTGGCAATTGTAGCACAACCATAAGAGTTAAGATCGTTTGACTATTGAATTTTGCACCAGAGGTCAGAGCAGTAATGCGCGTTGGTTTGAAGAGAGGGAGAAGAGACTTAAATCGTCCAACTTCGGAGCCATATGTCGAGCGACAGAAAGAGCCAACATGGAAAAACTCGCTACATCTATGATCACAGCTGGTAGGTTAAAAAAGAACAAAGCTACATGGTCAAACATTTGAAAAGGAGGCGATCCTCAAGTACGAGAGTGACCATGGCGTGAAAGTCCAGAATTGTGGCATTTTTGTGTCAAAAACACACCCATTCATTGGGGCATCCCCAGATGGTGTGATTAGCGAGGATTTGATATGTGAAGTGAAATGTCCATTCACAGCCAAAACAAGCAAATTACATCTGTCACTGTACCTTATTTAAAAGAAGAAAATGGAGAGTTATCACTCAGCAGAATCCACCCATATTTTTATCAAATTCAAGGCCAGTTGTTCTGCTCAGAAAGAAAGTCATGTGATCTTGTCATTTATACAATCAAGGATGTTGCTTATATACGCATTCATAGAGATGAAAAGTTTATTATATCAATGTTAGGGAAACTGCAGTCATTCTTTGAAAAATACTTCAAACCAGCTTTGCTTGACAAACTTTTTTATAAACCCCTCTAATGAATGGGCGGTAATCATGTGAATTTGCTGATATGTTGTCCTATTGTTTGTAAACGAAGAATGCATTTTTTAACTGTCATTTTTCCATATTGTTTGACATACCAAGTTGTAGGTCTTACTCTCCGTTTTATTCTGATACCTAGATCTTCTGTCAATGTCTTGTTAAAGCCTGTGAACATTCAAGAGTAGTGATTCTTTTTTGTTTACAAATACAATCAATAGGAAATATATCATAACAAAGTCAAGTGATTATAGCCCATGTTATACACTTGCTCTGGTGACTAGTCTGAAATTTCCTTGGATGTTGATAAAGATAGGATTTGTTTAATATGTAGCAAAAAATATTGAGGCAAAAGGAAAAAATCAGCATTTTCTTCTTTTGTCTTAATGATTTCCAAAGCTGTAGTGGTATATTACATAAGATTCAGTAAACCTTGAAGACCATTTTATAAAATTAATTTTAAGTAAAACATAATGGAAAAAGAAGAAATAGCTCATCTTGAGCAATTTCTTCTTTTACCATAATATTTTATTCACAATTATTATTCATTTACAATGATTAGAATGAATCATTTAACAGTTTTCAGCATGAAATATCTCAAAAGCCTCTATTTCATGACAATTTTGAGGACATGATGTGGGGCAGCCGCACTTTTGAAACGATTGGGGCATTACTCTGATTTAGATGAAGCTGTAGTGGAGCCGAAACAGCTTATTGGGATGTGGAGAACACTGACACCTCTGGTCCTGTCTCATCATCAATGGATCAAAAACGTTTACACAAATTATTTTTGAAATTTTTAATATAGCAATTGAAATGTAGTAGGAAAAGGAGAAATATTGCTTGTTCTCAGCAATTTCTTTCCTTTTCCTAAAGGCCATATTTCAATAATGAACATTTATGAGCAACAAAAATGATTCAATTTCATTTTGGATGAGTCAAACTTTGTATATCTCAAGGTAAAATGATGTCCCAAATTTTTTAGTGTAGTTGTGGATGAAAACATTATGGGAAAAGAAGAAATTGCTCAAATTGGGGTTTACTTGTTTTATTGACATGGATTTATCATATGATATGAACGTTACATGCTATAGAAATTAAATCCAACAACTGTATAACATACTTCTTGTCTTGTTTCCTTGCAAACAAAATTCTAATAGCCCATACAATGATGACTCTTAATCTACAAAACTATAAAATGCTGGTTTTCAAAAGAACCTTTTTAGAAAGGCTGTTCTTTTGAATACCAACAGTGTATAGTTTGGTTGAGAAATAACGGAGAAAACTCGTACACTGTATACTCACAGAGAATGAGAAAACTCAAATATGGGCCCCTATCACTTTAACACTTCCCAAACGATAAAATATTAGGGTTTTCCATTTTGGAGGGAGTTGAAGACTGCAAAAAATAAATAATATGAAAAGAAGGATTTTTTTTTATTATAGTCCAGAAAATATTGAGGCAAAAGGAGTGATTGTCACCTGCACTTTTTTTGCATCAATATTTTCTAAAGGATTTTATCTAAGGGACATCTAAACCAAGTCTTGTTTTGGATAGGATTAACCCTTTCACAAACAGTAAAATTGTAGACTGTTTGAATTTGAAAACCGTCACAAATAATAACAGTTAAGCCATTACCAGACTGCAACATTTTGGGGATGGATTTGGTGCAGTTGTAAGTTGGTAACGTGCTGAACTTGCAACACAGGGGTCGCAGTTCACTACCCCGCCTCTCAAGTCTTTCGGATGGACTTTGACCCTTACCCAAACTTTTGACTTTTCAAATTTAAAAGCTGCTTCAGAAAGACAAAATTGGTATAAATGCATATAGAAATTGTTTATATCATGGCTTAGAAAATATTGAGGCAAAAGAGAAACTGCAGGTTATCAACAATTTCTTCTTTTGCCTCAATGTTTTTCCAAGTCAATTCTATTAGGGATGTCACAACCAGGACCCGGTTTCTCGAAAATACTTAACTAAGTGCTCATGCTCAAATCTTAGCACCGTGCTCAAATCACACAAAATCCATGTGAACTTCAATCGAATACCCATCAATGTTGAAGAGTATTTCATTGAAGATGAGCATGTGCTCATGACTATGTAACTTTTTTCATGAAACCAGGGCCAGGTCTTGTTTGGGAAAAGGTTAAACCGAGGTCCCGTCTCAATATGACCTTAGCAGTTGAGTTGGATGTAAAACTCCATTAGCCTTAGCAACATTTTGGACTGTTCCAATTTGAAAGGTGTTGGAGACAGCAATTTCAAGTTGATGAACTTTTGAAAATATTTCAGTTCATGTAAAAAACATTGGAGAGAATGAAGGAATTGCTTGTGACAAGCAAATTCTTCATTTTCTACTATGTTTTTCAACGCCATTATTTTCTGAAGAGTCAAAAAGAGTCAATGTGTGGTAATGGGTTAAAAAAGATAGGAATTGTGTCTAATGTAGCAGACAAAATATTGAGACACAAGGAGAAAGTGCATGGTTTCTTCAAGGTAATAGATCAAAATCCTTCCAAAACTTAAGTCGTTTCCAATTCGAAAGCTGTTGCATACGGCAAAATATATGCTTTAGAAGAGTATACATTTGAGTATAATATAGCACAAAAACTATTGCGACAAAAGGAAAAAAATGTTTATTATCAGCATTTTCTTTTGCCTCAAAATTTCGAAAGCTTTTTACATAGGGGCGTCAAGACAATTCAAGCATATTTAGGAATTATACGACTTCTGAAATTGCATAACATAAAACAGATGTATATAATTTTTGATGACAGTTTAGCCTCGGTTGCTGTCATTGGCTCAACCAGGATACGGTATGTCTTGGCTAGACCGATAACTCTTTCAACATGCACCCTTTTGCTCGATATTTTTCTGTCTCTGAGAACCGTTTCTCCAGTCATTCGATTCTTTTTCTTAAAAAATGTGGGGATGTTTATGTGTACATCACGAGCTGCAAAAAGGTCCTGAACATTAAAACCCTTGTCGGCCATGATGCTATCTTTGGGATCACACATATTGATCATGTTACTCCGTTCAACAATCTGCCGATCACTGGTGGATCCCCCATACGCTGGCGAAATGTAAGAGACCAATCCTCCAGGTGTGACACCAACAAGTGTCTTCACAGTGTTTCGGTTTTTATATGTCGAAAAGGTAGCCTGCTGTGATGTTGGGTTTTTGGGCTTTTTCACCGGGCACTCTGTGCCATCTACAATAACACGGGTGTTTGGATAGCAGCGTTTGAAGCCTGTTGGTGCAAAGTAACGAACTTGCTCTTGATTTGGCCAAATGTTAATTTCTTTCCACTGTTTCTCCATGAATATTACCCATGTAATGAATACATTACTGACAACACTTTCTGCAATTCCAAACATTCTTCCCAGTTCATAGTTTGGTGTATGACGTCGGAGTTTAATGAGCACCATGAACAACTGATTTGGTACACTGATGTTAGAAACATGGTGATAAACATAATTCAGGTGATACGCGGCTGGGCCAAGTAAATTTAAAACAAAAAAAACTTAACATAATTTTCAAGCCCTGTGAAGTAGCGAACACCAACTGGATCCTTCTCAAAGTTGTGTATGTCGTATGGTGCCTGTTTGGGCGTCTGACTCGCTACATCTACCATAGACATCTGCACGGCGTCCATTTGCTCAGTGTTGTCCGTATCATCGCTTGTATAATCCGCACTGGAGCCTACAGTTTCACTGGCACCTATGTCATCGGCATCCATCATTTGAAATTTCTGGGCAAAGTAAATGGGTTCCTGATTAGTCAAGTCCTGAAACAACCTTCGGCGCTTTACTGAACGTGCCTCAGATCTCTTTGCACGTGCTTTTAAAGACTCTGTTTCAACAGCTGGTGCCCACGTGAAGACCGATGGTACAGCTGTCTTCTTTAATGTCCGTTTCTGTCGATCTTGACCTGAAAATATACACCACATTGTTTTCAGAAACCGAGACAAGGTCTTGTTTAGAAAAGGGTTAATGCAGGAATATTTGCTGCTTAGCCCTTTCCAAAATAGGTCCTAGTTTTCACATCCCTAATACAAAAGGCTGAAAACATTGAGAAAACAAAAGAAAATTATCATTTTCTCCTTTATTCAGACATTCCATTGAAGCATTTATTTTACATTGATTGGGAAGAAAGTTTCTTCATCTTATTTTAATCCCTATACATTGAGCTTCCTGGAAATCCACCAATACTCCCACTGAAAATTATGGCCACCTTTTGTCTCAATATTTACTGTGCTATATAGTGTACACAAATCATACCCTTATCAACACATGTATGTGTTATTCTGAAGTAGCTTTCAATTTTGAACACTCTGAAATTTTGTCATTTGGGAAAGGATTAATCCTGTCAACTATTATCAACAATTTCCATGTAGCAAAAAGGTAAACATTGATGACCTAGTTTCACCATAAGCATAATCGGTACGACATATTCGTTGTACCTATCAAAAGAAGAAATCGTGAAGTAAACTGACATTTCGGGTTTAAACTTAATCATTCACATGAGGCCCGTCTACATACCGTGGTATGTCAATGTCACATAATCATTTTCTGTGAAATGATTGCGACAAATGTAGCTGTATTTGCTGTTTGGTTCCCACTTTTCGAACTTCGATTTTCCGTCTTCTTTTGCTCGCCGTATAGCGTGTATCCATGCGTCCCGTCGTGTCTTGTCCTTAGGAATAATGTGATCGCCACCATAAGTACAGTTGGGGACAACACAGGTAGTTTGAGGCATTTTGTTGATTGTTGAAAACGTGTCATTCGTCGCTTACGCTTCGCTGACTATGAATGGAAAACTAAACCGGAAGTTGGTCGGACCAATGCAGGCGTAGCGCCCTCTATATTGATAGTGAGGGAAGATAACTGACCGATATCGCTCATTATTCACATTGTTTAGTATTGCTTTAAATCGACTACCACTTTCGTTTCTTAAACATGCATCAGGATGTGTTGAAGAAACGTATTTTTAGAAAATGACGTACTTACGTAACCTTAATGTATGAACACATTAAAAAAGTTTATGAATAAAATATTTTTCAATATCATTTACCAGATACATAGAAAAATACTGGGTATGTACATTTTGTCTTACACTAAGACTATATACAATTTTTCACTTAATTCGTTATTATTCCGCCTTTTGAATGTAGTCTTTTTTTTTCTATTTCGCAATGTTTGATATATATTTTCCCTTAGATGAAGCTTAATTTCTTTATACCAGAAACTACTCCTCTTAACATTGTCAAACTATTTTTTTTTAATTTCTCGAGTTTATCTAAAATGATTCATAAGCTCGTTCTGTCAACTTCGTGTTAGCTTCGCGTAGGCCAGTATAACATTTTAGATCGGTTCATAGACTCGCAAACTAGGCCATGATGTTAATTATACGTCAAATAAAACTTTTTTTTTATCTTTTTTACATTGGATAATTTCATTTGAATTTGCATTTCTGAATTCAAACATTGTAAAGATTCAAAATAATAAGAAATATTATGAAACTTCCTGTATATGAGCGCTTAAAAAATGCGTTATATTGGTGACTTCTGCAGGGCCCCATATAATGTTTTAATACCTCAATGAGTGTTCGTTTCGCCTGATAGCAAATTAGTACGACAAAAATGGTCCGTTGAACATCACTGATTTCGTTTATGGTTCGCTGAGCATAACTTTTGTTCTAGTTTAAAGGCAGAAAGACAGCAAAATATCTGTGAAAAAAGTAAACGGTTTACATAATTATTGTTTGAGCAAAAAGATGCAAAAAGACCGTATTTCAAGCGAGTAACCATGCACTGTTTGCCCACAACAAGAGCATATATATGTGGACGTTCCAACTTTTGACAGAAGTAAATATATAGATATGTTTCAGATGCCTGTCAGACCCGTGAATATTACAGGCGGGTGATCACGGTATACAAAGGCTTCTTACACAAATGACTCGGCACGCTAAAAGGGTCTTTTAGTTCATAAAACCGATTTTTGACTAGATTCAGAAAATCACCTACGAGTTATGTGTTTCGAATCTAGTCAGTCTACGCAGTCCACACAGACATATACTTTATACAATATGTGCAGAAGGTTCCTCTTTAGGGCGACTGGTAAAAAAATTGAAACATTCCGATTTTCACGGGATTTCAACACGTGCCTGCAACTCTTTCCCGAAATGACACAAAAAATAAAACTTTTCTCAAATAAAATCGTTTGAAGACTGCATTATCTGATATAAAATAGAATGTATCAAATATTGGCTGAGGATTTTAAAAATGCCAGAGGAAAAATTCGCAAAACAATGTTATTTAATGCTGCGTAATGATATTAATATAAGTAGATCTCATTTCAATTGGGCGAGACAAGTCGAAAAGTTATTATGTCAAATGGCTTTAGACATGTTTGGTACAGTCAAGTTGATAATATTGAAAAACAGTTTTTTTAATACTTTATACTTACACAAAGATTGAAAGGTCAGTATTTGCAGCATTGGCACGAGTCAAAAAAAAAGTTCAAAATTGAATGTTTATCCTTTTTCGAAAACATTTGCTGACGCTGTTTCAGGGACTAACCGAAACTTTATAAACAGGCAAAATCCAAATTTTTATATAAAGCCCAATGAAAGAACAACATACATAGGCAATAGATACAGAGAGCAACACAGTCCGTCGACACTAAATAGACAAACTCGGGGCTATAATAACTACGATTCTCAAAACACATACTACCCTTATAGTCAGACACAAGGACCAACACGACAAATGAATGCTGGGGAAAACTATCTTAAAAGAAGTCAAACCACACAAGATGTCGTGAGAAAAGAAAATCATTTTAGGCAACAGACCATACAACCGAACACAGAGATACGTAATACTAAACAAGACACTAAAGTTATCAACATCTCATCTAGAAAACTTGACACTTGTGAAATAAGATTCCTAGAAAAGGGAATGAAATTTTCCCCAACACCGACGAAAAACAATATGCAAGAAGTAGAATGTGACGTGAAAGACTTTTTTCGACGATTACGACTAGCAGAATATTTTCAAAACTCTTTTGAAAGAGAAAAATATTTGGTACAAAATAAGAGTGATTTCGTTCCACGAAAAAACAGAAATCAAGCACTAGAGAAATTTGTATCCAACGTGGAAAATCATCTACACAAGAGCGAAAGCAAAATAGTTAAAAGGAACATAAGTTAAAAGGAACAACACGCAATATCCTCACTATCAAATGACATAACGATAGTTTTGAAAGAAGCAGACAAAGGAGGAGCAGTTGTAATATGGAACGCTACACACTATAAATATATGGCAGACCTACATTTAAAGAACCCAGAATATTACGAAACAATTGCCGAAAATCCAACTAAAGTAGACAGAATAAAATACAACAAATTCTTGACTAAACATGAAAACTGTGGTAATGATAAAGAACAGAATTATCTTCAAAACTTTGAGATCAAAGAGAGAAACTTTTATGGCCTACCAAAGGTTCACAAAAGTCAGAAAACAACAACAGCGTGCCAAAGGAATAACTCCAATTATATTGAGATACAGAATATTGATGACCTTAGCCTGAGACCAATTGTAGCCGGTCCCAAATGCCAAACCCACCGACTTAGTAACCTAATAGACATTTTGCTGCGACCGTTTACAAAACACGTTAAAAGTTATTTACGTGATAGTACAGATTTTTTAAACACGCTACCAGCAAAAGTCCCTAAAGATACCATTCTGGTCTCGTTCGATGTTGAATCTCTCTATTCAAATATTCCACATGATTTAGGACTAACTGCCGTCGAATTCTGGATAGACAAACACAAGGAAATTATACCACCAATATACAGTAAAAGCTTCGTACTAGACGCAATCAAACTAATTTTAGAAAACAATACATTCGTTTTCAACGGCATTTACTATAGGCAACTAAAAGGCACCGTTATAGGCACCAAGTTTGCACCTATTTATGCAACTTTGGTTCTAGGCTACTTAGAAGAGAAACTGTACGAAACAATAGAAATCCAATTTAATGCAGACTTCAGAACATATTTTAAGAACAGATTGAAACGATTCTTAGATGATATCTCTAAGATTCACTAAGTAAACTACACAAGGATCTGAAATTCACTATGTCCGCGAGTACCACAGAATTACCTTTTCTTGATGTTTTAGTCATAAAAACGAATGAAAAAATACAAACAGATATATTTTATAAGCTAACAGATAGCAAACAATATCTTTTATTCAACTCCTGTCATCCAAAACACACTATGGAAAACATACCATTTTGCCTGGCTAGACGTCTTTGTACGATTATATCAAACAGAACCCGCCTTCTTATGAGATCCGAGGAACTGAAGCAGTTCCTTAAACAACAGAAATACCCTTCCAAAATAATTCAAAACGGTATCGACAAAGCTTTAAAACTAGACAGACAAGAATTATTTAAGTACAAAAGCAAAGAAGTGGAACCAACACTACCATACGTATCAACGCATAATCCAAAAAACGTACAATTCTTCAATATCATAAAAACAAACATGCCTATATTGACCAACGACGCTACCATGCGAAAAATAATAGAAGGTCGTAAGGTCATAAAGAGCAAAAGACAACCCGCTAACCCTAAAACAACTCCTAACAAAAGCCCGATTTTCGGAGACCGAAAGAACACCCGAGGTAACAAAATGTGAAAGGCCAAATTGTGGACTTTGTCTTCATCTGATAACAGAACCAACATTCCTATTCAAAAATGGCAAATCCTTCAAAATTAAATATCCAGCCTCGTGTGACGTACGGAACGTAATTTATGTTATAAGATGCAGCGGCTGTAATGAAGAATACATCGGAGAAACTGGGGACAAACATCTTTAAAAAACCACCGGAACCGGTTTCTAGATGATATTTCCTAATCTGGACCAAACCGATTGAGGAACTTTCAATGATAGAACTATTTTTTAACCAAATGCACCCATCAATCAAATTAACTCAAGAATATAACAATTCCAAATTAGCATTTCGAGATGTATTGGTCATCAACAACAACGGCCAAATAGAAACAGACATTTACCATAAACCCACCGATAGCAGACAATATCTTGAATTCTCATCATGTCATCCAAAACACACCAAAATTAATATTCCATTTTCACTAGCAAGAAGAATTTGTTCGACTGTTTCCAATGAACAAACTAAACAAAGACGATTTAAAGACCTCGAAATGATTTTGATGAAAAACACTATCCAGCTATGTACAGTGATTCAAACAGGCATCCAAAAGGCCCTCGCAATACCAATCCAGCAGCTAAGGACAGTTCGAAAAAATATTTAGAAGACGAGTATCACTTTATATTTCATTGTAGAATCTATGCTGACCTTAGACAAGTTTATATCCCGGAAAAATATTACAAAAGACCAAATAAACATAAATCACATATGCTGCTAAGTAGAAAAATACGATTTGATAATAATAAAACATCACAATATATTTATCTTTCACTACAGAGAAGACAACTTATTTTGGAACTGTGAAAAATCACTTAAACAATTCAGATTTGGATCTAAAGGCATAACTTGAATGGAAGGTGACGTGCCTCAAGCATTTGCGACACGTCTCCTCCCAGGCAGTGCTGGCCTATATACCTCTAGTATAAAAATCCAAAAATAATGTCTTCTGTTCATGACATATTCTATTATTTTTCTTCTTTTAACCTTGTCTATATCTTATTTTCTTCCTTTGACCATCACTGTACAATTGTTTATATATCATGTTTGTATATGTATGTACAATAGGCTGGAGGCCTGAAACGAATACATAAACGAATTGAAATAGGGTTCGGTTTTCTCGTGTAAACAAATACGTCATCGTCACGCCTCACTGGTCTAAAATTGATTGGGAATCCGCTATCGTGCAAATATGGTTGTGAATCTCGCGAAGTTTGTCCACGTTCAACTTACTGCAGATGACGTTCTAAGAGCTGGATTACAGTAATCATTTGTGGAGACACATTAAAATTCAGAGTTGAGAAGGTTGCTGCACTGTCGTGTACTTTTTAAGATAGCTTGATTTTTTTTTGTCAGAATCGGGATCCACTAGGGGGTAGGTCATGTTGTCAGGAGTATTGTTGGGTAACAACCTTGGGGGTCCCTCTAGCCACATGCTAGTCTGTATGTCTCTAGCATGAATTCCTCTCGTTCCACAATCTGCTGGGTTCAAATTGGTGGGAACATATGTCCACTGGCTTACTATTGTCGAACACAATATTCTGGTTACCCTGTTGCATACATATGTATGAAATATCCTCTACTTGTTACTGATATAGCCCAGAACCACCTTGCTATCACAAAAAAAATCTGAATGATTCTAATGGAAGTCCAACTTGTTCCGAGATAAAGTCAGCAAGTTCCACCGAGAGTACCGCTGCGCATAGTTCCAAACGGGGTACTGTATGTCCTTTCAAAGGAGCGACATTGCACT
Organism: Fragum sueziense; assembly: GCA_963680895.1. Taxonomy (NCBI): domain Eukaryota; kingdom Metazoa; phylum Mollusca; class Bivalvia; order Cardiida; family Cardiidae; genus Fragum; species Fragum sueziense. The sequence goes on from OY804604.1 coordinate 52,214,488, forward strand.
TGCCCATCAGCAGACTTGAATCAGCTGTCTGTTCTGAAGAATTTGAAAACCAAGTACCCTACTGCTGAAATAGCTTGCTCTGATGCATCCGAATACATGTACACTCGGTGCATTTTCCCTGCACTAAAAGATGGTAAATATGCTGAGTCAAAAAAGAAAGTGTGCACAGAGAATAGCCGGAATTTCTATCGTAATTGTGAATATTGATACTATATTATTGGTATCAAATTAAAGATAATTCAATTGCCTATAAGTGGGTATCTCTTTATATTGTGTGAAATGGATTGTTTTCTTGTGTTTTCTTAAGATATGTGAGATAGGGGTCAATTTCGAAATTCCAAGAAGTTGTTGACGAACGTAAGGATATTAAATAATGCACAATTCTTGGGATTTCTGCTTCAATTTTTATTGTGACATGTCTTCAATGAATGACGGCAAGCATCTGTGGTCTCACTGATCGAACATAACGTTACATTTCATCGTTTGGAATTTCATTGCTTTTCATTATGCAAGATGTATTCCACACCGTGCAAATTCTTTAATTGGACCCTAAATTTTGCGATTCTCGTGCGGAAGAGATGTTTGGCCCTACACTACACTTATGACTAATTTTCACGCGTCCTGTGCCGATGACGATGTGGATAATGCAGGTGTAACGTAAGATTTAGGCCTCATGATAATGTGACAAACATATGGTCTCAGATCTCTTATGAGCCGTCTATCTGCCCTCGTCGATTTTCAATGTTGCTAACATATGCTTATTTTAATGAACAGCCATATATGGTGTAATTTTGAAACGTTGACGTAAGGGCGACAACGTCATGTAACGATCTTGTCTATTCATTCCTGCATTCGGGATATCTAATCGAAGCCTATCAAAACGTATCCTTTGTATTGGAAACATGATTGCAACCGCCTTATTTCAGAACGATGACATTTAAACAACAACGACACATTTTACGCCGGTTCAAGAAAATAGCAAAACTAACGTGTGAAATTTGTCGTGCTTACTAAGACGTATTATCTTTGGCTATTCAGCATTTTGAAATTTTAGGTTTGATTTAGCTTTTATACACTTTGAATACAGATTGTAGACGATAAAAGTTGTCATGAAACGTTTGTTTTGATAACCACGTGTAAAAAGGTGCTTACAACGTTTGGCGATATGCCAGACAATCTAATCATCCAAAGTTGCTTCCAATGGCAATAGACATGAGAAAGTTAATAGTTTAACTCCGTGTAGAAGTTTGGTGAAGTTAATTACAGCGGTTACGTAGATATATAAAGTAGAAGTATGCACACTTTCTTTTTTGACTCAGTATACATCCTAGGGATACAGACATCAGTAAGGTAACTCAATGAACTAACCTATGATTCCCATATTTGAAGCAGTCTATCTGGTAATGGCTCATCCCAAATCCGAGGTGCTTGACATCAACTCTCTAAGGAGTAGTCTCCCTTGAAAAATCACTGGCCCTACAAACCCTAGTGGGTCGTATATGCTATGGACTATAGCCAATACTCCACGCCTGGTATACGGTATTGCTGTGTTTACGACATTAAAGGTAAAGCTGTCAGTCTGCAGTTCCCACTTCAGTCCCAAGCTTCTCTGACAAAGCAAATTCCCGGATTGAATGTCAATGTTCTTGATTTTTTAGCTATATCTTCATTTGGGAATGACAACATGACTTCTCCGCTGTTTGATGCTATTTTGTGAGGTTTCAAGTTATGATCATTTACCACCAACTGTGTTTTCTTCAGTAAGTTAACGGTTTCAGAAACTGTTGATCTGGAAGTCAGCCCGTCATCAACGCAAAAGTCATGTGACACAAACTCTTTCACGTCCGGATCGGCATTCTGAACAGATTAGCGGAGTCCATATGATGCGATTGCAGGAGAAGGGCTGTTGCCAAAGACGTGGACGCGCATTCTGTACTCTATCATAGGTTTACCGGGGTTGTTATCTTCATACCAAAGGAACCGTAAAATCTCTGTGATCTTTGCGTACGTAAAATGAAAAGAACATTTGTTGCAAGTCTGTCATCACTGCATATTGCTCCTTGCGGAATCGGAGAAGACTGCCGGTCAAATTGTTCGTCAAATCCGGTCCTGTGAAGAGTACATCATTCAGTGATACGCCTCCATACTTGGCGGAAGAGTCAAACACACATTTTATCTTGTTTGCTTTCTGTGGATGGAAAATACCAAAAATGGGCAGATACCAGCATTGTTGTCTTGAGTTCAAGTTTGGTGCCTTCTCAGCATGTCCATTCTTCAGTATACTGTCCATGAATTCTAGAAATAATTTCTGCATTACTGTATCTCTACAAAGATTCCTGTGAAGTGTATAAGCACGCCTCTCTGCACAGCGACGATTGTTTGACAAGGGTTGTACGTCCGGGCGAAAGGGTAATGGGGCTTCACAGTGCCCTGTTTTTGTTTTACTGAAGCTATTTTCCATAATTTTCAAGAACTCCCTATCATCTGTAGACATCCCCAATTTCTCACCATCTTTTGTCTTGATAAACACACTATCATATAGGCTGGAACTCTGCAAGTCTGAACCATAATAAATCTGTTCACAGTCCTTCTGAATATAAGATTTATTCTCACAAGGTTTTAATACGGAAGAAAAGGCCGCTTCGCGGCCTTGAGTCCGTCTATAGATTGAAATTTAAACGGAAATGAAAATGTCGGAAACCCTCTGTTTTTTTCAATGTTAATTGAATGGAAAAATCAGAGGGTTTACGTGAAATTTCGGGCGGGGTAGGGAAGGGTAATTTCGCATTTTTGGACACGTGTGCCCCTGGCTTTAAACGTCATTTTTACAGCAATAACCGGATAATTCCCTTCCTAAATGCTATCAAAACGACCTGACAGAAGCAGTGGATCAATTGATATCGAAATGAACAAAGCTCTTGAACTGTGCGTGAATTTAAGAAATACAACAATAAAGCTAAATGTTTACCAAAGACCTAAGCAAAGTCGACCTATGCTAGCTCACGTGCTATCAATCGATAATTTATGACAGATCAGCGGCCATCTTGTATCGTCTGTACTACTCGACAAATAGCGCGACAACAATTTTGGCGAAATTCACCATGAAAATTGCACGGAAAATTTGAAGTGGTGTGACACCAATCAAAAAAGGAAGTGACGTACGATAGTTAACCGGAAATCATAAAAACAATATTTGTGCTACACTGAGAAAACACCACAGAAGTTGTGAAGCGAACGGGGTTACTGTTTTGAAATCTAAATCTATTGATTTTCAATAACTCAAACTAATGTACTGGTTTCCGTAGCAAAGGAGTTTCGTACCAAATAAATTTCGACCAATCAATATTGTTCTAGATCTAGTTCGGAATTACAGTGCTGTCCGGTGAGTCTGCGCACTTAAGAAACAAGATCGCTACTTGCCATGGCATTCACGATTGTAAGCTCACAAATGACAAGCATAAAGCAAATTATGATCTGTTAAAACATGCCAATCTATAAATTATCCAAATTTCGGCAAGACAACTGAACTAATCAAGATTGAAGTTACCTACCCTCCTGTTTTGAAGTTTATTTTTATGTCCGGTAAGTCTGCGCACTTCACTGTGTGTAGTTTATTTAAACAGTGACGTGACTGACGTCATTCGCTGAAGTTATGAATAAAAATTGGACCCAATTTAGTCTTGTTTACTTCAGATGTAGAATTTCTGCATTTCATCGTAATGTTAGACTTTTTTAGATTAGGCCTATTTTCCTAGGGGAATTTTTTGTGTCATATTTTTATTACAAACTTAGTTTTCAAGCCTTTCCAGAAGTGAAAAATGTGGAGGCTGCGGTCCGATTAAAATAGGTCAAATGAATATTTATTCGGAAAATGTAAACACTGGTGTCTCTCGGTTAAATCGGGAATTTAATGATTTAATGTTCTTTGAAAAATATTCATTATATTTGAAGAGTCGGATCACAGATTAAGTTGTGTTTTTGCATTGATAATGGAGACGGTAGCTGTTTGATAGACAGAATTGAATTTGTGCACTGACTTACCGGACGCGCAGACTTACCGGACTCCACTGTTAACTCTTTCCCAAATAAGACCTGGTTTTGATGTTCGGAAACTGAAAATCTATGGTAAGGCCAAATATACTCACAGTCATAAAAAGTAGCCACTTTTCAATTAGCCCTGATTATTACTGTTCTTTGTGTTTATTTGTTTTTACACATTCATGCGCATTCCCAATAGTTCCTTTTTATACCTCGATGATTAAATGCTTTCAACATACCCGGTAAGATGTTTAGTTGTAATATGCTTTCAAAACACTATTTCATGATATAGAGTTCAACTTTGTTTACTTACATGTATCATTTTCTGCATAAGCTGACGCTGTTGAAGCACAAACAAAAGTCCCATTTTAATTTTACAGACAATCATTCGGTTTAAGTGATATAGGTCTATGAAAATTTAGCACTACCAGTATAGCATATCTCAATTTTAAATGTTTGGTAATAACCGGAGTGGTTGGTGGGTAAAGTGAAGGAAAACATTATCTTAATTTTGAACTTGCTAAAGACCAAACAGAAGCAAAATCTTAATCATTGAGATTTTGCTTCTGTTTGGTCTTTAGCAAGTTCAAAAGTAAATTTCAGTGCTCCAGCTAGGCCGTTTTAGAAGGGCGCCACGCCCTGCCTTGCCCTGCCGTCGAATTGTGGCGCCCTGCCCTATAAATTGAAAGTAAATTTTGCCCTTACTCGCTCAATAAGCGATTATCTTGTATATTGTCGCCTCCCTTAATTGATAATGAAAACTCGCTGTGATCACTGGTGCGTTTAGCGGGCAGTCTCGGGGGATAAGTGTTAACAACCTAATTACAAACAGAATAAACGCAGGGCGTGGCTTATATCGACAAGGCGACCAATCAGAACGCTTGATTCATTATCGAGGGGGCAGTTATCCGATAATCTGTTGATGAGATTTAGCGTGTGCCGTAAAACAATTTTTCAATTATAAACAAACACTGATTAGCGACTTAATCCGTACGAATGGTCATTAACAAGATTGTATGGATGGTGATTAACTTTGTCACCTTTCACTGAGAAAATTTCAGATTAGTTGTAGGGAGCGATAAGATATTCTACATTTTCGAAAATCGCCGTTTCACACGGATAGTTTCGTCCCTTTTTGTTTTGCGGTTTACTTTAAATGCATGGATCTTATTTCAAACTTGTAATACACAGTCTTTGCGAAAGCCACGGACAAGTCATTGACCGGAAAAATTCAGAGTTGACTGGCCAAAATGTCCGACGTATTACTTCTATAAAATCCAGCTTTAAAATTCTAGTTAGCCTACCGATTTCTAGTCGAATTATTTATCCATCACCAATTAAACATCTCAAATCTGAAGTAGAGTGTAACTGATTGCAGTCTTCCACTCGAGAATATAATTATGACCAAAAACGTGTACCAGAAAATCAATATTTTACTCTCCTTAGCATAAAGCGTAACCCTTTACTTGCAATGTAGTCAATTTGTTAATCCCTTTCCCCACAGAAATAAAATATGAAATTTGTTAGTAAATGATAAAAGACAATTTGATTTTTGTTTTTGTTATTCTCCTATCCTCTAAATACCTGAATTGGAAAGTCTCCCTTTCAATTAAACACACTTCTGCATCCCATTTAACCCTTTACCAGATGATTTTTTTCCCAAAAAAAGAAAAAAGGAGATCCAAATTAGAATTCCAAATTCAAAGCAAGAGTATATCACAAGATCCATGTTTAAAACCAAGGACTATCTATGCATTAGTGAAATATAAATTGAATACAAGGAAAAAATTGAGCATTTCATATATTTCCCCTCTTTCCTATGCTTTCTTCACCCCTTCCACATTGAAGCAACAATTGTTGAATGGTCTAAATTGAACGAAACCACAGACAAAAAATATTACTAAATGAAAGGAATTTATCACATCCTGCCCTCCAGACTCTAAATTCCTTACAAACTCTGTAAAGAATTTACAGCATGGACAGCAAGAAATCAAGACAGTTGAGAATTTATCCAATATTGTATTTCTAGGGTCTGGAAAGAATTTTTTAGCATTGTTGTATGATTTTTTTTAAAATCGAAACAATGGTCTTTTGAATTAGTAATGCGGTCATTTTTTGGCCTTAAATTAACAGGCCTAAAAGAGTACTTCTAGGTGCCACCTGTCTGATGAGACCCATGGAGCAAGGGCCTTAGATGTAATGAAAATCACTTATTAGTCAGTAAGCTTTTCTAATAAAAACAGTATCATAAACACATATTCTTATTCATTTTTGCCCATTTTCTAGCCCTATATATGGCCGTGAATTTCTGTAGTGTATCAGTTACAGATTTCAGAACTCCAACTCAGCTACCGTACCTAATGGGGAAAATTGACCGTTTTCGATACTTTCCCGAAAACGTTTATACTTGCCATGCTGCAATGTTTTGTATTTATTTCGATATATGTTTATGAATAATCCTAAAATTGTCGACAATTTGCATTAGACGGGTGGCTACTTTCATATGACGGGGAGTATAAAAAATACGTGTGGTTCAGGTTACATGTTGAAAAAATTAGGGTAGGTCAGTCGGCTATCTTTTGTTTTTTTATTTTATTTTATTTGGGTTGTGTTACCTCTTTCTTGCCATTGTTGTTGTTTTTTAGTATTTTCTCCTTTGAGGGCAATAAAAAAAAATAGGGTCGGTCCCAATTTGCTAGGGACGGTCGGGTAACCTGAACCACCCTTTTTTTTCATTAAGCCTAAACATTTGTATCCAGTATCTGGGGCAGATCCAGGATATCTGGGGGTGGGGGTGTGTGTCGAATATACCAATAGAGGGGTTTGATTTCCTGTTATTACACAATTGTGACTGAATTTCTGCATGAAAATGAAATAATCAGGCTACATCTAGGGGCAGGCATGAATTTGTAACAAAATACCTGTAGAGGGATTTGTTTGAACCCCGCTCACCCGCCAACACGGAGTGGGCTTAAAGTGAGAAATATTATGATGAGTTAAAACAAACATTTCTTGTTCCAAAGAAAAGAAATAATAGACAAGGTCGATTACTGGCCACTTTTCCATAGGAATTCTTGTTGACTGTGACCTTGTAACTGACATTCTGATTGGCTGACCTCTAGCCTTCCAACCAATCGAATGCAGGGGTCTTGCACCCACCTGCCCTCAAGAGCGAAATCTTATAAAAATCGTGTTGGTTGCACGATAAAATGTATGATATTTGTGAAATTCGACATTTTTGTTAACAGTCAACTCATATCACCCAGATTTAATGCACATATGAGTTAAAATAGGAGAAACGCTCTAAAGTAATCACAAAACATTACACAAAATTCTGGCAAAAATACCAGGAAATCGGAAGTGTTGCAGACTAACCTAAGCTCCTGAGACGTCTAGAATGACACCTTAGAACTTCCCAGGTAGCTACAAGTGAATACGGACTCGTTGTCAAGCAGAGTTATTGACGCCCTCAGAATGTCACATCCCGTGTAGTTTGTATGGAGAAGAACGCAAAAATAGAAGACGCATTTATGACGACATCAATAATGGACAAAATAACGTCAAATGCACTTAAGTTGCGATGTATGAATGTTTGCTACTAATATGGGTGTCGCGATACCAAGAAACTCGGACTAAATCCGCCAAGGGTTAATACCAACGTAAGTGGGTTAAACCTTGGCTGGCGCTGGCGTTGGCGTCTAGGGGTGTTTTAAAAATTCAATGGAACACAAAGCCTTTTAGATCAAATGTTGGTATTTTCAGGTCCTCTTTAAACTTTAGCACTTTGTTTAGTTATTTAGACGCTATGCATAAAAAACTTTTGAACGGTTTTCGTGGAAAACCTGTACATTGGACGGACGGAAAGACATATGGATTGACAAAGATAATTACACGAATAAGCAATAATCTTCGAGATCATTTAAAATGTCGTAGACATTATTGTCGAATTTCAACTTAAAACCTGCAATTACGAGGTTTTTGTTGAAAAACAGCTCTAAGCTTATAGGTATTTGTTGAAAACAGCTTAAAGGTCATAATTATCTCAGAACACTATGCATAACTTGATTGTAAAGTTAAACTTATGTCCGCATATTTATACCAGTCCAAAATATATCTGCTTGAAAAGAGCTATACAAGTTGCAGTTACTGGGTATCGGCAATACATTTTTATTCTCAAATAGTACTCATATTAGGAACCAGCTCCATGACTTTTCCGTTTGTTTCTTGTACTTTCTTGTATTGTATACGGTGTAATTATCTAGAGTATGATTATAAGAATATGATTACACATTAAGAACGTTATTCCTTGTACAAGAACGCGTGAGGAACTAGTTCCCTAACTGTTCTATTTATCCCTTCTTTGATCTCTTTTGGATGCAAACTGGTATGAAACCACGTGTGATAGGTATAGGCCTTGTCGCTGATATTTCTAGCAGCCCCTCCGCGGCTTACAAACTCTTTACAAACTTCTTTCTTCCAGTCGTTATTTTGCTGAGCGAGAATCTTCTTACATTGCGAAGTAACAGTTCCTCCGACGTCATGCAAAGCAAGTCTGTCGTTGAATAAATGGGTAGTTTCAAGAAGAGGTAAATCACGTGACCTATTTGTTGATTCTATCTTCTCCCACTCAGGAATTATATGGTATGGTCCGGTGCATTTTATCGAGTGTGTGCACGTTTCGGATTGATTAAACAATAGTTCCAAGAGATGCCATATAAACCAGTTACCAGGTTTACAAAGCATTACACAATTCGTAACGATCTTTCCTAGTTTTGGACTATTACCGTGGTAAGCCAGAAAGTGTTCTGGGGGGTCTGTGGTAAAGGAGCAGTCGTGTGTCTCAACGTAAGGATCCAGAGGTTTAACACTGACCGTATCAAGGTCAAAATAGACTCCACCGTAATGGTAAAGTACGGCCAACCGTAGAATATTAGCTTTCAATGCTCCGCCTGGAAAGTAAATTAAGAACTAGTATTATTTCCAAATATATATCTTGTATTATGTTGTAATGATAAAATAAGAGCACCCGTAAAATATTAGCTTTCAATGCTCCGTATGAAAAGAAAATTGAAGTACATAATTCGATTTACGTTGACATACCATTATAGAGTTTTTGAATACAAGGTGAATTTCCTTAAAAAGAATTTGTTTAAGTTAATCCATACTGTTAGTAACTCCACACCAAATCTTTCCAACATTAAACGATTAAACGATCATGATTATGAATTTATGTTAAAAGCTAAGGTGTTTTGCGCCAAAATAATCTTAAATCTTCAAGACAAAATAATTTCATGTCTAAACATAGTTACATATCGGACGTTAACCTTTAGTTTTATAATACCTTACTTTTTCAAACGTTCTTTATTTGCAAAACGCAGCGGATCCAAATATCATAAGAGAATATCATTCAGAAGAAGAAGAAGAAGAAGAAGAAGAAGAAGAAGAAGAAGAAGAAGAAGAAGAAGAAGAAGAAGGTAAATCTGGGACAAGATCATAACCTTGTCCTTAGCGAAAATATTCCATACAAAATATTGTGGTTTTATGTTATAATACCTTGCCCTTTTATTGCACCAAAACAACCAACGTTTTTGACAGAAATACACTCTTAGAAATAGTGTTGTTTAATATTCACACAAGGATAATTTCTTCTAAGTTTCATAAAGATATACATAATAGATTAAGATAAAATTGTGTAAATGCCAACAGACACAAATGCAGAGAGATGGCAGAAACTAGCCGAGAAAATCTCAAATTGTAATATGTCCTCATATGAATTAAAAAAACTAATCATAACATTTGGAAAAAAACATATTTATTAAAAAAGGCTGTATACGCACCAATCAGTTGGCAATTCTAAAATCAACTTGTTACTTGTTTTACTTTTTCTTGATATTTTACGATTATCATCATATATTCATGGAAAATTAGGCAAATGTGACATCGAGGGGGTTCATAAGGCCGTTTTTCCTTTGACCTAAAGTTTCGATTAATATTTCTAGTGCAATAAGATACATAAAAGGGGAGGTTTTGCCGAAGTCTGAATCGAGCGGACCTTTGGTTTGGTATGTGTTGTATATTGAAAATTGGTCGGGTAATTCTATTTCTATTTTCTATCTAAATGTAAATAATTGGCGATCTTTTAAAACATTATGCTTTTTATATGAGTCAATGGTAACACGACATAAAGTCTATCGGTTTGTCGCCGCGATATGATCTTAGTAGTTGAAAACGGCGTAAAATCTCAATAAACCAAACCCGATCAAATTTAAAACCAAGTGCAAATGTTTGCATTCAAAATTTTAAAAAAAAACAAAAACTTCATATTGAGTAATTTTTTGGCGAATTGAAAAAAAATGTTGCAAAGTTTTCTAAAAAAAATGTGATTTCTTAACTTTAACATTTTTTTTCAAGAAACTGTTTTTAAATAATTCTTTCAATCATTTTTTAACTGTTGCGCATGTGTTAAACCTCTAAACTAATCTAACATTTGAAATTATCCATTCAGAATAGCTTGCTATGTGACTATGTGACTTTAAAGCATAAGGTTAATTTTGCGAAAATGGTCATAAATAGTCAAAGGCAGATAACTCTGACACAAAACGAGCAAATTAACTTACTTTGATTTTTTTTAAATTTTGTTCAGGGAATGTTATTTTACAACAAATGTACAAATACAAAGTCATTGGGCGGATAAAAAGTAACCCCCGACTCCAAACTAACCTTAATTCAAGAACATTTCCTTGTTACTTACTTCAGTCAAATTCAACAAAGGACCCTTGAGGTTACTGATTACGCCATTAGCACGGGGTCCTCGGACCAGAAAGACTCGGCAAAAAGTAGTATTCACAGTCAAATTCTATCTTTTCTTTATAGAGAAAATGTTTTTAACCGTTTTTTTTTTTAATTTGATTTAATCTTTTACAACCCTTTATACCAAATTGATCGAAAAATTGTTTGAAAGAGATTTTCATATTTATACTGTTTTTACAAACAGTTATTCATTTCATCATTATGAAAAATCCGTACAGAAAAAATACAAAATCTTAAACTTTTGATAAAGAACAATGCTTCTGAAAACTTCATTTGAATTGAAATATTATGGAAAACAAAAATACACATTTTTGTTATAATGTGTTCACAAAACAGCCGAACCTCACAGCTCCACCGATAACGTTGGGATCTGTCAATTGAATTTGGATATTTGTAAGAGATGACAAAATGTTTGAAGTATTTAATCCATGGTCAGACTACATTTAGAGTATGCAAGTCCTGTCTGGTCACCATATCTAAAGAAACACTGCGTCAGAATAGAAAACGTCCAACGAAGAGCAACTAAACTACTAAAAAATACTAGTCATCTTCCATACAATGAGCGCCTAAAACAACTCGGCATACCATCCCTAGAATACAGAAGAACAAGAGCTGATATGATACAAGTCTTTAAATTAGCTAATAATTTGGACAAAACATCAAATCCAAACCTACTGCAGTTCAGCACATATAATAGAACGAGAGGTCATAACCTGAAATTAAAGAAAATTGCTGCTCGCTCAGAAAAAAGGAAACAAAGCTTTAGTGTGCGAATAGTAGACACATGGAATAATTTGCCATACAATGTAGTGAATGCCAACAGTGTTAATTCTTTCAAAAGTAATCTAAACAGTCACTGCAAAAACCACCCGTTCAAGTTTAGCCAGCGCTGCTACATGCAACCCGGAGAAACAACAAACAACGAAGAAAACAGGAGGACCGAAAGATTTCTGAGGCTTACCTATGGTCCGTACAACAAGTAAGAAACAAGTAAGTAAGAAGTATTAAATAAAATATGGTTATATAATAGCAAAGAATATACCGAGGGAAAGGAAAAGCTGCTGATTATCAATAATGTCCCCCTTTCTCTTAAAGTTTCCCGAAACCATTCTGTCTTATTCATAATCACGGTGGAGATTGTTCATGATGGGATGGGTAAATATACGGCCAAATTTGCCTGGCATCAGGTAAGACATTTTGCAAGAACCTTCTTATTGTTGCATCAATATCAAACGGTTTGTTGCAAGTACCCGCCTTACTGAATTCCTTCAATTTTTGTCTAACTTACAAGATGCCTTCTTGTGTTTTTTATCAAAAATGATCTTAACCGACCAAAACACGATAAAGAAATCTAACCGTTTTCTGGTCGGCTGGGCACATTTTTTAGGAAAAGTATGGTGAGTTTTTAATAAGTCATACACCTAAGGTAATATCTGAGGAAGGAGTGGTACATGCCTGATACATGCATCAAACCGCTTGAAAAGTGCCAGGAAAATATTAAGTTATTGCACAATTTCCTACCTGAAAAAGGGCTATTTTGGACCTAGTCGTTATCATTTTGTTTTCTGGTCGCTTTTGATCGATTTTTGGAAGTAAAATGATTCCACAAATAGTCCATGTACCTAAGGAAAGAGCTCAGCATGGCGGGGTACATGCAACAAATCTTCTGAAAATTGATGCAGAAATAAAAGCGTTATTGCTCAATATTTTACCGAATCGAGATTATCTTTGCCCGTAGTCGTTATCCATTCCATGATGTACTATTTCCGTAGTGACAATGAAAGTTGCAGCGCATTTGAAACGGGTCTTGTTAAATTAAACAAATAAAATGAAAAATAAGACGGTAACAAAAGAAGAAGCGTTTTGCTTTTCAAAACCTGAAACATTTTACTTTAAATACAAGATATTGTTTTTATGGAAGAATATGATTTAAAAGAATAAACTCCAGTACACGTTCTTTCAATAATATGTAAAATATAGTACAAAAGAAGCAAGAGTTTATCTCAAGGTCCAACCTTCTTGATTCGAGAAATCACTTACTTTAGTCGCTTTGAACCCTCCTTATGTCTCTGAAAACCAACCTGACCTCAGGAGCGAAATCTTATATATATATAGATTAATGAATTTACCCATAAGTATCAGTCCATGAACGAGCCATGTAAAATTATCAATAGTGATTTATTTAAAGTAATGGTTTAAAATATGATGTGTTAAAACTTAAGTAAATCGAGAAATAGTAAAAATAAAAACAAATCAAATTCACAGAGAAAGTCAACTATGGCGAAATTGATTGAGGATCATAACAAGAAGGCATTTTATTTAAGCCTTTTACAAAAAAATAGTAAGTTGCATCATTTACGGTTTGAAAACATTGTATTTTCACTGTCTAATTTGGAAGTGTGATTAGCTTGTAAGACAAATAAACAAGACTGCCACCATGCTAAACTCCCAATACAAAGCAGACCAAAGGAGTTAGAACAATTTGCATACATATTGAACAAGTTGGAAAACTTTTTGGATGAACTATTTTTTGACCCGTTGCCCTTTTTAATATCCGGTTTGCACGCTTGTTACAAATATATTAGGGTTGATATATGCGAATGCAACTTTAAGACCAGTGGCGGGTTCAGGGGAATTTAGATAGATAGATAGATAGATTTTATTTAGGTAAAAGATTCGTGACAATACATGGTAAAACATAAAATAAAGGATCACAGTGTAGCAAGCAAATAAAATATCGTAAAACACATGATCACAGTTATTTACTAGGTACCATGTCTGCCACATCCCTACCTAGGATAACGCAAAAAAGAGAAAAAGCGATCTCTTATTTCCATTGCGGTCCTAAGTACGGGTGTGGCCGACATAGAGGGACATGGTGATTAACATATTTGAATATTAAATTACATAAAATATATCAATACATGTATCACAGCAATATAACATCATTATTATCACAGTAACATACGAGCAAGTTTTATAAGGTTTTGCCTAAATGAGCTTTTATTTTTACTTTGAACTGAGTGAGAGACTCTAATGTTTTGATATCGGCCGGTAAACGATTCCAAAGACTGCAACCCATGTAAGAAAATGACCTCCTTCCATGGGATCCAACCTTGGGAAGCGCAAAACAGCCACTGCTACAAAATATCGTATTATAATTATTTGAAGATGCCGGAGCTGCAAAGTGCTCTTTCATATAATCAGGTGATTTTCCATTTTTGATTTTGAAAACATGCATAAGTGTTATTTCTTCTACTCTTTTGGAAACAGGCAACCAGTTTAACATTTTGAAATGTTTATCTAGAATACGGGATCTGTGGGGCAACTCTAGAACAAACCTTATCATTTTATTTTGCATAATTTGTAATTTATCAGTCCATTTCTTATTCAAACCAAAAAACCAAAATGAACAGGCGTAGTCAAAATGGCACTGAATTAATGATGAAACAAGTAGTTTTCTGGTATGAGATGTTAAAAATTTGCTTTTACGATACAAGAACTTAAGGCGTGCGTTTGCTTTGTTGAGTAATGATTTTGCCATTAATTCACCGGACAAGTTTTGATCTAGAGAAGCTCCTAGATATTTAACAAATGAAGTTGAATTAATTTGACTGCCATTGCATGAAACATTTATATTTGCATTTGATTTAAGCTTTTGCTTCGTACCAAAAAGAATACATTCGGTTTTACCAAGATGTAAAGATGATTTATTGTCAATAAGCCAAGATCTTACAATGTTAAGATCCTCAGATAATGCCTTTTCCACAGACTCCCTGTCTCTACCAGAATATAGTATTGCGGAATAATCAGCATAGAGAAAAAAGTTTGTTTTTTACCACAGCAGCCATATCATTAACATAAATAAGAAATAACAGTGGACCAAGTATAGAACCCTGGAGAACACCACATGTAATGTTAGCAAGTGAAGACTGAACTTTATTAACATCAACTAGCGGTTTTCTATCGCTGAGATAAGAAGAAAACCAGTTTGCAATGTCCTTCCCCAGTCCTATTGATTCGAGTTTCATAAGAAGTATTGAGTGGTCGACAGTATCAAACGCTTTTTGTAGATCAAGCAGTACCATACCTACAAAGTAACCTTTATCCATTTGAAATCTAATGTAGTCAGAAAGGTGGATGAGACAGGTGTCTGTGGAATAACCTCGTCGGAATCCAGGTTGAAGATTGTACAATAGGTCTTTTTCTGTAAGATATTTTTCTACTTGATCAAAAACAACTCTTTCAAATATTTTTGAAATAACACTTAAAATAGATACTGGTCGATAATTTCCAACGCAAGTTTTATCACTCTTCTTATATAAAGGAACGACTCTAGCTGATTTTAAATCAGGTGGAACAATTCCCTGAATTAAAGACAAATTGATAATATGAGTCAAGGGGCATGCAATTATCGAAGAACAGTCTTTAATAAAACGTGCTGGAATACCATCTAAACCAGTTGACTTGTTTGCGTCTAATTTATTCAAATATTTCAAAACTGTGTTTTCACCAACTAAATTAAAAGAAAAACTATTTCTACTTGCACCCTTTCTGGCATAAAATAAATCAACAAAATCTCTCCCAAATGCAAAAGATGGAGATGGTAAATTAGACACAAGGTTTGCAGCTACTGTAGTAAAAAAAGTATTAAATCCTTCAGCCACTGTTTGTTTTTCAAAACATAAACAGTTATTTAGATTTAATACTATGTTCTTACATGAACAATTATTGTTCTTTTTGGATGGAATTCCAAGTTCTTTTAGACATTTCCAGAGAGATTTAGAATTATGTTTTTGCTCTTCACATGTGTTTTTGAAGTATTTTTTCTTTGCTTTAAGGATACAATACTGTACCAGTGTTGAATCTAGAGTGCGCCATTGCGCCATGGGCCGGCAAAATCCGCAAATGACGCAATGGAAACACAAGCTTGGGCCCGACGGGCGCACTCGCTTCTCGATCGTAAAAAAGTCCATTCCGGTATTATAAAGCCTGTATGGTCGTCCTAACTTCAAATCTAAAATTCACTTTCGCCTTGAAAATAATTCATATGAGATTTCTAATTTAACTTTTCCGATTATTTAGAGGTTCCCTGTTTGGTTTGTTTACATTTTTCCAATATCCGCTAACGCGCATGGGCAAGGAAGAGATCGATGAGAAATTTGCATAAATGGGCGGAACTTAGTATCACCTGACGGCTTGAGTAGGTAACCGGGCGATTTAATCAGAGAGGAAAACTCCGAAACCTACGATTGTACTGAAAACGATCGAATACGCTTCAAATTCAGTTATTTTCTGAAAGTTAAACCAATTTCATACAAAAACGGAATACATTCCTTCGTGTGAAATGCCTTCATTTGTCATTTTTCTGACCCTATTTGACTTGCTTCAAAATAGACGCTTCCGCGCACCTGCCCGAGTAATTGATCAATTAACTTCATTGAGAGCACCCCTCTAGGAGTAAGGTAATTTACTCATGATCTTTGAAACGCTTTTTTGAGTTTATGTTTACTTAGAATCAAGCGTTTACTGGACTCGATTGTTGTTAATTTTGGTTCTACTTTCGTTTTTAAGAAAACTATCGTAAACAGTTGATATTCGAAAGAACTATCGTGATATTTATCGACTTTTAAAACTTCTATCGACCTATCGCTATCGTAAGGTAAAATATTGCGAAACTGCCATTAAGTTGACATATCGTTACACATTTTTAAATTTGAATATTACAAAGTCAAAACAATGTTTTTTGGCTTACTAATGCAAGAAAACAATGTACATTCATGTGTACAAACCAATTAAAGGTAAATATCATAATTTTACTTCTTTTTCTATGTTTGTCCCCCATTTTCCCCAAATGTCCCCCTGTTTTGATGGCCGTGGGCCCAACGGGCCCCCTCTCGGGCAAAGCTATATTCAACACTGCACTGTACTTCATTTCTTAATTTTTTTGAAATTTTCAAAGTTAACATCAGATTTATTTTTCATATAAAGTTTCCATGCATTATCTCTTTGCTTTATATTATCAAGTACTTCAGAAGTTAACCAAGGCTCTGAACGTTGTTTAATTCTGATATTCTTAACAGGTGCAATACCATCTAGTACATTTAGAAAAATAGACTTAAATGATGACCATGCTGCACATACATCATCACTCAAGAGAACTGGACTCCAGTCTGAAGAAAGCAATGAAGATTGAAATAAGTCCTTACTGTAGTTTTTACATGAACGGACAGTTACTGTTTTATGCTGACCAATAAATTGTTTGCTTACTTTTCTGGTGCAATATACCATAAAGTGGTCACTAAATGAAGTGTTTACCACACCTGACTGTAGAACTTTACTAGTGTCTGACGCTAGGACAAGATCAATTGTAGTACGAGAGGATTGGGCTACTCTAGTATATTCATTTATCAGTTATGAAAAATGAAAATGGTTCATAAAATCTTTTAGATAAGAATGAAATTTACAAGTTGAAGAAATTGAAATATCAGTATTAAAATCTCCTAAAATATATGTTTCATAAGAACTAAAATGTGTACTACTAGAACAAACAGATTCTAAAATACTGTAAAAGTCTGACTGTTTTGGTGGTCTGTAAATGACTGAAAGTAAAATAGGTTTGCTCTTTGGCAATAACAGTCCAATCCATAGTGCTTCAATGTCTTTATGATGTAGATCTTCACGAACATTGAAAGATAAATCGTTTCTAATATAAATACACACACCACCTCCCTGTCGATTTCGATCAAGACGAATGATATTGTAATTCTGGATACTGAGTTCAGAGTCAAATATGTTGTAGTCTAACCACGTTTCAGAAATTCCGATAATTGCAGCATTGGTTTCAGAAGCGAGTGATCGTATTTCGTCTAATTTAGGCAGGAGACTCCGAACATTAACATGAAAGAAATGTAGTCCACGTTTGCCAAAAATAGTTGATAAGTTTTTTAATGGTTACGAATGGTCCAGGGCACGGATGAACATCTCCGGCAAGTAATAAAATAACGTTGAGCCATTGTGAACTAGAACAAGAACATAGAATAATTGCTTCTCTTGACATAGGAGCAGTTGTATGTTACATAAAAAGTCTGGTATAAGCATAGATGTCCATGAGATACAGATGTTGATAGCTGTCCGAATATATAGTTATCCGGTAGTATGGACAGTTGGGTAGCTACGTCTTCATTGGGGTTGTAGTTTCGTTGTACTACATTAAACAGGAACATCATTACGACTGGGAAGAATTTAAATGATTCCATTTTCGGCAGACAAACCTCTCATTGGCGTTTTATTATGGTTACTTGGTATTTTCTTGCTATTTTGTTTTTATTTACATCACCATGTCACTCTAGGTCAGACTACACCTGAAGTTTTGAGAGTGTTCAAAGAACAGAAATGCTCAGCAGCCTGATAATTTCAAATTCTTGAACCACCTTCATTGTAGGATTGGGTTATACACAATGGAAGTTTGATAGGACGTTTGAAAATAAAAATGATCTTTAACTGGTTTGCCCCTTATGTTGGACGTCTACAAGCACACGATAGGTATGTAGAAGCGTCGTATAACAAAGAAATATATTTCTGCATATCCTCCGCAAAAAAATAACAAAAGTTTTCCCGTTTGAATTTGTAAGCGTAACGTTCGTTAAAATGTAGTTTAACTTCAAAGTAAAGAATTGCTTCTAGTTTCAATTTACCCCACCCACTTTTTAAGCCATTATCTCCAAAAATAAACCATTATCAGATTTTTTACATATACAAAGATAAAGATACAATATTATGTTACCCTATCAATCCACAGAATTTAAAGAAAATCTATTTTTGAACCCTTGTTTCAACCCATCCTTTAGCCATGAAGGATAACAGAACAGACTTGTAGATACATGTAGGGACCAACCTAGTATGCAAGACGCGTGTTAATACATTTACATATTATAATACTTAAATCGGTGTACATCAGATGCCAATCTCAAACTATGGATAAATCACACTTTACATTATTTGTTATAAGACATAATCAATTTAGCGATAGCAATATAGATACTAAACCTTCTGTCCAGTGTTCATAAAAGTTTTGTATTTGGTGCAATAAAAATATATGCAGAGATGTTCGAAAATGTTCAAAAATAAAAAGATGATGTTGTTGACTCATCTTCTATCATTTTTCTTTCATTTGGAAATATCGTCATGTAATTCCTGCATAACATGATCTTTGAATTACAGGAATTAATACAAAAATGTGACCCGTCACGCTAAAAGGAACCTTATAGGATGTGTGAAAAAATATCGACTATAGTCAGTCTGCACAGTCCGCGTAGCCAGACTAGGGCCGACAGTTTAAATTATGTAATTTTTTAAATTCGGAATATTTTCCCTATCTTACGTTATGGTTTTTTTTTTTCGCATACAGGATCTAGTTGACCCGTGGTGAGTCTGACAAGTTTGTCAAAATTTGGATTTTTGCAATACGGACAAGGTCCCTTTTAGCGTGACGGGTCACAAATGGAAAAAAGCGTTAATAAACTTACGAGCAGTCGAAAAGCGACGGAACAAATCTGGAATATATTTCTTGACGAATTGATCTCCAGTTTCGAAAGTCCAAAAATAGTACTGCCATTCTGGGTACTTGTTGTGCTTAACCAACCCTTTAATGTTCTCATGAAACACTTCCGGTATTCGGTCATCTGTCCATATTTGGTGTATTATTTTCGGAATACCTCCTTTTGGTGTCACTACATCAGCCTTGGTGCTATCACGTGAAGTAGCAGGAGAACGAACAAGGGAGATGAATCTATGAGATGACGAATTGAGTACTGCTATAGTCATAAAGGCACTCGATAAAATCAGCACGAGAAATACGCTCCTACAAAAAAGGAAACGAGAATTAATCTGACAAAACAGTTCTCCTAACGCATTTTTGATAATTGAGATTGAATATCAGCCTGTTGTAAAGTGTTATCCAATGCTGATCAACTCTGCTTATTCATGGTTGCTTCTAGCAATGCACAAATTATTGGTAAACAGGATTGATCTTGATCAGACAACATGTTTACACATGCTGATCTAGAGTCATATAGGTCACATATGCTATACGCACCTTTTTTCAGATTCTAGTTCATGTGTATTTTCATTGTTCTTATTATTTTGTTTCGCGCTTGGTTTGTAGTTAAAAAAAATCAGAAACCTTAAGCAAAATATTCAAACAGTGTAGACTTTATCTTTTAAAGCATTGAATTATCGTATTCCAACGTACCGGTGAGAAAGATGTTTGAAAATTGTCGCAGAAAATGATAAAAAATGTCAACATGTAATATTCCAAATTTTATGCAATTTCATCTGGCTCGTTATTGTATTGTACTGATACTCAGTATAGTAGCTTAAAATAGTATTTCCAAGATAGCTGATATGTGTTGGTAAAAATGTGCCACTTGGTTGTGTTCAAAATACTTTTAAGACGATCAAAATATTCACGTAACGAGCTTGAAATACGCAATACATCGTTATTAATGGTTTAATGTCACTTAGCACCACGTGTGTGCCATATTGATTTTAAGTCTTGGCGTTTTGGTGAAATATAAAATTAACGTAAAAAACAACAGCGTCCATAAAATACCCCTACAAGCAAGAACTAATGATTTTTCTTTTGTATCTTAAATACTTAGATATACATAAATGTTCATTTAAACATAAACTATATTAATTATGCAACATAAACCGTATACATGTATGTCCATATGACCATAATATACCTAACATTAGAAGTAACGCTCTACTTTTTCTTGATTTATATTTTTTAAAAACATCATTGATTTTAATGAAATAGTATTTTTCGGTATCTGCCGGACAATAGGTATGCACAAAACACACTCTCTAGCACAAAAACATACGCCCGTGACCCTATCCGTCCAAACATGGTACAGTTTTCTACCGGCAACCTCGTGCACAAACCAGCTTTTAGGTTCAGAGGAAACATACAGTCTTATTATTGCAAGCATGTTGGAATTGCATCACAAGACTATTAGCAGGCTTATAGAACGTTTACAACAAATTGGAATAGTGCTGGGCTGCCCGAAAATGGATGCGCAAAGGTCCCCACTGCAGCTCAAAACAGGAAAGCTTGCATGTTAAAGTGCAGAGTGATATGGAGAGAGTCATGCGAAAATCTAGAATCCAAATTGTGATCAGTTTCATGCGTTGACGAAGCACAGACTTTATTGCTGTGCAAAGTGGTCACGCGCAGTAATGAATTTGTGACTTTCGCTTAAGAGGCTAGTCACGTTTGCGTACCCGTCACGGTTGATTGCTTTAAGTTAGCGAAACTTTGACTGATATTTGTTCTGGTTGTGGTTGTACAATTTGAAAAAGATGCCATAAGAAAAGAATTATAGTGAACATGTCAGAGTTTTTTCTGAAGTTCAGTATAGTATAAACCATGTATTAACATAAACAAAACAACATTGGGACAGTACATAAAATACAGGTGCATGGCATAATAATAAGCCAACGCTAAAAGTGTGCCCTTTTCGAAGGTTTTTTTTCTTTCAATTTGTAGTAATCATACAGTTTAACTCACGATAAATGACTTGGCTGAGCATCCCAAACTACAAGCTAGAGCTGCTCTGTCATGTCATTTATCGTGAGCTATATCAATGAGTAACCTACCTTCTTTTACACAGCAGTCTCTGAATCAATCCCATAGTACTCGCAATTGATGATACTTGGTGTTGGTTTGCTCACATGTATTGACAGTTATACAAGCTCTTTGTCACATCTGATAAACAACAATGAGTGCTTTGATTAGATGGGAAAATGCAAAAATAATCAATTTTGTTGCAATTTTTTATAGGTTAGGCATGTTTTTGGCTAGATTTAACGTTGATGATATAACGACAGTGTTGTTATAAAATCAAGCCGTAATTACGAGATTGTATAACAACAGAACCTACAAAGTACTTTTTTGTATGGAGTCGATACTTTCCATAAGCATTGGGACTTTGTATTCTGCACGTGCTCCTCGTGCAAATACACGTCGGAGAGTGATTATTACGCATCACAGTTACTCATCATATATTCAACAGGTTCAGGTCAATATTTACGGAGTATAAATGATGGACAGATGTTAAAACGGTCAAAGAATATGTCGTAAGTGAGTGAAGGAAGGTGCCAAAGAAAGGTTTAAGTTTGTCTGTATTACTCTGATGATCGAAACATGGATAAAAACTGAGACTTTGCTTTATGACAGAAAAGTTGCACACTTTATCTTTGTCAGAAACATCATGCTCTAGATTGGGCTAAGTGAAGCCATTGTGTGACGTCACTTCGTGGCGATTATACGGAAATTGCCTATCTTTATTTTCTCGAAAATCAGTATTTCTTAATCCATGTACCGGCGTAAAGAAAAACAAAACAAAAAAAAAAAAACCGAGTTTAGCGGATCTTTTATAACAAAACGTTAATGTGATGCTTTTTGATATATGGTGAAATTCACTACCTAGCTTGGTAGCCTTTAAGATATTGATGCATTTGCAAAGTACAAGTCGGGTCATCACCCAATAACCCACTAAGGACTTGGGTCACATTTAGCACAAAAACTATTATACACTCTTGAGACATTACTATTATTCGACTTTCCGGGTTTTCTGTGTGTTTTTTTGTGTTTATTATAAAAACAGGCTGAGTTTGTTATTTCTAGTCAGTTATTACTAATGGAAAACATGAGTGCCATAGTCACAATAGATCCCGCCGCTTATAAAACTTGAAATAGAAAAATGACATTTTCAAGGATTTATATCCCCTATAATAAGGTGTGATCACAAGATTTTTTATAAATATCTATTATTTTAATTATTATTATTAAGTACCGAATTTATATAGCGCTTTTATCATACGAAAGTACGTTCAAAAGCGCTTTACAAACATAAAACATAAAATCTACTAAAAAATAAATCATACTAATAAGAAATGTCATACATACGTTATAAGAATTATATGAGTATAAAAATGAATGAACCGTGAAAGACGATACACATAAAAAAATCAGTGTTTACTTTCCATAAATCTGCTTAAACAAATAAGTCTTTAAGTAGTAAAAACATGAAGAAAATTGCGTTCTGAAATATCATTAAGCCCAAGAGACTGAGTATAAAGGGGCACAACTCAGGCAAAAATCAATGAACCGTAAAATCCTTACTTAATGCACATCTACCAATTAAGCTGATAACGTCAATCAAGTTTCATTAAGATCAAATAAGAATCTTAGGAGGATTTGCGTTGACGAGGCTGCAATTTCAATAAGCCAAAGAGACAAAGTTTTAAGGGCGCATAACTCAAGCAAATCAATGAACCATAAAACCCTTACTTCATGCACATCTACCAGTTGAGGTGATAACAAGTTTCATTACGATCAAGCCAGAAATTTAGGATGAGTTGTGTTGATAAGTTGTTGATTCAACCACACGCAATCACTTAGCCTTTCGGAACAAACCAATTTGCTTTACATACGTTTGATAATATTGATGTTAATATTATATATTTATGTACATAATTCATATAGGATGTCGAGACAAAATAATGTAGTCTCCTTTTTGGTCTCCATGTTTTTATTTTCGAAGCGTTTTGGGACATGAAACCCGCATCTTGTTAAGTTAATGCAAAACAACACGTTTGACTAAAAACAAAGTTTTTTAAGTGAAATTTCGGTAAATGTCTTATATTCTTTATATTTCTTTAACATTGCACATATCACGTTTATGATAATGGATGGATAATAATAGGAATACGGTACTTACATATTGAATATAGGTGCATCCGGTAAAGCCGCTACGAAAACACTTAAACACACTTTACCTTGGGTTTCCATCGGTTGAAATACTACATCGTATCAATTATTTATTGATGACATCGAGAAACGTACACATAAACCGTTTATGTATTTACCCTTGCCTATACAATAAAAGTGTAGCAAAACTTGTAAAAACTTGTAGTAAGTGTAGGGTAGTAAAGATGTTGCAGATAACAGTTGCAGAAGTATCAGAATGTGGTTTCGACGAAGATCGAACCGACAATATAGTCCGGCAGCTAAGGGATCGAACGTGGAATCGTGGTGTATAGAAAATGTTTTTGCTGACTATAACTCTTTCCCAAACAACAAAATTTTCAGGTTATCTAATTGAAAAGCTGCTGTAGACTACAAAGGGATGTTGTTAAAGATATATTTTGTGTATATTATAGCACAGAAAATATTGAGACAAAAGGAGAAACTGCTGGTTATCAGCAGTTTCTTCTTTTGTTTCAATGTTTTCCCAAGACATTTCTTCTAGGGACGTCAAAACCAGGTCTTGTTTGGGAAAGGGTTAAGTAGAAGGGATCTCGAAGAAGATGAATCCGATTGGTGGCGCATCCCCACCCCTGAGCATTTCGAAATATTCAAGATGGCGTCCAAGATGGATGCTAAAATTACTAAATACTCTGAAATGGCACGAACTCGGTAAAAATAGTTGCTAAAATGATCTTTTCCGAGTAATTCATCAGAATTAGGTGAAATATGTGTAAAAACAAAATGCAAATTGCAAAAAAATGGTTAAAATGCGGAATTAAAGTAATGAAAACTAAATTTTCCAGTTTTGACGCTCCCATGTAATTCATAGCAACTTTGAAAGGCAATTGAAATAGTTTTAAAGTAACCAAATCATATACCGAGAAACAGAAATACATATACAAAACTGTGTCCATTGTAGAATTAATAAATGCGAGAACTATTGTGAAGCTTATTCATGTAAATTTATAGAAAATCAAAGTACTGAAGGTATCGTGAGCTGTACAAACTGACTCTACATTTTACTCCAAAGGACTTACAATAACAAACAAAGTACCACTTCAATTGTTAATTGTATAAGATTCCTAAATTTGAATAGCTTATCATTACCCTATAGTTGAAAAAAAACATTCATTGTAAATGCAACATTGTTGTCAAAATTTTCGTATTTATGAATCCATTTTCTTACCTTTAACTAAGTAACTTATGATCGACAAGAGCCAAGTCCTAACCCGGTATACATCGGTCGTCTACATAGCTCTGAAACAACCGGAAAAAATATCTTTGTTTTTTAAGTGACCGGTTAGAAGATTTGACTACTATATTTTATTTATCTCCCTTTAAGCCGCTTATAGTGCCCCAATGGGACATATGTCAGTGATTTCAACAAGTCTGGATGCCTTCTTGCGGGGGTGATACCTGTCAACGTAAGTTGAAATCCGCCCAATGGTTTAGCCCTAAACCTGCCAGTTGGGGTCATTTATGACCCAGACATATATCTATACTGAGGGGAAAAGTTAAGCAATTGCGTAAGTTGCAGTTTATATCCGTTTATCTGTGTTCCGATCGTAATCAAATTTTCAGACAACGATATTTATTGTTTTGACAACAATTATCTTAATTTTGGTTTGAATTAGAGGTCTGAGACGTCTGCTATGTGCCTTCAAACAAGGTAAGGTAGGCACTCTAAAAATGACACTTGGAACCAGCGCACTGTTTCCCCATCATTAGCGTTCTAAACAGTACCAGACTGTCTGTTATGCTCGAATGTTGTCCGCATACAAAACCCACTGCATTACGCACAGTTTGCAGAAGGAGTACACGTGCCGGTTCTTCTACGTTATTGACGTCATTCCTGTCCACCCCTCGTTCCAAGATGGTCTCAGAAGTGTTCGATTGCCATATGATCCGACAATCTTGCTGGTCAGTGTACTACATTCACATTCTGTGTTTATAGAAAGTTCATATGTGTCTATCAGCATGTAGGCAGGCGAAATCATGCTGGAGAATGGTGGCGTGGTCTTAACGCAAAAAAGAAAAGCCACAGACTGGGAAATTTCAGTACGCAACCATGTGTCATTTATGATCCTTTGAATACTGACAAGTTAGTTTGCTTTGAAATGAAATTGAACCCAAGATCATGATGCTTTAGCCTCCATAACGGTCAACTTTTACCTTGAAATATGAGATCCATCATTTCACAATCACGCCACCACAAGTTATTCCACAAAAGTGACTTGCATCCAATGCCATCATGACAAAAGACAGTGTATTCGCATCCGATTCAGCCTGGCTTTTCTTTGAAAATAAGTCAATGGAACACACACGTAGGGTGGTTCCAAAGTGCACGTCAACGCAAAGAACTATGGTTGTTCCTCACAGTACGGACACAAATCCATGTTCTCGTCGCGTTTCTGTATTTTTGCTGCTGGGAGAAGATTACGTCGTGAACAAGTTCTTACGTCGGGTTGTTTTACGCTGCCTTCTAGAGCGTGCAATGTCTCGGGCGTTGCCTTATTGACAGTACTTAACTCTTTGTAGGGAAAAGGCATTTTGACTCACACCAAAATGTTAAATCACGTCTTTGACCGTCACGTCACCAGTCAGCATGCCGATAGCCTTATTCCCTTTGTCTAAGGTTAGCTCATAGCGATGTCCCATTTAAATCATCCGGTAGTTTTTGACGATTCTTTTCTTCCTTGATGATACCATTGTACTAGGGTAGGTATGGTCGACACACACTGTATGCGCACATGCATGCTCGTGCAATACGTCATTTTAGCACTTTTACGTTAAAGAGTGTTTGGCGGGGAGAAACACGTAAACGAAGTGCATCATTAGTGAGTCAGTTTTTCTAATTTGCAAATGAGACTAATTTTACGAAATCTGTACCTTTGTGTTGTAAAAAAATTGTTTTAAACAATTGCTTAACTTATTTCCCTTAGTATATGTTTGCCATTTTCAGAGTTGTTCTCCGATACACGTTTACCTCTTTGACTTTGTCGATCTACCATCTGTCGATAATATGTCATCTTTTGAATGACCTTTGTAGGATTTATCATCTTTTTTATGCTGGGGTTAGAAAATCCCTAGTATAAACTCATTGAAAAGTATAGGAAATTGGGGTTTTATTGTGTCAAACGACATTACATGTTTGTTTTTAAAACCTGAATTAGAAATGATACGTTACAGAAGAGACGAGAACAGTTGCTTATTCTTTCTTTTAGAATGTTTTCCTTAATGATAATGTTGAAGAACGTAATTTTCTGGCACAAACCAAATACGTATTTCTAAGAAGTGTCTGGGGTAAAAAAAAACCCAACCTTGTAGTCTATGTATGTAAAATGTGCTGAAAGCTTTAGGGTTAAAAGAATTTGAAAATATAAAATCAACGCTCCACATACGACGAAACACGTTAGCTTGAGGTCAACACGAAGACCGTTATATATGCAATTTTCCGACATCAACTAAAATGCATCTTGTTAAAGTATTTGTAAGGTAAAATGTAAACAACCTTAAAGATCTTTTTTAAACACTTTTTTGCTTCTATTGCGGAACATATGTTTATATTTCAAATTGAATTAAGATTTTCTGCACATATATTTGACTGATTGAGACGTGAACAACAATATTGTAGTCGCAATATTTATTTTATCTGATCAAAAGCCCTTATTTGACATTGCACGTAAACGATTAATTCCCTCCTTAAATTTTGCTCAAATAATAGGTATGAATGACGACCTGCACATTTTAAACAGAAAAAAAGTCCCACAATTTAATAGTAGATTCGGATCTACCAAAAACTTCAAGAATCAAGATGCATGTTTTCTTTCCCATTCGGAATATGATTTATCAATAGTTGAACCATTCTTAAACGACAGTCAACTCAGGTTGTAAATGGCGTCAAAATATAGAATAAGTTTCGACTTATAACAAATATAAAAGTATGTACAAAACGTTAATACTCATAGTCACGCTCAATGGAGGATGAGATACTTAATAATTTGTTGTTATATTACGATTAGCTTGTTCAATGAAGCCAAAAGATGTGCTAAAGCGCTTTGAGATTTCACGTATTCGTACACTTCACAACTTATCTAATAAACAATCTAGAAACTCAGTTATGCCTACTGGAGGGTGAGATCAATATATATGTGACCCGTCACGCTAAAAGGGACCTTATCCGAATACCCAAAATCCAAATTTCGACCAATTTGTCAGACCCAGCACAGGTCAACCAGATCTCGTATGCGAAAAAATGAACATATGGTAAGATAGGGAAACATTCCGAATTTAGAAAATTACATAAATAGCAAAAGTGCCGGCCCCAGTCTGGCTGCGCGGACTGCGCAGACTGACTAGGATCGATATTTTTCACACATCCGATAAGGTCCATTTTAGTGCGACGGGTCACATATATCGTCGATTTTAAACGAAAACCGTGTAACTGCCGCTTGTTTTCAGCTGTAGTTACGAAGTTTTGCTGAAAGCGTCGATATACTATAACACTCAAACAATCGTATATGTACTCTCTTTTCTATTATGAGCAACAGTTTTTGCGATTAAAAATAACAAAAATAAATATTGTTTTTATATCCTGACTTCATTGTTTGACCGATGTCTCATTTCTCTTAGTACAATTATTATGCTAAATGGTTTTCTTGGCCAACAAAAGTAAGTCAAAGTATATCGCATGCCTTTATACTCAAATCCTACGTGGTTGATATACACTTAAACCTTCTATTTGTTGACATGCCAAATATTAGAAATGCATAAGATGCTTCGAGCATAGGCGTTGAAAGGTTACGACTTGACTTGTGCAATATTGAAATCATATTCCTACAACATATTTCATAAATTTCTAAATGATTTTACGACCATTATACAATTTTGTTCTATAAGAGAACGGTAAACAAATAATTGATATGTTAGCTTGTGATTTTACTAGGAACAATGGTCTTCATTAACTGCTTCTTGTTCTGTTCATGTTATCGTGATGTTGAATATTTCATATATCTTTATGATGTGGTAAAAATGAACTCGTTTGATTTTTGTTAAATATCTGTTATGCCTATCAAGAAATATGCGCTATGATATTTTCGGAGTACTTATACGTTTTGCATAGTGAACATAGAGAAAGATTTTGTGCAACGAAGCCGTCAATTCTACAAACTACGTTTATATCATCACGATTACAAATGTATACTTATAATTAATTAATGAGAAAAGTTAGGGCAACGAAGCCGTCAATTGTACAAAACTACCATGAGAGTAAAATGATTTTAAGATACAATATATTTATCTATATTTAGACATGTCCTTGCGATTCAGAATTGAGTATAGGCCTAAAAACGTTGCGGTCAAGACATTGATAAAACATTAAAGGACATTTTTACACTACGAGAATTAACCATATGCCGTGAATTAACCATAGATACCATGTTATCGCTGCAAGCGAAAACAGTTTGTTTACATTAAATGCACAAAACAAGATTATGAAAAAAATGAAAAACGAATAATTATTATATTCACACACATACACAAGAAAACAATGCTACATAAACAATAAGCCAATGACAAAATAAAGATATTACAGAAGATAAATAGAAAGACAGAATAAAAGAGATAAACAGCAAATAAGTACAAATAAGTACAAGTAAAGTTTAGTCTAAAAAATCAAAAGTGGTCAAAATATGTTCTATGGAAATTTGAGGTAAATGGGAAAACAATTAACTGGTCACTGTGTTATCTAGGACCCGTATAATGAATGATCGTATGATAAATTCATCGTATTAATCACAAATCCATATTTGTAGTAAGACAGAAACCTCTGAGTATAATTTTACATGCTTCCAATCGTGATAATTATATTTTTTCATAAACCATTACAAAATGGTTAACTATTTTTGACTCCCTTAGAGCAAACAGGGCGTGAAAACATGGTGAAAAATAAAGAAATTGCTTGTGACAAGCAATTTTTTCATTTGTCATAATGTTTTATATCCCAAAAGACTAAAACATTTTATTTATCCTTCAGATGAAAATGTCGTCTGCAGGATCTTTCAATCTGGACCACCCTAAAACTTTTGTCGTCAGGTAATGGATTTACAAATATAAAGGCTTCGTTACACAAACTGATTATGTATTAAAGCATGCGCTTTCATGTCTTATCATTCAGTGGACGCAATTCTGTTTGTAGATGGTTTATAAAATATTCAGTGAAACGACACAAACCATCACAACAGTTAAAATTTCAAAACCATTTAGCGCAATGTGGGTTTCCCTTACACAAAACAATCATAGTATTACAGTATCTATACCGGTCCCATGATCGACAGATATTTATAAACAAACTCTTAACCTATAAGCATGTTACTAAAGAGACGCACGCGCAAATTCTCTCATACATATTACACTAACACAATATTATAATCAATATGATATCGTTTTGACCAGTAAAACCTGAAATTAGTAAATAACTATTATATGTTTTTTCTTTGTTTTACGGGAATCAGTAGATCGTGGGACTACTATACATAGATCTGTATTTTACCCTCCAGCAAGCATGACTTTTTTGTAGATGGTTCATAAGATGTGCATTGAAACGTAGAAAAATGTAACAAATGTTAAAATTTCTAAGCCGTTTAGATCTAGCTTAATTTTGGGCTTTGTCGCAAAAAAAGATTATGAATTGCAAATAAAAAATTTATATATGACATCGTTTATACTTTCTCTAGTAAAGAATAAATTTAACTTAGGTCAGAGATTTTGACGGTTGTCTTTCTATTAAATAAGTTCTAATTAAACAAAAAGTAAATTTCCAATCGTTTTATTCTACATGTGTCTTTTAATAAAAACTGCGCTTCGATCGAGCGTAAATATATAGATTGTTTGTGTTGTAACGCTTAGAAGACGGACAATTTCGACTCGCACTGGCAATTGTAAACATGGCCTACTAGCATACGTAGTAAAAATGGGAATAAATGCAAATATACCCTTCTGTTAGTTTGAAAATATTTCTTTCATATTTGTAGATGGTCAGACCTCGAAAGAAATGTTTGTATTGTTGTATTTCCTCGCTCGATGGAGTCTGTCGGCCGTAAATATTTTAGAAGATTATGATAAATAGATGTGTAAGCTGATGATATTAAACTAATTATGTTTTGAACATTTATGCTGTCTGTACTTTCCCAAATAAGAGGTGATGAATTAGAAATATTCAGCATTGTATATGGGTGAAAGTCAAAGAAATGAAGTCAAAGTGTGTCATTGAGGAAAAATTCAAACAGCCTTATAGCTGTTCGGTTTTGGTATAAATCTTTTCTATAGATGTTGAAGTGTCAAGAATTAATATTGAACGATCTCTGAGAGTACCCATGCTTCTGTATTTCATATGGTTTTGTCATTAACGGCACTATTATTCAGAACACAGTACTTCATAATTAGAGCACCGCAAAGTTGTTACAAACACTTTTGAGATAGAACATTTGTCAAGTTCAATTGAATATTCAATCATACTTCAATATATTTCAAAACAGCTCTGAAAATTTCGTAACGATACAAATATTTAATCTCGTAAAGCCTGACCTTCAAAAAGCTGTTTTTTTTTTCCTGAATGCGTTGCACTTGGGACAAACTATGCCAATACGGCTTCTTGTAGCAAATAAGAACACTTTTCATTGAGTAGTTTAGTACTAAAGTGCAATGTGTAGGTCGAATAACTTACAAATGTAAGAAATTTAAACTTTGAACATGAAAAATAAGCAAAACAACACACCATATTCTCTTGGAATTGAATGCTTTAGCTTATGTATGCTCATCACAATGGTTATTGTTTCCATTAGTTTGAAAATGATAGTAAATCAAAAAAATAAGTCATATTATTATATACTTGATATTTTTCTTGAGCCTTAGAAAATCATAGAACTAGTCATCAGCGTATCGTTGGCAAAATCAGATTTCCCAAATTTAATAGTTAGAAAATCTTATTGTCGTTTATATAAACATGATAATGATAAAATGTAAGATTTAAAATAATGCCAGTTTTGGTTGACTTTGGTACCATGCAATTTATTCTGTAGAAGCGCTTTTTTGTAGTTTATGTATTGTTGATATTTTAAAATCTATTGACATTGAACTGAAACCCAATTAAAAGCTTTGTCTAGTGTATTGATAACCAATGTGTAATTCTACAGACCTAAAAAGGCACTCTCTACCCATCTGGCAAGGTTATAAGGAGTGCCAGTCTCGCCTAATCTGGAGACTAGTGAGAGAGTTCAGTGTCCTGTCGTTGGATGTCAATGCAATACAAATAAAAAATCTGTTACAGTTTTTACTGGCTTTAAAGCTCATGTGACAACGTATACTAATAAAATTAAATGATTTGAATTAACGAACAAGAAAACTTGATTTCGTCCGATGATTATAAATGTTTGGATGTGTGTCAGAGTATGTGATTACTATTGGCGTAAACGTTCATTGAATAATGCCAAATAACAAACATGTCGCAGGAATTGATGTCAAAATATAGTGAAAGAGGACAAATTTGGTGCCTGACGATGGAGTTTGAATCGATCGATAAGATTGATAAATTCTGTACAGAAAGCAGTAATGGATTAATGTCAAATACGTCCCAAGTGTAACAGTCTAACTGTAGTTGCATTGATCTTCTAAAAAGTAGCAACTGTGTTCCTATGGGATTATCTCATAGCATCAGAACTACCTAGCATAATCTACATCATTTAAAACACACTCTGCTCCATGAATTAACACGCGTTTCATTCTATGCAGGCATATACCTAGTATGAACCAAAAATTTGTCATGATACGTTCATGTTATTATTTTTTTTCCTCCAAGTCTTTAAAGTTTTTTTTTTCATTTCGTTTGCATATCAGATCATTTTCTTCAGAAAAAAATAAAGATCCCTGCATTGATTTTCTTGCTTTAGATTGTTTTGTACCAAGTGCAACGTTTTCAGGTTCGTTGTAAAACGGTTGCTTAAACATGCCAACAGAAAGCTTCAATCATTGATGCGACGGACAGCTACTTTGAATAGGCGATAAAAAAATCAAAACAGTTTGTTTTGCAACGTTCTGAAAAAAATCCGCTGAATATAGTTTTCACCAATATAAGCTAATCTTTTCCAAATATTTTCTCTGCATGGCATAACAAATCATTTCCAAGGCTGCTATTAGTTAAATGTATATTTTTACGATAAGATAAAACCAAAATATGGTGATTTCTGTTTTAAAGATTCACAATGCTCTCAGTTTGCTAGGAAACTTGCGTTGCACTTGACACATCACATTCAGCAATATTTGGGAAGCCAGCACGAGAAGAATTACAAAAATTGCATGTGAATTATATTTTCTCACTTGCTGATCTGAAAAATGAGCCGAAACAGCATGTTACCCAGGTAATACTTATTAAATGAACCAAAACTTCAAATCGTTGCACTTGGGACAAAATTTGGTAGCAGTTTAAATAAGTTATTTCCTGAAATACCTTACTGAATATTAGCTTATCTATGATTGAAAATTAATATAAAGACATACTGCTATGCCTTGGATACCTTCCAAATGTTTGCTGATGATAATTTATGAAATGTCCTATATCAAATTTGAAAATTGTTATTAGGAAGCATACATTTTTTACAGAGTGTATCTGTATCATCATCATTTCATAAATTTGAAGTAGTAAATAAGGTCTCATATAACTGAATTACATTGGAACATTGAGTCTAATTGGTGACTTTCCAATCGCAGGATCTTTTAGGTACATAATGCAACAAGCTTTTCTAATCGCAACATCTGAACTTGAAAAATGTTTTAAAATGTCACGCTAAAACGTTGAACTTGTGATATTTTTGGGCATATTTTTCGCTGTAACTTTTGGTTTGATGGTTCGGTTTTCCTGAAGTTTTCCACGGTGTTAAACACAGTGAAATTGCATACTTTTAACCCAGAACAACATTATTCTTAACAACATATTCATTTGGGCTCTGGTTTTAATAAAAACTTCATTTTTGTAACTTCACCTGGGAATAAATGCAATGCATGTGTCTGATCAGGAACCACATTATCCTCTAATAGCTGTAGTAACTCTAAGAGAGCAGTATGGATGTACATTGGACTGCATTTGATAACAGGCTGATCTTGAAACTCAATTCTTCAAAATGCTTTAAGGGACATTTTTCCAGATCCGGGCTTAATTGTATCTCTCCAGAACACATCCTCTGTTTATACTTGATTCATTATTACATGTTTTTTATTCATTATACTTAGCAGAAAGCGTTTCAGATAATGAATACACACATAAAATATCGTTCTGTCTTTGCCGTTTTAAAAGTTTAATTGAAAACCCGTAATAGACACTTAAAACATATTTAAATTAATAGTACATTTTGTACATGTATGCGCACTCATGAATAAGTTTGCTTTCTACCATAAGATCACTTTCTAGATAATTCAAAAAATACCCTGCAAGGTAGTCAATTTCGCCGTCTATAAGAAGAAGATATTTACATTTGTATGGACCAACCTCGTGTAAATATTTTGAATTGATAGGAACTATCCTTTTAAACACAAGCGTTACCAAACATTCTACATTGAGCCCTATTGCTAAAATGTCACTCCAGATCGGGCAAATTTGATCAATTCGTTCGCTTCAATTTCAGTTCAAACCAAGTCATATGACTTCTTCACGATGTCTTGTCGATCAAATCAAGCCTCCTCTACAGTCAGACGTCTACAAGTCGAGTGGTCAAAAGCAGGTTGGGTAAACGATATCAGCCCGATCACGCTCGATCTGCAAGCACGGCTGTTTCTCATTTTTTTATCTTCGCACATGATCGCTTCCCAGCCACTTTCTACTTGATCGCTCAAACGTATTTGCATATACGAAAATTCCAAACAAGCCTGCACGATGCACGTCAGCCCCAATTGGGACAAGAATTGATCGCTTGATTTGTCTTTAATTAGCTCACCTGAGCACGAAGTGCTCGAGGCGAGCTATTGTGGTCGCTTTTTCTCCGTCGGCGTCCATCCGTCCGTCTGTCCGTCTATTCACATTTCAGCGTTGCCACTCTAGCACCCACAAATTAACTGAACAAAAGTGAAAACTTTACACTGCAAATTTTCTTGTTTCTGGAAATCATCGAACTAAAAGCCTAAATATATTTTGTTGTTATATCCCAGGCACTCAGCAATCGTTTTGTCGAAATCTTATTGCGTTTTCTCCTTTAATGTCAGAGTTACAGCCCTTAATGCGCTCATAGCTAATTTCATCTAATGTCACATATGTGCTTGCGCAGGAAACGATTCATTATTTTTTTCTGAATTGGTCATATCCGGATTGCCAAAAAAACACACAAAAATCGCTCGCTCTTATCTTTTGAAGCAAGCTCTAAATTAAAGGTCTAATCTGCCAATTTTGTGAATTACCTCCTTTTGACCTAAACAAATATGGAATATAAAAACCGTGCATGTCTTACAGGGCATTTTGAACCCTTTTGTCGACTAGGATTGTTCCCAGATGTCCATGCAATAGATATTTCAATTTCCTATGGAGATTGCATTGAAACATTTTCAAGATCTGCAACAAAATGAAATTCTGCTTTTCAAATATCATTTTTTTAAAAGCTCAAACAATGTTATGCAAGCCTTTCTACCTTTTCTGAATGGTAAGTTGTAAGACTACCATTCCGTGCAGTCTGACATGGCTTGCATTTTTCTGCTGGGATTTCTGTTGATTTAAATTGTGTAAAAGTTTTGTTCAAATTGTACACCTGAAAAACGGACCCCTGTTTCACTTAAAGGGTCCGTTCTCCATCCCCGCAAATAAGATTAACAAAACGTTTCATGGTTGGCACAACCAAGTCAATGAACAATGCGAAGCACATTCATTTAATTTCTTTACTTGCAGTATACAGAAGAAATAGACAAGCAATGTAGGTGTAAAGTTTTCATTTTTGTTCAGTATATTTTCCATTCTTAATCAAACTTGGTCAAAACATGTTAGACTTTAGATCCTTGGATGACTTCGATTTTGGGTCAGATCGGACTGGGGAGTCCCGAGTTATGTGCCGTTGAACGTCAAAAATGGTTAGATTTGATTTTGCTACCACTCTAGCATCTACAAATACTGATTAATCAAGACAGAACTTCACCATAATGTTGGTAACTATAAGATCTTAGATGATTTAAATTTTCAGCTTGATTGGAATAGACAAACTAGAGTTATTGGCACTTGAATTTCACAAAATTACCGTTTTCGACTTGAATTTTACTCTTACAAAAAATACTTACCAATCAAGACACAGCTTTGTAACAATGTTTGTGACCACAAGGTCTTCAATGCTTTAAATTTTGAGATTGATAGGACAAGAAAACCCAGAATTGTTTGCCCTTGACGGTGACAAAATTGCTTTTTTCGACTTTGTTTCCACTCAAACAGTAATAATATTGACCTATCAAAAAACTTGGAAATAATGTTTACGAACATATCTTTATCAGAATAGAAGTATGTACATTTGACTGTGATAAAATTGTTGTTTTCTTCCACATTGTTTTTACTGTAACAGACACAAATATTGATCATTAAAGATTATGAAAGCAGTATTCAGCTGGATCATAATCTTGCATATAAAATTATGTGCTCTTGTACTTAAACACAATGTGTCGTTTATTCTGTCTAGGTGCATGTCAAGTTTATCTGATCCACAATATCGTAAAGTTTGATTATATGCTTCCTTTGGCTTTTTTGGACGTTTCTAGGATTTTCATATAACAACTTTACTAAGAAAAAGACTAGATTAAGTGACATTTCACAATTATTTAAACATGATTTTTACTTTCATTCTATCTGAAAGAGCATGTTTTCTTATAAAAGCAAAAATATTGAACCGTTTACGAGCAATATATAGTTATGTGCTAAAATTAAATAAATTGTTGTGGACACACAACAGTTCAGATTATATAGAATTTACCATTTCTGTCTTATTTAAAGGCAAGTCTTTCCCTAATAAATAACAACTTCAAAAAACTGATAGTATTTCTTCGCATTAGAATAAACAATATTTGCATCAAGACATACTTTTAAAAAATGAAATAAATGTGAAACGTCACTTTAACGCGTAAGGTCGTTCAATGTCCATCCATCAGAATATTTTATTGAAAAAAGGTAATATTGTCATGCTTCAGCTAAAAGTGTCGGGTGGTTTAACATTACAGTGACTGATCATCAGAGCATGGAGATTGCTTGTTTTATTCCATCTGTAACCACACCGGTATACTGCGTTTATGTTTTTCCAAGTTCCAAGGACTAGCTGATAATCTAAACCGTAAGTTTTATTTTATTAACACTAAAAACGACTTATTTTCATTTGGACAAAACAATGAAATGATGATAAATATTACATTTTTATTTGTCTTAATTTATGAAATGCTTAAATCGTATTCTATTACGCGAATGAATGCTACACACCACGAAATACAATGATTGCGCTATAAAACAATGCATCCTTGGCATGTAGTTCTGATTTCTGAAATATCTAAGAATTTTAGCGCCTGTTCCGAGTTTCCACTATCTATAAATGTCAAGTTTTCAATTAATGTTACTATAAATAGAAATTGCGGGTAGGAAACATTATATTTATATTCCATTTAGGACAAAACGAATTTTACCATATTATACCATTTAAAGTACGCCATCTTTGCAAATTTTCAGCCGCTTAAATTGAATTTTATAATAAATTTGGATAAGTCGAAAATTACGTTTTTCGTAATTACGTAGGTAGTCTAATGCTTATTTTGCAAACTTCACCAATATAAATGAATCACGTTACATTTTTGTATATCATTTTCACCAATTAATTTTGAAGATATAAATATACAAAACTTTGAACAGGTACTTCCATTTGGTGTTTCAAAAATAACGTGTATTGTCCCGTTTGTAGATGTAACGCAGTGTACATCAAGGTACCATATGAAATTCAAATATTTCCGTTAAACACTAGTTTTTGATAAGAACATTTAAAAAACATGTTGACATTTTTTTATCCTTGGATAACACTAAAGAAATACTAAAAGATTAATTTATTGTTTGGAAGCATAGTTATCAGTGGTTTAAAAATGTAACTGCCAAATGAAAATTAAGTATAGATTTTTTTTGAACAGATTAAAAAGGAGGACAGAACTGAATCTGACTGTCTTATAGTTGTTTAATACGACCCAAGCCATTGAAATGAACAAAATGTTTGTTTAAAATGTATGTATATATATATATTTTTTACGTCACATAGAGTGACGTCCCTTTAATTTCTTTGTTTTGACGTCGACGTAACGTCGTCGTAACGTCATCACTATGTTAATCCTCCTGATGATTTTATAGAGGTTAAGGTTGAGGTTAATTAGATTAAATTTATTTCTTGATAAATACGGCTTGTTGTTGAACTTTTCTACATTTTATACAAAAACCCGTACCGTGGATCTTCTTCCACTGTTTATATAACACGCACGGTACGGGGCAAATGGCAAGCCGCAACAAAGGTAAAAAGGCAGCTAGCCCACAAGGAAGAGACAGAACTGATGTCGAAGATACACCAATTTCTATTATCAAAGATACCGATGAATTTAACAGTGTTATGCTACAACATTTCTTAAAGGAAATTACCGAAATAAAACAACTACTCCGTGAAATCAGGGATCAACAGTCTGCACAGACAGATGAAAACAAGCGAATTCAAGAAAATGCAAAAACTCTACAGGAAAACGAGGTAAGCATTGTTTCTGCACTTACTTCAGTTACGAAAGTTTTAGAAAAAGCAAATACACCCATACATCTACCAACACAAGTTGTAGAACAAGATTCTCGGCGTGAAGCAATGAAAATAAAAGCAAGTATGACACAACCATGGGACAGAAATTTGGAATATCGTAAACACCATTACTGGCAATACATTAGAAATAACTTGCTAGCAGAAACATACCAAAAGTGGGCAAATTCAACGCCTATTATTATTCCCAGGAAATTACAACTAACAAAGATACCATCTGAAACACAAGAACAGTCCCAACTCAGAGAACGACAAGTCATTAACAATTACCAATTCGAAATCGAAAAATTGAAATTACTCTCCGATAGTCACATGCAGAAATACAAATCATGCGACGAAAACATGAAAGCACTGATTGAACGAAAATGCACAGGCAATTCGAGAAATGATTTACAAGAAATGTGGATAGAGGATGTAAGCAGAAATGAAAAAATATCTGAGTCCATACTAGGAAGAAAAAACAAACCATTCTTACAAAAATATGAAAAAGAATTTATTGATCAGCACCACGATAAAAACCCATTTTTCAAAGAATTTGAATACACGTACCAATATCAACAACAATATCAACAACCACAACAATTTTTCACCAATCAGAGAAATGGACAAAGGCCTGTATATCGAACAAATTTAAGAGGAAACAGACCATTAAATCAAAACACAACGCATCAGTCCATAAGACAACAAGGGCAAAGATCCCCAGCCATTCAAAGGGCAACCATTTTTTATGGCAAGGTCCGGGTCAGAGAAGGCCCACGTAACAACTACACTGAATGATACAGAAAACAAAAAAGATATAAAGATAATAAACATTTCAAACAAAATTTTATCAAAGGAAGAAGAATCTTTATTAGAAAAAGGATTAAAGTTTACCCCTACCCCAACGAAATCAGATATTAATGAAATACGAAACGATCTTTCCGAATTCACCAGAAAAATAAGATTAGCAGAATTCTTTCAAAATTCGGAAGATTTAGATGATTCATTGGTTAAAAATAAAAGTATATTTACCCCACCGTTAGACAGATGCCAAGCTTTAAACCAATTTGTCAAAAATGTCGAAAACATACTGTTGGAAAATAATAACACAACAAAACGAATTAAGGATAACATAACAAAGAAGGAGAGAAATGCAATCAAATCTCTAAAGACGGACTCTAGTATCATCATAAAAGAGGCTGATAAAGGGGGCCCCGTTGTTCTAATGAACTCGTGGCACTATAAGGAAATGGCAGAAGACATCTTAAAAGACCAAGACTACTATGAACAATTAACAGAAGATCCTCATAAGAAGAACCGCATAATATACAACAAACTACTCGATAAATATTCAAGTTGCATGACCGAAAAAGAATATAAATATCTTAAAGATTTTGAAACCAAAGCCAGCCAATTTTATGGACTTCCAAAAATCCACAAATGCCAGGAAATACGTAGACAATGTGAAAACACCAACACATCAACTGTTACCGTTACAGATGTCAAAACTCTCAAACTAAGACCAATAATAGCGGGACCGATATGCCTCACTAGTCGTCTAAGCAACCTGATAGACATTCTCTTAAAACCCCTAGTTCAACATGTACCAAGCTTTCTTAAAGATACAACTGACTTCCTTAAACAACTACCAACCCATGTGCCAGACGATACAATATTAGTATCTTTCGACGTTGAAGCCTTATACTCAAACATATGCCACAATTTGGGAATTGAAGCAATATCATTCTGGTTAGAACAACACCCTAGAGAAATTCCAAGTCGATTTTCTAAAGACTTTATCATAGAATCATTACACTTCATATTACAAAACAACACCTTCCAGTTCAACAACGACTTTTATCGCCAAGTAAAAGGAACAGCCATGGGAACAAAGGTTGCACCAACATACGCTACATTAACTATTGGCTTTTTGGAACAAAAATTATACGAAAGAATTAAAGAATCTTTTGGAACAGAATATTCAATACAATTTACCAAAAGTTGGAAAAGATTCCTGGACGACTGTTTTATCCCTTGGACGCGTTCTAAATCTGATCTAGATACACTACATAAAATCCTAAACGATCTACATCAATATATCAAATTCACTATCGATGAGAATGAAGAAGAATTACCATTTTTGGACTGCCTTATAATAAAGAAAGGGAACACTCTCGTGACAGATATATTCTATAAACCAACTGATAGCAAGGCATATTTATTATTCACATCATGCCATCCCAAACATACCAAAGTTAGCATACCGTTTTCCCTAGCCAGACGACTCAGGACCATAATAACAGAAGATGCAACATTTGAAAAAAGATCGAAAGAACTCAAACAATTCCTCGTTAAGCAAAAATATCCCGAAACACTTATCCAAGCTGGAATAGATAAAGCCAAATCACTGAACCGCATACAACTGATCAACCAAGCACCCAAATCTCAACAAACAAATACTGGTGATACAGCATACGTCAGCACATTCAACCCTCGAAACCCAGAAGCCTTCAATGAACTTCAAAAGGATTTGAATTTGCTCAAACGAGATCAATACATGGGCAAAATACTGGAAAATCTAACAATCATTAAAAGCAAAAGACAACCAGAAAATTTAAAAAGAATTCTTACAAAAGCAAAATTTTCAGAGACACAGGCAACGGCAAAAGTAAAAAAATGTAACCGAAACAACTGCGGGCTTTGTACCCATTTAATAGAAGGAGAACACCATACGTTAAAATGTGGAAAGACAATTAGAGTAAAAGAGAGTATTAGTTGTGACGTCAAAAACGTAATTTACGCATTTATCTGCAGCGGATGTGGAGAAGAATATATCGGGGAAACACAAAACCTACGACAACGGATGACTATACATCGACAACACATCAGGTATCCTTCAGTCCGGATGCTACGTGTCAGTGAACACATTGCAACCTGCTCAACAACGAAACCAAATTTCAGGGTATTCCCAATTTATAAAATGACAACGGACAGCATAGTACTAAGAAGACGAAAAGAGAAAGAACTGATTAACTTTTATAAACCAAAACTAAATTGACATTTTTACGTCACATAGAGTGACGTCCCTTTAATTTCTTTGTTTTGACGTCGACGTAACGTCGTCGTAACGTCATCACTATGTTAATCCTCCTGATGATTTTATAGAAACCGGTTGAGGTTAATTAGATTAAATTTATTTCTTGATAAATACGGCTTGTTGTTGAACTTTTCTACATTTTATACAAAAACCCGTACCGTGGATCTTCTTCCACTGTTTATATATATATATATATATATATATATATATATATATATATATATATATATATATATGGAAGAGATAGGTACAGAACTAACCACAACAAGCACTGACTCCATAACCCGAGATTACGACACGACGCCTAGCTATCCATATCATACACATCAATACATAGAAGCATCCAAAACCTCAATAGAGGAATTTTCAACTGTCTATAATATATGATGTAATTTTATGGATAACATATCTACGGGTTAGGATATTTACATACAACTCTCAGTTTGTATCTACAAGTGATAGGCGCCATATTTATATGGTCTATTATCTATCATTGTGACACTTTCAATCAAATGTTAGCGTTCGAGAAAGTTGCCGGATCTATAAGATTCAGAATTGCGTTATTTGTTATATATATTATTAAAGGGAGATAATGGAAACAATTCAACAGCAAACTTTCTAAGTGTGGGATAGCTTACAGGTTTACCTGTAAGGTATGCATGTTCTGTATAGATTAAATATCATATATGGA
This sequence comes from Fragum sueziense, assembly GCA_963680895.1. NCBI lineage: Eukaryota > Metazoa > Mollusca > Bivalvia > Cardiida > Cardiidae > Fragum > Fragum sueziense. Next base: position 52,256,751 of record OY804604.1, read on the forward strand.
AGATATAGGTACAGAACTAACCACAACAAGCACTGACTCCATAACCCGAGATTACGACACGACGCCTAGCTATCCATATCATACACATCAATACATAGAAGCATCCAAAACCTCAATAGAGGAATTTTCAACTGTCTATAATATATGATGTAATTTTATGGATAACATATCTACGGGTTAGGATATTTACATACAACTCTCAGTTTGTATCTACAAGTGATAGGCGCCATATTTATATGGTCTATTATCTATCATTGTGACACTTTCAATCAAATGTTAGCGTTCGAGAAAGTTGCCGGATCTATAAGATTCAGAATTGCGTTATTTGTTATATATATTATTAAAGGGAGATAATGGAAACAATTCAACAGCAAACTTTCTAAGTGTGGGATAGCTTACAGGTTTACCTGTAAGGTATGCATGTTCTGTATAGATTAAATATCATATATGGAAGAGATAGGTACAGAACTAACCACAACAAGCACTGACTCCATAACCCGAGATTACGACACGACGCCTAGCTATCCATATCATACACATCAATACATAGAAGCATCCAAAACCTCAATAGAGGAATTTTCAACTGTCTATAATATATGATGTAATTTTATGGATAACATATCTACGGGTTAGGATATTTACATACAACTCTCAGTTTGTATCTACAAGTGATAGGCGCCATATTTATATGGTCTATTATCTATCATTGTGACACTTTCAATCAAATGTTAGCGTTCGAGAAAGTTGCCGGATCTATAAGATTCAGAATTGCGTTATTTGTTATATATATTATTAAAGGGAGATAATGGAAACAATTCAACAACAAACTTTCTAAGTGTGGGATAGCTTACAGGTTTACCTGTAAGGTATGCATGTTCTGTATAGATTAAATATCATATATGGAAGAGATAGGTACAGAACTAACCACAACAAGCACTGACTCCATAACCCGAGATTACGACACGACGCCTAGCTATCCATATCATACACATCAATACATAGAAGCATCCAAAACCTCAATAGAGGAATTTTCAACTGTCTATAATATATGATGTAATTTTATGGATAACATATCTACGGGTTAGGATATTTACATACAACTCTCAGTTTGTATCTACAAGTGATAGGCGCCATATTTATATGGTCTATTATCTATCATTGTGACACTTTCAATCAAATGTTAGCGTTCGAGAAAGTTGCCGGATCTATAAGATTCAGAATTGCGTTATTTGTTATATATATTATTAAAGGGAGATAATGGAAACAATTCAACAGCAAACTTTCTAAGTGTGGGATAGCTTACAGGTTTACCTGTAAGGTATGCATGTTCTGTATAGATTAAATATCATATATGGAAGAGATAGGTACAGAACTAACCACAACAAGCACTTTCTCCATAACCCGAGATTACGACACGACGCCTAGCTATCCATATCATACACATCAATACATAGAAGCATCCAAATCCTCAATAGAGGAATTTTCAACTGTCTATAATATATGATGTAATTTTATGGATAACATATCTACGGGTTAGGATATTTACATACAACTCTCAGTTTGTATCTACAAGTGATAGGCGCCATATTTATATGGTCTATTATCTATCATTGTGACACTTTCAATCAAATGTTAGCGTTCGAGAAAGTTGCCGGATCTATAAGATTCAGAATTGCGTTATTTGTTATATATATTATTAAAGGGAGATAATGGAAACAATTCAACAGCAAACTTTCTAAGTGTGGGATAGCTTACAGGTTTACCTGTAAGGTATGCATGTTCTGTATAGATTAAATATCATATATGGAAGAGATAGGTACAGAACTAACCACAACAAGCACTGACTCCATAACCCGAGATTACGACACGACGCCTAGCTATCCATATCATACACATCAATACATAGAAGCATCCAAAACCTCAATAGAGGAATTTTCAACTGTCTATAATATATGATGTAATTTTATGGATAACATATCTACGGGTTAGGATATTTACATACAACTCTCAGTTTGTATCTACAAGTGATAGGCGCCATATTTATATGGTCTATTATCTATCATTGTGACACTTTCAATCAAATGTTAGCGTTCGAGAAAGTTGCCGGATCTATAAGATTCAGAATTGCGTTATTTGTTATATATATTATTAAAGGGAGATAATGGAAACAATTCAACAGCAAACTTTCTAAGTGTGGGATAGCTTACAGGTTTACCTGTAAGGTATGCATGTTCTGTATAGATTAAATATCATATATGGAAGAGATAGGTACAGAACTAACCACAACAAGCACTGACTCCATAACCCGAGATTACGTCACGACGCCTAGCTATCCATATCATACACATCAATACATAGAAGCATCCAAAACCTCAATAGAGGAATTTTCAACTGTCTATAATATATGATGTAATTTTATGGATAACATATCTACGGGTTAGGATATTTACATACAACTCTCAGTTTGTCTACAAGTGATAGGCGCCATATTTATATGGTCTATTATCTATCATTGTGACACTTTCAATCAAATGTTAGCGTTCGAGAAAGTTGCCGGATCTATAAGATTCAGAATTGCGTTATTTGTTATATATATTAGTTAAAGGGAGATAATGGAAACAATTCAACAGCAAACTTTCTAAGTGTGGGATAGCTTACAGGTTTACCTGTAAGGTATGCATGTTCTGTATAGATTAAATATCATATATGGAAGAGATAGGTACAGAACTAACCACAACAAGCACTGACTCCATAACCCGAGATTACGACACGACGCCTAGCTATCCATATCATACACATCAATACATAGAAGCATCCAAATCCTCAATAGAGGAATTTTCAACTGTCTATAATATATGATGTAATTTTATGGATAACATATCTACGGGTTAGGATATTTACATACAACTCTCAGTTTGTATCTACAAGTGATAGGCGCCATATTTATATGGTCTATTATCTATCATTGTGACACTTTCAATCAAATGTTAGCGTTCGAGAAAGTTGCCGGATCTATAAGATTCAGAATTGCGTTATTTGTTATATATATTATTAAAGGGAGATAATGGAAACAATTCAACAGCAAACTTTCTAAGTGTGGATAGCTTACAGGTTATATATATATATATATACGAAAAAGTCCAGAAACCTGGGTCAAGAAATTATAAAAAAAACAAATAAAACTATTGTCAATTTTAAGATCCTTTTATTTCGCAACCGGTTTCTATTAAATCATCAGGCGATGATTTAATAGAAACCGGTTGCGAAATAAAAGGATCTTAAAATTGACAATAGTTTTATTTGTTTATATATATAATATATATATATATATATATATATATATATATACGTCAGAATTTTAAACTGCTGCCATTTTATTGTCAGAATTGTAAACTTCTGCCATTTTATTGTCAGAATTGTAAACTCCTGATGAAGACTTGCATAGAGTCGAAATTGGATTCCAATCGGGTTTAAATATATAATTTGAATCCTTTTATACCGTTTGAACATATTTAATTTTTCTCACATCTATATATATATATATATACGAAATAACGTCAATTTAATACCTCCCTTACACGACGTCAATATAACGTCGTAACGTTAACAACGTCATTTAACGTTAACACTCTTGAAAATCATGTTTAACATGTGAAACCGGTTGAGTTAGATAATTAAACAAATATGTAAATTGGCAGAATCCTTCGACTATTTCTTTTTTTCCCTATATATATATATATATATATATATACATATATATATATATATATATATATATATATATATATATATATATATATATATATATATATATATCAGATTTTCTTATAACACTGATGAGGCGATCACTTTTCATATTTGGTAATTACTAAAATAATGATTTATACCATTCATTCATTCTCAGTTCTAATGTGTAAGACTAAAAAAATCTTGGGTGTGATATTTCATGAAAAACGACTTTCCAAGATAGACAGAGACATATACTCATTCCATATACTGGTTTCTTTGTCACCAGAGTGATATGGGTCTGGCGAAAGCGACGTCAACATGAAAAAGCCATGTTCCCTTTTTAGTTCTGTCTGCATATTTCAAAAGGATACCATTGACACTGCTAAATATATTGACTGTTTTCCGATTGCTTTCTGTATTGCGCAATTAATGGACCTTTGCACGTCAATGTGCACCATAGAGCATGGCCCCTAAAGTCCACCATATTAAATATTATTAGTACATATTTACATTTTCTGACAGACGACGTCTCGCTCAAATTAAACATGCCAGTAATGAATGTTTGACGCGTGTATGCTACTAGAAAGTAGTTTAAGTTTTGCTTGCAAACTGCATTGTCGTGTTTTGCACGTTTTATTTTCCAGCGTAGGACAACATAAAGCATACAAAAGATATGCCAACCTTTTTGTTAATACATAGGTTGTGTTCCTGTTGCTCGTTACAATCAGGTTTATTGCCCAAAACCATGTCAAAGTGCACCAAAGAGCATTATTATACTTATATTATAATAAAAGTACAATTCAAATCTTAGATATGCGAAAATGTAATCACAAGACATTACAACAAATTTTGGAAAAGAAATACCGGACAACCGGACAACCGGAAGTACAGAAGACATACCAAGGCTGCTGAGGCGTCTAGCATGAGACATGCGATCTTCCTAGGTAGCTACATTAGAATGATGGCTCGTTATCAAGCAGGGCCATTGCCGCAAGGATGTCACGTCTCGTACTTCCAGTTTACCTTTCTGATGTGAACATTTGGACGTGAGGTGGCCCTTGTCAATATGCAATTGAGTCATTTTCGAGTCAAAGGTTGTCGATGAAATTTTAGATATCTTTTTGAAAAAACATGTTTATTTTTCCTTTTTGAAATTTTTAAGCTCCCATAAATAATGTGAATTGGGTTATATAAAGTCACATTCCGAGTCAGTTTAGGAGATCTGTTAAGTGTAATGCCTGTCGAGTGGCCAATATGTTCCTGTTGTTTTAGAACAGTCAATCGGTATTATTTCATTGACACATAGTGATATGACGAACAGATCGATGGATTATCGTTAGGAATCAGAAATGTTTTTTTTTTTTGGGGGGGGGGGGAATCAAGGCCTGCTCACCAGGAAATTATACAAATAATAATTTGAAAAAAGTGTGATACCATGAGAAAGTAACATAATGAATGTATCCTTGTAAAAAAGCACGTTTATAGCATGCTTGATCCTGGTCTTTGGATATAATCCCGTATATGCGTTTAACCCTATTCCGGACTTTTGGGGTATTGGGGTTTTGTTTATATCTTTGGTGTCATTTGAAAAGCTGCATCATTTATAATTTATGTAATCTATACAACCAATCGATGATTCTTGGCACAAAATATTGTCCAGGTACACTGGACGGTTTTCATAATATATCCGAAAAGACGCCTGTGGTCCATTGGTCCCCATTTGCGGTTCTCTGGAATCCATATAGGAATATATGGACAATATTGAACATACTACAATATTTTCCCACTTTAACTGAACTAGGAATATACTCTGTTGTACACATTATAAAAATAAAATGTGTTTGGACTGGAGGTTACTTACCTAAATGTGTAAGGATAATAAGAGGCCCAATATGGCCTTCATCGTTTACTTCAGAGTATATTGAGGCTTTGAATATATTTGGTATCTTCTGTCTCGTCACATACCAACTAAATACAACCAATTTACATTGAAGGAAGGCAACTTAAAGTCTTGCTACCATGAAACATAAACATTTTTTTATTTAAGGTCTATATAATATGGTTTGTCTGGAGAAAATGGGCGATATTTCATTCCTTGTGTAAATGATATTTTATTTCCCAAAATAAAGATCAATTTTATGTTTTCACTACAGTTTGATGTCTGTTAGTTGAGAGCACTGAATCAATTCTGCACGCCAAATTTCGAAGTCCTTAGTCAATTCTTTTAGGAAACGTAGATTGTTCAATATTTCATTATTTGTCTCTATACACGTATGAGATCCGAAACCTAAATCTGCCACCCCACAACATAGGGACATTTCATTGTTTGGTGTTTTAGAAGTGGACCATAAGATAACTCTACAAACCGAATTTCAAAGCCCTAGAGCACATGGTTCGGGAGTATTATTTTCTAGAAAAATTCATTTTTTGTCTCTATATGACATCAGATACCCCACAACATAGGAAAAAAGTTCATTTTCCCACAATATCTTGACATAAAAGGTAGAGAACTTTCAGAAGATGCTACATACAATCTGTAAAGACTCAAGGCCTTGTGCTTTGGGGGAAAATGATTTTTTTTGTAATTTGTAACAGATGGGTAGGTGAACAGACCGACAGACAGACAGAAGAATGACAGTGTACGATCAAAGTACATTATCCTTGGCACTTTGTGTCAAGATAAGCTAGCAAATAAATGTAATTTAACAATTCTCATTGACAAACTATTCGCATGTTTCCTGCATTTCTGTATTGGAGACCCCAATTGAACTTTAACGCAAGTTTAAGTCACTGCCCTGAATAGGGTTAAGGTAATATACAGTAATTTTATCTGTAGAAATATGATAAGTTTGTTGTTTTCTCAACAATGTATTACCTGACAATATTTGTTAGAATTTAAGGGTGAGTAAGTACAAGTCCATTTATCCTCAAAGGCGATGAGAGCTGGTTTACCCTTTCCCAAACAAGGCCTGGATTTGACGTTACTCATAGAGTTGGTTTGGCAAACATTGAGACAAAAGAAGAACATGCTGATAATCAGCATGTTCTCCTTGTGTCTCAATATTTTCTGTGCTATATCATACACAAATCCGGGCTTTATCGATGTTAATTTTGTTGTCTGCAGCATTTTTCAAATTGGAATACTCCACACTGTTGCCGTTTGGGAAAGGGTTAATTAGGCTTGTTTCTTTCATGCTCATTGTAATGTTAGCCACATCAAAATATATTTCATTAAAAATTCATGTTGTAATGAAATTAATTGTTCTTTTACACGACATTTTCAACTAAAGAAATGGCCTTTCTTTTGAAAGTTTAAAGTTCCGTAAAGGCTGAAATTGATCGAAAGATCTCAATGAAAGTTGGATATGTTGTAGACAGTGATAAAAACAGTATACTTTAACATTTATGTGAGTCTAATAAGCTGACTAGTTTTTAACTTTTCAATGATCTTTGTGGTTAAATATCCATTCCAACAATATTCTTAAAAAGCTTATTAACTTTGAAATATCAAAACGGTAACAAATTGACCATTTTTTTCATGATATATTATTGCATAACATGAACAAAATAGTTTGTTTACCCTTAACATATTCATATCTCGAAAACATAAATAAATGTTGTCTTTATCCGTGTGTAATCCAGAAGAAATTTAGGACAACGTTTAAGGACAGATCCTCCATTTATTTCCTACGGTAAGATTTGTTTCATTTTTTCTGTACTGATATTTAAATATATGATAAGTAAAAAATGACTTAAAAACTATAGGTCACCAAGCGAATTAAAAATTTATTGGATTTCAAGGGAGACTCTCTTGTCTAAAATTGCAAAAATGAGGTGTCACTTAACTACCGACAAAGAAGTTGTTCGAAATGAATAGGATTACTTAAATAAGTCTTTATTGTGTTCAATATGTTTTATTCTGTCTTAATGAGTATCAATTTGGGAAAATTTGGTGATGATTTTGAAATTTTTAGTTAAACATTCTCTCAAAAGTAGCTGAAATTGCTCTTTTTTCGCAACGTTTCTGATAATAAGAAATATTCCAGCGGTAAGAATTTTTCTTTTTTAGTATAGACATAGTGCTTGTTCATAAGACAAAAAAGAAAAAAATATATCAAACCAAGCGTTTTTCTCAGTTATAAATAAAATTTGGTTTACTTTGTGCAGCTCTGTCCGAAGTTGTTTCACTACTTTTATCCATTTTCTTTCTTATTACCAGCTTTAGATAATAAAAAGTGTCATCTTTTGTGCCCATCTGAAGCGGACTAGCTCATAAAGACACCACTTTGCTTTTGTTGCTCCATTTCCTATCGCTAACGCCACATGTTGAACGCGTAACACAAAGCGAAATGTACCATCCGAGTACTATTACACTTTAATTGACCAAACAGAGAAAACTGAAATAACCGAAAAGGGTCTTGTCATTTATCAACCAAACATTAATTAAATGTAAAAAATAAATTTGCTGAAAAGGCCAATTACTGAAACAGCTTTATTTCGTTATTTAGAATATGCGCAGTAAGTTGTGTAGTAACAACTGGAGGATCTGTCCTTAAATGCTATTAAAAAAATGATTTAGCATTAATAAATGTTTTTCTTGGCAAATAGATCTATGAGCAATTTGAAATGTAAAACCATGTCCTTGATATGCAGCTGCGGCCGTTTGTGACATACTCCATGTTTAGCCAATATCGACCACTTTAAAGGCTTTTTTTTATTTCTTAAATATTTCAGCAAATCTTTAAGAATCGATGGTCTCTTGAAATATCGATTCTGAATGGTTGAATAAATTGTTGCTTGAAACATTACTTCTTACTGCACACGGCACGCATAGAATTAACGAATTCAATGACTTTTGAAGACATCCGAAATTTCATCGGACAGGGCTGTATTATGTCCACAAATACAAAAGTTATTACCCGTCACGCTAAATAGGACCTTATCAGGAGTAGATAAATCCACATTTTGACAATCTAGATAGACTCAGCACAGGTCAACTAAATCCCGTATGCTAAACGTGAATAAACAGTAAGATAGGGAAAACATTCCGGATTTAGACAATTACATTCAAGTGAAAAGTGTTGGCCCCGGTCTTGCTGTGAAGACTGCTCGGACTGTGTTGACTGACAAGGGTCGATATTTTTCACACTTCCTATAAGGTCCCTTTTAGCGTGATGGGTCACAAATATATTTTCAGCTTTTTTGTATGTTTGACAATCTAGCATGGGTTATTTTAACAAAAGAATTGTCATCAATCGTAGCTCGCAAAATCGAAGTGTCTACAAGTGTGTTGTTTCAGAAAATTTAAAGAAAAAATGTTAATTAAGTGTTGAAACATTTTAAGGGAAACATCTTCGGACTATTTTTACAGTTCCCGCCATAAAGGAACGTGCGTATCTTAAACACAAATTTGATTTGTAGAAAAACACAGTGGATCATCACATGACCCAGGGATTAGATAATCTATAATACTTCTATTAATACTTGACTAATTTGAAATCGGTTTGAAACAGAAGATGGCGAGAAATACTAGGAATAAGTTGAATTTTAGTGGATTTTCAAAAGTTCAGCTGAATAAATATATAAATAATGTCAAACAAAATCTTTGTTGATGTTCAATAGTTTTTTATCGGGTAATCCAGCTAATGTGTGACGTTTGTCTACCTTTTCTGCTTCAACCCAAAAACAAAGGATGGGTTGCATGAATGGTTCAAAAATGCCCAAGGAATAGATTTTCTTTTAATTTTGTGAATTGATAGGGTTATATGATATCTTCCATTTGTATGTGTTAAAAATTTGATAAGGCCCTACTTTTGAAGAAAATGGCTAACAATCTGAGTGAGGTAAATTAACATGAAAAGCAAATTTTTAATTTGAAATTTAAAGACTTTTTCTGTATAGGTCAGATCGAATTGAAATTTTGCATATACGTTCAATATACATGTACTAAGGTCAGATGATTTTTGGAATGATTAATGATGTTTATCAGTTTGTTAATTTTCTGTATTCTTCCTTCATTCAATCTCAGATTTTGTTTTACTGAACTGTCTCTACAACATTTAATTTTGTATGGATTGATATGATTTTTTGTGAACATGATTCTATATGATATAACTAAAAGTGTACATACTTTGGGTCAAACCTGTTGCAGAGAACTAAAGTTATTTGACCTTGGCCTTCAAAGGTTATTCTAAAATACTAAATTTTAAGATTTTGGGCTATGATTTATTATGAAAATTGGTATATAACGTTAATTTTAAACAAAAGTAGTTATTTTCATAATATCTTAGTTGTAATTACTTAGTTCAGTTGAAAATTCACTATTGATACTGACTTTAACGCACATAATAACAAGGAATTTTGAAAGGGCAAGTGGACAATTTCAATTTTTCAATAGTCATTATGTTTTGTATGCCAAGGTCAATGTTGACTATGAAATTAGCATTAAACAAGCTTAAAACAGCAAGAATGTTATACATGTGACTTCATTTATTGAAATATACTTTTATAAGCCTATTTCTATATCAAAATATAACTGCAAATTATAAAAGTGACTTTTTATAATGACATTTGAAGGTACAGGTCAAATAACTTTGGTTATTTGCAATAGATTTAATCAAAACTTAAAACATATTTAGTTACATCATATAGGATCATATTCACAAAACATCATGTCATTTCAAACACAGGTAAACGCTGTAGAGATAGTTTTGTAAAGTAAGTACATTAAAAGAAAATCAAAAAACCAACAACATGATTAATAATTACAAACATCTTCTTTCCCTAGTACATTGAAAGTACATGCAAAAGTTCAATTCGATCTGATCTATCCAAAAAAGGAGTTTATCTTCAACGAAAAAAATGCTTCTCATGACAATTTACCCCACCCACTTTGTTACACATTATCTCCAAAAAGCCTTCGACAGATTTTTACACGTACAAATTAAAGACATTATGTAACCTTATCAATTCACAGAATTTAAAGAGAATCTATTTTTCAACCCTTGCGCAACATCCTTTTTCAAGTTTAAACAAAAATGTAGAATACATTCTGAAATGATTTTATCACCTATTTAGTCACCATGAAAATGATCCATCTCTTGTATCAGATTATACGTATAAAGGGTTATATAATATTTGAGCCAGGATCTAGAAAAGGGACCCTTAAAGCATTCTGGTAAACCGAGGTAAGTTCGTGGTTAAATATAGTCAAATGGATCCAGTCCGCTAACTTCCAAAAGCTACATGTCATACACACGCTACTTAAGAACAACATGGTTCATGATTGGATCGCGTGTACACGCATGCTGATCTTGAACCATGTTGGGCCAAAAACATTAAAACACTTTTATTCCAAAGTTTGGTTCATATAAATCTAGATATATTAAAGTGTATTATTTTCGTTTCGTATTGTTTGTATTTGTTGTCTTTCTGTCATATCTAAGTTTATAAATGTTGTATTTCAGGCGCAGTGGCACATGCGTTGAAACAAAACTACGAGATACTCAAAACGTAACCAAGGCCAAGAGCACACCATGAATATAAACAAAAACATTCGCTATATGCTGTTCTGTGTCATATTTGTCAATATTCTATTAACAGTGAATTATCTTACTAAAGTTAATAGACAAAGCGATCGCTCAATTGGTTGGAATAAAACTAATGGACAGAGTAATTCTGAGATAAGAGCGCATATGGTAAATACAAGATTACGGTCCAACCATTCATCTGGATATGGAACATGTAATCTTGGAGCTTATGATTTAAAGTTGGACACTAAACCAATGTACTACGATTATTTTACACATAATTATTCGCTTGACAGGGAACCAGTAAGATCTGCGTTAAGCGATAGCACCGCAAAGCGTTTCTGCGACAACAAAATGGTGTCGTATGGCAACAATGTCGTTATCTTACACGACGTCGTTATGTTTCCGAAAGAACGAAGTGATACCGGTGTGATTGGAGGAGAGAAAGTGATTAAGGTACTGAACCAAGACGAGAATAAAGAACATTACCAGTACAAAAGTGGTTTCATGAAGTTAAATTGTTCAAAGGACAGTGTAAAATTAGGCAAAAGAGAACAAAGTGATAAGTGGTTAAAAAGCGTAAAATATGAAGGTACAGATATAGCATCAGACAATGTAGAGACTGTTCACAATTTTGTAATCGCCATAGAAAGAGCGGACTATGCAAACTTATACAATTGGGCAGTGGAAGTGTTCAACACATTTCTTATGATGATCAAATTCAACGTACAACCCGAAGAAATGTCCGTACTTTTTCTTGATGCACATCCGTATTCCCCGCTGGATCTTGTTTGGAAAGAAATATTCGGACCGATTCAAAGAATCGGACAACTACAACGTCCGACTATGTACAAACATCTTGTATTTACATTTGAAGAATGGCACTCGCCAGTGGCAAACTATAATGAAAAAACTTTTGGAGAAACAGAGGAATATAGATCATTTGTCCTGTCTCGTAACGGCATTAACACGCAGGCCCCTAAACTTGCCTGTCCTAAAATGAAAATTACATTCATAATCAGAAGAGATGCGGTTTATCACCCAAGAAACACTTTGGGAAAGCTTGAAAGAAAAATATTCAACGAAGCTGAAATAATCGAGGGACTTATGAAAGCATTTCCCGATGCCTGTGTTCAGGCATTTATGTTAGAGACACTTCCATTTTATCTACAACTTGAGATCATAAGTCAGACAGACCTATTAATAGGTATGCATGGAGCTGGTTTGAGTCACATGTTGTTTCTTCCGCAACATGCCGCAACTCTAGAACTGTTTCCGAAAGGATATAAGATAAACAGACCCCATTGCGCAATTTACCAAGGGTTTGCAAGATGGCGGGGTCTTAAATATGACTCATGGGAAAACTCTGATTCCGCAATGGAAATGCCTCACCATTATACGATATTGCCCGTAGATATTGTTGTGAACAAAGCTAAAGGTCTTGTTGATAAACTATGTAAATCGTGAATTTTGTGTCATTCAATCCTACTTCAAACACAGCATCGCTTTGACATCTGACGCGTTCTTTAGAGCGATATTTTTTCAGATTATTAAGATGTTTCAGATAAAGCGTTCTTAAGAACTAGATTCTTACCGAGGCGTTCCAAATGCTCAATACTTCATACAAATGACGTAATTATAACGTTATTTGTACGAAGTATTAAGCATTATCATGGTATTATGGAGCAGTCGAAACAACTCGGTCAACTTTTCTACAGACTTGACCGAGGGTTTCCGCATGAATTATAGAGTGATGGAGCCTCCCATTGATCGACCTAAACATTTTGATCTAAAGAACGCTTTATCTTAAAATATCTTAAGAAACCTCAAGATATCTTAAGAAAAATCTCTCTGTAAAGAAGGCGCCTCTGGGCAAGTATAACACATGTGACCAAAAAGTGACACCACAAAATGTTACAGAATATCGTCCAGAATTATCAAAAAGTAAAGCTAAATATATATTCTAAATTGTTAAGCGGTGCATAAATTATACTTTAAATCTATGTTTGGTAATTTCTAGCTTAAAGTGTGTACATAATCTTTTATAATGACAACAAAAAAGCGTTCACTTCTCACGGCATATATATTGCACAATATGAGAAATCGAAATTTACAAAATACTACATAGTAGAGAGAGAAGGCATTTGTCTTCCTTAAAAATGTGAGTGGTAGATTTTAGCTGAATAGACAAAAATGAGAACACATTAAAAGTTAAGTGCGTCACTCCTGACATCAGAGGGTTATTGTATAGAACAACATCCACATCTAAACCAGTAAAGATAAGATTAAAAAGTTATGTTCAGATAATGATGCGCACGTTGTTATATGTATATAAAGTGCTTATTGCAGTATCCTGTCACTGTCTCTTTATTACCATAGCTTAGAAACCTGGTACTAGTGAAAAATGTCAAAGAAAAAGCGTTTCAATCCTGTCATTTTTGACATGTTTTTATAATGTATCTTTTTTAGTAGCGAAGCAATTTTTTTTAACTTTGGTACCCAGTATATAGACACAATAACACATCCTTTTAGCATTGATTGGATTGATCATGTTCCTTTGTTACAGCAGAGGCAAGTAAAAAGTGAAGGTTCGCATTTCTTCAAACGTGCCCACCTTATTTAAAAGGTTTGGGAAACATCATACATGTCCTATAAAAACGTGTTATAGCTGATAAATGAGTTAAAAAGGATGTCACAATCTGTTTCTCTCCTTGTTCTAGAAATATTTGCTAAACAAATAGATTAACTACTTTTAATATGTGATCCATCTTCGCAAGCTAAGGGTGACATTTCGTGACGACATAACGTCGTTTCTGTTTTCACCCTTGGCGTATTTAGTCCGATTTTTTAAGTGTCCTGGAAAGCTTTTTCATTGGTTCCAGCGAATTGGTTGCATTTGCAACTCAAAAACGCGAAGATTGGCGATTTGTCCTAAGAAATGCACTGCAATAGACATAAATTCGCTCTCTTTAATCGACGAATTATTATACTTTCGACAACTCGACTAAAGAAGCAGCTAACTTTCACCTTATCTGTATGACGTATGACGCGAAAGACAACGCGCGTGATCAATAATGGACGAAGTAGAGTATATAACAAGCAGGACGAATCGCTAGGCAGCGCTTCGCAATTTCAAGAAAATCGGACTAAATCCGCCAAAGGTGAATACAAACATAGGTGGGTTCAACCTTGGCTAGCGAAGATCCACTCTACCGAGTTTGTCTCCGTATTTGTGAATCTTTCCCAGCTGATAGCATTGTGTTTTAAAAAATACTGACAATCTGTATATCATTGAAAACATATGAACGTATTTGCATTTGCAACTTAAAAACGCAAGGATAGGCGATTTTGCCTAAGAATTTCACTGCAATAGTCAGGAATTCCCCATCAATAATGGACGAAATAACGTAAACAATCAGCAGAATAACCGCTAGGCGGCACTTCGCGATTTCAAGAAAATCGGACTAAATCCGCCAAGGGTGAATACAACAATAGGGGGGTTCAATCTTGGCTAGCGAAGATGTATGTGACCCATCAAGCTAAAAGGGTCCTTATCATAAGACCAAAAATTCAGATTTTGATGAACTGATGAGACTCATTACAGGTCAACCAGATACCTTATTTGACAAATGAACGTAAAGTAAGATGGCGAAAACATTACAGATTTAGATAATTACATAAAAGTGAAAAGTATCGGCCCTAGTCTGGCTGCGCGAACTGCGAAGACTGACTAGTGTCGATATATTTCACTCTTACTATAAGGCCCCCTTTAGTGTGATAAATTGATTTGCCGTTTACAACACTTTTGAAGTCTAAAATTACAAAACGATTAATCGACACTCAAGTGGAAAAGAACACTGGCTTTTACCAACAAAGACGAAATATGTAGAAAATGGTTTCACATTTTAAAGTACCATTGTGTGGGTGGGATATTTTAGTAATTTTGACGATATACAAGAGGGCATTACTGTTGAATCTGTGAAACGGGTGTTTTCATATTGGAAATCATAAAACCTGCAAACCTTTTGCAGTAAAAATATTTAAAAATGCCTTGAAATGAGGAGAATGCGTTATTTTCAAAATTGTAAAGTTACTTTTGCGTTTGAGTATATTTTCTGAATACAAACACATAATATAATATTTTTATCAAATTGAAAAGTGACAAAATTTAAAAGCCGTGTTTCAGGCATGACTTTCTACATAGCTAGCGTTATTCTGTTCCCACAATGCTTCCAATCGTACCTTTTAGTTTATATTTAGCTGTGTCACTATAACATAGTATTTTGCATATCTATGTCCCTTTTCCATGAAACTTGGATGTATGCTTTTTGCAAGTGTCAGTCAGTCGGCCGGTTGTTTGGTCGGACTGTCGGTCCGTAGACCGAACCTTGTCTAGAGCATTTCACGTGAAGTATCAATTAAAAATAAAATCATGAAACTTCAAAGTTGAAAAGATATGATTTTGGAGAGATGCAATGCAAAAGAATCTTTATTTTGTCTATCCTTTTTTGAGTAATTGCGCCTAATTGATTCCATTCTTAGTTATTTTCGATACCCGGCCGCGGCTAATACCCTTTCTGACAAAATTGTCACCCACTAATGGGTTTGAAATCGTTAACCTAAGTGGGCGAGCAGCTGGAGGCTCAGTAAGGGTGTTGTGGTAGTACTGGTTTGAGAAACAACAGGAATCCATGGGTAGGTGCTCCAGCCGCCGCGATATGACCCTGGTAGTTGAAAACGGCGTAAAACCCCAATAAACTCAAACTTAGTTATTTTCCAGAGCATAACTCAAAGAGTAGTAGGTTACGATCAAGACACTTCAAATGTGAATATATAATATCGAGAGGTGCAGAGCACAAAACTCGTTACTATTCCGAAAAAATCTTTTGGGTTACTGCTCTTTGTTGATATTCATACATAGTCTTTTTCCGGGACTTAAAGTGACATTTCAGAATTGTTTGTCATAAATATTACTTTTATTTTTATCTGAAACAGCATATTTCCTTATGAAAATTCTGAAAATTTCAAGCCAAAATATTGCACCGTTTACGAGAAATTTATATTTTTGTGTCAAAATTGAACAAATTGTTGTGGACAACAGTTCGGATTTATATGCAATTTATCGATTATGTGTCAACTTTAAATGCGCGTATCTCGCTTACTGGCAACAACTAAAAAAACTAATAGTATTTATACTCATTAGAATACCCAAACTTGGCATCAAGACATACTTTAAAAAATTGAAATCGGAATGAAATGTCCCTTTAACTCAAGAGGTTTGTAGAGCAGAATCACGAAACTTAATAAGTGAATATGTTGTGCCGATTTTAAGATTTTTGCCTAAATTCGAAATTGGGCATGCCCAATTTCGAAATTGGGCACGGAACTTTGCCCAATTTCGAATTTGGCCATCCATTTTCGAAATTATGATTCAGTAAGTTCCGTGTGTCATGCAGAACTATTTCTGTCGATCTTTTTCGACGATTTATTGATAATTGAATCATACAACGCCCGAAATATTAATATTATTTACCGTTTACTGCGAAACTGTCATGCAGAACTATTTCTGTCGATTTATTCTCGTTTTCTTTGCTCACCGATTTATCAAT
This sequence comes from Fragum sueziense, assembly GCA_963680895.1. Taxonomy (NCBI): domain Eukaryota; kingdom Metazoa; phylum Mollusca; class Bivalvia; order Cardiida; family Cardiidae; genus Fragum; species Fragum sueziense. Next base: position 52,273,618 of record OY804604.1, read on the forward strand.
TATAAATCGAACAACGACATAATGATTGTATTAAGGTTTACTTTGATTTTTGATACTTCCTACGTACTCGTTGCTGCCGCGGATCCAGGATTTCTGTGATGGGGTTCGAATTTACAAATAGAGAGGTTGGTTTTCCAAGTATTACACAATTTTGACTGGGTTTCTGCATTGAAATGAAATAATCAGGCTGCGGTGACAGTGGCAGATCCAGAGGGGGTGCGAGAGTCAAACGAACCTCCTCTGAATCCTGATTATTTCAATTTCATGTAGAAGTTCGGTCAGAGTTCTGTAATGATAAGAGAACGGACCACCTATTTTTAATTTCGAACCCCCTAACAAAGTCTGGATCCGCCACTGAGAGGGGTTTCCTTTGAGCCTCGAAAACTCCCCTACCCATTGGATACGCCACTGTATTGTAAACGTGTACACCAGAATGTAAAAACTTCATCTGCGGGTCCCAGTCGATATAAAAATCCAGTCTATTTTAAAACGAAAATACAGTGCCATTCATGGAAAAACGAAACCTCAATCCTGGTGTATAGATATTTATCTACATACGAGAAAGAAATACGGCAACATTTTATCTGAATTTTCTTATAGAATTAGGTCAAAAGGATAAATGATGTCATCATGACGTTGCGAGGTCGTACTGTAAGCGGAAGCATGCGTACTTATTAGAATAATTATAATAGTATAAGATCCATTTCTCGCTCTGATTTTATTATCATTATTGTTCCAATGCATTTAAGCCGGGCATTAAATCATCAATTTACCAATCATTAATCTATCATATATCATATTTAATTTCAAATGCAATATACACTTTTTGGGTATTTTTTATCAATTTAAAAAGTGGGCCTTTTTGAACTGGGCTTTTTTGGTCATTTACACTAGGACTAGGCATTTCTGGTTACAGACCATATACCCTTGCCGGCACGGTGGGACAAATTGTCTGGTTAAGTAGAGTCGGTCACATGTTCTGACCAGCATAAAGGAGGGATCGGTTGGTTTGGCTAGGTTGATTGCTTGTGCTGGCTGGCATTGTGGGAGGGGATCAATTAGTTTGTCTAGGTTGGTCGCTTGTTCTGGCGGGCATGGTGGGAAGGATCGGTTTGTTCGGCTGAGTCGGTCGCTTGTTCTGGCCAGCACGGTGGGATGGATTGGTTTCTTTGGCTGGGTCGGTCACTAGTTTTGGCCAGCATGGTGGGAAAGATCGGTTTGTTCTGCTGGGACGGTCGCTTGTTCTGGCCAGCATGGTGGGAACGATTGGTTTCTGGCCATCATGGTGGGACAGATCGGCTTGTTCGGAAAGGTCAGTTGCTTGTTCTGGCCATCATGGTGGGATGGATCGGCTTGTTCGGAAAGGTCAGTCGCTTGTTCTGGCCAGCACGGTGTGACTGATCGGCTTGTTCGGAAAGGTCGGTCGCTTGTTCTGGCCAGCATGGTGGGATGGATCGGCTTGTTCGGAAAGGTTGGTCGCTGGTTCTGGCCAGTATGGTGGGACGGATCGGCTTGTTCGGAAAGGTTGGTCGCTGGTTCTGGCCAGCACAGTGGGACAGACCGGCTTGTTAGGAAAGGTCAATCGCTTGTTCTGGCCAGCACAGTGGGGCGGATCGGCTTGTTTGGAAAGGTTGGTCACTTGTTCTGGCCAGCACGATGGGAAGGATTGCCTTGTTCGGCTGAGTTGGTCGCTTGTTCTGGCCAGCATGGTGGGACGGATCGGCTTGTTTGGAAAGGTTGGTCGCTTGTTCTGGCCAGCATGGTTGGACGGACCGGCTTGTTCGGAAAGGTTGGTCGCTTGTTCTCGCCAGCATGATGGGATGGATCGGCTTGTGCGGAAAGGTCGGTCGCTGGTTCTGGCCAGCACGGTGGGACAGATCGGCTCGTTCGGAAAGGTCGGTCGCTTTTTCTGGCCAGCATGGTGGGATGGATCGGCTTGTTCGGAAAGGTTGGTCGCTTGTTCTGGCAAGCATGGTGGGATGGACTGGCTTGTTGGGAAAGATCGGTCACTTGTTCTGGCCAGCACGGTGGGACGGATTGGCTTGTTCGGAAAGGTCGGTTGCTTGTTCTGGCCAGCACGATGAGAAGGATTGGCTTGTTCGGCTGAGTTGGTTGCTTGTTCTGGCCAGTATTGTGGGACGGATCGGCTTGTTCGAAAAGGTTGGTCGCTGGTTCTGGCCAGTATGGTGGGATAGACTGGCTTGTAAGGAAAGGTCAGTCGCTTGTTCTGGCCAGCACAGTGGGGCGGATCGGCTTGTTTCGAAAGGTCGGTCGCTTGTTCTGGCCAGCAGGATGGGAAGGATTGCCTTGTTCGGCTGAGTTGGTCGCTTGTTCTGGCCAGCATGGTGGGACGGATCGGCTTGTTCGGAAAGGTTGGTCGCTTGTTATGGCCAGCATGGTGGGACGGACCAGCTTGTTCGGAAAGGTTGGTCGCTTGTTCTGGCCAGCATGGTGGGATGGATTGGCTTGTGCGGAAAGGTTGGTCGCTGGTTCTGGCCAGCACGGTGGGACAGATCGGCTTGTTCGGAAAGGTCGGTCGCTTGTTCTGGCCAGCATGGTGGGATGGATCGGCTTGTTCGGAAAGGTCAGTCGCTTGTTCTGGCCAGCATGGTGGGACGGATCGGCTTGTTTGGAAAGGTCGGTCGCTTGTTCTGGCCAGCATGGTGGGACGGATCGGCTTGTTCGGAAAGGTCGGTCGCTTGTTCTGGCCAGCACGATGAGAAGGATTGGCTTGTTCGGCTGAGTTGGTTGCTTGTTCTGGCCAGTATTTTGGGACGGATCGGCTTGTTTGGAAAGGTCGGTCGCTTGTTCTGGCCAGTACGATGGGAAGGATTGGCTTGTTCGGCTGAGTTGGTCACTTGTTCTGGCCAGCATGGTGGGACGGATCGACTTGTTCGGAAAGGTTGGTCGCTTGTTCTGGCCAGCATGGTGGGACGGATCGGCTTGTTCGGAAAGGTCGGTCGCTTGTTCTGGCCAGCATGGTGGGACGGATCGGCTTGTTCGGAAAGGTCGGTCGCTGGTTCTGGCCAGCACGGTGGGAAGGATTGGCTTGTTTGGCTGAGTTGGTTGCAAGTTCTGGCCAGCATGGTGGGAAGGATGGGCTTGTTTGGCTGGGTCGGTCACTAGTTCTGGCTAGCATTGTAGGAAGGAGCGGCTTGTTTGGCTGTTTTGGCAGCCCTTAAATATACAGTTTGACCTCTACAGCTTATTGAGCAGGGAAAAATGCAGGGAAAATGCTGAATATGGTATTTTTCACAGAAAGGGCATCCCCTGTTTAAATGGTTTTACAATCAGCTCACTATTTTTAGTTAGATCTAGTTATCTTGAAAGTCTAAATGAAATTAGAACATATCAAATTAATTAACATAAGTATGCAGATCTATGGTAGATCACATATATTTAGCAGATGAAAAGCTTCATAATGAATCTTGCTTGCTTTAAAAGAACCATTTCTAAAATGCCGATATTTAACTTAGTGAAACCATTTTAATTTCGGTGGTTATAAATCCCAAAGCAATGGATCTAATTCAGGCTCCGAAAAAATGTGGAACTTCAACTTAAATAAATGGAATCGAGTGTAGATATGAATTTAATGGCAATATTATCTATAATTTTGATGTACTGCTGAACGTGTAAACAAATTGATAAAAGCAGACATAATATAATGTTTATCTATATCTCTGATAAAAGATAAGGTACGAAATGCTTTGGGTACGAATCAACTTCCGCGCAAACGGAAGAAGAATGTTACGTATGTTCTGTTCGGTACGGAACTTTAGCTGTTCGGTACCGAACTTTTATTGGAATAAAAAGTGCTTAAAATGATTTTGTAAGTGCAAACTGTGATACCTCCCTAAAAACGGATATTTTGAAGATGAGTTCTGCAAGGAAAATAGCCCGATATACCTTAAAATAATTATAGATAAGCTATTTCGCCGAGTTTCGAAATTAGGCAAATGAGTTCTGCAGGGATTTGCCGAATTTCGAAAATAGGCAAATCCGAAAATCGGCACAATAAATATATCTCATTGTGGACAGATGCAGTGTACAGGAACAAAGAAGCTGTTGGAGAACAACATGGTTCCTGGTCAGACTGCGTGTATACGCAGGCTGATCTGGAACCGTGTTGGGCTCAAAAGCCTTAAAGGACGTTTTTTGCAGATCCTGGCTCATATCTTTCACAAATAACTATTTTTATAACTGTACCAGTTTGCTAAGTACCCGCTTCCTATCACACCAACTTCTTGTTTGCATTTATCATTCAAAGCCTAGTAAATTACTTCTTCTGGATCTGGTTTCTTTCAAACTCATCTACCGTGAATTCAATCGGGTGAACTGATGGGTCAAGATTGACGAGACGTGGTGGAGACTCACTCGAGTACAGATGGATGTGATTGTGTGCAGGTACGGTATAAAAGATATCCTGACCAAACTCGATGTCCAGACACATATCGCGATGAGGATAGCGTCGCTTTGACGCTGGGTGCAGTCATGCTTTGAAAAGTCTGGTTAATATTTTTGTAGGCCTCTTTTTAAAGTAGATTTTCGATTTTTCGTGCTTAAAACTGTTAAAAGCTTTTTACCTCGTGATATTTTATGAATATCTAGATATATTGCATGAATGATGGTCGCATAAACAGAAAACGGCTATATTGTTTCTATTTTTAGTATTGCATAGTACTTACCAAATGGTTGGAGACACGAAGCTGGTAGGCTACAGCATAATCAAATTTAAAGAATATGAGACATATTTGACATCCAACATCATCAACAAGTGACAAAATATCCACCCTTTTAGCAATACTGACTACATGGATATTACCCATTTGCTGAAAAAAAGGTTTACGGTGTCAAAATATAACGCGTAATGATGCACTGTTTACCTACAACAAGTGCATACATGTTGATATTCTCACTTTCGGCAAGTCACAATTAAACGCCAGATGTTTATATTCATGACTCTATCAAGGGCGTAGAAACCCGTACGCAGCAACACAGTTGCGTACACAATGCTCGCAGACTGACTAGGATTGATACTTTCGCTTTTCCAGATGGGCACTTTTAGCGTGACCGTCTACCTGCGGTTAAGACAAAGAACTAACCAAAATAGGACAGTAATTTCCAAATCGAAGGGAAATCCGTGGTCAAAAAGAAAAAAAAAAACACTTTCAAAATCTTTTTTCGCAAATGCTTACATTTTGCTCTGATGTGAAAACCAATTTTTTTTGTATAAAACATGATAAATTCTTATCAAGTAGTGACGTAAATACAATTACCATTAAAGTAGAATGATAGAGCGGTATGTGTTCTGTTCCGGTTTGTCGAGTTCGATCATATACCTCCGCGATTTGTTGTTTGTCTTTTATTTTAATTTTCTTACCTTATAACACGGAATGGTATTTGTGTTCAACATAACAAATGAAATGTCATTGCTATTAACCATTGTTTGCAAATTGAACAGTAAAGAAAAATGCAGATAACTGGATTTGAACTCGGGGCTCCATTACTAAAACTGATTGCTCTATCTATGTAGCTAAATCTATTAGTAATTAGGTACGTCTTTATAAAGAATGTATGGTGTTAAATCTATGTGCACGATCTTAAAGGATGTAAACATTCAAACGACAAGAAATTCATATCCAAGCCTATTTATATATGAGACCAGACAAAGCGATGGATAAGTTAAAGAATAGGCCTTACCAAATTTGATACGATACATATTTACGAAGAGCTCATCTATATGTGACCCAACACGCTAAAAGGGACCTTATCGAATGTGTGAAAAATATCGACCCTGGTCAGACTGCGCAGTCCGCGCAGCCAGATTAGGGCCGACATTCTTCACTTTTACGTAAATTTCTAAATCCGTAATGTTTTCCTTGTCATACTATACTCAGTTCCAACAGAAAGTGTGCGCTTTTAAATTTTGAATACTGCGCAGTCTGACCAGGGATACACAGCAGGACTAGCACTGACACTCAAAGACACACAGAGAGAACCACATATACTAATAGAGACACAGACAGACACATAGGGAGACGCAAGGATCGACAGACCAAGACAAAAAAGAGCCGAAAAACACTTATAGAGACCCAGAAACATAGAGAGAGATCAAAAGAGCCACATTAAGAGTCCAGAAGACACTTAAGGAGACACGGAGACACACTTAGAGACCAACAGAGACACATAGACAGACACAAAGAGACACACAGACACACGATGAACCATAGAGACACACACAGAGGCAAGCAGAAACAGACACTCACAGGGACCCTCTTAGACAAACATATAGACGAACAGAGACACATAGAATCGCACAGAGAGACACACATAGCGACACATAGAGAGACACACATGCATATAAAGAGCAACAGAAGACATACGGAGAGACACAAAGAGAAAAAACAAAGAAACAGAATGATAGACAAAGAGAGAGATATATAAATGTAGGTAAATATGTGATCATTTTTAAGCTTCTGTCTATAACCGATTCAACCATATCCCAAACATGACCTGGTTTAGACGTCCCTTATGGATAAGGCTTAAGAATCCACTTTCACAAAAGAAGGAGATGCTGATAATCAGTATTTTCTCCTTTTGACTTAATGCTTTCTGTTCTATATCATTGAAAATTATGATTGGTCTACCTTAACTAACATTTATTTTGCCGTTATCAGCAGCTTTCAAATTGGATTACCCTAAAAACTCGTTAAATTGGTAAAAGGTAGAAAAGCACGTATTGATGTACCAAATTATCATTCGTCCGGTACCGGACAAATAGCGTAAATTGCTAATCGTCCGGCACCAAAAAATAGCATTTCGCTATGTACTGGCTATTCCTTCGGTACCTGACGAATAGACAGTTTGTTCTCTAAATAGCGGTCGAGTGTGTTAAACCTCTCTGGTATTTTATTAAAAAGAATAATCTAATTGACTTTGACTGCAATTAAGCTTGAAGGGTAAAATATTTTCGAAATGTTATAAATGGCCCTGCGAATGATCACCGATGATTCTAAAGTAGATGTTTTGACAACGTCCGCCTAATAGCAACTTTAAAGCGGCACTATCTCTTTACAAACGAGCAAAAAAAGTTTTATTTATGTTTAGGATAAAATGAGTAATGTGCGGAGAGACTATTTTTCAAGCGAGTAACCATGTACTGTTAGCCTGCAACAAGCACACACATATTGCTTTATCAAATATGCTCTTTACATGATAACCAAAAGGTTTTCATTCCTGATATTATTTAGATTCATATCATTTAGATTCCTCAAATTACATATAAGATGAGCACATAAGTGCCTATATAACAACACTACTGTATCGTTCCAAAGAAAGATAACTGGAAAAGACTGTGCAAGAAAAAAGTACTAACCCTCCCTTGAACAAAGATACTGACCATATCGGCTTTAACACTTTCCAAAACAAGACCTGGTTTTGACGTCCCTAGAAGAAATGGCTAGGGAATAGATTGAATCTAAAGAAGAAACTGCTGATAACCAGCAGTTCTCCTTTTGTCGCAATATTTTCTATGCCATATTTTACACAAACCCGATCTTTAATAACATCCTATTTTACAGTTATTGGAGTGGATTAACCTAAAACATTTTGGGAAAGGGTTAAAACGACAGCGTTTACTGTCGGCTCCGATCAGTACATACCAATATTGAAAAGGCAATTACATTGCAATGCAGCAATGATAGCTTTTCTCTATGTAAAGCTTATTGCATCAGAAAGTGCTCGTTTGAATTAGAGTCAGAAATCATACATCTTACCTCACTGCAATCCCTGTAATATTCTTACTGTTAATGATCGAATTCAGAAAACACTGAATTGTCAAAAATTTGCAAAAGCAAGGACTTTTTTCACAATACCGTGATTACATATTTTGGAGATTCTGTAGTTTATGAAATAAAAAAAAACGTTCAATAAATAGTCAACTTAAAATGTTAATTGGACGTTAACTAGGAGTCCTCATGTTAGAAGATCATAAATAGATTAGAGTAGAAAGGCATTCGAATATATTCACGTTTGATTGAAATTTTCAACAGTAAAACCGTGCATTCCTTATTCACACTGTTTAATCAAGTGAAACTACTCGATTTCTGTTTAAATTGACATCCAATATTCGTCTTATACGTTTCTTATATTTTTGTGTATGTGTGCGTCAAGGTAAATGCCATTATTTTGCTTATGAACAGCGTAAACCCGATTTAGTCTGCGTATTTGTCGAACAAGAATGACTTCTTTTGTTTGTTTGTTTTTGAAAACAATCACAGGTCTGGTAGACATATGATTGTTTTACGAAATTAGGCGCAAAACTTGAAAAAACTCGCAGTTAGTTTTTACCTGCTTGGGCTAATCTAACATCTTTGTCGTTTGAATGCCACTCCTGAGGTGCGTTCTTTAGAGCGAGATATTTTAAGATTTTTTGAGTTGTTTTTGATACAGCGTTTTTGAGACCGAGATTTTAAGCGAGATGTTCCGAATGTTCCATACTTCATACAAATGACGTCATCATGAACTTAAATTATGTCATAGAATAAATAACATGGGTGAATGTGTGCAAGTGTAGTTGAAGGAAAGTGTTTGATTGCTAGTTCGCTTTGTCATCTATATATTCTTCTGTGTTGTTAAATCCTCATCACACTATATAATGTTATAAAACAATGTACACTGCGCTATTAAAAGCATAAGACACGTAATTGCAATTCATGTTAGGAGAAGGTAATAAAGACAAAAGTTAGGATACAAAAAGAAATAAATGAATAGGGAGAGATCGTGGGTAGGAGAGAGTAAAAATCAGAGCGAAGGAGAGAGACAGAGAGAGAGGGGGGAGAGAGAGAAAGAGAGAGAGAGAGAGAGAGAGAGAGAGAGAGAGAGAGAGAGAGAGAGAGAGAGAGAGAGAGAGAGAGAGAGAGAGAAAGAGAGAGAGAGAGAGAGAGAGAGAGAGAAAGAGAGAGAGAGGGAGGGAGAGAGAGATAGATAGAGAGAGAGGGGGGAGCAGTGAGTAATAGTGAAGGAAAGAAAAGAAAAAGAAAGAGAAAAAATGAGAATGGAAGAGATGGTGACAGAGAGACAGACAGACAGACATAAAGACAGACACATACAGACAGAGAAAGAGATGAAGACAGAGGTAGATCGAGCAAGGTTCAGATATGCGGTCCAATCACAATACAAAGTGCAATGAGAATTTAAAGATTAGACATAAGATATACAACATTGATATTCTAAAGATATGAAAACTGTATGTTAAGCCAACCGTAGACGCTGTATCCTCAGCGTCACTGGACACCTTATTATGCCAAATAGGACCGACAGACATTGCTGCTTACTTACAGAAAAAAGAAATAACTTTTCCTTGAAACAGTCGAATGGTTTGGTTTTGACCAAAAACCACCTCATGAAATTTCGATTGATTTGTAAATCAAAGCAAAATTTTACTGTGATCAAAAATGTAGATTTATAGTTTGTGCCATATAATCATGTGTAAGGTCTTTTTTATCCCTGCAGTCAGAAATTGGAGTAAAAACTGTCTTGCTGTGACCTGTGGTAAACAATTAAAACGCCGAAGTAAAAGGATTTCTAAATTTTAATTTTACAGTAATTATACATATACACATACTTCATCGTATTTCTCCCTTTTTCATTGCTTGAAGCAAACAAAGCAGCACATATGTTGGAAGAAAAAGTTAAAAAATATTGCAACTTTATTCAACCCTTTCCCAAACGACAAAATTTTACGGTGGTCGAATTTGAAAGCAGTTGCTGACGACAATATTGATGTTGATAAAGATTAGATTTATGTAAAATATGGCACAGAAAATATTGAGACAAAAGGAGAAACTGCTAGTTATCAGCACCTTTGTCTCAATGTTTTCCCAAGCCATTTTAATTCGGGACGTCAAAACCAGGTCTTGTTTGGGAAAGGGTTAAATAAAGTGTAGGAATTGTTAAACGTTTCATGTCATCGTAATACGTCGTGTATTAACGAAGGTACACATGTAGGACTATTATAATAGACATTTCATCTGGTAAGAGTTACGCCCCTTGTTTTTTATCCACGACATCAAGTAAATCCGACAATAGTTTTAAATCCACACTCATGTCACCCTTTCCTGATGGAGGAATACAGATTCTCCAGTAATCCTGGTCCAGCATTTGCGACATGTGCCAGATGATTTGGTGAGCGGCAGCCACAACGTCTCCATTATCTTTAGTAGGCATGAATTCAATGACGGTCGTGTTAGTCGGCGCGAAGTTTATGTTGTACATCCCGCCTCCATGGGACCCCATCACTATTCTTGCATTACTGAATAATTTCACGGCATGATCTAATCCTTCCGGACCTCTGAATTCTCGCACTTTATCACTTCCATATCGTTTGTTTAGCATTTCTACTACTTTTGCTTGGTTAAGAACACTACGGCCACAGTTATGACAGCCTTGTCGAGTGATAAATATGATAAGTGATTCATTGACAGGTTTAGGCATCGTCGATCCCCGTGTAATGAGTCGGCGAGCTTCCTGCCATAACTGTGGATGTATGGGCGGAGTTATACACGGATAAATTAGCATATTAGCACCAATCACGCCCCCTGCACTGAACACAAGTTGATCACGTGATATATTTAATCTATCAAATATTTCTAAAATAATATTGTCACGCAGATGTCGCATAAGAATTTTAACCTTACGATTTTTTAAAACTGGTAAAGCTTGTACAAGTTTTGGTAACGTTCCGTCGAGGAAGTGTTGGAATGTATTCCCATCAGGAACTATCACAGGCGCCAGAATGTCGTACCAGTTACCTGCAGGTACTCTACGGTCGGTATGAACCCACGTGTTAACGCTCATATAGCCACAGTCTTTTGATGTATCGTATGTCCCATTTCGTAAGATATATAACTCACCATACAACTGGGCAGGAGTTCTGATTAATCCATCCACCAGATTGTCCTTCTTTCTCAGAAACACAGTCGCACTTTGATTGTCAATGAAATGTGGTAAACGTAGGTCGAAAGACGAATAAATCTTTGATTTCCGTGTAAAATTACCAACTTTAGACAAGTCAACATTGATATATGGCTCACCACTGCCGAGTTTTATCGCATCTACAAGTACAGGAAGTGGCTTTACCACGAACTTATGGTGATGAGTAGTGGTTGAGATCTCTTCCGACTGGTTTGTGACTGAATCACGTGACCGGGTATTTGTAAACGGCATGGTCGTGATCATGTAGCCGCGAAACAAGACGAATGATTGGACAAAGAGATAGAATACTAAACCGAGGGCAATCAGTTTGCTTATTTTACGTTTCATGTTTATTTTGTTTATTTTCCGTCATGGATGAAGGGGTTTGTTAAGAACTATGTCGTATTTAGTTGACGTAATTCCGGGAGCATCTCGACATGTCTTCATACTTCTGAAAGTAAATGGTAAGACATCTAAATTAGTGCAAAACTAACCCTTATCAAAATATTCACTATTCTCACCTCCCTACAAGAAACAGCTCCTTAAACATAGGAGAAATGAATAAACTGCTAATAACTTATGCAATAATTACATGATGTTATATGCATGCTTGCTTTAGCTTTTACCCGAGCGGCAAGAATAAAGACTTTTTTCAAAGTTTGACACTCCTTAACAACCAGCAGGACAACCACTTGGCAGCGTTCCGCATTTTCAATAAAATCTGACTTAGTCCACCAAGGGTGAATACAAACGTAGGTTGGTTCAACATTAGCTAGCGAAGATTGTATTGGGCTAGAAATTAAAATGATATGCCGCTGATTGGCAAAATTAAACTCTTGCGTCGAAAAACACCTTTCTAATAACCAAATATCAAAGTTTCTACAATTTTCAAACATTAGAATAGTTTTATTTTGTCTTTTAAATCGGATATTTTGGTCACGTCCTATCTTTACAGAAGAAAAAACACTAAACTTCCGATTTGAAGTTATGACGTCATATCGGCCAAATAATGATGTTATGGCGGGGAAAACCGGGAAGTCATGTGACATTTCCCGGAAAGTCTGAGATTTCTGACAAAATGAAATGTCCGACTTTTCTGTAATAAAGCGAATTCCTCAATCGATACTCTAAATACGGTATTCATCCGTAGTAAATGTTGGAAAAATGTTAAAACGGTCGAAGAATATTTCGTGAGTGAGTGAATAAATGTGCCAAAGAACGGATTGAGTTTGTCTGTGTTACTCTGAAGAACGATAAATGGATAAAAACCGAGACTTCGCTTTATGATAGAAAGGTTGCGCACTCTAACTTTGTCAGAAACTTCATGCTCTAGATTGGGGGCGGAGTCAAGCCATTGTATGACGTCACTTCAAGGCGATTTTACGGAAATTGTCGATCTTTATTTTCTCGAAAATAATCCAAGTAACGAAGTAAAGAAAAGCAAACGAAATTTTTAAAACAGCCGCGTTTGGCGGATCTTTTATAACACACGTTAATTAAATGATTATCCTCCAATAAACTGCATATCTTGATAGCCTTTCAATATGAAATAATCAAATGTTTAGAGGTTTTTGTGTCCAAATTAAAAACCGTTGTTCGACGGACTACATGTGTAGGTAAAAACCGAGGCGCACAACTTTGAGGTAATTGCCTCAACATGTAGTTCAGAGCACAAAGGTTTATATTTGCGCAGTAAAGACCTCTTTACTTGTTAATTTCACAATAAAGACCTATCTACTTGTTATATTCACTCTAAATAACAATACGCACATTTTACATTTTTTAAATATGTCATCTTGTAGAAATTCTGTCATAATCCAGTTTTCGGCGTATAAAGTCTCACTGGCGGTTACGTTTCGTCATTGATGACGTCATTTGACGTAATGTACCTTGACGCCGCGTGACGTTTGGCGTTTGGGCGGAATTTCGTTGCTACCGTAATCGAAAACGGAACCAACTTTCCCGTCCGTCTGTCGGTTTTTATTGCTATTTTATTGCCTTAAATGTATATTCATCGTAATCAAGTTTAGACGAACATTTGTTATGCGAGTAACAAAAAACATTTCATGCGAATGGATATATTGTTTTTGCCGAGAAAATTTCATGGTCAATCTTTCGCACTGGTGGTGTTGCTTCTTTGCCTTTTTATGCATCACCAAGAGGCGGAGTAAAGGTGTCTTACACTTTCACTTACACAAAGCCTATATATAGATAGAGTATTTGTTGTTCAACATAACCCGATCCAGTTCCTCTTTCGCTATATGGATTTTTCGGAAACGTATTATGATTATGAACTAATTACAAGTTTAGAGGCATTTATTGCCAAATAAAAACCGGTGTGCGACGGACTTCACGTGCAAATAAAAACGTAGGCGCAAAGTGCCGAGCTTTTTACCCAAACACGTAGTTCAGAGCATAGGGGTTTTTATTTGGCAAATAAAGACCTTTGAAATTGCATTATCTCCATTATAACACTCTAAAATAACAAAACGCACATTCTAAATGGGTTATTTTGTGGAAATTCAGCCAAAATTTAGTTTTCGGCGTAGGAAACGCATTTGTAGCTTCGTAACGTCATTGGTGACACCATTTGAAGTTACCTTGACGCCACATGACATTTTTGCGCATACTTACATAGATCATAGATCTTTATTGACAAATAAAAACCGATCCAGTTCTTCTTTCGCTATATATGGATTGTACGGAAAATTCTTACAATATAGGGCAAATTCACGTTTCGCAGAGGCCCAAGAAATACGTTGACGCCCGAGTGCCGATAAAGGCAAGGTTTTTTTCCCAAAAATGAAAGACTATAATGGCCCAAAAATAAACATTTCATGCATTAATATACATTAATGCATAAAATGTTAGTTTTCCGGCCGCTATCAGCATTGAATAACGAAAAGAAACCGTGCGTATATCCTGAAAAATCGTGCATTAATCGCTAGATTCACGTGCGATGTCGGACCGACTTTGCACTCAATTATCCTCGATTTGAAAATAAACAACTCCCCTTTTCCCGCAATATTCTCAACGTCTCATGTTGAATAAGAGACGTTCGCCCTTGGAGCCAAATATCGACGTAACGTCGTTTTGCTGACGTCAAGCATAACAAAAACATTTCGGAAGATTTATCAGAACAAAACAACAATGGCGGACATTTTTGCTCTCACCTCGGTTCATTTTTTGCACGTATCAATAGGTTTTCGGTAAGTAACCATTGGAATTGTATGGGGTTTTATGCATAAACAGCGTCAATTCACGTCTTTTTCGGTCTTTAACATTCGCAGTGGCCCTGAAAATACGAAAACGACCCTCGTGGTATGTACTCGTGCGTGTACGTATTTCTTGGGCCTCTGCGAATGTTAACGACCTCAAAAACGCAAGTTATCCCTATAATAGTACACACTTTGTAACATATTTATCTACTTTTTCTGTTTAGAAGTTACAAAGATAAAAGTAAATCATCCTATATTTTTGTTGAACTACAGTTGTCAATTACAAGCGGAAACCACCAAACCATATAAAGCTAAAATCACACAGAATTGACAAGATCAACATTCGATTTATTATTATTATTATTATTATTATTATTATTATTATTATTATTATTATTATTATTATTATTATTATTATTATTATTATTATTATTATTATTATTATTATTATTATTATTATAGGGTGTTCCAAAATATGTGTCCCCATTTTAAACATCTATAAAATTGACAAATGTTGTCACCGAGTAAAATCAAATACATAAGTATGAAGGGGTCTTGATGAAGTTTTGTTTGATATGTGGAACATCCATATTTACTTCCTTAATATATTGACAACACGCTCTATGGAATTTATCATTTTTTAACGTATTTGTCAAATGACGTCAACGACGTCATCTTTAAAAAAAATACTTTGTCTCTTTCTCCCATTGTGTGTAAGTAATTTGTAATTATTCGTATTCTAAGACTGTATAAGACATAATGAAGGTCTTACTACTTATAGTATAGTAATTCTAAGATAAGTGATTTTATCTATTTTAAAGTAAAAAGAAACGTTATTGCTTACCCTTCCTCTAGTCGTTTCTAATTCATTATTTACCGGTAATTACTTCCACTGCATCATTGATGTTGTGAAATTGTTGGAATTTAAAAGGAAAAATATCAAATTACATCCTTTTACGACACCCCTTGCAAGAATCTCGTGTGTACGAATAGGAATGATACTTTCAATACTTTTCACAAAATGTTTATGCACTGCTCGAATGTTTGTCTCTGCAAAAAAAGACCCCTTTCAAAAGGTCATTTGCCATCGTCAGAATTTTAAGCGAAACAACACCTTTCCCCACCCCACACACTAGTTTTTGTCATTGATTTTACCCCTTCAAAATTTAATGATGATAAGACTTTCATTGCATCTATTTAAGACATAATAGTTGTGGCAGACAAAATTAAGATGGTCAATTTGATCATTGTAGCATAGAAAAAAGAAACATTGTCAAATTAAAAGTATGACGTCGTTGACGTCACTTGGCGAAATAGTTGAAAAATGACATATTTCATAAAACGTGATGTGGAATATATCTTTTTAGTAAATATAGGTGTTCTTTATACCAAACAAAACCTTATTATGCCACCTTCAAACCTATGTAACTGATTTTACTCGGTGACAACATTTATCAATTTCATAGATATTTAAAATGGGGACACATATTTTGGGACACCCTGTATTATCTTGTAAAATTTATGATCCATCAGATTCCTTTAATTAATTTCAATCCATTACCACTCAGTGTCCTCTTTTGATGCCACATAAGGTGAAGGCTTTGGACAAAATCGTGTAAAATGAAGAAATGATATACCAACGGGAAAAAAGCAAATGTGCACATTTTGTTCAGATTCATTTTTAAAAGACACAACATATGTAACAGAAATATCTCTCGCATATGTCCTTAAGAAACGCTTGTTAACAAAATATCGAAAGCCACCAACTGCACATGCATGGACGTTTTAGGCTAACGTACTATACGTTTATGTGTTTTGTTGCACTGCTTTATTCCTAATTGAGGTTGAAATTTCTTTTTATAGCGAAACTGGCGTAGACCGTCTTGATGTTAAGAAAAATATGTATATTTGTTTAATTGAACAGAAAACAACGTGATATGTTTATCCAAGGATTCACGTCAATGCATGTTTTAGACAACATCCTTCTTATGCTCGAGGCCGCGGCCTTAGCGCAGTTGGTAGCGCATCAGACCCTCATTCGAGAGGTCCCGGGTTCGATACCCGGCCGCGGCTAATACCCTTTCTGACAAAATTGTCACCCACCAATGGGTTTGAAATCGTTAACCTAAGTGGGCGAGCAGCTGGAGGCTCGGTAAGGGTGTTGTGGTAGTACTGGTTTGAGAAACAACAGGAATCCATGGTTAGGTGCTCCAGCCGCCGCGATATGACCCTGGTAGTTGAAAACGGCGTAAAACCCCAATAATTTCAAACTCATTCTTATGCTCAATAATTAGGTCGCCAAACGTTCTAGTATTCATAGAATCATCAAAAAGGCACTTTTGGGACGATATCAATTATTAAAAACACCAACGACTTGCAACATTGGAGACGTCGACGCTTGATGTCATTCCGACAAGTAAACTATAATCGAGACACCCACCAGTGAAATCGATTGTAAGCGGCAAAAGTTGCGGCTAAGTTGATTCCAGAATTGAGTTCTATAAGCAGAAGGCCTGTAAGAGATCGGTTAATGGAGCGCTTTATCCGTCTTAGACGTCCTGTGATACGTCTAGCTATGCTGCAACGACGCCAATAACATCTTCTTCTATGGCATTGATAACATCTACGCTATAGACGAATCCAGAAATTAGTATTTACATAATTACCTCCCTTACCGCCGCCATTAAAGTACTGAAGATTATCAACTTCTCAGTACTCGAATGCGAAGCTGTTGATAAATTAACATTAGTTCCGGGATTTTCTTGGCTATTTGTGGCATAATGAAACCAAAATGCACAGCAATCCAACCGTGGACAACCAAGAGAAGTCATAGATTGTTCAAATAATAAAACTGGTTGATTTGAGAAAAAATCGCTCACGGGATCTATTTGCCTTAAGTTACCTCTGTCATTGATTTTATGACGTCATAAGACTACATTGTGTAATGCAAAATCATGACGTCACGTATTGGCACTGGCATTATTTGAGGCATACCACGGGGGAAATATATATTTTCAATGCGAACAGCATAATCTTTCACGGGTTTATGAGAGATTTCTCCTTCTCTCAATGTTTTCAAAAAATCTTTCTGACAGGGACGTGAAGACCACGTGTGTGTAATTTTGGAATTGATTAATTGTAACAGTCTCAACGGCTGACAGAATGGAATAAAGGTAATTTACATAAAAGACCTTGTCTTGCAAGATCTAGGCCCTACCTGTTTTGTTGTGTAACCTTCTCCCAAGCAACGAAAACACACCTTTCTTATTTGAAAGCTATTTGAGGCGACCAAAAGGATGTTGATGCTACATCTGCACCGTCATCCACATAAACAAAATAAAATATCTAGAATCTAATTCTTTAATTTTTCACATTGTTACGACGAATTTCAATATTATGGTGTATGTAACTTTATCTTAGCTCATTATAAAACTTCAGTACCTTAATGGCGGACAGGTCACATGACTTACAAACTGGCGGCGGTCTATTAACTGTTTCTGGAATCGTCTATAGACATATCTATTTGAACAAGGTACTCCGTATTGGTGAGCCTCGTTAAAGAGACATTTCAAATTTTTTTGTCATAAATTTTACTTTTATTTTTATTTGAAAGAGCATATTTCCTTATGAAAATTCTGAAAATTTCAAGCCAAAATATTGCGCCGTTTTCGAGAAATTTATATTTTTGTGTTAAAATTGAACAAATTGTTGTGGACAACAGTTCAGATTTAAATGCAATTTATCGATTATATCTCAACTTTACACGCGTGTTTCTCGCTTATTGGCAACAACTTAAAAAAACTAATAGTATTTACTTATTAGAATAACCAATCTTGGCATCTAGACATACTTTAAAAAATTGAATTTGGAATGAAATGTCCCTTTAACGAGCTTACAGTTCGATTTTCGAGCTCTCATCCATAACCGCGTATGAAAACGTCGGATCGATGCTTGCTTTATTCAACATTATCCCATGACTAGTTGGCTCCGGTATTGGTCAACATCGCAAGAATAACGTTTAACCTTCCGTTTGTGACTGTTTAGTTGTCTCGTTGCTGCAGAGGATTATCGATACAAATAGTGTTTACAATCAAACATGGCTTGTGAACTTGAATTTTACCCTTCCATAATATCTGGGCTTGTTATGGTGATAACGAGTTGGGTAGTAAACTCATTGCAAAATTACAGGTTGAACGTTTGTTTTCCAAGTTGTAAAATTTTATTCATTTACCTTATGTATTTAAGATTTTGTATAGAAGATAAATGTGCACAGTTTCTTTTTTCTGTTAGTATATATTGTTCGTGATGTGAACATTTATTTGTCGGGTTGTGATGTGTTCTATGCAAATACAACAAAAATGAGAGGGGTTTTTTTTCAAATATTTTCTCTTTATAAGTTTTTTTCGTAATTTACGTTGATGTATGAGTGTTGGGATCTTTAGACATGTATTTGAGTCACATCTACTGTTTTCTTTTGGTCAATTTCATCAATAGCTTGATCTATAGTGGCTTACCAACGTGACTTCAAGGTTATTTACTTTGTAGTTCGTATTCTTTCTAAATTGCTTCGTTCCATTGTAGAATGATACAATCTTGTTTAATCATTTCCCAAACAAAACCTGGTTTTCACGTGCCTGATAGAAATGGCTTAGGAAAACATTGAAAGAAAAGAAGAAACTGCTGATAACCAGCAGTTTCTCCTTTTGTCTCAAAGATTTCCGTGCTGTATTCTACACTTATTCTATCTTTAGAACATTTCTTCTGTTGTCAGCAACAGCTTTCAAAGTGGATCACCCTAAAATGTTGTCGTTTATGAAAGGGTTAACCGATTTAAATTGGTGAAGTTGGAGATGCAAATAAGTTGTTGCAATAATAAAATATTCGATGACAAATTATGAACAACAAAGGAAATGCAGTGGTCATCTATCTGTTTAATATGGAGCCCTATTTTCTCATTAAGGAGCGACTGTTTGTTGTCTTCACATTACAATCTACAACATGCTTTCCGGACTATTTTGAAAATAATCTAGTCAAATCATGTTTTATCATTTTAACTACTTTATTTTAACATAAACTGATAAACAAGTGAAATATGAATCTGAAGACACGGTAAGCTACCAATTAAGCTGTATCATGTTTTATCAAGCCTCCTGACTAACATGTAGTAGTTGATAAAAATAAGTGTGTCGCTGTATGCCCCTGGTGTATACCCCTACCAAAAATTCATATAGGTCAAGAACTGTTCTAGAGCGTTCTAGAACGTTAAATGACACTTCTAGAACTGTTATAGAACAGTCCTTGAAATGCAACTTAACGTTCTAGTACAGTTCTAGAACTAGAAATACTTTCTTGAACTTTTTTCGCAGGGTGATGTGAATCTAAACAATATTTGACACATCTGTGGTATCTAGTGTATGTATAATATAGTACACAAAATACTGAGGCAAAATGAGAAAACGCTGGTTATTAGGCATATCTGGTATATTCTCTTTGGGACGACAAGTTGAAGGAAAGATGTTTGAGAAAATGCCTGAAAATTACAATCATGATGGTATGAACTGAAACGAAAGGGAATACTGAAAGACATATCTTATAATGATTAAGATATACATAATGGTCTTTATGATAAGAAAACAATCACATTTTAGCAACAGTTGTGTCTGTAGACATGTTTGATCATCTTAGAGTCTAAACAAAATATGCTAAAGATATCAAATTGTTTGCTACTTTAACACCCACAATTATACTATCATAACTGTTTGCCCTTTTTAAAACATGGCATGTCAGGATGTAGGGTTAATTTTTACAGACCCTCAAAAAATCACCACTTTCTAGCCATACGAAATGCAACAAATTAAACACACTTGTAAATACATTTCACATAAGTTAATTCACCGTTTCCGATTTCAAAATTGTGCTTCAAGAAGAAAAAAAGAATACAAATATTATTTTGCTTATATCTATATGCAAGGGAAGTGATTTTGAAAAGTTTTGAAAAATTTTGTCAAATATTTACATAAGTATGCATTAGTTAACTCAAAATTCCCAAATCGTACAACATACTCATGTTTGTATTTGTAATGTCACTGTTGCAGACCAAGCTCGATCAGTACTCGATCGCTTAATCGAGCTTGATCGAGGTGATTTGGTCGGCAATGGGAACGCGCCATAATGCCAAGCATTTTTGTGCTAAAAATAGACTCGTCCGTGTTGTTATAAAATCTCGTATCTGCGATTCAAGCCGCAGTTACGAGATTTTATAACAACATCTACGAAATACTATTTGTTTGTCCCAAAATACGTCACGGCATAACTAGATAAAATCGTTCCGTATTGACAGACGAAAACTCGGGTACACAGTCTGCACTAAATTAAGCCCTTACCTTAAAAATAATCCAATGAAATAGGTGTCCGGTGGTTTTTGTTGTTTTGTTTTTTAAATACTCAAAAACAGACATATTTCGTAGTTTTAACTTTACAAAAGTTAAACAAACCTATTACCGTTTATTGTATAGTCAGATCAGTGTATCATTCTACACTAAAATCTCAAGTCTGACTTCACACAAGGTGCAGTGTGTACAGTACGGAATACCAAATATTTGACAATAAGAATGAAGTGGTATAAAAAATGAACACAACATCAACGGACACCTAGATCACATTTGAGGGACATCCCCCTTACCATCGCCCCTCGAACGGACACCTGTTACAACTTTAAGGGACATCTTTCCCCCTAACATCGCCCTACGAACGGACACCGTGTACAATTTTAAGGGACACCCCCCCCCCCAAAAAAAAAAAACAACAAACAAACAAACAGCGCCCTACGTACGTACTGATTTAAGGGACTTCACACGTCTAACAATGGACAGGTAATACAGAATTAACGGACATCATCTCCTCAACACTTAGTATCTCTCCCTGGCAATGGATCACATACGTAAATCTATATAATATAAAAATATGACCTTAGCAGTCGATGGACCTTTAACTCTGTTCATCTTATAAATCATTCCCCCGAACAATAGGACTTTGTACATAGTTAAGGGACATTTTCTACCCAAACTACGTACATCTAATACAGATTAAAAGGAAATATCCCCCAAAACTATGCCCGATGTAATTGGTAACATTTTACGGTAAATACTAGTCAAAAGTTTTAACAAGCAACATTAATAGACATTGCCATTTCATTTTCAAGGTCTTGGTGGCGAGATAGGTTTTTCTTAATTGAAAGATTAAGTCCAATAAATTCTGAGCTGTAACATAGACTAAGAAGTAAATTGAAAATGTTTGACATTTGCGTGAGTGAGGCACAGGCGTCCGTAATTTGAGCCTTGGCACCATCTAGACTATTCTTTATCACAAGGCATTTTTCTACTTTCAATCTGATCGTCACCCCTCTATCACAAAATACGATGGAACTTTTTTCAAATTAACAGATAATCAGTCCAATCTTTCGTTAACCAAGAGCCAAAATATTTTTTCTTCAAGGAAAATGCAATTGTTTGGGGTTGGGTAACGACGTCTGACTGCTACAATGGCTCAAAGTTGAAATTGCCATCGAGGATTTGCTTCATTGACACTCTCAAATTCAGTCAATTACGGACGCCTGTGGAGTGAAGTACTTCCATCGGAAGGTTAAAGATGTTATAAATACTGAAGAAAGCTACAGATATGTGGAACTTAAATTGGTGAAAATATGATCTATCTCAACTATTTCGGCATTTTTCCTCATCGCGTACCTAAATTTAATAGCTTATGATAACCATCGTAATTATAATAATATGGTATAGTGGACTCACGATATCGCGAGCGATTCACGATATGTCCAATATCTACCCAAAGGTAAGAAAGGGTAATTGGATACACTTATTGCTTTGTTAAAAAGGCTACGGTCTATTGCGTTCTGAGGTTAAATCCCACTGTTTACGATAATACCTTGGGTCCAGAAATACTGGTGGTGAACTCGCCCAAAGCGTGGGACGTTTTTTCGCGATCATAGTATTCCGTCGGTGTTGTTATAAAATATCGTAACTACGGCTTCGATAAAGCCGTAGTTGCGAGATTTTACAACAACACAGACGGTTTGTCAATACTATGAGGTTATTTAACATGTCTTTGTACAAAACTGAATTCTATTGGATGAGTATAATGCAGAACGAGGCTATATTTGGACGAGCCGATAGGCGAGTCTAAAATAAGACTGGTTCTACATTGTACAAATCCAAAAGAATTCGGTATTGTACAAAGACATGTTAAATGACCTATTTATTTCACATCATTTTTTTTCACACAAAACATAACAAAGATTAATTTTGTATAAAAAATAAGATCGAGATCCTATTACTTTTAAATAGAATTCCAACGTGAAATAAAAAAGGAAGAAAAACAACAAAGGTTTATGTCATGAAAAAAATGTACCGTAGGCTACATGTACATTTTTAACACTGTGAAATATACATGGCATCTGACATTAAATCTATATTTATCGATTTATGTTTGTCTCAAAAGATTGAATAGACCGTCATATGACAGTGTGAAATGTACATGAAATTTGTCATATAAACTATCTACGAGGGTTGATCCAGAATTAGCGGTACTGATGCTCTTAAATTAATATTTGTGTGTTTTTCTTGATGAAACTTGGCATAATACAAGTACTACTTGTATTTGACATGATACAAAAATTTTGGCATTGTCTTTTAACTGCGTCCATGTTGAAAGTGTGTCCATAGCAACCAAGGTATGGTTTGGCGGGGCAGGGGTAGAATTACTTAGCTTTTTAATATTCTATTATATTTTTCAACCCTTTCTAACAAAACGATTTTACTGAAACATTGTGAACATCAAAAATAACTTTGTGCTATTCTATGACCAAAATTTGAACGTTTTTTCTGGCTAAACGGGAGAACTGTGGACCACTTTGCTTTTGTGATAAAAGTCGACTATGACGTTGGCAGAGTATTTGAACGTGCGCAGTTTTTTAGTTTTGCGTAGAACGTGGATATTCCATATTCGATACTTGCAAAATAATGTAGAAAAACTCATAAAACATTCTTTATTAGAATTTTCACAATTGTTTGGTACCGAATTTTCAAAAAGGGAAGTATATTGCTATAGGAAAAGAATGGGGGTAGTAGCTAGAGGAGCAGTCTGGACGCGACGTCAACTAAAGTTGATAAGGGCGTCAACACTGGAGATCATGCTTCACTATCAAATGCATTTGTTACAAGAAGGACCTAAGTTATGGTAAAGAGTTTTGGATATTGACATAAAATTTTAACGTGAATAGGCTCAGCTTTCAGTAGACTCCACAACTACCTAATACAGAAATTCTGAGAAAACATGTACATGCGTTGAAGAAATTCTGTATTAAAGATTTCGTCTAGAAGCAAATTTTGTCATAAAATCCCAACAACATATTAATTTACGTGCGCTTGTATGACCTTAAACACTTAAAATCACAACAACGGACGTCACCTGTCTCATCCCCAATTAAAGAAAGCTAAAATCGTTCCTTTTTCATCAGTTTAAGCTTCAGAGGAATTTCGGGTATTTCCCTGTAGAAATCTGTACTGAAATATCCGTTTCAAGGACTTTGGTGAAATAGCTCGAGACATTCAATGGATGTTTTCTACAATCGACAAGCAATGATACATGGACATGTTAAGTGGATGAATTGAACGTCACAGTAAGTGTATTGCATCTCTGGTGACTATGTTGAGGAGTAACGTCAGTATTTTAATGTTGGGAACTTGCGATGTCGTGACGTCAGGTGCATATCTGCCCCGCCTTTGCGTTGTATACAAAACTAGTTTTATTGTAACTTTTTTGTTTTAGGTCCGATTTTGATGTTATTTGGTCCATGGATCATTGACAAATTACATTTCATGCTGTAAAAATGTATTTGACTTCGATGGATTCGTGTTGAAGTTATAAATCCAGTACCGCTAATTCTGGATCACCCCTCGTATCATGCCAAGCGTAAATCAACAATGAAAACATTGACAGAAAAGGAGAAATTGCTGATAAACGGCAAATCTCCTTTTCTCTTAGAACTTTTTTGTCAAGCCTTTTAATGGGTATCAAATCAAGGTCTTGTTTGGGAAAGGGTTAATTGTGATTTTTATCATTAAAGCAAATTAAATGCGCTACAATTCAGAAATGTTTTGAAATGAAAATAATCCCTTTCGTGATGTTTAAAATCATTTTCTCCTTTTGCCTTAATGTATTCCCAATGCGTTTTTTTTTCAATCACAGAATCAATGCTATGTCTTGTTTAGGACAGTGAATTCAAAATATCATGTTAAAACAAACATTCAACTCTAATGCACAATTTTGCTTTTGCAGACGAGAACTCTACTAAGAGAGATTACTCTTCGATGCGAATATAGATATTTTGTATAGCAGCCTCGATTTGGGAAAAATCCATATTTGTACGGTTTAATCGATATTTGTGGGGTTCAAATGAGTGCAATGCATATTTGGAGGATTCAACCGGTGCATCGTACAAATATCGATTTGGCCGCTTTGGAGTATCGAGAATCCCGTGCGTTCACGCAATTATCTCGTGCGTACAATACGGCTCTAGGTATTGTATACTCACGTGGTACGAATGGGACGATTTCATTGGTTTACTAATGTAGGATGTGAAATAAATATCGTTATATCCGGTCTATTTTTAGAAAAAAATCATTGTTATTAGAAAAACTATCCAATCAGATCTTTAAACTCGCGTTTAAACTCAAAATATCTGTACCTTGTAGTAGCGAAAAACGTCCCTCGCTTTGGCCGAGTTCACCACCAGTGGAAAATGCTCACAATATCGCGGTAGAGAACGATTTTATCTAGTTAACCGTGACGCAATTTCGGACGAACAAAAGGGACTTCGTGTGTGTTCTTATAATATCTCGTAACTATGGCTTTAATCAAGCCGAAAATATGAGATTTTATAACAACGTTGACGGTTTTACAAAACATTACGGTAAATTTCATCTAATATATTTCTATAACAATACCGGCCGAAAATGACAGTGACGTGGGCTAATGTTTACTATTTGACAACCAATCAACTCTGTTCGTATTTGTAACGGTGAAAATCAGACGAATTGATTGGTTTTGCAGCAGTAAACATCAGCCTACGTCACTGTTATTTTCGGCTGGGACTATTGTAGCTCCAAATTCATTGCCCTTCTCAAGTTTATTTTTGTTTTGATATTTTTATTTGTATTCATAAACATCATGGAAACCCATGCAAATTATGCTATAATCCAAAATCAAATTTCTTAAAAATGTGACAGCTTTTTTACGAACGCTATCGTTTTTTAAATGATCGCATAGAACTTTGACCATTATGCGCCAAATTCTGGAAAACGTCTTTTATGGCGTTTGAGAACAACCTTGATCCAAATCAGCATATTGTCGTTTAGAATGCAAAACCTCGTATCTCGTTTTTGGAAAATTTTAAAGGGGAAGGAAAAAAGTGTAATAACATTTACGTAACTGAAATGTTTTACATGAAATTAGGACATTATTGTTCACAAATAATGTGTCATTTATACTGATCAGTAAAAATACCGTTATCTCAAAACCTGCGAGAATTGTCTAAACTCGGCACACAAATTTGTATTTTGAAAATCGCAAGAATCGACATACGAGGTTTTGCATTTACACCGACGATATGCATACGCACAGTCTAATCAGGATCCATGCTGTCCGTGAATAGCTTGTTCGTGATCTGTAGCAACTGTAATAGAGCAGCATCGATTCTGATCAGACTGCTTTTAGGTATAGCCTAGTCTTAAAATATGACAGTTTCAAACGCTACGAGGGACATTTTTCCAGGTCCCGTTCACGTATACGTTAAATACTACAAAGAAGTCGTATATTCCACGTTTCTTGAATGTTTCTTTTTTTCCTTTTCTCGCTACAATTATTTCTAAATCACACACATAACTTATGTCGATTTGGTAAAGGAAAGTATGTTTGTCAACGGTTAAATGATAGCAACGTCTGATAGCTGCTTTTCTCATTTGATCTTGTCATTTCTCAGCATCGCATATTTGAGCAATCTATGGTAAGGTTTGTTTACAAATTGACAGTTTTGAGGTAGAATACCCGTAATGTGGCCATTTAGAAATTCATTCATAACAAATCGGATTCTTTTTGAGCTGCGTCGTTACATGTCCGAACCTTTTAAGGCGCGGTCGTAAACAGCCGGCGGTTGAAGGTTCCACCTCCGAATGTTTCCGACGCTGCCCGAATAATTCCGACGTCGCGCGAATCTCATTAGGGGTGAACAACTTTAATATAAGAACTTGTTGTCACCAATAGAAAGATCGATAGGGAACTTGAGAGATTTTGTATTTTTGCCCCAAACCTTCATGAAAGTTTTTGAATGTTTCGTAAATGGGTTTTAAGGACAAGCTTTTTGAATTGTACGTATGCTAAAATAATAATAATAAAGACCATTGTAAAAAGAAGGGACTTGTAAAAAGTCGCATTTCAAAACCGGATTAAAACTACCCTTACAATTACACATTGTACCTCGCATGGTTTTTGTTTGTTTGTTTGATTTTCTACAAGGGACATGGTTTTGACGTTTGTTATATTAGTGTGTGGGAAAACATTATTACAAAAAAGATAATAGAGATATAGATGTTTCTAAAATGTCATTTATTAGGTTTGCCTTAATATTTTTTTTAACCCATTACCACACTATGACTCTTTTTGACTCCCCTCAAAACAATGTCCTTGGAAAACATCGTAGAAAATGAAGAAATTGCTTGTGACAAACAATTTCTTCATTTCCCACAATGTCTTCCATCCAAAAAGACATAGAAATTGAAAAATCCATTCACTTGAAATTGTCGTCTGCAGGATCTTTCAATTTGGATCACCCTAAAATTGTGTCGTTTGGGTTAAATTAGATCTTCGTAAACACGTATTGTATTGTCTTCAGCAACATTTAACTAGTCTAGAAATGTGTAGTTTTGGGAGAGGGTTAAATATATACATTGTTACTCGCAATAAACTATATGATTACATCCTCCACTGACTGTGACTTTCTGTGCACATGGTCTATCAAGCGTTTTGTCGACAGACACGCTTTAAGGGACACAGGTTGTTTTTTATGGCCCCGCTATCGAAATATCGGGGTAATGTTCTTTTACCGTCATCTGTCTGTCATCTGTCTTTCCTCTTTCTGTCTGTCCGTTTGTCCGTCTGTCAGTCCGAAACGTAATGGGTAAGAGAAGCATTAGTATTTCACACATTGTTTTTTTTTTTTTTTTTGTTTTGTCTTTTTTTTTGTTTTTTTTTTTGTTTTTTTTTTTTGTTTTTTTTTTTGTTTGTTTTTTTTTTGTTTTTGGTTTTGGGTTTTGTTTGTTTGTTTGTTTGTTTGTTTGGTTTTCTTTTTTTTTTTTTTTTTTTTTTTTTTGGGGGGGGGGTGAAAAACAAATATACTAGTTAAAATGTACAAAACAATGACATGTTAGTTGCTCAACCAGTTATAACTACTCGTTTCTGTCCATCAAAACATATACAAGTACAAACTTGATGCAGGAGGCAGCATAATATGACGCACGACCAAATCAACCATGTACCAGGCGGCACAATTTTGCATTGATCCACTTTGAAAGGTATTGCAGACGACGATTTCAAGTTGATGAAATTTTAAAAATCATTTCATTTTGGGTTAGAAAACATTGTGGAAAATGAAGAAATTGCTTGTCACAAGCAGTTTCTTCTTTTTCCACAATATTTTCTCATGCCTTTTCTTGTGAGGGAGTCAAAAGGCGTCACTATGCAGTAATGGGTTAACATGATCTCTCCTGAGTGTTCCTATATTGTGATAACACATGTGACTGTCACAATTACAATGCACGTCCTATTATTGGATGAAGCGACTTTTCATTGACAAAATGCCGGTAGTTTGTGCCTGGTCAGGCGAATATGAAGGAACAGTAAGCTAATTTCCAACAAAATACTGTAAAACCGACAATGGGAATATCTAGTAGTTTGTCAATTGGAGTTGGAATTCATCGAAAACGGGCGGGGCTAGCTTGGCTAAATCTCAAATTATCGGACACTTTTCACAATTGAAGAATAAAGAATTCAAAGTGTTCTCTAAGTTACAAACAGTTCATGAATATTACCGAGAAAGTTAGCTGTACATATAGTTAACAATCATACAATGAACGTGGTTCTATTTAAACTTTACCCCAAAGCATTGTTCATTGTATGTTATCGGTAGATCTATCAAAATAGACCTTCTGTCTGACTAACCAACTTCCAGGTGTCTCCTTTTAGCCAGGTTTAATGATGTTTGAATTAATAATATATATATATGAAATTCAAAGTACTAAAACCACAGTAAGAATAGTTCATAAAACAATGCGACAAATTGTATGTACGGACTGTACCCTTGTTTGTTTTGCAGCTATCATTGTTCTATATACTATGACGAAAAATCTCAGCCTACAAACTTGTACGTATCCTTTTCAGCATATATGCATGTTGCCATTTATCATTATTTTCAAATCTCGAATTCTAACTCAACTTATTATGAAAAATGATTGAAACTTCTTTCTCGTGAGCAGAGACTTTATCTCCGGGATGCTGGTGTCACAGCCCTAGTGACGGCGTCTCGTTCTATCACCTTGACTACGCAGACAAAAACTTCAACCTGATCAATACATCTCATAATATATAACGTTGGTGGGGAGTCAAAACCTCGTAACTACAGCTTTACAAAGCTGGAGTTACGAGGTTTTGATCCCCCACCGGCGATAAGTGATATAGCCTTAATGGATAATTCTCTCCAAGACAATTCATTTGAAACATAACCCTAGACTAATTCACCTTGACTTTGTAGTTTGACATACTAATCAAAAACTTAAACATGGAACAGTCTATTTCTCTCGAACTATGACAGATACAAAGGCATTTCATTTTGAGCATTTTTCTTTGAACTAGTCATTTTATTAGTGTTCGACCTTCTTTTCAAAAACAAAAAAATATGGCATATATGAGGGATGATTCAAAAGTAATTTCGCAATCATTGTTTTTGATTATTTCATGAACGTATCGTCGTGCAATATTACATGCCGAAAGATAAACACTCATTTAATACATACGCATATTTTCATAAAGTTATATATATAAAACACACATTTTTACATCACACATCGGTGTCTATCGCCGCACAACACAAAACGTCTTTGACATAAAACCCTACTCCTCAAAATGTCATCCTCCGTGTTTAATTGTTAATTCAATTTTCGTGGCGTTCGGTCCACTTCATAAATTTATTCATAAACAATTCGTTCACTAATTCCTTGAATTCATTCTTTGAACCAATTTGTTCTTGGTTGGTTAATGTCGACGTATGAATTCCTCTTAAATTAAGCTTAAGATGCGGAAATAGCGCAGAGAAACATGGACGTTGACGTCATTCCGCTGCTCCACATTTCTTAGACTGTCTCGTCTTTCATTTTCAAACGACTCATCCTCACTCCCCAATACCACAGTGGATAATCACATGATACAATATTTTCAGAAAATCTTCAATTATTTTGCAAATACTGGAACGATTTGAATTCGTTTTAAAGCAGAGAATGTGGACAGACGTCATGCATTAGATGGACGTAGTTGATTTTTGAAAAATCAACTGATAAAAAAAGTTATTGAAGATCAACCAATATTTTGGTAGATCTTCAATTACCTTTATATCAGTCATGATATCTTCGTTGCAGAATGAGTAAAAACGGGGAATGGCAGTCAAAAAGGAAAAAAACCTTTCCCAAACTAGACCTGGTTTTGACGTCCCTAATAAAAAAAAGCTTGGGAAAACATTGCAACAAAAGAAGAAACTGCTGATAATTGTCTCAAAGTTTTGTGTGCCATATCTAACACAAATTATATATTTAACAACATCCATTTTGTCATTGGTGGCAACTTTTGAAGTGGATCACCCTAAAATTGTGTCGTTTGGGAAGGGGTTAACTGAGAAATGGATCATCCCATGAACCGAACGATTTATCGATGTGAAACTTTCCCAAACGTCACGTTTGTTACCCACTAAGCTTACCGAGTCTTCCTAGTGTTTATTGACAAATTATAAAAATGACATAATGTAAAGCGGACGTGATTTGACCTGGCAGAGCATTCCATTCGATAAGCATGGGCTGCCCTGCCCTGCCAGGTCATTTATCGTGAGGTATATGATAAACAATATAGTCCAGCAACAAAAAACCGGGACATCTGCATCTTTAATGCCCCCACGTCGACAATGTTTTGTTAAGACGCTCAACTAACGGACTTTGACAACGAAAGTTAAGTTTGCCCCGGGTGATTTTTGTTGAGTATATACCTGACAATAAATGACCTGGCAGAGCATCTCATTCGAATTCGCATGGGCTGCTGTAACAGGTCAATTATCATTAGGTATACCACTTTGATTTGTTTACGAGGTTTATATTTAATTATATTATGATGCTAGGTGGTGAAAATATGTCTGTTATGATATGGGAGTTAACCTTTGATATCATTTTTGTATAACAGTAATTGTCCCTTATGTGTTTTCTCCCTTTATATATAATATACTCAATATTTACACTACGATTGCAGCCTGTAACATTGATTAAATATAGTTCATAGAATGTCTTAGTTACATAAGAACAGAGCACATTCTCTATTCATTCCATTATGATAGAATGACGCTCTATTCCCGCGGGGTCATTTCTCGTCTAATCTCGGGGCCTAGGCGTAATTTCGGTATCCAGTCGTTGGCTATACACGACAAAACAATTTAAAAACTGATACAAACTTGCATTGGCTAACGCTTCAAACTACCAGCTTCAGCCAAAAATAGAAGCTACGTAATGTATACGTAATCAAACAAAATGAAACTGAATGATTTTGATTCGATAATCCAAATGTTACCGGCTTCAGCCAAAAATAGAAGTGACGTAATGTATACGTAATGATCATGCAAGATAAAGCTGAATGATTTTGATTCGATAATTCAAATGATGTGCTATAATTAGATTATGACGACCAAATAGGCTGTTTGTGTAACAAAAACTGCAGAGGTCATATTTGATGGTTAATCAATAGACCTCGGCTTTGGAGAGTAAGAATGTCTTAGTTACATAGCCTCTACTGAAATCATCGCAACAAATCATGGTAAAACAAGTCAACTTTCGGAAATGCGTTAAAAAATTTAATTGTTGTCTTGGATTGTCATCACAATAAAATAATTAAGGTATCCGACCCCTCAAAAGCACCAAAGAGCCAGAGGCGAAATTTGAAAAGTGCAAATAATTCCTAAACCGTGTTATATTTCCATTCCAAATACAAACATAAGCATTTTGCACGGTTTAGAATTTTGAATTAAAGCATACTTATGAAAATATTTGACAAAAATGTTCAAAATTACCTCCCTTGCATATGAATATAGAGTAAGATATTTTTTGTAAATTATTTTTTCTTGAAGCATAATCTTGAAATCCGGCACGGTGAATCAACTTATGTGAAGTGTATTTACAAGTGTGTGAAATTTGGTGCATTTCGTATGGCTAGAAAGTGTAGATTTTTTCAAGGTCTGTAAACCTTAATAAACTAGTTTAGTCCTTGTTTTGCGGGAATCAGTAGATAGCGGGACCACTATACGTATATCCAATTGTCAGGTCTGATTTGCCTTACCAATGTATTCAAAGGCCAAGTTTTGAGTCATTATTCTTTAAGAGCGGGAATGATATATATTGTTGGCGCAAGATCGTATGGCACATGTTTACTTTTTGTCCAAATGTAAACAAAACAGTGTTGTTTATACGATGAATGCATTCTTTATATATGTACTGACGTAGACATGTTGAAAATTTAGGTACTGTGATAGAGCGACCTGATTACTGTTCAGAGTTTAATGCGTTTGGTCGAATGATGTTTTGTTTACATTTGCATAAAACGTAAATTTGCACAAAACGTAAACATGTGCCATACGATCTTGCGCCAACAATAGTTTAGTATTCCAATAAGGTAGTCCATCGGATTGTTTGGGTGGTTCAAATGTCGCAATACATATAGGGAAATAAACACTTCTCGCTGTGAGCTATATAGCTTTACATTGATGGGTTTTGTTTTTGCCTTGGGTCTTTGCATGTTACAAAACCCTTTTTAACCAACACCCCTTTCGTCTTCTGTAGCTTCTATCAAATAAGAACATCCCATTCTCACTGGTGGTGAACTCGGCCATAGTGAGGGACGTTTTTTCGCGATCAATGTATTTCGTCAGTGTTGTTATAAAATATCGTAACTACGGCTTTACCGAAGACGTAGTTACGAGATTTTATAACAACACCGACACTTTGTCAATACAAAACAGTAAACCCGGTCTGTTTTTAGAACAAGTTCACTGTCATTAGAAAAAATATAATATAAACTCACATTTAAACGCAAAACAGCTATACCTTGTTGTAGCGAAAATTGTTTTAGTTCGACACCAGTGATTCTTTCACGTTTCAGAAAGGATTTAAAAACAATTTCAGCTTTTAGTTATGTACAGTTATATTATCTTAGTCATGTCGATCGCATCATTTAAAAATTTTCCAAAGGGCATGATATAAGACCATTTTAATTTGAAAGCTGCTAAACGATCAAACCAGCGATGATAAAGATAGGAGTTGCATAGAATTAAGCACAGAAAATTTTGAAGCAAGCGGAAAATACTGATTTTTTGGCATTTTTCTTCATTGTTTCCATACGCATTTTCTTTAGATGACGTAAAACGGGTACTGTCTGGGAAAGAACTTATTGATATTCCTGTTTTTAAGGCAGGTCAGACAAAGACCAACCTGTATTTCTTGCAGTCTAATCTTGATCGATATCACATTCTTAAGGTAAGTTTGGAGAGAGGACATGTGACTTACAGTTTTTGTGTTTATTCTGCAGCACCAAATACCAACGCTACAATTTTCATCAATTTTTTTTTGGTCGAAATATTCCCCTTTTTGTGATGGTGAATGTCAAATGAAGTATTTTATTGTTCTAAATGTATCCATATGCCAGAAAAGTTTAGATTGTTTTTAAAATATAGATATTTTTGTCATAAATTGGCTAAAACAGGGCGGGTGGGGTAAGATAAAGTCAAATATTTGTTTTATTTGCGTTGAAAAGTGTGCTTATTTTTTGTCTGAAAATAGCTCTTGGTATTAACTTCAAAATATCCAAAAAAACATTGGGTAATGTTTTGTCGAATTGAAAAAAAGTTGCAACATTTTCTAAAAAAGAATGTGACTTTTCAAGTTTTCCCATATTTTATTTCCAGAAAATGGTTTTAAAATATTTCTTTCAATCCTCCTATGACTTTAAAACAAAATGGTAAAAATGGTCAGAACTAGTCAAGGGCAGATAACTCTGACACGAAAACGAGTCAGGAATCTTACCATAATTCATTTATATCTTGTTCAGGAAATGTTACCTTACAACATATGTACAAATAAAATCAAAGTGCTGTCAGCACTGTAGATTGGGCATTATTGAGAAATTTATATTGTGACAAAAGGACAATATGCTAATATGCAAAATTGCCCCATTCTCTATTCGATGTTTTTTTAAGCAATTTTCTATGAAGCGAGTAAAAAGGCGTCATCGTTTGGAAAATGTTTAATTAATGTGTAGGCAAACATGCATAGGTGATAAAAAAGTTTAATGTACGCGCTCGATGTGAATCGAAAATGTGAGGCTGTTTGGGAAAAGGAAAAGGAAAAATTTACCGGATTTAACATTAAATCAACATGTTGAATTATCTTTATTCTTAGCTAATCAGAAAAATACCAAGTATGGACGCATTGTGGAGGCTTAGCCTAACTGATCTCTGATCTGCAAACATATTTCGATTAAATAGAATTCACGTGTTCATTGGTTCAAATGACAAGTCTTAGAACAGTACACGTGGTAAAAATGTTAAAATTCTAGAAAACGGCAAATTTAAGACGATGATTTTAGCCTACTTTTTATCAACATATTTCAAAATCACAGTGTACACTTAAAGACACTTCTAACGCAACACTTACTTTTTTGGTAATAACTTGATATTTAACAAACCATTCTGCATCAAATTTTCAACAAATTTGATTCATTCACAATTGCATAATATCTGTAATTTTTATAAAGAAACATTGAGTAGAAATTATTAAATTTGCAATGCATATAATATGACTTGAAAACAAAAAGTCGCAAAAAAGCTGTGCGAGCTGATAACGTAAATTCATGTTATTCAGGCCCGTAGGAAGCCATTTCATATTGGGGTGACTGAAGCCCCTGTGTCTGGATATTGGGGGCTAAATAGGATTTTCCCTACATTTTCAGTGTAAAATATGGAAAATTTGGCATGTTGGGCTACATTAGGGAGGCTAAGCCCCCCTAGCCCCCACTGTTCCTACGGGCCTGTTATTAATGTGACAGAAGTAGAGTTTATGACATTATGCTAACATTCTGTGTGTCCGTCATGAACCTAAATGACACGAAGACACACCCTTCTCATTGATAAAGCATAATTGATGTTGAATCTTTGCGGGATCATTCTTAACTCGTCCCTATTAAGTTCCTGTTGCAGTTGTTGGAAATTTCTTGAGGCAAAAGGGTGAAAAACTAATGTCTGGTAACAAATTCAATGATTTTGTGCGATGCTGAAACGTACAAAATATTAAACTAAATAGGTGCGACTGAATTCTAGTATTGCATCGAACATGAAAACATGTTATCAAATCTTATGAAGCAATGATATGAGATTTGAGCATGATTTGGTGACGCTGCTTTGATGCTATTGAATTCTGCAATGGCCTGGGGTTTTGTGACTTTTCATATTTGAGTCTTAGTGAAAAATCTGAATATTTTTTATGTTTGGATCAGTCGATTTTATTGAAACTTACAGAAAACATGTAAACGTAATTAATGAATATTTGCTGAAATTTTCATAAAATATACTGCATTATTTATTTAGTTATGATGAAAAATGTAAGTGTTGCGTTGGAAGTGTCTTTGAGTGTATATACTCTATAGCCTCTAACCATTCGTCTTTTTCCAAACAAGACATTGTTATGCAGCAAATAATATAAAACATACAAAGATAACCGGAATTTTCTCCTTTGTCCAAATGTTTTCTGTGCTTCATTGTACATGACATGATTTCATCTTTATCGTCACCTCTTTCATCGTCTGCAACTCTTTCTAATTTGAACCACTCTAAGATATTGTCAAATACAATGTATTTTATGGGATCCTAAAGGCGTCAGAATGGGTAAAGCGCACACATTGTATCTAGGGAATGGGCTGAGGTTATGAATACACACACAGTGGTAGGGTCAAGCAGTAACACAGTTAAACACCTGTCAATGCTTTCATTGGTAAATGACCGTTGAAAAGATCAGAGCAGTAATATTGTAACTACATTGAATTTATCTGAGAGTTACACTATTTTGCTTTCAAGCACCTTTACTCAACCGAAAAGATTGTAAAAACGCTGAAAATACTAATAGGTATTTAATTTAAGCGAACATTTCATCAAATGTAATTATTAACCCCCTCCTTATTCGTTGCAGAAGTGAAAAAGATAAAAAACTTTAAGATAGTGACTGATAAAGGACGTTTCTGTGGTGTTTGAAATAACATAGTTTGGCTTGAACACATAGCTCAGCGGGTAAGAGAATAAACGTAGTCTCTGGAGCGATGTCTGGAGTGAAAAACTGGTTTTAATAGATCGGGCATAGCCCAATCTATTACTATGCTCAATCTAAAAATCATTGGGCGGAAAAAAGTATCAGCCGAGTTCAAACTAACCTTAAATGTCTTATTACATTAATCGCTCTAGCGTCTAGTATCAAGAACAGATTCTAATCCCTTTTAAACCTTTCCAAAATAGCAAAATTTAATTAAGGTTATCGAATTCAAAAAAAAGTTTTAGATTATCGAACTTGTTTAATTATTTTATACTTTGTATGTATTGTTGCCAAGAAAACTTTGAGACAAAAGAAGAAACTGCTAGTAATCATATGTTTCTTCTTTTGTCTCGATGTTTTCCCAAGCCTTTTCCTTTTAGAATATCAAAACCCGGTCTTGTTTGAGAAAGGGTTAAACTTCTTCTTACTTTTTACTTCCGCTAGAGGACGCTGGCGGCTTTGCTCTTAATTGGGTCAGAGCCTCGCTCTGGTTAGATCTTCACATTCGATTTGCTACCGTATTTGGTAAACCGTGCATTTTTGTATCAAACCTGTGCGCCCTGTTCTTGAACATCTTTTTAGTTTCTTAATGTAGATGTTCTTTGTGGTGGTGGTGGTGATGACGGCGGTGGTCTTATTTTGTTTTGTTTTATGTCTTTTTGTAAACTATTTCCATTTGCGAGATGGAAAAGTTACACCTGATGATTTAATTGTACAAACAAAGCGATTGTAAACTTTATCGTACTGCGTTTGATAAAATTGAGGCTATATGTACGTTTATCTACATGTAGGATATGCTTAACTAAGGCCTATTATCTATTAGAACTTTGAACTAATCTATCAAACATGTATGAATACATAAATTCGTTGTGATTTTGATATTGTAAGAAACATAGTTGGAGGTACAGATACATACAGCATGACTACTGAACAGCCAGTTTCTTGGAGCAACATCACGTATGGGTATGTAAAAAGAATTGTAAACTTTGGATGTTTGAACACAATAGAGTACATAATCCGAGTTTTCTCTGATGAAATTCGCTCTTTAATATGTTGATGTCGCTCATTTACATCAGAGCGCCCTACCATTCAAAGACAACGGAAAGTAGGTCATTGTAATCAATGGCTGTTCAGATGAGGGTTGTTGCAAGTAAACCTTTTAGAAATTCTTTTTGGTCTTAAATCTTTCACCGGGCATGATAATAAATGGTTAATTGATCTGTATCATAAGGCATTTTAAGGATAGAGTGTAAGATCGGACGGTGAACAATGCGCCATAACTTGTGTCGGACTATCCTATGTTTTTGAATGGTAGTGCGCTCTGTTGTAAATGAGCGACATCATCATATCAAAGAGCAAATTTCACCTGGGAAAACTCGGATTACAGGGTACACTGTGAAGAATCACGAAGGAAGCAGCAAGTAGAGAGACGGTAGCATGAAAAGTCCGGGTACTTTCGAAGCCTCCTTCATACATCTAGTATGCGGTCTGTTATATTTTTTGATATTTTTGATATACAATTTGACCCGTCACGCTAAAAGGGACCTTATCGAATGTGTGAAAGATATCGACCCTAGTCAGTCTGCGCAGTCTGAATAGGGCCGACACTTTTCACTTTTACGTAATTTTCTAAATCCGGAAAGTTTTCCCTATCTTACTAAATGATCATTTTTTCGCATATGGGATCTGGATAACCCATGCTGAGCATGATCGGCTTGTCAAAACTTTGATTTTTGAACTTCTGGTAAGGTCCTTTTTTTAGAATGACGGGTCACATTTTGATATTTTTATATAAAATGGTAAGTGTCAATTAGACGTCTCTGTACTTTATTTCAGAGACGTCGTGCCTATTCTTACAAAATACGAGAGCGCAGCTCTACTTCTCCTGGGATTTGGTGGGGTTTCCTTGATACTTGCCATTTTACACAGATGTATACGACGTCACGTATTTCACGACGCTGATAACGTCGATACGGCATTTGACGCTGGTGGTAAAGTCAGTACAAGTCTGACGGCCGTCACTGTTGCTTCACAATTGTTGTGGCCGGCTGATTTATTACAGGGATCCACTATAACCGTTAAGGTACAGTCCCATTACTTTTTTTGCTATCGATATTTGCTATCTAGCCAATGCGTAAACAGCAAAAACGTTTGCTTACTCGCTTGCTTGCTTGCTCGACCGACCGACCGACCGAACGACCGATTGATTGATTGATTGATTGATTGATTGATTGATTGATTGGGGTTAACGCTTCTTTCAAATCGTATAGTCATACCATTGGGTGGATAAAGCATTGTGTCAGAAAGTAGGCCTACTAACTGCGCTAAGGCTTCGGCGTATATTCTCTCTAAAAACGTACATATGTATGAGTGACTGGTTGTGCTAAAAGTAATATAATGTGAAATCCCAATCTCCGAGCAGAGTTATCGTTCGTTACTCTCACCATACATCTCTGCAACGGGCTGACGCCATGAATGACAAGAATCTTGTCAAACCGAGGAAAACGTGTATTATAACTTTTTAAATGTTTCGTGTGAACATAATAAAGTAGACAATAAAATGATGATTCCGGGTACATTTGAAAGGCATTATAACTGATGAATTTACCAATATATACTGAAAGGCAAAAGAAACTTTACACCTTACATTCATTTGAATTTATCAAAACTTGATCACATCTCGTGAAATCAATTGTTTTATAGATATGCGTTTGCCTTTTGTCATTAGAAATATGGGGTTAGAAGAGAGTTTTCACATTTCCTTAATGTTGCTTTTAGCTGTGTCATCTATAAAGGGCTCAAATTAAGAAATCCAGATAATGTTTAATCCCCTTTATTCGAATATAATGATCAGAATGTGTTACAAATTTTATCTAAAGTCAATGTTTTTGTGTCCCAAGTTGCAGTATCGACAGAAAGGAAGCACTCTCGTATGGATAAGATCAGCCGTCTGATCTTGAATTATTGAATTATGAAACAATCATCCAGTGAAGATTTCTCCAATTTATACACGTTATTCTGTACACACGTCTAAAACTGCCTACTAAACTAACATTAAACTGTTTCCCGTTATAAAAGCGGGGTTACTCAGTCGATTTGTGTGAAACTTATGACATATAAATCTAATTTGAGCGATGACTTCATGTTTGTCTTGTACTGACGGCCTTAGGATGTTTGTCCGAAATTACGTCACGGTTAGCTGGATAAAATCGTTCCCTATCAGATTGAAATGTACAAAAAAATACTGCGCCCCTGACTGAATGACATCAATTTAGAATTATCGTTGGAAAATGACATTAAATTTTAAGCAACGTGAAGTATGATAGATTTTGGACTTCGGAAAAGAAAAATTATTTGCTATTGCCATTTTGATGTGATATAAAGTGACGTAATCTAGCAGATGATGACGCAATACTCTCTGAGCCAACTACAGAGGTCATTGTAATGAATGGACCGTGTGCAAGAGAGTGGTGAAATCCATACAACCATTTTGCACAGTCCGCACAGTCTGGGTTTGGTCGAATCTTTACAAACTTCCCAGAAAGCCCGTTTTGGAATTACGTGTTACAACTGAGCGAGGATCTGGAAAAATGTCCCTGGTAGCATTTCAGACTATAGAGTGTCCAAAAAAAAACGGAACCCTATTTCAAAGTCAAATATTTTAAAGCGTAAGCAAAAAAACTAACTTTTGAATTTGCAGTACTAATGATACATTATTTTTGCATACGTGTTCTAAATTTCACTTCAAAATATGTATTGGTTCCAAAGTTATATGCAATTTAATAAAGGTACTAAAAACCCGTTTTATCACGAAATCGATTTTTGCGCCTTGTTTGTTCGGAAAAGCGCACTGACGGTCATCTGTTGAATTCTTGACCGTTGTACGTGTATGTACCAATTTCCTCACAATTTGATACATATAGTGGTCCCATGATATTCTCATTCTCACCAGACAATAAAAGACCATACTCATTTACTAAGTATAGGTTATACAGGTCAAAACGAAATCATATTGATGACAATCAGTAATTTTATGTCTTATTGACGAGATGATTTGCGCTTGCGTCTCTGTAATAACATGTATCATATGTTCAAAGTTTGTTTATAAATATTTGGGACCAGAATAGAAGTACCGCATGTGCAAATTGAGTCCAAAGGGTGGCTGTTTGAAATAATGTTAAAATAATTGTCATTTGAGAGCTGACCGGCATATTGGTCAGTAATAGAATAAGTGCATTGTGATTACATGTATTATGAATCTATATTTTGTTTGTATTCATTTTTTGTTTTGGTAACATTGCAGCTCTAACAGTTTATTTATTAGCAGAAAAGATGAAATGAATATGCACTATTGAAAGTAAAATGTTTCAAAACCACTTTTGTATTGACTGAACATATCAAACATGTGTGACGCGTCAATGTATTCAATGAGTGTGGGTCCGCGCTGCAAAACGGAAAATCGATATCGTGTCTAAATGGTTTTCTGGGTGCATTCATTTGATTGCCAATATTTTCAAAAGTAATGGACATTTTTCAACCAAATTTTAACTGTTGATAGACAAATGTCGTTTCTATTGCATATCTTAATTTAGTGGATACATATTATTTTATACATGAGCAATTCGCTTTCAAAAATGGGTTCCGTTTTTATTGGGACACTCTGTACAATGTTTCCAGATTAGCATGTACCTAAGAGCAGTCTGATCAGAACCGATGCTGCTCTCTTACAGTTGCTACAGAGCACGAGGAATCTATTCGAGGACAGCATGGATCCTGATCAGACTGTGCGTATGCACAGGCTGGTCTGGATCCAGGTTGTTCTCAAATGTCATAAATGACATTTTTTAAGATCTTGACTCAAAATCATATTTTACAGAGTGGAATATCCGGTCCATTTTGGTACGCAGTAGGTGCCGCCCTTAACGTCGCTTTATTTCCTATCATGTCTGTACATCTAAAAACACGTGCTCCTGGTGCAAAAACATTTTTACAGGTATTGTTGGCGCAAGATCGTTATGGCACATGTTTATGTTTTCTTCAAATGTAAACAAAACATTGTTCGATAAAACGCAGAAAACTATAGGTCTAAACAGTGAACAGACCACTCTATTACTGTATGTAATTTTTCAACATGTCTACGTCACTACAATAGTCCCAGCCGAAAAGGACAGTGACGTAGGCTGATGTTTACTGCTGCAAAACAAATCAATTCGTCTGATTTGCACCGTTACAAATACGAACAGAGTTGATTGGTTGTCAAGTAGTAAACATTAGCCCACGTCACTGTCATTTTCGGCCGGTACTATTGTACTTATAAAGAATTTATTAATCTTTTATACAACGTTGTGTTGTTTACATTTGGAAAAAATGTAAACGTTAGCCATACGATCTGGCGCCAATAATAGACATCTATTGATGAACTTAATTTGTAATTAATTAACAATAAACATAAGTTGCTTTATGTGTTCTTTTGATAAATAAGTTGTTTAAAGACGTATTTTTGTGAGTATATCGCTTACTGTGCACCTTTAGAACGTTGGGTGCGACAAAAGTGAAGTGGGAGAACATAAGAATTAATTAATTATATTTTTGAAAGAACTAAAAAGTGCAATCCATTCGGTTGTATAAGCAACGTTTTATTATTGAGTGATGCCTAGATTTTTTGTCTGTGGGGTATTTTCGTCAATTAAGATGATAAATCTTATTGACCGAGACATACGTCTCGTCCAATCAGATCGCTTGTATTGTAATTTAGATTTAAGAAGTTGGATTTGGAAATAGATCTACTGATGAATACAACCCTGGTCAGAATGTGCTTTTATCCTTTCCCAAAACAAAACAATATATTGTCATCCCCCGAACAAAAGGATTGGGCAAATATTCAATGTTCAATTACATTTGAACAAAATAAAAACATGTGCCATACGATGTGGCGCCATCAGTTATAGTTCGTCCATCGGGAGTGGCAGATGTTTACATTTTGTTTTTATAGATTATGCCGTTATTAACCCAATTAACTGTGTATCGATGATAGCTACAAAATCTTAAACAGGTATTTTTTCTCATCAAAGATTTTAATCTCAAATCAATGTTCTGACATCCCTTTGTGAGTGAAATAGCCTATTGATTATCTGCCACTCTGCCTTTCTTTTTGGACCATATATACTGTACGTTCAAATTGAGATAATCAAAATATTTGCATTTTGCAAAAGCGTCAAACCAATAACTATTTTTTTCTTCAGATAATGCAGGCAAGATTCGGTAAACCAGCTCACCTCGTGTTCTGTTGTCTGGCTCTGCTGGTTAACCTGATGGCTATAGCGACCTTATTGGTGGCAGGAATAACCGTTATACAGTCTCTTACGAAGGACGCATCGGACGAATACTGTGTCATTATCATAGCCACGTTATTCGGCTCATATTCATTGGTCGGTGGATTAGGAACTACTTTTTACGTTTCCTATTTTAACGCCGTGTTGATATTTTGGTTGTGTTTATAGTTAAGATTTTACACTCAGAAGACACAGACATAAAATCAATAGGGAATCTTGAAAGAATTTACGATCAGTTAAAAAACATGACTGGTCCTGAAGGAAATGAACACAGGAGTTATCTTTCTTTCCGTTCTGAGAGTGGGTTGGTGTACGCAGTAATGGGACTTTGTTTAACGACATCGCTAACATATTGCGATCAAGCATCATGGCAGAGCAGAATAGCCGCAAAACCACTTCAGGTAGGAAGTCGAACTAAACCTCATTTCATCTCAAAATGTCCGGGTTTTGATTAGAATAATATTTATTTCTTTTAGATAAACCCAAAATTGCCCTAAAGGATCAAGCTATCGCGCTAAATGATACAATATAACTCAAAAACCATGTCATTTACGTATTGAGCATAGCCAAAATATTTCTCTAGATAGCGTTTGTTAAACCGGTTACTAAATTATTCTTACGAATTCTGTCACAAAATAATATTATAAGATACCATAGTATAAAAAATAAACGAGTAAGATTATTTCTATGACAGGGAGTTTTGGGATTTCTGGTTGCTACATACATCTGGTTCGCCATACCGTCGTCTATAGCAGCAACCACCGGCCTGGCCTTCCTGGCCATGAGCAATGAAAACACAACTACAACTTTAACCATGGATCAGGTAAACCAAGGTATACTCATATGTGACCCGTCTCGCTAAAAGGGACATTATCCGAACTACCAAAATCCAAATTTTGACAAACTTGTCAGACTCACCACAGGTCAACTAGATGACGTATGCGACAACTGAACGTATACTAACATAGGGAATACATTCCATATTTAGAAAATTATTTAAAAGTGAAAAGTATCGGCCCCAATCTGGCTCCGCGGATTGCGCAGACTGACTAGGGTCGATATTTTTCACACTTCGTATAAGGTCCCTTTTAGCATGATGAGCCACATTATTATATCTAAAGATTCTTCAAGATAGTTTTTTGAATTTATCAATAAATGTTTTTAACATACATTGGCATTTATAAGAAAAAAATCGTTAAAAGTTACAATTTCATGACTTATTACGCAGCATATTTGATATCTTGAAAAATCGATATTTTTTTTGTATATTTATGTAATGTAACGGATTTAATTTTCTTACATAGATCGTTTTGCCTGTTCATATTGAATCGATACGAATAGGCATTAGCATATAAGACAAAAACTAACCTATAATATATTGTATGTGTACATAGATGATGATACATGTGTAGCAAAGAATTCTGAAGATTTATGCACATTTTTTTCGAGTTCTAATCCTGTCACGAGGATAAAAACGCATTCCCTTGCTCAAATATGTAAAATGCATAAGATGTACCATAATATCGTCACTAGACTATACATACGTGACCCGTCACACTAAAAGGGACCTTATCGGGTGAGTGAAAAATATCGACCCTAGTCAGTCTGCGCAGTCCGCGCAGCCAGACTAGGGTCTACACTTTTTACTTTTATGTAATTTTCTAAATCCGCAATGTTTTCCATATCTTACTATATCTTCATTTTTCGCATACAGTATCTTGTTGACCTGTGCTGAGTCTGACAAAATTGTCAAAATCTGGATTTTTGAAGTTGGGATAAGGTCCATTTTAGCGTGACGGATCACATTTTTTTATTATCTATATCAATGGGAACCATATTATTTGCTTCTAGGTTTGGTAACACCATTCATAGCCGAACAATTGCTGGGTCCGACTGGTGGCATTCTACTACTGACTATGATTGCTATGGCTTTAATGTCGACTGGTTCTGGAGAGGTGATGGCAGTGTCCTCGATCATTGTTTACGATATATATCAAGCATATATCAACCCATTTAGGTGATCATTGTTCATGATATTGTGCTGATTTTCAACAAAAACATCGTAACTGCAGCTTATGTTAAGCTGCAGTTAAGAGGTATTATCTAAAAGCAGCGATATAACGAGTACGATACATTAACCCACTCGGGTGCGCGTGGTCATCCTATAATATATACTCGGTAAAACTGCTAACGCATCACTAAGATCTTTGTTAACGAATCAAGAGAATACATTCAAAA
Source organism: Fragum sueziense (assembly GCA_963680895.1). Classification (NCBI taxonomy): domain Eukaryota; kingdom Metazoa; phylum Mollusca; class Bivalvia; order Cardiida; family Cardiidae; genus Fragum; species Fragum sueziense. The sequence goes on from OY804604.1 coordinate 52,318,102, forward strand.
TTTGCGCAAGCCGACTACCACCGTTTAATAAGAAGCCCGTGAAATTTCAAAGTGAATGCTATAGTCTGTTATGAAATATTCAAATTTTAATAAGGACATCCTTTATTCTAAAATTCATAAAGGCTGAAATATGATTAAAATGGGAAATTCACGAATAACTTTCAAACCGTTTTTATTGGCTGAAAGAGTTCCTGTGTAGAAAAGTTATCCTGTATTAAACAAACCGACGGCTTTTACACATTTGTTGGTGCGAACTTTATTTCCGCAGAGGTAATGTTACATCACTAGCGTCGTTGGTGTCAGTGTTGGCGTCGACGTCGGATACGTAGGCAAAAACTAATCGGTCTATATCTTTTGAACTGTGTGTGATGCAGTCTTGACATTTCACGCATAGACAAATCCTACCAAGACCTTTCACTTTAGACCATACAATTTGACATTGTGACCTTGACAACTGATCTTTTCTTTTAAATAGGCGAATGTTTACTACGTCGCCCGAATAGGTCTGATGTGTAACGAATTTTAACTACGTCACATTAATGGACTAACTTTATATCAAAATGTTACATTTTAGGAATAAGATGTCTCACAGATTGTGTATACTGTGTGGATTGTTCCGGCTCAGTGAACAGAGCACGTTGCAAAAGAAAAACGATCCGGATGAAAAGATACTGTTCTGTCAGTGTCCGCATCCGTCTGTCTGTACACAATGTGTTGAGATGAAGAAACGACAGGCAAACCATGGTGACAACAAGAAAAAACAAATCAAGAGAGAAACGTTGTAAGAAATATTGGTTTTTAGATAATATTCAAAACTCGATGCAAATCGCCAATTCATGAAAGGATTTTCATTGCCTAAGAAACAACTTGTTTATAAATTAATTTTTGTAAAATCGGATTTTTCTCTGAATAAAAAAGATCGTCTGTGATCGATACTTTTCTACTTCGTTTTTTTTTCAAATCTTAATGATGAAAAGGTATAACGATGGATAATCACGTGACTCAGAAATTAAAGAAAGTCATGAATAACTCTGTTAATACATGTACTTGACAAATTCGAATTCGGCTTAAAGCAGAGAAGGTGGTAATGTGCCAGGAATAAGCTAGTCGTGGCATATTTTTGAAATATCAACTGATGGAAATGTTATAAAAGATCAAACAAAATTTTGGTTGATCTCAAATAACTTTTACAAACTTCACCAAGTCCATCGTACGCGCTACGTCTGCCAACCTTATTTTTTCCAAACTTAATTCAAATCGACCCCGTATTAAGAAAATTATTGAAGATTTTCTGATCTATCAAGTGATTATCAACTACGAAGTATGCTATTTAATAATGAAGTAACAAGTGGGCCTTACACATTATAGTAAAACCTTTTGACGCCAAATAAGATAAGCAATTTTGAAAAGAACAAATATTTGGTGACAAGCAATTTAGTCATTTCCAACAGTATTTAAGAAATGCACCCCACGTCCTCAAAAATACTGTTGTTTTTATGCCCCCGATAGGGAGGCATCATAAATTTGACTTGTCCGTCCGTCCGTCTGTCCGTCCGTCTGTCCGTCTGTCTGTCTGTCCGTCTGTCTGTCCGTCCGTCCGTCATTCCGTCCAAAAACTTTAACATTGGCCATAACTTCCTTATTACTTAACATATTCGCTTCATACTTTACCACAACATTCCTTGGTACATTACCTTTCTGTAGGCACATACTTTGGTGACCTTGACCCCTGGATGACCTTGACCTTGAACATAGATTGGCCATAATTTAAAATCAAAGCGGTGTCGGGGGCATTGTCATCTTACAGTGACAGCTCTTGTTTTTTTCTGCTTCAAACCAAAATCAAATCAGTCACGTAATAAACAGAATCGTTGAAGATTTACTGCAATTCCATGTGTTGTTGTTGCTTTTTGTTGTTGTTGTTGTTGTGTATCATGTGCTTCCCTGCTTCGCCTTTGTACAAGTTAACATTTTTTATCGTACTTTTCTTATAGACGGTACCAGTGTTCGTACCATGGAGAATATCGGTATTACCAGGACTGTTTGTTGAACTATAAAAGTTGGTGTATAATCTGGGTCACCATTGCCATGATATAGTAAAAGGTATGTAGTATCAATTGTTTTAATTTTTCACAAAGATGAAATAGCTTGAAAGACATCTCATAATATACCATGTAAAAAAGTTAAGCAACACTGATTTTGTTAATTGAAAACATGTATTTTCTGTGATATTTATTTCACAACCGTTGTAAACATTTTAGCATATGCATTTACTCACAACATTCAAAGGTCGCTTTGTGGTAACGCTAAATATTGTGTAAGAAACATTGTCTTGACGTAGGTGAGGGGTCAAAATAAAAAGTTACAATAGAATTCGGTATCGATTATGATGCCATTTTCGAGCAAGAACAGCAGTGAAACTATTTCTAATCCATTTAATTTGTTAGTACACGGTATCAACATTCACTACTTTATCAAGAGATTAAACGTCATTCGCGTCAATACGATCACGCACACGTCTTCCTTAAATGCTTCGTTTGTGCTCTATGGATGACAAATCAGAAGGAAAGGAATGATAATGGGAGTACATCAATGTTGTATACGCTTTATTTGGCTTAAAGCATTTAGGACTCTATGCCAGTCAAGTCTGGTGCGTTCATGATGTAGCGTCAGGGAAATTACAACGTATGGTCAACGTCTAGTAACCGTTCATATGTGGAGACGATCACGGATGGTAAGTGTGGATACTCTATGTTGAAATTCCTGTGGAAGCCACTCGGAAGTTTTGGTGTCGATATGGAACATCTCTGCTGTGACATTACGAAATTATGACGGGTCATCTCCTCGTGTCCTCTTTCTACGACGTCCTTGACCGGGACTATCTCAAACCACAAAAATTGGCTCACATAGCATCCTCAAACTGTTACTTATGCTTTGAGATGCGCAAAATTCAAAAAGACATCTTTATCGCCGGTTCTGCCACGACGGAACACATTAGCGATAACGTCCTTCTAACGTAAGTCCATGGCTTAGTCCCACAACGTTGCAGAAAACTCCTTTTTAGTGGCCTTTTTCGTGCTGGGCAAAGACGATTATGTTCATACCTAAATGTTTCCTAGAACTATGCTCCATACACATGAATACCATGGCAGACATGAAAACCGGAAATGCGCACCTGGAGTGCGAGGCGCATGCAATGGCGGTATAAAATTTATCTGTTTGTGTTCCCTAGCTATAATCTATTGTGTTAACGCTTGATTTTATGTTAAAACAAAAATATTCTGGTTACTGCAGATTTTTACATTTTGTTGCTAAACTTTTTTTTACTATGTACACTTGTCTCTTATATACTCATAGCCAATTGATTACCAATACAACGTACAACATTTAGTAAAAGGCTTACTTATTCTCCAAAATAAATCAAAATAATAACTGTCCGTACATTTATTTTTTGTAAGTATTTAAGTACGAGGCGCGATAAAAAAAACTTCCATGTATTTCATATTACCAGGGAATGAAAATCATCTTTATACACAATCTCCCTACAAGCCAATGTACTTAATCCGACTTTGTTCGAAATTGCTTATCCGTTAGAAATATATGTTTTTGAATGTCACTCCAAGTACTTATTTACTGCTCACGATATGACGCATTCCTTGTTTTCCATCTGTCCTCAACAATGGTTGGATTCTTATTTTGGGAATAGATAAAAAAGAGGTGTTATATCAGAAAAACAAAATAGTCAGAAAGGACCTCAATCCACACCATATCGTTCTGATTGCAATGCCTTGTGACACGTGAGCAGGCACATTATCCTGTAAAATCACACGCATTCCTCACTTCTACTTTGTAAGTTGGATATAAATCATTCTTTTGATTTAATTCATAAACAATAAACAGGGACCATATATCTATAAACCGTATAACATTGAGAACGAACGTTTTTTATCAGCCTTCATGAATAAAAATTGCTTGTCAAAATCCGAAGTAAATTGGGTATATTCATATTACACGGATGCTTTTTAAAGGGTTCGGTCTGAAAAATTCCCCTTAAGTCCGACATGAATACAGAAAATATATACTGAACAAAAGTGAAGACGCTACACCTACTTTGCTCATCATATTTCTTCTACATACAACAAGTAAAAATGTCAAATGAAAGTGTTTCGCATTGTTCATTGACTTGGTTAAGCCAAGCACTAAAAGTTTTGTGGATCTTAATTACGAGGATGCAATACGGACCCTTTTAATGAGACAGGGGTCCGTTGTTCAGGTGTACAATTTGGACGGAAATTTTACACGATTCAAACCTTCAGGAAATCCAAGCAGAAGAATGCAAACCATTCCGGACTGCACGGAATGGTAGTCTGACAAGTTACCAGTCAGGAAATGTAAAGAAGCTTGAATGAAAGTGTTTCAGCGTTTAGAAAATGGTATTTGAAAAGCAGACTTTTCATCGTGTTCCAAAGCTTGAAAAATTTACAATGTAATCTCCATAGGAAATTCAAATTGCTATTGCATGGACATCTGGAAACAAACCTAGTCGAAGAAAGGGTTCAAAAATCCTCTGTAAGGCATGCATGATGTTGCAAAAAAAAAAAGAAAACAATCGAAAACCGCGATGAACTTGTGAATACCAAACATTTTAAATTCCCGATTGTTTATGTCAAAGGGAGGTAATTCGCAAAATCGACAGATTATACCTTGATTTTAGAGTTTGCTACAATAAATAAGTGATACTTTAAGTCTTTTTGGCAACCTGGATATGACCAATTCCGAAAAAATAATGAAGAATTTTCTGTGCATTCGCGTATGCGGCATTTGATCAAATTAGCTCTAAACGCATTAAGAGATGTAACTCTGACATTAAAGGAGACAATGCAATGACATTTCGACACAATGATTACTTAAAGCATGGGAAATAACGTCAACATATAATTTATGCTATTAAATCGATACTTTTCAAGAAATAAGAAATCTTGCAGTGTAGCGTTTTCACTTTTGTTCAGTATAGAAAAAGTCGTTCTCTATTAGCCCAAGGCATCTTAATAACCGTAAGAAATGTCATGTGGAGGCTGATTTTGAATAATATATATCTTAAGTATTAATAAAGAACCTTTTGTCATGTTTCAATTTATCTATTTTGGTTGTTTCAGCGAGTGGTATAGATCTGAACTGGGTGATGCTGTTCGGGTTTATCGTGACCATACCGTGTTTTCCTGCTGTCGCACTAACCATATTCTCTAGTCGAACAACGGGACGTGGAGTTATATCAGGTAGATGTTTAGGATAGGGCTGAAACCAGTAAGGGTACCCGCCGGTAGGGTACAACATTGCCAGTACCCGGGAACAAAAAAAGTTATAACCCGTAGCCAAATGATTAAATATGGCTTTAACCTAAATGGTTTAACCGTTTCCCAAACAAGACCTTGTTTTGACGTCCCTAAACGAAAAAGGCTTGGGAAAACATTGAGACAAAAGAAGAAAATGCTGATAATCAGCATTTTCTCCTTTTGTCTCAATATTTTCTGAGCTAAATTTTACACAAATCTAGTCTTTATCAACATTTATTCTGTGTTCTGCAGCAGCTTCCAAATTGGACCACCCTAAAATTTTGTTGTTTGGGAAAGGGTTTACACATTTAGACGACGAAAAAACTAGTGTGTAACACATTGTAAGGGATCACAATAGATAGAGGAAACTATATATTTGGAATTCCAACAACGGAAAGATGTAGGGGTCCGGGTCAGCTGGCCTGCGTCTTTCCATTGGTGGATTGCTCCTAAACTAAAATTGGATTGAGTCATCTAGATCAATGAATTATCCATTTGTGCGGGTACCCAGGTTGTACCCCCGGGTAATTGTTCGACTGGTACCCGGGTACAAATGCTGTACCCGCTTAAACTTTAAAGTGACCATCCCGTGTTTTCCTACTGTAACTCTAACTATATATTCTCTACTTGTACACATGGACGGGGAGTAGGCCTAATATTTCCCCACGTACTCCTATTATTTTGCTTTAATAACTTAAATATCTAGATAGCCTAAATCTATATAATAGTATGATAGTTTTGTTTGCTTAGTTTTGATCCCTAGGTTGGGAAGGCCAACTTAGAAACCCACCTTGAGGAACACAGAGTTGTATCAGTCGAGGCAACCCACCTGCATGTTCGTAATAGGTGAATTTCGACAATGTGCGTTTAAGCAAAACAAATTGATATGTGACCCATCACGCTACAAGGGACCTTATAGGACATGTGAAGACATCGACCCAAGTCAGTCTGCGCATTTCAATCGCTAAATTTATTTCAAAAATATTTCGTTTAAACATTTTGATGTTCATTTGTGAGGACGGGGTGAAACTTTCACTTCGACTTAAAGGGGGGGAAGCTAGGCTGTCGAAAATGCAAATGGCATAATAATTACAATCAGAAATAACGTATGAAATTACCAACCTGAAGGGGTAGATCACTTACGTCCATTTTTAGCACTCATCAAGCTTTATCAAGTATTAAAATCCAAGTCAATTAATAACGTGCAGCCAGTTTTTATTGTCCTTCTTTTTGTTTTATAACGGCCATATATGCCCAACCTTCAAAACTCAATTACGTCAGAGGTACGTCATCTGTGCTCAGCGAGATTCAACACACCGTACAACCGACTGCTTCGAAAGTTTGCGAAGACAGATTCGGCATCTGATGTCATGTGCATGGTAGGTCAAATGAATTAACTTTTATAAATTAACGAAAGGGTCTTTGGTATTCTACAGTTGGTAAATACGCGTATAAATGTTCAGTGTTTGTACAAAATAAACATTTCCATGTATCCCTCGCAAATAAGGTTACAGTCATCGACACAGCCGGTTGTACGGTGTGTTAATACCGCGGAGGTGAGTCTCGTTGAACTTGACCTTGTCTCGTTTTGAAGTAAAAATAGAATGTGTAAACACGCTTGTAAAGGATTGGTCTATAGCAAAGGAAAGGTGGTTATTCGCCGTGTTTGAGGTTTTTATCGATTGCAAATTGTTTTTCCATGCACAAATATGACTTCCCGAACAGTTCGGAAGCATAAAAACCTAGAATGGGCCCCTTTAAGCGGTTGTCGGCATATAACGAGTGTCAACTGTATCATCTATTTGCGTGGGTACCCATGTACAAACTTTGTTTTCGTTTCAATCCTGGCTTCAACCTTTTCCCAAACAACACAACCTTAGTGTGATGCGATTTGAAACATGTTGCAAAAGATGAAATAAGTGTTGAGAAAGATAAGAATTATGAAATTGTTAGCTTTGAAAGTATTAAAGCAAAAGGAGAAATTGCTGATTATCAGCAATTTCTTCTTTTGCTTCAATGCTTTCTTAAGCCTATTGTCTTAGGGACATTTAAACCAGGTCTTGTTTGGGATAGAGTTAAGAGCCCTTTTCCAAAACCTGATCAATTATATATTTCGGATTTCTAAGGTCATATTGGTAGACCATACGTATGTCACAATAAAAACGACCTTATTGTAAATGTGAACAGTATCGACCTAGTCAGTCTGGACAATCTGAAAAGACTGGCTGTGATCCATACTCGTCACTCCTATGTTATTTACTGAATCTTGACTGTTTTTCATATCTTCCCTTATTTCCATTTTCCACCAAATACGACGACTTGTTGTTCTTTGCTGAATCTGGTACTCTTCTCGAAATTTGACCTCTTGGAATTCACATAAGGTCCTTTTAACCCTTTCCCAAACAAGACCTGGTTTTGACGTCCCTAATAGAAAAGGCTTGGGAAAACATTGAAACAAAAGAAGAAACTGTTGATAACCAGCAGTTTCTCCTTTTGTCTCAATATTTTCTGTACCATATTTTGCCTAAATCCTATCTTTAATGACATTCATTTTGTCGTTAGTGGCAGTTTTTGAAGTGGATCATCCGAAAATTTTGTCGTTTGGGACAGGGTTAAGCGTGGCGTGTCTCATATTTTCAGGTGCTATAATCGGTGTTATTGGTGGTGTTTCTACTGGCTTAGGTGTTGCATCAACATACGAGGGTGGACTCAATCGATTCCTAGAAAACACGTCACAAAACTACTCCGTTCTATCAGGCGCTGGTGTGAGTCTGGGGCTCAGCTTCATCGTGACCTTGACCGTGTCCTTGCTTACCACAACTGTAAGGTCAAAGTTCGATTCTGATATTGAATGGCTGAAATTACGAGATATCGATAACCCACTGCATCCATGGAGTGACGTATATAAAGACGACTTTCCGAATTTACGTGACGGGGAAAAGCCATCGGGTGACCAGTTGGATAGAATGTTTAGAAAAGCGAGACTTGTAGCCTATATCGGCGGGATAGCGACTGTTATAATTCTGGTCGGAGTAATTCCTAGTGTTATGACAAGTCTTCATGTGTTAGATTTTAATCAGCTTGAGACATGGATTTATGTGCTTCAAGGATTATGCTTCTCGATGGCTGCTATTGTTGTAATAGTCGCACCTTTAGAAGAAATTGTTCTCGTTTTCAAGGAATATAAAAATAACAAAACTGAAAGTGAAGTTTCGACGATCAAAGATGAGACGACCCGTTTCGATGGAAAGGATGATGCATAATTGTTTATGATATTCATTGTTAACACATTTCAATTAAATTTCATTTGTTCCAATTGCCTAATACTTATTGTGAATCAGTCGAGGTGTGCTATTAATTATATATCGTCGGTGTGATTGCTAAACCTCGTAACTCCAGCTTGATTTAAGATGGAGCTACGACCTTTTGCAATAATACTGACGATAATTCTGCTATATGTATTGTCATTGAAAATAAAATTGCATTTTCTTTTTCTTTCAATCGTGTAAATAAACACAGTGTACAGTTGTCGCCACATCGTATGGCACGTGTTTATGTTTTGTTTAACGTTCAATTACATTGGAACAAAATATAAACATTGTGCCATACGATGTGGCGACAACTGTATAATACGTTCAAAGTTAAACGAGAATAGTTTACGGTTGTTTTGGTTTATTTTTAGGTAGAACTACTACCTTTACCTACGTAAAATTAAAGCAAGACAACCGTATCTATTCTCGTTTAATTGTGAATCTATTATAGTATTGTTTAACCGAAGTATAATCGATTCAAAATTAAACGAGAATATATAAATCCACAAGCAAAAATTGACATTGACGTAGTTTTGTGTTTATCGTTTACAACCAATCAACCTGTTCATTTATCACGTGCACATTGTAAACGGTACAAATGAGAAGAGTTTATTGGTTTAGAAACAGTAAACACAAAACTACGTCACTGTCAATTTTTGCGTGTGAATATATAGTTGTCGCCACATCGTATGGCACAATGTTTATGTTTTGTTCAAATGTAACTGAACGTTAAAGAAAACATAAACACGTGCCATACGATGTGGCGACAACTGTAGTTACCTTTGTTTCGCTTTAATTTTACATAGGTATAACTCATCGGCTATAAAGTGGTAGTTGTATACAAACACTTTACGCCTTGTTGTTGATAAATGGCCCAACACAAACACTTCCTCTTTTGGGAATAAAATAATTAGGACATTAATTCGCTCGTATAGCTTATGATAAATGGTTTGGTAAATGTTAAAACTATATGTTTGGTTTTTAGTGTTTGTATACAACTCTACTTTTATAACCGATGAGTTATAAAAGTAACTATTCTACCTAAAAATAAACCAAAACAACCGTAACGATTCTCGTTTAATTGTGAATGTATTATAAACTTGCGCTCATTATTATCAATATTGCAGACGATAACGTTTGTTTATAAATATTCACAGCGCACGGTCACTTCGGTTTAACAATACAAGTAGTATGAACATTAGCTATTTATAGAATAATGTATTAAGTAGCACCGCTATTTTTTTAAAACTTAAGGGTCAACTAAACAGTTTGACAGTGAATTTGTGCCATTGCTGGCTCCAAGTTAAACAAGTTTCTCAATGAAAATTTGTTTTATGTTCTGTTACATCATGATTATAACATGCCATAGGCATAGTTCATTTGACAGAAAGAACAAAGTTGAACACCAAAATCAACAAGACAAGTCGAAAATTTGGCGTTTCTCCCAAAACCAGCAACTTTCTCTAGACAACAAATTTTCTTCTTTGAGATATGCCAAATTAATGTGCACATTCTAATCCAGGTAGTACTACCTTCAAATGTCAATATATCACAGCGGTTTTCATAAAATTCCCCAAAGACCATTCCCGCCCATGCTTTTTCATCGGACGCCATTTGCAAAATCCACCGACTCCTATTCAGTAGTGTTTTTGGGGGCATAAAACAATAGGCAGCGTAAAGAAATTAAGTGCACCTTTAAACCTGATTCATTGTTGATCTTCGAGTATGATACATTACATCGATCGCGTCCTCACCTTCATATAATCGTCGATTGAAATGTCAGTCTTTAGTTTCCGGCATCTTCGGTAGACATCTTGTAAACAGTGGCTTCATACGCGCATATTCGTATCTTTGATAAAAGTTATTTTTCGTGACTATTATCAAGAATTTCAGTTGTAATTATCCTATTTATTATATTTACAAATATCTATGAAATTTCGATCGGTAAATCAACAAAAAAGTTTCGCAAAATTCGGAACTATTTTCAGCGTTATTTGGTTGTGCCAGGAACCAGCATCATCGAATTTGTAAACAGACGGCATACATCGAACAGATCGGCGTAAAAAAACATATTTAATGAATGGTGAGTTGTCAGAAACATTAGAATTGATATTTGAAAGGTGGTGTGCGTATTACAATCCTCCGATTTTCAAAGAATTTGGACTATGCCATTCATAAATATGAAATAATTTGCACCGGAAATAGACTCTGTTCATATCTGAAAATTTTTCGAAAAATATTTTATTTAGCAAAGACAAAACGTGCATGTATACTAAATACAATACGCATTCAGTTTCTACACAAATTAATATATTAAACGACATAACAAATAAAATTATATCGTAGCATAATTTAAGAAATGTATGGTGTAGAGCAACGACCATTACAAATTAGTAGCGTCCGGATAATGTACCATGTTTTTCTTGTTAATTTTCTTTGCAATTACCGAGCAATACAACATTACCACAAAGGGAATGTTATGCTAACTAATAACACAATTCTGATAACAAGATACCTTTAAAATATGTTTGCACTTTTGGAATCAATATGAAAAATGTAAGTGGTGTGTCAATAGAAAAATGGGAAAAGGTTATAATTATCATGTGACATATGTCTTCACTGTAGGAGCCATCATTTATTTTATTCAGTTCATCAAATAAAGAAAAATAACAATTTTATTAGAAAACTTACTTTGACTGCTTGAGAATATGGCCAAATTTTTTGACCATACATAGTGTTTAAAAAAAATAGTTCCACCTTGAATTTCATATGAAAAATGAAGAAATGTCCAAAGTTTATTTCGTAAATGCATGTTTTTCGAAGAAAGTAACTTCATGTAAGTAGTAGTACTACCAAGTTTAGACCACGGTGTATGTTTGTGTGAAAAACTAGCCAACTTCATTCAAGGATAACTATGTTCTCGGTTTTCCTAGAAGTCGTCCTTTTTCGCAATGTTTTGATTGTGCTTTACAAGGTAAACCAGAATTAAGTTGCTTAACATCTTCTACTCATGTAGAGCTTTAATTTGATATATAATATGGCATATACATGTTAAGAATAAATGCAAAAAATAACTTTGAATTTTGTGTAGATACCGAATTTACCTGAACCTTAATTGAATTTTTATTTAGGAAACTGTTTGGACTCTGAGATTTTTGGAGTGGATTTATCGTCACTCACGTAATAAGGTCTACCGCCTGGCTGAATTTTATAACTTGGCCGACGATTTACGTTTAACCCTTTCCCAAACAAGACCTGCTTTTGACGTCCTTATTAGAAAAAGGCTTGGGAAAACATTGAGACAAAAGAAGAAACTGCTGATAACCAGCAGTTTCTCCTTTTGTCTCAATATTTTCTCTGCTAAATGTACACCAATCCTTTCTATATTGACTTAAAAATTGTTGTCTGCAACACCTTTCAAATTGGAACAGTCCAAAATTATGTTATTTGGGAAACGGTTAATCCATTCCAAAAACAGTGCCTCCATTTATGGTGCCGAGCTCTTTTAAGGTTGTTTTACTATGATATAGAGATATCCCAAACAATTAGCATTGATATTGTCATCTACAAAATATTTCAATTGGAAAAGCCCAAAATATATTTTGTTTTGGAAAGAATTGACCAAACGCCGACAGTCAATCAAAAACATCGATTAGCCAATGGACGATCAGAAAAATGTCATGTCCCAATTGTTCTTCGTTGCACGTGTTATTGTATCGATTTATCGACTGACAATCAAATCAATCGACATGCCAATGGCAAAGAATTTTGTGCTAACAATAGACTATGTTATGCATTATGTTTTGATAAACCGTCGGTGTTGTTATAAAATCTCTTGATTCAAGCCGTAGTTACGATATTATATAACAACACCCACGAGATACTATTGTTTGTCCGAAATTACGTCACTGTTAATTTAATAAAATCGTTTCCTATTAACGATCACATCCCCATTGTTTGTCTTAAATTCTATGTTGGGCGGAGCGATCTGTCGATTGGCGTTTGGTCAATTACGCAATGAATCACTATAACAAACATTTTGTATTGAAGGGTATTGTCCACCCACATTAACCCGGGACAACTTAATTTTCGTGCGCAAAGTCCGTTAGTTGAGCGTCTTAACAAAACAACTCCGAAGTGGGGTCATTACATATTCATATATCCAGGGTTAATCTTGCTGCACAATAGTTATCACTTTAAGACAGCATGCATATAAGTATTAAACAAATGAAGAACGGTCCACTTTGAAAAAGTTTGTTAGCGATGTTTCAAGCACTCATTCAGAAAACGGCAAGCACGGTTTAGTGAGATATCACATATAATTGTGACTCGTCAGGCTAAAAGGGACCTTATCCGAACTCAGAAAATCCAAATTTTGACAAACTTGTCAGACTCAGCACAGGTCAATCAGATCCCGTATGCGAAAAATGAGCATATAGTTAGACAGGGAGACAGGGAAAACATTCCGGATTTGAAAATTGTAAAAGTGAAAAATGTCGGCCCTAGTCTGGCTGCGCGGACTGCGCAGACTGACTAGGGTCGATATTTTTCATACACCCGATAAGGTCCCTTTTAGCGCGACGGGTCACATATTATTATAAAAACTGAATTCAACCACTTCAAAATTATCTGGTGTTTGAATATCAATCTTTTCAAAAGCATGCGCTGGTTTTGGCGTCTTTAATTAAAAAGGGCTTGGAAACATTGATTGAAAAGAAGAAAAGGCTGCTAATCAATGACTCAAAAAATCCCCACTATATTCAGTTAATCAAGTTATTAACTGGATAAAATCGTTTCCTATTTCTAATGAGGAGGGTGGCGATTTTTATCTATCTGCCATAACCAGCAGTTTCTCCTTTTGTCTCATTATTTTCTGTGTCATGTACAAAAAAGCATCAATATCTCTCTCTGTAAGTGTGGATCATTCCTAACCATTTCCCAAACGACAAAATTTTAGGGTTATCCACTCTACAAACTGCCACATTTGACAAAATTGGAGTTATTAAGGATTTGTGTAAAACATGACACAGAAAATATTGAGACAAAAGGAGAAACTGTTGGTTATCAGCAGTTTCTTCTTTATTTTCATTTTTTCCCAAGCATTTTCTATTAAGGACGTCAAAACCAGGTCTTGTTTAGGAAATGGTTAGATTTATATCATAATAGTTTCCACTTGTCTCACAATGCAATCCTGTCTCAGTCGACAAAAGTTTAGTGTCATCTAATTTGAAATATGTATATATGTATATATCAGAGTTTTTTGTCTCATTATTTTCTGTATCATGTACAAAAAAAGCATATCAGAGTTTTGATTTTCGTGCTGGTGGTGGAACTGTTCCAGCATCAGTGGCGTCCCGTCCAGTTGTCTGGCTAATTGCACGCACGGCAGACTTGACTTCCCCTCTCCATTTCTTTCTGCCATAAATATTTTTCAGCCTATAGTCTTCATTCTTCGATGTCATTCTCTGTCAGTTCACCCCACGATCTCTTCGGTCTGCCAACAACACGCTTTCCTGAGACTTCTCAATCATATGCAGTCTAAATGGCACTGTCAGACCGTCTATACCAGCGGAGTCGTCTTTCACGTAGTGACGTCGCGCACGGTATTGCGGCACTAAAATGTAACGTCAAACTAGCGATCGTCAATTCTAATCATTGCGTAACGTGAAAGTTTTTGCGTAGACGGTTGTGATGTGTTTTTAATTTTTACTCTCTTTACAAACTAAAGTGATGTATAAATAGAAGACCAAAGTTTAGGAAATATCCCACTATTTCCGTCCATTGTCTTTTCCACTTTGATTCATTCTATTATTTGTCTGAAAAATGTTACGATTAGATGATTTTAAGTTAACTTTAAATAAAAAGTTTACGTTTATAAAATTTCTGTCCACAAGAAAAAAATCGAATATCTCTTTTACTTTGAATTACTTTGTGATGAAATTTTAATATGTTAAATAAGAAAAAAAAAACGGTATTTCCTCATTGAAATTATTTTTTGGTATGAATAAAGATACTGGTATTTTTTAAAATCTAAAGAGTAAAAAAGTGACGTTCTCAACGACCCGAAACATTTTCTGTCCACACGCATTTAATGCAATAATTGTTTCGTTTATCATTCTAACCGGCCTTCTTCTATATATTTAAGAAAAAGAGAAAAATGGTATTTTCTATATTAAGTTTGGTAGCATCTGAGTCATTAATTTCTAAAATATTTAGGAAAATAGTCATTTTTTCTGCGACGTAATTCTAATTGTTACACTTCGATTTTTGGTAAACAAATTGAGATAATTTGCGTAATCGACATCGAAATTTGATTTCTTTGCGACAACACATTCTACAGCATCTCCATTATCATAAAATATATATTTCTGTTTGTTTGACGTTAACTAACCACAGAATTTGTTATGAATATCCGTCGCACTTGTACATTTATGTTACATGTTACACGCGTTTTTTGCTTAATTTACGAATAAAAAGTCTCTCTAGTAAATTTATACAAACTAACGAGTTGAAAAAAGCATGACATTGAAAAAGATCACAATTTTACTGTTATTTTGATGTATAACAAAGTTATGAGAAGGTAAATGGGTCTTGCGAAATTTAGTTATGAACCCCGGAGGGTAGCGTTATTTGAAAAGTGACGCAATACCGTGCGCGACGTCAGTACGATGGCGAAGTCATCAATGCCTAAAATGGCTAGACATACATCCTTAACCCAATTAACTCACAGGGACGATTTTTGAAGCCGCTAAAGAAAAATGTTTCGGAAACATGCAATTTCTTATTTTTCCACCATGTTTATTAGTAAATTATTACCCGACATGGAAATATTTTCAGAATTTCATTTACTTGAAACTATCAACAGCAACACTTTTCGAGTTTCAACTGACCAAAATTCTACCGCCTGGTATTTTTAAGTAAAAATCAAAAGGCGCCGGAAGTCATTTTCCGTTCCATACTCTCGGTTTGTTTATTATATAAATAAAATGAACTTAAACCATTATGTCATTGAACAAGAGCCGGCTTTCTTTGGAATGCTTTTTGGATTTAGACGTGTAGGATGTGGGAGGCTGACAACTAGAACATTTTCGACATATTGGTGTAGAACTGACTGATTTGTAAGTCAATTATTGACGTTCACCTTGCAAGTTATATTTTTTAAATATTTGCTCCTTTGCGAGCAAAAATATCGCAAAATTGACCGCATTTGTATATCGCTCCAATTCCAATAACTGACCGCCCCCGATCACGTGACTATCAGATTAACCACGGTCCATAGAAATACTGGAATGCACAAAAACCGAGACGTACATAGAATGTCGATATAATATCTTTTAAACGTTATCGGCAAGCTTTGGAAGTTATCGAAACGCGTATCAAATCCGGCACTTAACCCAATCCCACGTGAACGTCTCTGTTGAAAGCATCCGATCATGAAATACTCATGCGTTTCGGTATTTCTATGGACCCGATATACTGGGTTACTGCCCCTTGAAGGACCCGATAAATAAGTTGTAATTTGTATCGATATCCAACCGAACGCCGTAGCTCAATCGGTTAGCCGCTCGTAAATACAGTCATAATTGTATTCTACGGTGTGGGTTCAAAACCCACTGTCGCTAGTGTCAACTTTTTCTCAATATATTTATATATTTAGTTAGGTATCCAATCTGATTTCTTTTTGTGTGTGTTTATTTTTCTAATATGTATTGCATTTAAAGCGTTTAACTTTTTTGCTATCATTTTCTTTTCATTATGATAAAAATCACACATCAAAACAGCCTGATTTGACAGAATGCCAATAGATGGCTGAGAACAACGTTCTCCAACAAAGGGAATTAACTCTGACAGCACGAGTCAACAGTGACCAGGATTAATCTCTGGCTGCATCAATTTAAAGTTGAAGTTTACAAATTGTTTAAAAAAAATATAAATAAACACTTTCATCTCGCAATAAAAATGACTATTATGACCTTATTACGAAGTTGCTGTATTTTTTTTTTTTTTTGATAAATCATACTATCTGTAATTCTTTAGTCAGTAAAATACAAATATTGCATTGTATTAAAGAAGCAGTCCCTCGCTTGGTCAAATTGCAAAAAAAAAAAAAAAAAAAAAAAAAAAAAAAAAAACGGAAGAAAGGGAATGAAACGCATAATTTTTTTATAATGACCACCTTTGGAATAGTAACGGAAGGCGGTTCAGACAAACAATGAACCTAAAATAAGATAGTTATTGCCGAAATTAAGGGAAATCAGTGGAAAAAAAAATGAAAAACGTTTGTCACGTTTTTTAAATCTATTTTCCTCACTGTTTACATTTTGCTCAGATGTAAACACAACATTTTTGTATAAAACACAATAAAACTCTTATAAAGTAATGGCGTAGATACGGGCAAAATTCAGGTAGAGTGATTGAGCTGCATGTGTGCTGTACAGGACATCCGAGTTCTATCCTAAGTCTCGGCGATTCTTTTACTCTTTTTTTTCTTTTCTTTTCTTTTTGTCCATCATTTGTATTTTTACACAAAATAAAAGCTGCCATCTGCCTAGCAAATGAAATTTCGTAGCTAATAGCAATTGAAGACGAAGAAAAAAAAATAATAATCTGCAGACAACTGGATTCGAACTCGGGGCTCCATAATTGAAAACTGACCGCTCTACCTATCAACCTAAATTTTCTTAGTCATTACGCCACTAAATATAAAAAATGTATTGTTTTATCCATGTGCAAAAGGATCTTGCGCGAACTATAGAAGAAATCCAAATCCAAACGACAGGAGATTTAGATCCAAGCCTATCTTTATCGGGGATCAAACAGAGCGATGGAAAGGTGAAAGGATAAGCCTAATCGAAGCTGACACGAATCGAATCATGTTGCCAAAAGGCTGATCGATACATCAATAGAGGTCACGTGAGAAGACGCTTGGAGGGGTGTCTGAGAATGACATCATCAAAGTCCTGCGAAATACTTTTTCTATGAAATTAATAGCGGTAATTTGTGGAAAATCCCTCCGGCACATTTCGTTTTAAAGGAGAATTTCATTGAATTGGAGTACAATTGAGCTTGAAAGGTGTATAGTTTAAAAAATATTATTAATGATCCAGCGAACGACCACCAAATAGTTTTAAAGTTGATTTTTCGAAGAAAATGCGAGATAGAGCACCTTTAAATATTTACAATTTCTACATCAAACAATCAAACAATTGAAAAAATAGAAAACAAAAAAAAGAAAAAAAAACACGGATTTACAGAAGAACATGTCAGTAATGTGAACAAAATGTCCATTTCTTTGAAGTAAAGCAATGAACAAATATTTAGTTAGGCTCAGAACAAAAGGTTTCAATTTTGTTGTTAAAAATTCGATATTTTAAAGTTAATCATGGTTATGCGAGCTGGTATTTGTTTTAAGCTAACCATGGTAATGTGAACTTGTGTAGGTGGTGCATGACCATTCGCTGAGAAATCTAAAGGCAGCATAGTCTATTATTTCACTTGAGGTCACCCAAATGAGCAAACACGGCAATTTGCGGGACTTGCAGAATGTATACATTTTAAAAGTAGAAGTCACTTGAACTGCAAACAAACAATACGCTATCAAATAACTGCTACTGCAAGTCCACGATAATTCCGTTGGGGTCTTGATACTGTGAGTTCAACAAGATAAGGAAAGATATTATTATACTCCGTAAATATTGACCTGAGCCTGTTGAATATGAAATGAGTAGATCTAATTGTAATATGAAATTATCACTCTCCAACAAATGTTGACACGAGAAACATGTGCAGAATACAAAGTCATAATGCATATGGAAACAATCAACTCTGCTCAATGAGGATTGCTGGCGAGTATCGATTATTCCGTGTCAAAATTACTCATTTCATATTCACCGGGTTCAGGTCAATATTTACGGAGTATAACATGACATGGTTGAAATATATTACTTCAGCAAAATTTTCATGGATGGCTACCAAAAAATTGCCGGTCTCTTTGATGCTATGCGTCAAAATTTTGTCTTGTGCTTTTTTGTAATTTAACGTAGAATACGGATCAGCTAAACCTTACTCTAATTACAGTTTATTATCTATGCCTAGTGAAGCAGTATAAGTAACACAGGCACTTTTGTATTTGAGTACCCACTTCCTTTTATCTATCTGCCATAACCAGGAGTATTGAAGTCTATCAAAACGTCACAAGCTACTTTAGTCCACCAGAATAGCAAGGGACATTCTGCATAATGACCGCGCTTCGGCAATGTTTTTTAATCCATAACCAAACGACAAAAAAATTGGGGTGTTCTAAATTCAAAGAAATTGCAGACGACAAAATTTTGCCAGTGAATGGAATTTAAAAAACAAAAGCTTGGTCATTTAGGGTAGAGAGCATTTGGGAAATGAAGAAATTGCTTGTCACAAGCAATTTCTTCATTTTCCACAATGTTTTCCAAAGCCATTAACTTGTAGGGAGTCAAAAGGAGTCACTGTGTGGTAATGGGTTAAGACTTCCAAAGAACCAAGTCTCTAGTTGTCAATTAGTCTTTCCTATACATCATAACGTCGGTGTAAATGCAAAAACTCGTATGTCGATTCGTGCGATTTTCAAAGTACAAACTTGTGTGCCTAGTTAAAGACAATTCTTGCAGGTTTTGAGATATATTTACTGATCAGTATTAATGACAAATCATCTGTAAACAATATGTCCAAATTTCAGGTAAAACAATTCAGTTTGGGAAAAGTTATTACACTTTTTTACCTCCCCTTTAAAATTTTCCAGAAACGAGATACGAGGTTTTGCATTTACAACGACGATAAGCTGTTACATGCGACAAAATCAATGCTAAAGAAATTTGAAATTATGTACACGTTCTATATTGCAGAGAAAAAAAAACAGATACAAAATGAGAAAATACCGAATATGATCATTGTCTGCGGTTGCATCCATGCGTTTTTTCGATCTATTTCCAATGAATACGTCATCGATACCTAGATTTGGAAAGGGTTATCGAAATGAGAGGTGAGATATCGTCGGTCTTATTGCTAAACCTCGTAACTCTAGCTTCCTTGAGCTGTAGTTACGAGGTTTTGCAATAACACCTACAATATTTCATATATCATTTCCATGCCATGTCTTTATTTCAACAGAGGAGTACATTCGCCGACTTCGTGTCCATTGTTCGTTTGTCTGTGTGCGAGGGGACCGGATATTCCAATCCCCGCCTGGTTTTCGACATATCTGTTCTTTATACGTTTTTCCTCGCTGCTGTGAAACATTCCATAACAGAAATATATAACGAATCCTGAAATCGGAAATTAAAGACAGGTTATGTGATGATGAAATGAAATTAACCCTTTCCCAAACGACAAAATTTTAGGGTGGTCCACTTCATAAACTGCAACAAATGAATTTGTGTAAAAAATGACATAGAAAATATTGAGACGAAAGGAGAAACTGCTGGTTATCAGCAGTTTCTTCTTTTGTCTCAATGTTTTCTCAAGACATTTTACTAGGGACGTCAAAACCAGGTCTTGTTTGGGAAAGGGTTAATTCTTATGGCTTTTGATACCAGCATGGACCCAGATCAGACTGCGTGTATTATGCAAGACTCATGTTGATCTTTAAACGGTTCTGTTTTCGGGGGGTGTTGCTGTTGTTGTTGTTATTTTGCTTGTATGTTTGTTTATTTTTTCGTTGTTGTTTGTTTGGTTGTTTTTTCTTACATTTCCAACAATTTATAAATATCTTATTTTCTAGAGTACAGGATAGATTCTTTTTTGAAAAAAAGTTAATGTTCGTGGCTTAACGAAATAATATGCCTTTCGGTAAATTGTCTTCGTGAATATGAAACTTCGCATCTTATGTTTGGAAGGAATGATCGGAAAGACAAAAATAATAATAATAACTTTTCCCGAACTGAAAGGGTTTTATGAAATTCGGAAATATTGTTCACTTTATTATAATATGTCATTAATTCCGATAAGTAAAATCATCCCGAAACCTGCAAGAATTGCTTAAACTGAACATACAATATTTTACTTTGAAAACCGCAAAAATTGGCAGACAGGGTTTAACATTAACACCGACGTCGGACACGTTAAAAATGTCGTAACTAAAGGTAGTTACGACATTTTCGAATGTGGACGACGATATTTTGGTACAATGAGCCTGATAAAGATACCATGTATGGCTAAAGCTCTGCATACTCGTTTTAGGGCTTTCCCTGAGAGTAGACTTAAAATACAGGAAAGGCATTTTCAAAAAGTGGCGTTGGAACAATCTAATATTTAAATTTGTAGGTTAACCTTTAGACTAAATATCGCTGCTTTTCAACAAAAAACTCGTAACTACAGTTTCAAACAATGTTTTCGTTGAAATGCGACGATAGACATACCTATCACCATCCATATAGCAAATCTATACCATGTGGGTACTGGTAGTCGTATCATCAGGAGTGTGTTGATAAATATACTGATTCCTGGTAGAACGGGCACCCAGGGTACCTACAAGTAAAACAAATAAATACTTGGATACGTTCAAAAATGTCTCAACTATAACTTGATTAAGCTGTAGTGATGGCAATTTTGAAGTAACAAGTACAAAACGTGTCATACTAATATCAAGAATGTGTTGATTAATATACTGATTTTGGCAAAACGGGCACGCATGGTACCTAAAAATAAAACAAATGCTCGACTAGGTTCGAAAACGTCCCGACTGTACTTTAATCAGTTGTTGTAACGGCAATTTCAAAAGCAAACAGCACAATTTTATTTCTCGTACTTATATAAAGAACTTGTATAAAAAAACATTGGTTAAATGTGACCAAAATGATTGTGACCACCATTTTTTACATAGAACGCCTTTTTGAATAAGTGTAAACAAGGTGGAGAGCTATTGACGACCATCCAAAATTTTATATATCTATATATTTTATATATATTTCCATAGTATATAGATTAAAACTAAGTAGTCTCACCTTAAAGTTGAGTTTGGCTTGCTTTTGTGGCTGACACCCCAGAGATACGAGTAACACAGACATCACTATAACAAATAGCAAGGCTATCAGTATGTACAACAGATTCCCTTCATCTAATGCATCTTCACTCAGCTTCAAGAATAGTCCGAATAAGAAGCCTATAACACCTGCATGAACATGAGAAAGCAGTCTTTAACTTTCCAAACCGACCTAATTCGGAACTATTCCGATTTGAAAGTTTCTGCAGGAGACAAAATAGATTTAGCTAAAAACATTATTTACGAACTATATAACATAGAAAATATAGAGACAAAAGCTGAATATGCTAATGATTAGCATTTTTCTTGTTCTTAAAGGGACATTTCATTCCAATTTCATTTTTTTAAAGTATGTCTTGATGCCAAGATTGGTTATTCTAATGAGTATAAATACTATTAGTTTTTTTTGAAGTTGTTGTCAATAAGCGAGAAACACGCATTTAAAGTTGAGACATAATCGATAAATTGCATACAAATCTGAACTGTTGTCCACAACAATTTGTTCAATTTTAACACAAAAATATAAATTTCTCGTAAACGGCGCAATATTTTGGCTTGGAACTTTCAGAATTTTCATAAGGAGATATGCTCTTTCACATAAAAATAAAAGTAAAATTTATTACAATAAATTCTAAAATGTCACTTTAATATTTTTCCTGTCTTGTTATTATAGGTAAGTCAAAATCAGACCCCGGTTTCTCGAAAAAAAAAATTAAGTATATTCTCATGCGAACATGCTAAACTTCAAAGGAATACTCTCCAACTTTAAAGGGTATTCGATTGAAGTTCACGTGGATTTCTTGCGATTCGAGCAAGGTGCTCAGATTTGAGCGTACTTAAGTTTTTTCGAGAAACCGGGACCAGCTGGGCCCCGTATTACTAAACATCTTACGATCAAGTTTTTGTGTAAACTGTGTAACATCTGATTGCACGAGAAATCCGACTGAGCCAATCATGGTTGTTGTTACAAGTAATTATGAAACAATAAAACGTACGATCGTTCGATCGTTAGTTATACGGGCTCTGTTTCAACTATGTGTTTAGATTCAAATAAAAAATGTAGGATAAAGATTGCATTCGATATCGTGAATGAATCTTTATCACAAAACTGTCGACTTGTTTAGAAGAAAAATCAATTATTGCTTTTATGGCTCTTTGACCAAGTCAATTACTCTAAATGTATCTACACATACACATAAATCGACACATACTTTTAGGTATTCAATTCCTAATGAGATTCGTGCGTCTTTGAAATTATCCGGGTGTCGCCGTAAGCATTTGGCGGTGGAACGTTCCACCGCCGAATATTTACGACGTCGCTCGAAAAGGTTCGGATACGTAACGAATTGTTGGTGTTCTACGACGCACTTAAAAATTCCAAAATCTCGTGCATCGATATGGGGAAGACTACCTAAACATTTTCAAAAATGCGTGTTAGTGAAATGTTTAATGTTCGTGTCTCTTTAGTAAACAACAGATAAAAAACTACCAGCATATAACAGTATAGATGCGTTTTTAAAAGTGTATGTATAGCCGCGCCCATAACGCAGTTGATGGCGCATTGGACTCTCATTCGAGAGGTCCAAGGTTCGATCTCTGGTCGCGTCAAATATTCTATCAGACAAAATTATCTCCACCAATGGTTTAACATCGTTAACCTTTGTGGGCGAGCAGCTGGAGGCTCTGTTATGATGTTTATAGGTAGTACTCGTACGAGAAACGACAGGAACCCATAGTTAGGTGCCCCAGCCGCGGCGGTATGACCATTGTAGTTCAAAAACCGGCGTTTACCCTTTCCCAAACCAGACCTGATTTTGACGTCCCTATTAGAAAAAGGCTTGTGAAAACATTGAGACAAACGAAGAGCTGCTAATAACCAGCAGTTTCTTCTTTTGTCTCATTTTTTTCTGTGCTATATTGTACACCAATCTTTTCTTTATTGACTTCAAAACTGTCGTCTGCAACACCTTTCAAACTGGAACAGCCAAAATTATGTTGTCTGGGAAAGGGTTAAACCCCATTAAATCAAATCTACGGTACCGAAGACTCAAAAAAGTACCTACAGTAAACAACTATTATAAACGATGCTAAGTGCTCAGTTGCGGTACTAGGGTTACGATGACTGCATCCAAACAGCAGAAACAACGTGGAACGGTCTGGTCTGGCCTGAATGTGTTTGTCATCTCCGCTAGTATCTAGTTCACGACTATTCTCGCTGAAATAAATGCAGGAATCATTCTGGGGGAGTTTTGTGCAATACTCTCATTTATCTGCCTGAAATCTTATTCAAACTGGCTAAACGAGAGGAAATCCCACATGAAAATATATCTATTTGACAAAGGATTTTGTATAATTTGCCAATGAAAACTCATTATTTCTTTATAGTTACGGCTGAATTAGATTATTTAAGGAATTAATGCAATTTTATTTTTTTCATGCCGGTATGAAAAATAAAATCTAATCACACTGTATGAATCCGCGAAGCGGTTCATACAAAAGTGTGATTAGATTTTATTTTTCATACCTGCATGAAAAAAATACAATTGCATTCATTCCTTATAATTTAATATTCTGGGATTTAACAAAACACAATTTTTAACCCCATTTTGAGGTAAAAAACAAAAAACCCTTCTTATTTCACACTGATCTGAGCCTTTACATTGCGTATGAATACATGTTCTTCTGTATTTAGAAAAAAATCGCCGCCATTTTGTTTGAATTTTGAAGCGAGCACAAAATCAAGCATAAAATTGAGCTTTGAATCGTCAAATAGACCATGATAAAAGGTATAAAACGAATTGAGTTCAATTTAATTGTTTTAGTGTATGATCATTCCAAATGTCCAGTCTAAACAAGGGAGAATACTGCAAAGTAGTAAAGCGATCTGAGTCCTGACATAAAGAAATGAAAACAAACAAGCAAAAAAACCCAGAAACAACAACAGGAAACTAAAGAATTGCAGGTGTTTTAGGCACGGAGGATAATCGCCATTGATCGGATCGATCTATATCGTACTCTGCGATGTGTCTTTGGGTCGCTTTGACCAGACGGGAAAAATACAGTCTGTGTCGAGTGACTTGAATATGACTCTAGGTACAATTTCAACGTCTTCAGCAGTAAGATCTCATGCTCCCGTCAATAGATAATGGATTAAAATCATGAAAGGATAATGTTAATTCTCTGTTGATTGTTCGTGTTTAACTTTTTTTGCAGAAAGATCTAATTTGTAATGCATTTCTGAATTTATACAGTGGGCAGGTTCCAGCAGCGATTCAACTATTCAAGTGTATTCCATGCATGATTCATTCGTGTTTTGTTGGTTCATTGATTTTTGTTGTTTTTTGTTTTAAATTCTCATATCTGTGTATTTTTCTATAGCTGTTACATGAAGCAAAATCTGTTTTATATACAGGGTTTCACTTTTAGACTTTAAGGAAAGTAGGTGGTGTGTTTTACAAAAAAATAGTCCCGTCAATTTTTTTTTCATGGAGTTATGAAAAAAAATCAACCAATCAGAACGCTCGGATTTCAACTAAATCAACTAATAGTAAATTATTTTCGCATGAAATTTTGAGCTACAAATATTCGTGGTATGCCTAATTCTGCATCTGTTTCAGTGCATCTTGCACATTTAGAATAATTGATAAAAGAAAGGTTGATGTTTTGTATCTGTGTGACGAATTATTGGGAATTCCAAAGCATTTTGATTTAACATTAGTTCTGACCGAAGAATGTAACCCAAATGAAATCTCCTAGCATATTCATCCACGTACTCTTGTACTGATATTTGTGCAAATGTTTTATGTTATAGAAATCTACATAAAATAACATAAAATTATTATTTCATTTCAAAGTTCTCATTGATTCGATTAATTATGAATTATAAGATCTAGTAACACTCTTTTACGAGGGAGCTTTCTAGTTATCTAGTTGTTTTTAAATTAATGCCTCTGACAATTTAAAAAAGTACATTTAACCAGTTATCAAAGATGGACGCCTTTGTGCGCTCTACAACATGGAAACTATTTGAAGAAAATGAAGAAAAAGTAGCATAATTTCTTCATTTTCCACAATGTTTTCTACCCAAAAAGTCCAAATACATGAGAAATTTCATTCTCTTGGCACGATCGTCTGCCACATGTTTTGACCAGTCTAAAATTGTGCCATTTTGGTAAGAGTTAATGAACTTACCTGTGTGTGTCGTTGCTATTTGTTTTGCATACAGAATCTACCTTATACCTGAAATGTGCCATAAACAGTAAAATAAATCGGCTTCGCAATCGTATGATATATCCATAGAGGTAATAGAGAACAACTTCTCACTCCAATTAATGTCAGTTAAACGCGTAGAAAATTATGTTTAACCCTAACTTAGTCTCTAAAAAACTTTTTTTTTCGCGAACAACAAATCCAAAATATGTACTTACATCATGGAAACTTTGACGTACAAAACATCATATTTACATACATGTGACCCGTCACGCTCAAAGGGACCTTATCCGAACTCCAAAAATCCAAATTTTGACAAACTTGTCAGACTCAGCACAGGTCAACCAGGTCCCGTGTGCGAAAAGTGAACATACAGTAAGATAGGGGAAACATCCCGGATTTAGAAAATTACAAAAAGTGAAAAGTGTCGACCCTAGTCTGACTGCGCGGACTGCGCAGACTGACTAGGGTCGATATTTTTCACACATCCGATAAGGTCCCTTTTAGCGTGATGGGTCACAATTTTATTCATTTAGAACAAGAGAGCTGTTCATTTATGTCAAAACTTGTATGTTTTTGGAAAAAGCGCTACAAACGTTACAAAGCATAATTTGATACAAAAAACATAATCCGATATATCAATCAAGCAACATGTCATTGTGATAATTCAAGATTCCACATTCGTATATCAAATGATCAATTCTATTAATTCATTCTGCCATTTTGTCATTTGTGGCAGTTTTTGAAGTGGATCACCCTAAAATTTTGTCATTTGGGAAAGGGTTTAGATGGAGAGTGAAAGTTTGGCCTGACAAAATTTCATTTTGTCTGACAGATCATTCATTGATGTCAGACTGAATGTCTGACAAATATTGTATTTCTTGGCCATGTCTGCCATAGACATAGACATAGACATAGACATATTTTAATGAAGTATTCAGGCCATTGGCCCATGATACAATATAATACAAAAACATGAACAAAACATGGGTGACATAACATAGATCAATGAAGAGCTACTCTGTATCATACCACACATACATTCACGCATACATACATATACATGTGCATACACAATTCAATGTATAATTTAAATTCAATTTTATAGATTTTTGAGATATTGTTATCAACTTAATTCATTTAAGAGTTCTTTTCTCAATAGAAAAGCTTCGAACAGATATTTCGAAATTTTGTAAATACTAGTTCTGTCGTTCTGTTTCAAAATAGCGTAGAATTTAAAGATATTTCTGTCATTTAACCAGTAAGATTCAAAATACTTTGATCTAAGTTGTTCATATACGTTGCATTGAAAGAAAAAGTGATATTCGTCCTCGATAACAGAGAGACCTTGAGACTTACAAATTGGACAGAAACGTAATTCCTTATCAATTCCAAGATGTCTTCCCTTTTCAATCATTAATTCATGCGAAGAACATCTAAAATTAGCAAAACATCTGATAAGTTTGTATGAAAGATCAGTACTTAGATAAAATTCTGGATCTAACAATGATTTAAAGTATTTATAATGATTAGACTTAGATGAATTTTCTATGTCACTATACCACATTTGAGTGAAACAGTCTCTAATTCTATCCGAGAAAATCTTTAAAAATTGTTTGTCGTCACCTACTTCATGAAAGATCCAGATGTGACCAAAGCCGTAAGTAAATAGTAAATTTTTGATATTTGAACACCAATTTTTCCTACCTGCTTCTTCTAATTGCAGTAACATGTAATAACATTGTTTAGGGTATCTATTAGAATTCATGCGAATAATACTTAACCAGTATTTTATGCAGTTAGGCATATACTGAGTACAAAGTGGCAAACGTCCACATTCTCCTAAAGCTAAAAAGTCACATGTATTTTGAGAAAGGTAACAAAGCCTCTTACAAAAGTATACTTGTACTTTCTCTATTTTTTCTACACATTGAAAACCCCAAATTTGAGAACCGTACAATAATATTGGTTTCACAGTGGCGTCAAAAATGTTGAACATATCTGCTATAGGCATTGTTCCGAAATGCTTACGTAGTCGGAAAATATAGTTGATTGCCTTTTTTGCTTGTAATGACAGCATTAAATGTGTTTTTGACCAACATAATTTACTCGTAAAATAAATGCCTAAATATTTATAAAATGGTACTATTTCTATTAACTCTTTATCGTAAAACCATTTTTCATTTTGTTTTATAATTCCACCATTTCTAAAAACCATTATTTTTGTCTTATCAAGATTAAGATCTAAACCAACCCCTTTGCTAAAATGTTCAATAGAATTTATTTGTCTTTGTAATTGAATAATCGTGTCTGCGAAACTCGAAACATCATCAGCAAACATTAATAATTGTAACTCGTTTATATCATCAGAAACAAAAATTCCACGTTCGTTTTTACTGTTTAGGTAGGTAGCCAGATCGTTTATAAAAAGAGCAAAAATGTTTGGACTGAGCACACAGCCCTGCCGGGTACCAATCCCGCACTCAAAATAAGGACTTAACTGCCCGTCGATCTTGACACAAGATTGAAGTTTTTCATACATAGATTTGATAATATTCAAAAACTTTCCCTTTATACCTTTCCGTTCCATAGAATCCCAAAGTTTATCATGCCTTATACTATCAAACGCCTTCTTAAAATCAATGAATATGCAATAAAATCTTCCTCGTTTTTTTGATAAGTACTTTTGGATAAGAGCCATGAGAACAAATATATTTTCCATCGTTGAATAAGTTTTGCGAAATCCTGCTTGTGATTCATCAAATACATTATATTCTTCACACCAGCTAGAAAGTCTGGAACTAAGAATATGTGTGAATATTTTACAAATTGAATCTATAAGTGATATACCACGATAATTATTAGGATCCTGTGCAGGTCCTTTCTTGTGTAAAGGTGTAATGATACTTTTACTCCATGTTTCTGGACAGTTTCCACATTCAAAAATATCGTTAAAAACATTATGTAGAAAAGGTAAAATATCATTCATGGTATGTTTAAACATTTCTATACATATTCCATCGGGACCTGGTGATTTGTTTGATTTGAATGATTTTATACTTTGAATTATTTCATTTTGTGTAATAGGAACATTTAAATCTTCGCAATCCAAATCCAGGCGAATATCTTTCAAAAACGAAGAATCTAGATCTGTTGCATGAGAGTTGGTATCTAATAATTGTTTAAAATGATCATAAAAGGTCTGAGCTGAAATGTCTGGATCTTTACGTGTAACATTTAAAGACTTAAGTTTAGACCAAAATTGCTTTGCATCTTTTCTACAATTCATAAGTTCTAATTGTAGTTGCTTTTTGTATTCTAATTGCTTCTTGCGACTGACAGTTTTAAATGTATTTCTTGCTGTTTTGTAACTCATTAAATCCGACTTGTAACAAGTCAGCTTAAATCGTCGTTGCAAAGTGCTTTTAGCACGTTTTGCTATACTACACTCATTATCCCACCATGGAGAATTCGTTTTATATTTTTTCTTAACATGTCTTTTGGTTCTTTTGGATGATTTTCTGTATACATCACAAAATTCATTCAAAGATTCAAGTAATGAAATATTGTTATTATTATGTACAAAATTGTCTTTAAATACACTAAAATGCTGCCGAAAATTGTTTGAAAACAAATCAATATCTTGTAATTTCCAAGGGTAAACATTAAAGGGAAGTAATTTTAAGCTTTTATCGTTATGCTTATTCGTTTCAGTTTCACATTGTAATTCCAATGTGCAATAAATAGGAAAATGATCCGACAAATCATTATCAAAACGAAAAAATCATTTACATGACTGAATAATTCAGTTGAACAAATCATATAATCAACGGTACTACAACCATTGTTTGCAATACAAGTATAATGTCCATTTGCATCACCCTCAAATCGGCCGTTTAAAAAATGCACGTCATAAGTGCAACAAAGTTCAATTAGCGACAAACCAAAACGATTATATTCCGTATCCTTTGACTTTCTCTGTAAACTGAAAAAGTCAGATGGATACGGTATATCATCGTTGAAAATATGAGAAACGTCATCTTGATGTATGAAATCACATAGATCCTTTACCCTTGCATTAAGATCACCCGCCAAAAAGAGTGATGCATTTGGATAAGAATCTGTAATTGTTTGTATCTTTTCATGTAATAATTCAATGCCATTGTTATCAACATTATTGTAAATAGATGAGTATTCTGGAGATATATATGTAAATATGAAAATTATGTCATTTGCAATATCAATAATTCTTGAACTGTCAAAATGAATAATAATGCAGTCTTTTAGATTGTCAAAAATTCTGCGAAATCGACCTGTCTGAACAAGACTATCTTTGATAAACACAGATACACCTCCAGAACCTCTTGGTGCTGATCTTTTCTTAGAACGCACGAAATTAAACGATGTGTAATCTTGTAGAATATTTTCAAAATTTTCACCTTCAATACCCCAGGTTTCACAAAAACATAATATATTGAACTTAGAACAGTATTGTTTGAAATATGCATTGTTAGAATATTTTAATAAACCCTGTATATTCCAGGAACAAATTTTCAATGGTAAAGATTCAGTTTTATTTGAATGTACTAATTTTGGACCATGGCCAAATTGCTAGTCCTTAGATTTTAAAGGTACTGGTCGTTTTAAGTTGTCATCATACGCAAACAGTTCACCTTCCACAGAAAGTTTGTCTAGCTTTAACTGTGCCTTTTTACCGGAGTCTATAGCGTCTTTCATGAAGGGAAACAGGAGCGCGCGTTGTTTCCTGACACGTTCAGAGAAGTCCTCCCCGACTCTAACACTGTTATCTGACCGTGGATTACCCGAATCTCTGTTGTGTTTAACCAGGTCTCTATATGCCTTTAGTACACGATCTTTATCTTTGTAAAAGGAAAATTTCACTATAATTGGTCGTGGTTTGAATTTTCCTGGTAGTCTATGAGCTCTCTCTATACTGACGTCATCTGCATTGATATTGAGCTCATTCTGTATATAGTCACATACTTTCTCCTCAGACTCACTCCAAGATTCTCCAGCAGTCTCGTGAATATTATAGAATTTGAGATTGTCTCTGCGTGATTGGTTCTCTAGATTGTCGTACTTATCCATTAGGCTGTTGTTTTGTTGTTTCATCTCCGCCATATTTTCCTCTAGTCTTTTCACATTTTGGCTAAGTTCAATGTTTTGAGCCTTAAGTTCCTTGTTTTCTCTTTTGAGATCATTCAGACTTTTGTCCATCTTGTCAAACTTTTTATTCAGTCTATTCATACTTCTCTGTATGTCTCGCTGCATGTTTATCATAATTTGTGTAGATTTGTTTACATTGTCATTAGGCGTATCATCTGCCATTACATAGGAATCGTCACTGGTTTCGAACCCGTCACTGTCTGTGTCTTGTTCTGAATCGTCATTTGATGACCGAGTATGTTGGGAGGGATTCGATTTCGGGTGTTATGTATAGGCTGTGGTGAGCGTGTTTGCTGAGAAGACGGAAACCACTCATCAATCCTGGGTTGGTCACGTGTAGCTTGCTCGGTGGCCTGTGCCGTAGCTGGTCTTGTATTTTTGGGGGACGGATTTGACACTTTTGGGGTGTTGGATTTCTCAGACCCTCTGGCAGCACCTCTCCCTCTAGTTAAAGGGCGATCACAAGGTTGATTTTGCTGACCGGAATTACCTCCCCTGGTATTAGGACCTCGGTTCAATTCAATCCCTTGTACTACAAGCAAGAGGAAGAGCGTAATGCGGACACTCAGGGAAACAAACACAAGCATCGACCCAGATAACGTAGCTCGTGTGGTAGACTTTAGCTTCCTGGCTGTAGGCTGCACAAAGCAGCCGATGCTGACTCTCCACTGTGTAATTGTGACACCCATGACGGGCCTCAGTCAAAAAATCGGGCGTGACCCTTCTCCTGTGAGCGAATATCAATACACAGGTTCCAGCTGATTGATCACTCTATACTCTATATAAGTCTATATCTACACTTTCTACCAACTATAACTTCTCTACTAAATGTCCAAAATGTCTATTCTATGTATATATATCTGTAGCATGATATGTCCGATAATCACCTTTAAATTCTCTGGTTGCAGCTGTCTTCCATTTTCGAGATAATCGTCAAATTTATTTTATTCTTCTCTCTTCAAAAAATAAACAGCCGGCCATTCTAGGGGACGTCACCCGAAACTATGACACCTTTTATGAGTCCAATAGAAAAGCCTTGTAAAAACATTGAGTCAATGAAGAAAACACTGCTAAACAGGATTTTCTTCTTTTGCCTTGATATTTTTCTTCTATATTATTGTATGAAAAGGATGTTTACAACATTTTGTTTATTTTTAAAAGAATCAGTCAAAATGTAAACGAGTTGAAATGCACTTTCCAAGACATTTGACAGCTTTTCTCAAATATTACCTGTTTTTCAAAGGGCTTTTGAAAACATCGACACAAAAAGAGAAAATGCTGGTAACCTTCAGCAATTTCTCCTTTTGCATCAATATTTCCTAAGGTATAACATACACAAATAATACAGCGTATAAGCATAAAATGTTATAGTGTCATTTGTAACATATTTCAAATTTGAACAGTATATAATATGCTTGAGTTTTATGAACAAGCGTTAGTGTGACACTGACCCATTTCAGCTTAACGTTTTTCAGCAGAGAACTCTGGTTTCTGTAGATGAAAATTCTTATTTTACATGATGTGAAATCATGTCATCATACTTTCAGAGTTCCAGATAAGAGGCGTTATGACAATATAAATCTATTATTTCTCCTCCAAACTCTACATTGTGGGTACTCATTTGAATTGCCTTGCTCAGAAGATTCTAATAAGTACCAACATCATAGGATTTGTAAGCTGATAGACATATTATTCTATATTGAAATTTAACTACCCATCTAATCTGTTATCTACCTACTTATCGTAACCTTACGTCTGATGATATGTGATCATATAACTATAGCATGCTATAGATATGTCGACTTTAAACCTTTACCAAACAAGACCTGGTTTTGACATTCCTAATTTAATAGGCCTTTGAAAACATTGAGGCAAAAGAAGAAACTGCTGATAACCAGCAGTTTCTCCTTTTGTCTCAATGTTTTATATGCTATATCATACATAAATTTCATCATTATCAACATCCATATTGCTGTCTTCACCTGCCATAAAATTATTCTATCCAACAATTTTGTCATTTGGGGAAGGGTTAAACCTTTTCCAAACAATTAGATTTTACGGTGATCCAATTTGAAAGCTAAACTGCTTACAACAAAAGAGATGTTGTGAAAGATAGGATTTGTGTACAATACAGCATAGAAAATATTGGCACAAAAGAAGAAACTGCTGGTTATCAGCTGTTTCTTCCTTGTCTCAATATTTTCCCAAGACTATTGTGTGACTGTAATGTCTAAACTGGGTCTTGTTTGGTAATAGGTTAATGGTAAGCATGCACTGGTTTTGTCGTGCATTAAAGGAAATTTTCTGAAGACATAGAGGAAATATAAGAATATGCTGATGACAGATATTTTCTCCTTTTTCCTCAATAGTTATGTAGTTAAACTTTACACATATCTTGTATTCATCTACACCCAGTTTGTACTCTGCAGTACTTAGCTTTCCAACTGAAACAGTTCAACTTTTTGTCATTAAGAAAAGAGTGAAAGATTAACTCTTTCCTATGCAAACATTACTTTGTTTTAAACTACCTTATAGGAAATGCTTGGAAAAATATTAAGGTAAAAGGAGAAAATACTGGTGACCAGCATTTTCTCCTTTTGCTACAATGTTTTTTTTAAGCAATAATGAACATAGATAATAGTCTTTACTTCTTTTTATGTCATCTGCAATATAATTTAAACTGGAAAAGTCTAATCTTAGGCTGTTTGGGAAAGAGTTCAATTGTAAACATTTTTGTTTTCAGATTATGAGATAATGAGAAGTCAGATGAACTGTGGCGATCAAGACGAACTGACCGAAAGATTGAAAGTTGAAAATGAGGACATTATTTCATAGACTTACTCGCAAAAAACATGTTTCAAATGAAAACTTGGAGAAAACACAATTGTCACGATGTTTGAACACATTGGATCTAACAGCATTAGGTTTGTTCATATTTGTTAAGATTAGCATTTAGCATTTTTTTTCCTAGACTTTCATGAAAAAACAAAAAAAAATGTTGAAAAGTTTGAGTGAAATAATTTTTCATGTTAATGTTTGAATATCTTTGGTTTTACAGACTTTTTCCCTCCTTTCTCCAAACATTTTAATTCTATGCCATAAATCTTCCACTTGTAGCACAATGTGGAATTTATGGTAAATTCTATAACAGAATTTATGGTTTTAAAAACCAAAGGGGATAGCTCTTTGCCCTTTCCAAAATGACACAATTTTAGGGTTCTCTAATTGGAAAGCTCCTGTATTAACAAAATGAATGTTGAAAAGATATTATCTTTGTACGATATACCCAAGAAAATAATGAGGCAAAGGAGATAATGCTGATAAAAAGCATTTCCTTCCTTTGGCACAATGTTTTCTCAAGCTTTTTTTCTTAGGGTTGTCAAAACCAAGTCGCTTGTGCTGGAAAAAAATGTATAATATTTTGTGACATTTTGATTTTTTTTTAAATTTAATGAGTAGCAATTTATTTTGAAATAATCAAGGTATATAATTTGAATCTGATAATATTCGAAAATCAAAATCAAGAACATAATGAAGAACATTTAAAGTTCAAATCTGCAGATAACAACATGTTGTATTAAACCCTTCTTTTAAAATGAATATTATATTTGTACAAAATTTATAACTTTATTTGATTACTAAAGTTTTTAGCTAGCGGGATATTGTCATGGCGCTCATTCCTTTTTCACAATGGTGACAGAGAAAAATCACAAAACTTGTGCTTAAATTAGTGTAAACTGTAACAAATAAAATGAAATAATAAAAAAAAGACAAAAAGATTAAATCTAAATAAAAAATGAAAAAAGAAAAGGAAAATCAGTACATAAATAATTTAGACCAATTTAATTGGTATCCAATCAAAAAAGCCTTATTGTGAATAAAAAGATAAATTCATGTTTTACTTATTATAGATCTATTTGTACAAAGCTAATGTGTAGAAAAACTTGAA
The DNA here is from genome assembly GCA_963680895.1 of Fragum sueziense. NCBI lineage: Eukaryota > Metazoa > Mollusca > Bivalvia > Cardiida > Cardiidae > Fragum > Fragum sueziense. Next base: position 52,353,103 of record OY804604.1, read on the forward strand.
AATTATAGCAAATCAATCTAACAGCACACACATGCACACACATGATGATCAGGAAAATAGAACTTGCGTTTATAATTTCATCACACCAAAGGCTTATCAGAGAGAGAAACATCCACCTTGAAAAAGATCAATAGAGGCAATCAGCAAAACATAAAAAGGACAAACTCTGAATTCTATAACAAACACACTGTAATGATGGGTACAAAACGAGGCTAAATTAGCATAATGTACCTGTCTATTTGGCTTAAAAATTTATGGTTTGGGAAGGCGAATAAGAAAGACCAAAGAAATTTTACTCTTTTCGAATTGAAAATTAGAATTAAACAGAATGTTGGGTTGCATTCTGGGGTCCATACCTAATGTGCTTCACGGAGGGACCTTATGATACTACAATTACACACACATACTGTTACACTTTAAGGGTAGAAAACATTGTGCAAAATGAAGAAATTGATTGTCACAAGCAATTTCTTCATTTTCCACAATGTTTTAAAGCCTTTATCTTGAGGGGCTTCAAAACGTGTCTTTGTGTGGGAATGGGTTAAAATAGCTATAGATGAAAAAACACATTCTTAAATCTTTGTGAAATTAAAGTTTTGATTGTTTATTGGGCAATTTTATGGACTATACATGTATCTGTATACATTGCCAGTATCATCATAAGCTGGAATTTCCTCCCCTTTCCTTTACTTTCTTCTTGTTCATGAACACCTTTTTTTCCCTAACTGTTTTGCTAGGCTGCTTTTTTTAGCCCTTTCCAAAAAAGAACCTTGTATTGACATCCCTAATTAAGCCATTACTGCACAGTGACGCCTTTTGACTCTCTCATATGAAAAGGTTTGGGAAAACATTGTTGTAAAATAATGAAGAAATTGCTTGTGACAAGCAATTTCTTTATTTTCCACAATGTTTTCTAAACCAAAGTGCAAAGATCTATAAAATTTCATCAACTTGAAATTGTTGTCTGCAACACCTTTCAAATTGGAACTGTCCAAAATTTTGTCGTCTTGTAATGGGTTGAAAGGCTTGTGAATATATTGAGGCAACAGAAGTTAATGCTGACAAACAGCATTTTCTCCTTATGCCTTGACATTTTCTATTCCATAATGTTCACAAATAACATTATATTTCACAACACTTTTGCCATCTGCAGCTGTTAGGCTTGCTCTTTGGGAAAGGGTTATGGAACACTAAAGCTAATTGTTGTTTGGGAAACTGTTATCGATGACAGGGAATTGCATATGACACATACATGTAATTGCACATAATCGTCAATTATTCTGTTTGATTGTGATAGATCTGAAAAATGTCTGGTAATACACATAAATGCTAGATGTGGTAGACATTTTAAAAACAAGCTGATGAAAAAGTAATTCATGACCAAAGAAAAAATTTACTTGGTCTTATGCCCCTGTATGGAAAAGTTGGGGGCATATTCAAATGTCTTTTACTGTTGTCTGTCTGTCCATCTGTTAGGCCATCTGTCAGTCCAAAACTTAATATGAAAACTTATCATTGGCCTTTTTGTGGGCATGATTGTTTTAAGGTGCTGTTTACAAAGATCCTAAACATTAAGCAAATCACAGACATCTTTCCACCTCCTGTCCTTTAATCTGTTTTAATGACCAGGCCCTGGTTTCTCGATAAAACTTAAGTATGTTTTCATGCTCAAATCTGAGCACCATGCTCAAATCGCACGAAATCCATGTGAACTTCAATCGAATACCCTTCAACTTTGGAGAGTATTCCTTTGAAGTTGAGCATGTTCTCATGAGAATATACTTAAGTTTTTTCGAGAAACTGGGGCCAGGTGCTCCAGCAACCACAATATACTTGAGATACCGTTACGAGGTATAGTCAAAAAGTTCCCGGATTGCCTTTGAATTGTATTTTTTCCGACGTACTTGATTTGCGTCTTTATTCAATAAGTAATTTCGAAATGTAAACTACAACTTTGATATGTTTTTGTGGTTTTAAATTGTTAAAAATCAATATTTTCTAAGGCGTTATACCATAGTGTTGAAGAGTATGGATCACTTTGAAATAACGCTTGCTCCAAATATTCTTACTATTATTCAAAGGACCATATCTTAAAAATAAAAGGCGCTTTTACATGCAGCCTCCATATGACATCACATCAACATATTTTCTGAACAATTTCAAAATTTTAACGTCGTAGCATAAAAATTCTGCGTTTCATACATATTTCTCCTAGCAATGGATGAAAGACAACTGAAATCAAGGCGACGTCACCACAGCGTACGGAACAAATCTTCACTATCAACGTCTATGTGAAGGCCGGAATGACGCCTACGGAAATTTAGAAGTTCTTTAAGCCAAGAAACGGTTTCAATGCATATCCTAGGATGCTTTTGTTTAGTTGACACAAGAAATTTAGGATTTACCGCGCGAAAAAAAGCGATGATCTTAGCAATGAGCGGCCTAAAATTTGCTCATTTAGACATGAAGACCGACATACTCACGGACCGGTGGAAATCATTCGACAATGTAGCTAATATTGTTGGAATTTGTTTTGGTGCAATTCATGAAATAATTTCGATAAAATACGTCTAAACTGTACACAGGATGTGAGGCGCGGCTTTAGACGGACGATGAGCAAAAGGCCCACGTCGTGTGCACAATGCCTTTTCTTTGAAAGTTCCTAAGAAGAGTGTGAACGCTGATATTTACACGGATAATGTACCTTACCAACCCGATGCATCCATCGTACCGATATGAAAATACTAGTAGGAACCACATATGTTCTAAGCTATGAAAGACTTCCCACGCGCAATACAGCCCGAACTCAGTAAGGTGTCATTTCAGCATTTTCCTCATTTATTGAAATTTCCCCGATGTTGCAGGTTTAAGTCAAACGAAGAGCTTTGGCCTTCGACCAGGTCAGCTGTGAAATGCTATGACGCCAAATTCATTCGTTTTCTCCATATGTGTATCGCGATGGGAAGTATGATGAATAATTTAAAAAGTTGTGAATTAACTCGAATTCGTTGATTTTGGCTCTGTAAAATACGACGTTATGTAGACGTCCCTGTGCGATGTCAAAGTGATCTGTACATTGTTTATTTACGTTTTTGCAACTGTAAAATATTAAGCTATATGCATTGTATCAATATAAATGATATATGTACTTATCGGACACGATTTCCTCTTTTTAGGTATATAAGTTTTAGAAAAATCCGGATGCATATAATTTACGTACGAAGGCAGTCCGGGAACTTTCTGACTGTACCTCGTACAAGAAGCAGTTAACCCATTACCAAAGGACAAAATTTTGGACTTTTCCAATTTAAAAGGCGTAGCAGACGACAATTTCAAGTTGATGAACATTTAAAATCCTTTCTATTTTGGATTATAAAACATTGTGGAAAATGAAGAAATTGCTTAAAACATTGTGGAAAATGAAGAAATTGCTTGTAACAAGCAATTTCTTCATTTTTTACACAATGTTTTCAAAGCCTTTATCTTGTGAGGAGTCAAAAAGAGTCAATGTGTGGTAATGGGTTAAATATCAAACCAATCTTACTGTAAAACTAACCAGTGACCACTGGATTTTGTGTAAAATGTAACACAAAACATGTTGATGCAAAGAGAGAAATTGCTGGTTGTCAGCATTTTCTCCTTTTGCCTCAATATTTCCCAAGCCATTTCTATTAGTGTTGTCAAAACCAATCTTTGTATGGAAAAGGTTGAAACACACAATATTAAATTTGGATCAAATGTAAAAGTAATCTAGATAATGTCATCATCCCTTCTTATCTAGAGGTTATTAAGTGCAGCTTTAGTACGAGGGCCCATCAATAATTTCGAGAACTAATCTTATATCAGACAGATACGTTGATAAACTTAGAAACATTACCAATTTCTTATAAAAGTAACATCCCTTGAACAGTTTGCATTCCTTCCACCGCTTGACCCACGCCTGTGGCACGTGCTAGGGTCCGTTACGTGACATGTCCCGCAAACATTTGTGAATGACACACCCAAACTCTTCTTTTTACTTGTTATCTTCACCCTGTGATTTATTTCTATGGTTTGGAAATAACTAGAAATCGCAAATTGCATAATTTGTGCGGTGCGGGGGGTTTGGTAATATTTCTATTATCAGTTTCACAATACCGGCCTTATCAACGCGTCAATTATGGCGGGACACGCTGTCATAGCGCGGCAGAATTCCGGACCTTATAATATTTGCACGCTGTCTCATAAAAGCTGATGGCAGACCGATTTTGATTCTTGCTGCAAAATTATAAGTACTTACGCGACTGTATATAGACATAAAATGTTTCAGTGTGATTCCTCGATTATCGATGATAATTAAGACATTTGTCTCACCGGCACATCTGGAAATCAATGCTTTTGTGGGTGAGAACGGAGAATAATGCTTCCACAGTGATATTTTTTCTTTACTTTCCGACTCAAAAATGATGCGTCAATGTCACGTCACAAAGATTTATATGTTTGGCAAGGTTATGGCGGTCTTCCTTAAAACTTTGGTATTATTTACGACACCTTTTTACCCCCTGCCCCAATCGGCCAGGAAGCAGTAAGCGCGGTACCCATCTTGCCGATGCACGGCGCTTTCCGAGACTACTGGTCATACTGCACTTAGCTGTATTAAACAAATTATCTAAGTGTCTTACTACTATTTGAACACCTAATTGTTACTTTCAAAGAATAAATTCTAGGATTTTAGCAGCCTCTTTTTAGCTTTATAGTCTAAGGTCAGTTAATAATATCATTCATTTTCTCTTATCTCTCTACATGTTTCTGAATGTCGCATCCGCTTTCAAATAATGTTAGTCGATAAACATAAGTCTCTTCACAATACATGTAAAATTTCACGGTTGTCCGTACAGGAGTTATGGAGAAATACACAAAACTTTATCAAAAGGGGTTGCTCGTTAATGCAAGATGACGTCATTTTTAAACAAACACTATTGACATGACGTCATAATTCTGCCATGACGTCATATTATTTTGATGTCATCGTTTTTAAATGAAATGAGTCAGTTGGAAAATGAATGAGCTTTCAGCATGCCAATTTTCGTGAACATACGTCAACGGGTAACTGAATAGTAGATTTAGTTCTCGAAATTATTGATGGGCCCTCGTATGTCTGCTAAATGATTGTGACTCTTAACCTATTACCAGAAGGTATTATTTTAGGGTTTTCAAATTTGAAAGCTAATCATAATGCAGATGACAAAAGGGATGCTATAAAAGATAGAATTTGTGTATAATTCAATGCAGAAAATATTGAGGCAAAAGGAGAAACTGCTGGTTATCTGCAGTTTCTTCTTTTGCTTCAATCTTTTCCCAAGCTGTTTTGTGTTAGGGACGTCAGAACTTAGGTCTTGTTTGGGAAAGGGTTAACCCATTACCAGACCACAACATTTAAGAGTGATCAAATTCAAAGATGATGCAGCCACAAATTTCAATTGAATGAACTTTACATTTTTTGCTCTTTTATGGTAGAAAACATTGTGGGGAATAAAGAATTTGCTTGTCGCAAGTCTTTATTTTGTTGAGAGTCAAAACGTGTCAATGTATGGTAATAGGTTGACAATTTACAACAGTGTAATGAAGCTTTTTAAAACTCCACAAGATAAAGGCTTTGGACATTTTGTCATTTCACACAATGTTTTAGCTACAAAAACAAAGACAAAAAAAATATTGAAATTTCATTCTCTTGATTATGTTATTTGAATCTTTGAACATGGAAAAGTCTGAATTTTTGCCATTTAGTAATATGTGAACCATTCACAAGATGACAAAATTTAAGAATTGTCGAAGATGTTTCAGACAATAATTTTTGTCGTCTCGAGTCAACTGTGTAGGGAGCTTGACATAACTTACTATTTCCCTTGAGTTTTACACGATGGATAATCATGTGATACAATATTTTCAGAAAATCTTCAATAATTTTGTAAATACTGGACCAATTTTAATTCGGTTTGAAGCAGAGAATGTGGACAGATGTAACGCATTAGATGGACGTGGTTGATTTTTGAAACATCAATTGATAAAAGAGTTATTGAAGATAAACCAAAATTTTGGTTTATCTTCGATAACTTTTTTATCAGGTGATTTTTCAAAAATCGAACACTTCCAGCTTATTCCTGGCATTTTTCCACCTTCTCTGCTTCAAACCGAATTCAAATTGGTCAAGTATTAAAAAAGATATTGAAGATTATCGGAAATTCTGAGTCACGTGATTATACACCATGTTTTAGTGCATTAGCCCATTACCACACAATGACTCTTTTTGACTCCCTATAAGAAATTGACTTTTAAAAACATTGTGGAAAATGAAGAAATTGCTTGTGACAAGCAGTTTCTTCATTTCCCACAATGTTTTCTACCCCAAAAGAACAAAAAAAAATAAATTTCATGCACTTGGAGTTGTCATCTGCAATACCTTTGAATTTGGAACAGTCCAAAATTTTGCCGTCTGGTAATAGCTTAAAGTGTATGTCCATCTGATTTATCTTGTCCATGCAATATCTCTTAAGGTATACCACCCCTAAAGAGAATTACGTGACATCTGAATTATTCGTGCGACATCGTTTAACATTTGTTACGCATCCGGACATATTCGGGCGACGTCAAAAACGTTCGGCGGTGAAACGTTCCACCGCCAAATGTTTTCGATTTCGCCAGAATAATTACGACATGTGTATTCCATTAGGGGTGAATTACCTTAAATGGTATATGCTAGCAACTTCAAACTTCATACACTAATAGATTTCATTAAGAAGAAGTGTCAGCAGCAAGGGCCATAACTCTGACTTCCTTACCTCCTGAATTATTGATAATACCAGCTCCTGGAGCATATCCAATGCTCAATGCTCTATTAGTGAAAGTATCTTTAAATTTCACACAAAGATACCTCCTGCTTTTATTGAAGATCATTTGACCTTTTACACTTTGCATTTGACTTAAGAGTTTTAGTTGCTTTTCAAAAATGCACTATTACACGGTGGGTAACCCACGTGACTTTTGGAAAGCGTCCACACGGAAAAATCGTCCGCTTCAAGGTATGTTTTATTTAATTTCTCAGCTTACGCTCTTTTGATTTTGATACGATAAAGTGCACGGAACATGCCTTTGAGAGGGCTATTCCCGGCTTTAACTCACTCTACTCCAAATCCAGTGGTTTCTTCAAACATTCGCGCCAAAGTTTTTGTAAGTGCAAAAGGAAAGTGGGAAGCATTCACATGCACCGAACAAAACTTTCGCTTGAATGTTTGAAGAAACCACGGGATTCGGAACAGAGTGAGTTACAAACTGAGATAGCCCTCTCAAATGCGCGTTCCGTGCACTTTATCTCGTCAAAATCAATAAAGTATAAGCTGAGAAATTAAACAAAAAATACCATGAAGCGGACGATTTTTTCGGTGTTAACGCTTCCCAAAAGTCACGTGGGTTACCCACCGTGTATTAGAGATATTGTACCTTGATATTTCATACATGGATACATCCTGATCTTGACATTTGGACCATGACATATCGTTGGTGGGGAGTCAAAACCTCGTAACTACAGCTTGAAAAAGCTGGAGTTACGAGGTTTTAACTTCCCACCGATGATATGTCATTACAACCTTAGCCTTATAGTTTCACTGTCGAGAAAGTGAAATACTGATTTCACATATAACTTGTAACTGCCTTTGGAGTTTGCTCTCATTTTCCAAACAGCAAACTGATAATTTCATTTTGAAATTTTATCAGAATTTGACATCTGTAAAAAGGGCAGAAAATATTGAGGCAAAACTAGAAAATGCTGGTTATCAACATTTTCTTCTTTTGCCTCACTGTTTATTGTTTTCCAAAATCCTACATAAAAGTTTCTTCAAAATTAAACCACGTCTTGTTTGGAAAAAGCTCAAAATAATTTCTGACTTGCATGATTTATGGGGCAAGTTTTATGTGTTATGAGACATACGCATGGCAAAACTCAAATCAGGCCTGTCCATCCTTTTGCATGTCCTTCTATTAAACTGTTTATAGATCTGTATATTTGTCTGTCTGTCACACGGTGTATAATCACTTGATACAATATTTTCAGAAAATCATCAATAATTTTGTAAATACTGGACCTATTTGAATTCCGTTTGAAGCAGAGAAGGTGGACAGACGTCACACATTAGATGGACGTGATACCAAGAGTTTGAATGAGAATCAAAGATGTTGAAGATTATCGGAAATTCTGAGTCACATGATTATACACCGTGATTATGTCAATTAATCTTTCATTACAGGATTTGTAAAGTGAGCTGAGCTTTAGCAGGTATGCTGTATATATGGGCTATGGCTGAATAAGTGGCCAAGATTAACTTTGGACTGTCTGTCTGTCTGTCTGTTTGTCTTTTTGTCTTTATATCTATTGTTTTATTATCACAGGTGTAGGCAGTACTCTGGGAGCAGGTATATATGTTGTGGCGGGTCAGGAAGCCAAGATCAACTCAGGTTCATCAATGTTTCTGTTTGTCTGTCTGTTTGTCTGTCTGTCTTTATATCTATTACTTTATTATCACAGGTGTAGGCAGTACTCTGGGAGCAGGTATATATGTTGTGGCGGGTCAGGAAGCCAAGATCAACTCAGGTCCATCTGTCTGTCTGTCTGTCTTTATATCTATTGCTTTATTATCACAGGTGTCGGCAGTACTCTTGGAGCAGGTATATATGTTGTGGCGGGTCAGGTAGCCAAGATCAACTCAGGTCCGTCTGTCTGTCTGTCTGTCTGTCTGTCTGTCTGTCTTTATATCTATTGCTTTATTATCACAGGTGTAGGCAGTACTCTGGGAGCAGGTATATATGTTGTGGCGGGTCAGGTAGCCAAGATCAACTCGGGTCCGTCTGTCTGTCTGTCTATCTGTCTGTCTGTCTGTCTTTATATCTATTGCTTTATTATCACAGGTGTAGGTAGTACTCTGGGAGCAGGTATATATGTTGTGACAGGTCAGGTAGCCAAGATCCACTTAGGTCCATCTGTCTGTCTGTTTGTCTGTACGTCCATCTGTCTGTCTTTATATCTATTACTTTATTATCACAGGTGTAGGCAGTACTCTAGGAGCAGGTATATATGTTGTGGTGGGTCAGGTAGCCAAGATCAACTCAGGTCCGTCTGTCTGTCTGTCTGTCTTTATATCTTTTACTTTATCATCACAGGTGTAGGTAGTACTCTGGGAGCAGGTATATATGTTGTGACAGGTCAGGTAGCCAAGATCAACTCATGCCCATCTGTCTGTCTGTTTGTCTGTACGTCCATCTGTCTGTCTTTATATCTATTACTTTATTATCACAGGTGTAGGCAGTACTCTGGGAGCAGGTATATATGTTGTGGCGGGTCAGGAAGCCAAGATCAACTCAGGTTCATCTGTCTGTTTGTCTGTCTATCTTTATATCTATTGTTTTATTATCACAGGTGTAGGCAGTACTCTAGGAGCAGGTATATATGTTGTGGCAGGTCAGGAAGCCAAGATCAACTCAGGTTCATCAATGTTTCTGTTTGTCTGTCTGTTTGTCTGTCTATCTTTATATCTATTGTTTTATTATCACAGGTGTAGGCAGTACTCTAGGAGCAGGTATATATGTTGTGACAGGTCAGGTAGCCAAGATCAACTCAGGTTCATCAATGTTTCTGTTTGTCTGTCTGTTTGTCTGTCTATCTTTATATCTATTACTTTATTATCACAGGTGTCGGCAGTACTCTAGGAGCAGGTATATATGTTGTGGCGGGTCAGGTAGCCAAGATCAACTCAGGTCCATCTGTCTGTCTGTCTGTCTGTCTTTATATCTATTGCTTTATTATCACAGGTGTCGGCAGTACTCTAGGAGCAGGTATATATGTTGTGGCGGGTCAGGTAGCCAAGATCAACTCAGGTCCATCTGTCTGTCTGTCTGTCTGTCTTTATATCTATTGCTTTATCATCACAGGTGTAGGCAGTACTCTAGGAGCAGGTATATATGTTGTGGCAGGTCAGGAAGCCAAGATCAACTCAGGTTCATCAATGTTTCTGTTTGTCTGTCTGTTTGTCTGTCTATCTTTATATCTATTGTTTTATTATCACAGGTGTAGGCAGTACTCTGGGAGCAGGTATATATGTTGTGACAGGTCAGGTAGCCAAGATGCACTCAGATCCATCTTTCTGTCTGTCTGTCTGTCTGTCCATCTGTCTGTCTGTTTGTCTGTATTTATATATATATTACTTTATTATCACAGGTGTAGGCAGTACTCTAGGAGCAGGTATATATGTTGTGGCAGGTCAGGTAGCCAAGATCAACTCAGGTCCGTCCGTCTTTCTGTCCTTCCTCCTTGCTGCAGTCGCTTCCATTCTAGCAGGTAAGACTAGCTTTTCATTCAGTGGCACTAGATATGAAAGCTTAAGGACAGATCCTCTAGTTGTTACTGCGCAACATACTGCGCATATCCTAAATAACGAAATTAAGCTGTTTCTGTCTGTAAGACAGGTTCAGCATATGTGTACAGTTATGTAAGAGTGTATTTATGTTTACAGGTCTATGTTATGCTGAGTTTGGTGCTCGTGTACCATAAGACAGATTCAGCATATGTGTACAGTTATGTGACAGTGTATTTATGTTTACAGGTCTATGTTATGCTGAGTTTGGTGCTCGAGTACCTAAGACAGGTTCAGCATTTGTGTACAGTTATTTGACAGTGTATTTATGTTTACAGGTCTTTGTTATGCTGAGTTTGGTGCTTGTGTACCTAAGACAGGTTCAGCATATGTGTACAGTTATTTGACAGTGTATTTATGTTTACAGGTCTTTGTTATGCTGAATTTGGTGCTCGTGTACCTAAGACAGGTTCAGCATATGTGTACAGTTATTTGACAGTGTATTTATGTTTACAGGTCTTTGTTATGCTGAGTTTGGTGCTCGTGTACCTAAGACGGGTTCAGCATATGTGTACAGTTATGTGACAGTGTATCTATGTTTACAGGTCTTTGTTATGCTGAGTTTGGTGCTCGTGTACCTAAGACAGGTTCAGCATATGTGTACAGTTATGTGACAGTGTATTTATGTTTACAGGTCTGTGTTATACTGAGTTTGGTGCTCGTGTACCTAAGACAGGTTCAGCATATGTGTACAGTTATGTAAGATTGTTATGCCCCCTTTCGAAGAAAAAGGGGGTATATTGTTTTGCAAGTTTCGGTCGGTCGGTCGGTCCGTCGGTCCGTCAGTCGGTCCGTCGGTCTGTCCGTAGACCAAATCTTGTCCGGAGCATAACTTGAAAAGTATTAAAGGTAGAATCATGAAACTTTACAGGTGGATAGATCTCATTATGGAGAGGTGCAGTGCACAAGAACTGTAACTCTGCCGATCAAAATTTTTGAGTTATTGCCCTTTGTAGATTTTATAACTTGATTTTTGTCCGGAGCATAACTCAAAAAATATGTAAGGTAGAATCATGAAACTTTACAGGTAGATAGATCTCATTGTGGAGAGGTGCAGTGCACAAGAACCGTAAATCTACCGATCAACATTTTGGCCCTTTGTTGATTTATAACTTGATTCTAGTCCGGAGCATAACTCAAAAAGTTTGTAAGGTAGAATCATGAAACTTTACAGGTGGATAGATCTCATTGTGGAGAGGTGCAGTGCACAAGAACTTAACTCTGCCGATCAAATTTTAGGAGTTATTGCCCTTTGTCGATTTTCAACCTTGATTCTTGTCCGGGGCATAACTCAAAAAGTATGTTAGGTAGAATCATGAAACTTTACATGTGGATAGATCTCATTATGGAGAGGCGCAGTGCACAAGAACTGTAACTCTGCTGATCATATTTTTGGAGTTATTGCCCTTTGTTGATTTTCAAACTTGTTCTTGTTCGGAGAAAAACTCAAAAACTATATAAGGTAGAATCATGAAACTTTACAGGTTAATAGCTCTTATTATAGAGAGGTGCAGTGCACAAGAACTGTAACTCTGCTGATCATATTTTTGGAGTTATTGCCCTTTGTTGATTTTAAATTTTTATTCTTGTCCGGAGCACAACTCAAAAAGTATGTAAGGTAGAATCATGAAACTTTACATGTGGATAGATGTCATTATGGAGAGGTGCAGTGCGCAAGAACCGTAACTCTTGCGATCAAAATTTTGGAGTTATTACCCTTTGTTGATTTTATAACTTGATTCTTGTCTGGAGCACAACTCTAAAAGTATGTAAGGTAGAATTATGAAACTTTACAGGTTGATAGATTTCATCATGGAGAGAGGCAGTGCACAGAAACCATAACCTTGCCGATGAAATTCTTGGAGTTATTGCTCTTTGTTAGTCCCCTACCGGCGAAGCCGAAGGGGACTTTAGGTTTGCACTCTGTCCGTCAGTCAGTCAGTCCGTCTGTCCGTCCGTCAGTCCGTCAGTCCGATGAATTAGTTTTCCAGACTTTTTTTCTAAACGCGGGTAGCTATTGAGCTGATTTTTGGTATGTAGACCCGCATTGATGAGTTACAGAACAAGTTTGAGTTTCGTTCCGGTCCAGTGATTTTTGAGTAAGATATGGATGCTGGACTTAGAAAATTACTGGGAAATTACAGTTTTCCAGACTTTTTTTCTAAACGCTTGCAGGTATTGAGCTGATTTTTGGTATGTAGACCCGCATTGATGAGATACAGAACAAGTTTGAGTTTCGTTCCGGTCCAGTGATTTTTGGAGAAGATACAGATGCTGGACTTAGAAAATTTCTGGGAAATTACAGTTTTCCAGACTTTTTTTTCTAAACCCTTGCAGGTATTGAGCTGATTTTCGGTATATGAACACATATTGATGAGATACAGAACGAGTTTGAGTTTCGTTCCGGTCCAGTGATTTTTGGGGAAGATACAGATGCTGGACTTAGAAAATTACTGGGCAATTACAGTTTTCCAGACTTTTTTTCTAAACGCTTGCAGGTATTGAGCTGATTTTCGGTATATGAACACATATTGATGAGATACAGAACGAGTTTGTGTTTCGTTCCGGTCCAGTGATTTTTGGGGAAGATACAGATGCTGAACTTAGAAAAATTACTGGGAAATTACAGTTTTCCAGACTTTTTTTCTAAACGCTTGCAGGTATTGAGCTGATTTTCGGTATATGAACACATATTGATGAGATACAGAACGAGTTTGAGTTTCGTTCTGGTCCAGTGATTTTTGGGGAAGATACAGATGCTTGACTTTGAAAATTTCTGGGAAATCAGTTTTCCAGACTTTTTTTCTTAGTACTTGCAGCTATTGAGCTGATTTTTGGTATGTAGACCCGCATTGATAAGTTACAGAACAAGGTTGAGTTTCGTTCCGGTCCAGTGATTTTTGAGGAAGATACGGATGCTGGACTTTGAATTTTTTTGGGCTTCTTTTTCTAAACACATATATAAAGCCGGTAGGGGACTTGGTATTGTTTTGCAATACTTCAGAATGCTTGTTGAATTTACACTTAATTCTTAAAATTGCCTATATCTCATGTCTTTTTACACATACAGGCTTGCTTTCTCACACATAGATACTTCTTATCAACATCGTTCACATTTGACTATGACCTTGGACATTGTGACTTTGGCCTTGGAGTTTGACCTACTTTAAAAAAATTTAAACCGGGCATATAGTTCAAGACCTATTACACATACAGCCTTGATATTTCACACAAGGACACCTCCTACCAAGACCTTTCACAATTGACCATGACTTTGGACCTTGTGACCTTAACCCTGGAGTTTGACCTACTTTTTTAAAACTTTAACCTGGCCGATATATTATGTCCTTTTACACATACAGCCTTGATATTTGACACATGGAAACCACCAACCAAGACCTATCACATATGACTATGACCTTGGACCTTGTGACCCTGACCTTGGACTTTGACCTACTTCTATGATACATTAACCTGGCCTATATTTCATGTCATTTTACACATACAGCCTTGATATTTGACACATGGACACCTACGACCAAGACCTTTCACATTTGACCATGACCTTGTGACCTTGACCTTGGTGTTTGACCTACTTCTATAATACATTAACCTGGCCTATATTTCATGTCATTTTACACATACAGCCTTGATATTTCACACGTGGTCACTTCCAACCAGGACATTTCCATTTTGACCATAACCTTGGACCTTGACCTTGGAGTTTGACCTACTTTTAAAATACTTAAACTAGGCCTATATCTCGTGTCCTGTTACCTATACAGTCTCGATATTTTATTCACATTGACACCTACTACCAAGACCTTTCACATTTTACCATGACCTTGACCTGTGTGATCTTGACCTTTGATTTTTACATACTTTTAGAAATCTTTAACCTAGCCTTTATCTTATATCTTATTACACCTACAGCCTTGATATTTCACACATAGACACCTCCTACCAAGACCTTTCACATTTGACCATGACCTTGAATATTGCAACCTTGACCTTGGAGTTTGACCTACTTAAAAAAAAACTTAAACTAGGCATATATCATATCATGTCCTTTTACACCTACAGCCTTGATATTTCATACATGGACACCTCCAACCAAGACCTTTCACATTTGACCATGACCTTGACCTTGGCATTTGGCCTACTTTTAAAAACTTTAACATGGCCTATATTTCATTTTACTTTTATGTATACAGCCTTGATATTTCACACATAGACACCTCCTACCAAGACCTTTCATATTTGACCATGACCTTGGACCTTGACCTACATCAAATGTAGGCTCCTGAGGGGGCATATATGTTTTACAAACATCTCTTGTTTATGTTTGCAGGTCTATGTTATGCTGAGTTTGGTGCTTGTGTACCTTAGACATGTTCAGCATATGTGTACAGTTATGTGACAGTGTATTTATGTATACAGGTCTATGTTTTGCTTAGTTTGGTGCTTGTGTACCTAAGTTGGGTTCAGCATATGTGTACAGTTATGTGACAGTGTATATATGTTAACAGGTCTATGCTATGCTGAATTTTAGTTCGTTTACATGCACCTAAGACAGATTCAGCATATGTGTACAGTTATGTAAGAATGTATGTATGTTAACAGGTCTATGTTATGCTGAGTTCGGTGCTCGTGTACCTAAAACCGGTTCAGCATATGTATACAGTTATGTGACAGTGGGAGAATTGATGGCGTTTGTGATAGGATGGAATCTTATACTTGAATATGTTATTGGTAAGTCATGCTTATGTATTTAGTTATTTTGATTAATATTGTACTCTTATAGAGTGACACAAATGTACAAAAAAAAAACACATGCAAAAAGGCAGTTCAATTCAAGATTTCCAAACAAGACCTGGCCCCGGTTTCTCGAAAAAACTTTTAAAAGTATGTTCTCAGACTCAAATCTAAGCACCGTGTTCAAATCACACAATATCCATGTAAACTTTAATTTAATACCAATCAACATTGATTGGTAATTAATTGAAGTTGAGCATGAATTGATTGGTATTCAATTGAAGTTGACCATGAATTAAATTGAGTATGTACTTACGTTTTTTCGAGAAATCAGGGCCTGGTTTTGATGTAAATAGAAATGGTTTAGAAATACTGAGGCAAAAGAATAAATTGCTTATAGCATTTTCATCTTTTGCTTTACTTTTCATACGTTGTCGGAGGCGGTCATATATTGGGGTCATCTTCTCCGTCTGTCCATCCATCCGTCCCTCTGTATGTAGGTCCACTTTTCTTGTGAGCGCAAATCCTCCTAAGTTTCTGACTGGATGTTTTTAAACTTGGTCAAGGTTATCACCTCAATTGGTAGATGTGCATGAAGGAAGGATTTTATGGTTCATTGATTTTTACCTGAGTTATGCGCCCTTAAAACTTAGTCCCTGGGGTGGCGTATATTGTGATCATGGTACTCTTGTTTCTTTGTTACATTGTAGACAAATTTGATCTTTATCAACGCCCATTTTATTGTCTGTATCAGTTATCATACAGGAAAAGTATTAAATTTCACTGTTCAGGGTAAAGATTCAGTGTTGAAAGAGCTTGGTGTTTTTACTTCAATTTGTTGATCAATTGCAGAATAAAACATGCCTTTTGTGCAGGTAGAAATGCATGGTTAAGTGCACCATTATCATGTTTGTTAACCCATTACCAAATGATTATATATGGACCTGTCCATATTCAAAGATGTTGCACATGGTAATTTCAAATAAATGAAATTTGACACTTTTTTTGTCATGCTCTGTAGAAAACATTTTCCAAAATGTTTTCCAAAGCCTTTTGCTCTCCGGGCGTCAAAAAGTGTTCCTGTGTAGAAATAGAATAATAGGAAAAGATTTTATTCTGTTAACCTTGATGCAATTTCGGACAAACAATAGTATTTCTGTAGGTGTTGCTGTAAAATCTGGTATCTACGGCTTGATTCTTGCCATAGAACTTTCAGAGATTTTATAACAAGGACGGTTTATCAAAACAACAGTAAACCTGGTCTATTTTTAGCTCACCTGAGCACGAAGTGCTCAAGGTGAGCTATTGTGGTCACTTTTTGTCCATCGTCCGTCTGTCTGTCTGTCTGTCTGTCTGTCTGTCCGTCTGTCTGTCCGTCCGTCCACAATTTCGTGTTTACACTCTAGCATCTACAAATATAAGCCAATCTTGACCAAACCTGGTAAAAACATGTATGACCATAAGATCTTGGATGAGTTTGATTATGGGCCAGATCGAATCAGAAAGTCCGGAGTTATCTGCCCTTGAATGCGAAAAATAGCTAGTTTTGACATTGTTTACACTCTAGTACCTACAATTATTGATCAATCAAGACAAAACTTTGACACAATGTTGTTGACTATAACATCTCGGATGAGTTCAATTTGCAGTCTGATCGTACTACAAGGTCTTGAGTTATGTGCCCTTGAAATTGACAAAATTGCCATTTTCGACTTTGTTTACACTCTAGCATCTACAAATATTGACCAATCAAGACAAAACTTTGACACAATGTTGGTGACCATAAGATCTCGGATAAGTTCGATTTTCAGTCTGATCAGATCAGAAGGTCTTGAGTTATATGCCCTTGAAATTAACAAAAATTGCCATTTTCGACTGTTTTCAACTTTGTTTACACTCTACCATCTACAAATATTGACCAATCAAGACAAAACTTTGAGACAATATTAGGGACTATAAGATCTTGTATTAGTGTGATTTTCAGATTGATCGGATCATAAAGTCTCGAGTTATACGCCCTTGAATTTGACAAAATTGCTGTTTTCGACTGTTTTTGACTTTGTTTACTCTCTAGCATCTACAATTATTGACCAATCTAGACAAAACTTTGAGGCAATGTTAGGGACCATAAGAACTTGTATAAGTTTGATTTTCAGATTGATCGGATCATAAAATTAAGAGTTATACGCCCTTGAATTTGACAAAATTGCCGTTTTCGACTGTTTTTGACATTGTTTACACTATAGCATCTACAATTATTGACCAATCAAGACAAAACTTGGTCACAATTTTACGGACTATATGATCATGTATGAGTTTGATTTTCAGATTGATCGGATCATAAAGTCATGAGTTATACACCCTTGAATTTGACAAAATTGATGTTTTCGATTGTTTCGGACCTTGTTTACACTTTAGCATCTACAATTGTTGTCCAATCAAGACGAAATTTGGACACAATGTTGCTGAACTTAAGATCTTGCACCAGTTTGAATTTCAGCTTAATCATAGTAGAATTTGCTGAGCCCTTCAAATTGACAAATTTGCTGTTTTCGACTGTTTTTACTCTAACAACGACAAATAGCGACAAAACGAGACAAAATTTGGACACAATGTTGTTGACCATAAGTTTGTTTTCAGTGTTAAAGTCACAAAACTGAACAAAACTGTGGCTCATATCATCTTGGTTCAGGTGAGCGATATAGGACCATCATGGTCCTCTTGTTAGCTCAAAATTCATTACCATTTGATATTATCTCACAGGTACATCCAGTGTAGCCAGAGCATGGAGTTTATATTTCGACTCTCTTATCAACAATAAAATACAACATGCATTCGGTGACAGTATGCCCATGAATATAGAAGGTCTCTCACCATATCCAGATTTCTTCTCTTTTGCCATCACACTGCTTCTTACAGGTAATCATCATTCCTATTTTGCTAGCAGCTATGTTACTGACGTCCGTTGCTTTGCCCACATTATGGGATTAACTTTTCATCCCTTATCATGAAATAAATCATGTATAAACTGAATCACCATGGTTTAAACGATACCTTTATTTGTTTACAACAAAATAAGCAATCTATCATAAACATGATTTTAGCTCACCTGAGCACATAGTGCTCATGGTGAGTTATTGTGGTCACTTAATGTCCGTCAGTCAGTAAGTCTGTCCACAATTTGGTGTAACATCCACAAATATTGATCAATCTTGACCAAACTTAATTGGTCATACATATGTATGACTAAAGGTTCTTGGATGAGTACAATTTTGGGTCAAATTGGACTAGGAAGCCCAGAGTTATGTGCCCTTGAATGTCACAAATAGCTGCTATTGACTTTGTTATTACTCTAGCTTCTAAAAATATTGACCAATCAAGACAAAACCTTGCCACAATGTTGGCAATTATAAGACCTTGAATGAGTTTGATTTTCAGTCTGAATGAAGAAGGAAGTCTGAAGTTATCTGCTCTTGCATTTGACAAAATTGTTTTTTCGACTTTATTTCACTCTTACAACCACAATGATTGACTAATCAAAACTAAACTTGGCCATAATGTTGGTGGCCATAAGATATTGTATGAGTTTAATTTCCATTGATGATTTAAGTTTTTAGATTGATCGGACTAAAAAAAAGTAATAATGTGCTCTTGGCATTGACTAATCCGAGTCTTCTCTGATGTAAATACGCTCTTTGATATTTTGATTTTTCGCTATTTACATCAGAGAGCGTTGCTCTTTGAAAAAATCAAGAAGTTCGCAACAAATTGTTGCGCATCGTTCACCTTCCGATCTTAAACGCTATCGTTAAAACCCCTGATGATATCGATAAATGAACCATTTATTGGTATGGCTGCTGAAAAAATTACGACCAAAAAGTATTTCTAAAAGGTTACTAGGCAATGTTTTGCAACAACCCTCACCTGAGCAGCCTTTGTTTACCTAGACCTTCCATTCAAAACCAAAGGTTATACTCATCCAACAGGCTGATTTGAAATGAAATTTTTGGTCAGGTATGACAAAAAATGATTTATTGATCTATACCCTACAGTGTTTTACCGAGTGATTCGATATGATACACAAAAACAAAGCTTCAAGTTACTTGTAATGTTACCGAACTTTCCGCTGTTTTCAAAGAGCAACGCTCTCTGATGTAAATAGCGAAAAATCAAAATATCAAAGAGCGTATTTACATCAGAGAAGACTCGGATTAGGCATTGACAAACTTGCCTTTTTTGACTTTGTTTTGTCTTACTTATGGCTCAGTTTTTTTCTTCATATATATCATCCAGTGAAAGTTCTAGTTATTCAATTTGTATAACATAAACCCATTACCAAACGGCAAAATTTTAGACTTGTCCAAATTCAAAGTCGATGCAGAAATTTCAAGTGTATGAAATTTAAAGATTTTGTGTGTTTTTGAGTAGAAAACATTGTGGTAAATGAAGAAATTGCTTACCACAAGCAATTTCTTCATTTCCCACAATGTTTTCCAAAGCCATGATCTTGTAGGGAGTCAAAAAGAGTGATTGTGTGGTAATGGGTTAAGCTGCAATAATTAAAGATTACATAAGTTGCATTGCATATTTGGTAAGGACGTGATGTAAATTTGAAGTCTCATGAGAACATACAGGCCATTTTGACCCACAGGTTGAATTACATTAGTTTCTTAGAAAAAAATACCAATGTCCCAGTGATTTGGCCCAAACTTATCTCTTTAAATGAAGACATTCCTTGTCACAATTAATTCTATACCAACTTGAAAGCTGCTGCAGACCACAAAACAGGTGTTGATAATCATAGGATTTATGTACAGTATAGCAGTAACACAGAAAATATTGAGGCAAAAGGAGAAAATGATTATTACCGTCATTTTGTTCTTTTGTCTCAATGTTTTCTCAAGCGTTTTCTATCAGAAATGTCAAAAGTCTATCTTGTTTGGGAAAAGGTTTGATTGACATTTTTCCAAACAAGACTTGCTTTTGACATCCTTATAAGAAAAGGCTTGAAAAAACATACATACAATGAAGAAAATGCTGATTATGGCCATGACTGTTACATTGCATACAATATTATCAACATCTGTTTTGTGGTCTACTGCAGCTTTTGAATTAGACAATTTTAAAATATTGCCATTTGGGAACGAGCTAACTTGTATAAAATTGACCTTTTTCTTGCAGTTATCCTTGCTGTTGGAGTTAAAGAGTCATCATGATTCAACAATATATTTACTGGAGTTAATCTACTGGTAGTAACATATATTATTGTGTGTGGGTCATTTAAAGCTGACTCCAAAAACTGGACTATAAATCCAGATGAGGTGAGTTAATCTACTGGTAGTTACATATATTATTGTGTGTGGGTCGTTTAAAGCTGACTCCAAAAACTGGGTTATAAATCCAGATGAAGTGAGTTAATCTACTGGTAGTTACATATATTATTGTGTGTGGATCGTTTAAAGCTGACTCCAAACACTGGGCTATAAATCCAGATAAGGTGAGTTAATCTACTGGTAGTTACATATATTATTGTGTGTGGGTCGTTTAAAGCTGACTCCAAACACTGGGCTATAAATCCAGATGAAGTGAGTTAATCTACTGGTAGTTACATATATTATTGTGTGTGGATCGTTTAAAGCTGACTCCAAACACTGGGCTATAAATCCAGATGAAGTGAGTTAATCTACTGGTAGTTACATATATTATTGTGTGTGGGTCGTTTAAAGCTGACTCCAAACACTGGGCTATAAATCCAGATGAGGTGAGTTAATCTACTGGTAGTTACAAAATTATTGTTGCTTTTCAACAAAAACTGATAACTGCAGTTTAAAACAAGCTGCAGATACGATTTTTTGTTGAGAATCAGCAATATTTATGCCCCCTTTCGAAGAAAATGGGGGTATATTGTTTTGCAAGTGTCGGTCGGAAGGTCGGTCGGTCGGTCGGTCCGTATGTCGGTCGGTCTGTCCGTAGACCAAACCTTGTCCGGAGCATATCTCGAAAAGTATTAAAGGTAGGATCATGAAACTTCATAGGTGGATAGATCTCATTATGGAGAGGTGCAGTGCACAAGAACTGTAACTCTGCTGATCAAATTTTTTGAGTTATTGCCCTTTGTTGATTTTCAAACTTGATTCTTGTCCGGAGCATAACTCATAAACTATGTTGGGTAGAATCATGAAACTTTTCAGGTGAATAGATCTCATTATGGAGAGGTGCAGTGCACAAGAACCGTAACTCTGCCGATCATATTTTTGGAGTTATTGCCCTTTGTTGATTTTCAAACTTGATTTTTGTCCGGAGCATAACTCAAAAAGTATGTAAGGTAGAATCATGAAACTTTACAGGTGGATAGATCTCATTATGGAGAGGTGCAGTGCACAAGAACCATAACTCTGCCGATCAAATATTTTGAGTTATTGCCCTTTGTTGATTTTATAACTTCATTCTTGTCCAGAGCACAACTCAAAAAATATGTAAGGTAGAATCGTGAAACTTTACAGGTGAATAGATTTTATTATGGAGAGGTGCAGTGCACAAGAACCGTAACTCTGTCAATCAAATTATTGGAGTTATTGCCCTTTGTTGATTTTACTCTTAATTCTTAATCTTGCCTTTATCTCATGTCCTTTTACACATACAGCCTTGATATCTCACACACAGATACCTCCTATCAACATGGTTCACATTTAACCATGACCTTGGACCTTGTGACATTGACCTTGGAGTTTGACCTACTTTAAAAAAAATTCGACCCGGCATATATCTCATGACCTTTTACAAATACAGCCTTGATATTTCACACATGGACAAATCTTACCAAGACCTTTCACAATTGACCATGACCTTGGACTTTGTGACCTTGACCTTGGAGTTTGACCTACTTTTAAAAAACTTTAACCTGGCCTATATATCATGTCCTTTTACACATACAGCCTTGATATTTGACACATGGAAACCTCTGACCAAAACCTATCACATACGACTATGACCTTGAACCATGTGGCCTTGACCTTGAAGTTTGACCTACTTTTGAAAAACTTAAACTCGGCCTATATCTCATGTGCTATTACACATACAGCCTTGATATTTCACACATGGACACATCCTACCAAGACCTTTCACATTTGACCATGATCTTGGACCTTGGACTTTGACCTACTTTTAACAAAAGTTAAACCTAGCCGATATATCATGTCCTTTTACACATACAGCCTTGATATTAGACACATGGACACATACGACTAAGACCTTTCACATTTGACCATGACCTTGGACCTACTTTAATAATATATTAAACTGGCCTATATTTCATGTCATTTTACATATACAGCCTTGATATTTTACACATGGTCACTTCCAACCAAGATATTTCACTTTTGACCATGACCTTATACCTTGACCTTGGAGTTTGACCAACTTTTAAAAAACTTAAACTAGGCCTATATCTCATGTCCTGTTACCTATACAGTCTCAATATTTTACACATGGACACCTCCTACCAAGACCTTGCACATTTGACCATGACCTTGGCCTGTGTGACCTTGACCTTTGATTTTTACATACTTTTAGAAATCTTTAAACTAGCCTTTATCTTATGTCCTATTACACCTACAGCCTTGATATTTCATACATAGACACCTACCAAGACCTTTCACGTTTGACCATGACCTTGAATATTGCAACCTTGACCTTGGAGTTTGACCTACTTTTAAAATGACTGAAACCAGGCATATAAATCATGTCCTTTTACACCTTCAGCCTTGATATTTCACACATGGACACTTCCAACCAATACCTTTCACATTTGACCATGACCTTAACCTTGGCATTTGGCCTACTTTTAAAACTTTAACCTGGCCTATGTTTCTTTTTACTTTTACATAATTATACAGATTTGATATTTCACACATAGACGCCTCCTACCAAGACCTTTCATATTTGACCATGACCTTGGACCTTGTTAACTTGACCTTGGACTTTGACCTACATCAAATGTAGGCTCCTGAGGGGGCATATATGTTTTACAAACATCTCTTGTTTATTGGGTGTGGATCATTTAAAGCTGACTCACAAAACTGGTCTATCTAGCTGAGAACTGAATCATAATCAATCTTGTCGGTTTTGGCACATTAAGAATGGCTTTGCTTGCAAATTTCTCTATGCAATTACTGATGCTGATGCATTTTTGTTCTATTTACATGTAAGGAACTATAAAAGATTGAGCCTTGATATTTCACATTTTCTGCCAATGCTTTCATTTGGGACCATGACCTTTGAAGTCTTGACTTTGACCTTGGACTTGGAGTTTGACCTGCCTTTCACAAACTTCACTGGCCTATATCTCATGCACTATTACAGATAAAGCCTGAACATTTCAAAGCTATACCTCCTTCAGGAACCTTTGGACCATGGCCTTGTTACCTCAACCTTGGAGCTTGGCCTCTTTTCTAAACCTTTAACCTTGGCAACATCTTAGGTGCTATCACAGATTTAACCTAGATATTTCAAACATAGATACCTATCGCAAAAACCATGACCTTTGACCTTGTGACCTCGGCCTTGAAATTAAGGACAATATCTTGTATACTATTGGTGGGCTACATTGTCTGTGGACAACATATTATGTCATATTATCTGGTGCACCAATCAAACAAATATTTTAGCCAGCACCTGGAAAAATGTCCCTTATAGCATTTTAGATAATTGAGTGTCCAGGCCCGCGTTTCTCAAAAAAACTTAAGTATATTCTCATGAGAACATGCTCAACTTCAAAGGGATACTCTCCAACGTTGAAGGGTAATTGATTGAAGATCACGTGGATTTCTTGTGATTTGAGCACTTGCTCAGATTTGAGCATGAGAAGGTACTTAATTTTTTTCCAGAAACCAGGGCCAGGTCATTCTGTGGCCAGAGACAGTTCAATAGGGATCTATGATGCTGTCTTTAAGTTTATACGGGTCAGGAGGAAGCTATTAGAGAACAACATGGATCCTGACATTTTGACATCCCTAAGAGTTAAAGGGCGACGGTAACAGATGGTCTAATTGCAAAAAATGAATTTTTTTGAAAAAATATGCAAAATTTTTGTGTTGACAACCTCGGGATGGTTAATAATATGCGATTCAGACAGAGAATGAGCCGAAATTACAAGACAGATAGCTGTATTTAGGGAGAATCCAAACCTAAATTCAACCCCATCACTGATGGGGTTAGAATTATTTTGAAATTGTTGCACATGCGCATACAGCGCGGACCATGATTCAAACGAGATTCATACTTGAATTTCAATATGACGTCATCATGTATGTTGTGACGTCATTTAAGAAAGTCCCGTGTCCTACTGTTTTGACCTACTTTCGATATCGCTTCATGAATTTGGTATCAAATTGCGAAAAAATGAGTCGTTGCTTCAATAGTTTGTCGTAACCATTTAATCAGGTCATATAAAGCTTAAAAAGTGTACATTTCGTTTGTATTTGACAATTTTTGGGTCCAAATCTGGGAAATAGTAGCTTTAAGGACTAAGAAAACATTTAGGCAATGCTCGCAAATGGATTTTTTTCCTTTTGCCTCAATATTTTCTTAGCTATATTGTATACAAATCTTACCTTTATCATCATCTATTTTATTGTCTGCAACAGCTTTAAATTTGGACAATCCTAAGTAATATTTTGCTGTCTTTGAAAGTGAAAAGGGACCTTAATCATTTCCCAAACAAGACCTGGTTTTGACATCCCTAGAAGAAACGGCTTTGGAAAACATTGAACCAAAAGGAGAAACTGCTGATAACCAGCAGTTTCTCCTTTCATCTCAATATTTTCTGTGTCATATTTTACACAATTCCTATCTTTGATAACATCCCTTTCGCCATTTTTACAGTTTTTGAAGTGGATCACCCTACAATTTTGTCGTTTGGGAAAGGGTTATTCCAGATCTATGCTCATTTCTTTCATGGATTTAGGTAGCTGTAGCCAATGTAACCAGCAGTGATGTGGGTAAAGGGGGATTTCTTCCATTTGGTTTCTCGGGAATGCTGTCTGGTGCAGCCACATGCTTTTATGCGTTTGTGGGATTTGACGCCATTGCCACTACAGGTATGATTAGGACTACAGAGAAGACATCTTCGCAAGCCAAGGGTGACATCTACGACGTAACATCGTTTCTGTATTCACCCTTGGTGTACTAAGTCCGATTTTCTTGGTGTCCTGGAAAGTGTTTTCATTGGTTCCAGCGAGGTCTTGCTGGAACCAATCAGATTGTCGACTGATCCATTTGTTATGAATAACTAATTCATGACAACGGGCGGGAAAAAGCATTGCATTTGCAACTCAAAAATGCGAAGATGGGCGATTTTTCCTAGGAAATTCACTGCAATAGACAGCAATTCCCTATCTTTAATCGACATATTATTATACTTTCGACAACTCGACTAAAGAAGCAGCAAACTTTTACCTAATCCACATGACGTATGACGCGAAAGACAACGTGCGTTAATGACGTCATCAACAATGGACGAAATAACATAAAAACAACCAGCCAGACAACCGCTAGGTGGCTCTTTGTGATTTCAAGAAAATTGGACTAAATCCGCCAAGGGTGAATACAAACATAGGTGGGTTCAACCTTGGCTAGCGAAGATGCAGAGAAGAAGGAGTGATGGTTTTTCAAAATAATATTGTGACCCTTCATGCTAAAAGGGACCTTATAGGAAGTGTGAAAATATCAACCCTAGTCAGTCTGTGCAGCCAGACTAGGGCGGACTTTTTCACTTTTATGTAATATTCTAAATCTTGAATGTTTCCCTATCTTACTGTATGTTCATTTTTCCTGTACGAGATTTAGTTGACCAGTGCTGAGTCTGACAAATTTGTAAAAATTTGGATTTTTGGAGTTCGGATAAGGTCCTTTTTAGTGTGACGGGTCACAAATATTTCACTAAATATTCATCAAATCTTCTGTAGTGGGTACTAGAAATTTATTGTGGAATTTTTAAATTTTAAAACTGTGTTTATCTCAATTGAAATATCTGTGGAAACTCTATTTAAAGTAGTGAAGCCTTAAAGTAGCTTATTAGACACTCACTGTCTGTCCATCTGTCTGAAAGCTTAACATTGACTATTTCAGGTGCATTAGTGTTTCACAAACACATCTTGTATTTATTTCCTTTACAGGAGAAGAAGTAAAGAACCCACAGACTAAACCAGTCAGTATTGTGGTCTCACTGTTGATTTGTTTGTATTTATTTTTGTTGATTTGTTTGTATTTATTATTGTTGTGTCTCAATATCTTATTGTTTTTGTTTGCAGGAGAAGAAGTAAAGAACCCCCAAAAGGTTATACCCATCAGTATCGTGGTCTCACTGTTGATTTGTTTGTATTTATTATTGTTGTGTCTCAATATCTTATTGTTTTTGTTTGCAGGAGAAGAAGTAAAGAACCCCCAAAAGGCTATACCCATCAGTATCGTGGTCTCACTGTTGATTTGTTTGTATTTATTATTGTTGTGTCTCAATATCTTATTGTTTTTGTTTGCAGGAGAAGAAGTAAAGAACCCCCAAAAGGCTATACCCATCAGTATCGTGGTCTCACTGTTGATTTGTTTGTATTTATTATTGTTGTGTCTCAATATCTTATTGTTTTTGTTTGCAGGAGAAGAAGTAAAGAACCCCCAAAAGGCTATACCAGTCAGTATCGTGGTGTCACTGTTGATTTGTTGTCTCGCGTATTCAGGGATATCCGTAGTTATTACCTTAATGTGTCCTTACTACCTGCTAGACCATGATGCTCCTTTACCCGCAGTGTTTCATCGTGTTGGATGGGATATAGCTAAATATATCATAGCTGTTGGGGCAGTCTGTGGACTATCAACCAGGTACAGTTTTAAACACAATGTTTGCTCATTTTACCGAATTATTGATAGATTCTTGACAGATTTTTTTGTGTGACAGCATTAACATTCATTGCGTACCAAAACCTATCTGAGGGATGCCTGAACAATTGGGCGGTGGAAGATGATTGCTTCTGCTGATTGTTCATGGCTTTATCCAATTCTGACATCGCGCAAATCTCATAAGGGGTGTACTACCTCAAATATATATGAGCTAGGATCTGGAAAAACGTCCCTTAAGGCTTTTCAGCCCAACATAGATCCAGATCAGCCTGTGCATACGCACAGTCTGATCAGGATCCATGTTGTTCTCTTATAGCTTCTTTGTGACCTGTATTAACCCTTTCCCAAACAAGACCTGGTTTTGACGTCCCTAATAATTAAGGCTTGAGAAAACATTGAAACAAAAAAAGAAACTGCTGATAACCAGCAGTTTCTCCTTTTGTCTCAATATTTTCTAGACTATATCACACACAATTCCAATCTTTATTAACATACGTTTTGTCGTCTGCAACAGCTTTTGAATTGGACCACCCTAAAATTTTGTCGTTTGGGAAAGGGTTAAGAGAAAGCAGCATGGATGTATATTGGACTCCATTTAACAACAGTCTGATCTTGAAACTCAATTTTGAAAAATGCTATAAGGGACGTTTTTCCAGATTATTGATGTTTGAATGCTTCTATGAAAAAATTGAGGGGAGGAGGTGTAACATACCTTTAATTGCAATATTCTGTGTACTTTCCATCAAACATCATATAATAATTTATTTTGGCCATTGGTTTGTCTGAGATTTACATTAGTGCCCCAGTATTGAAAGATCCATTAACCCTTTCCGAAACGACAAAATTTTAGGGTGATCCTCTTCAAAATCTGCCACAAATGACAAAATGGATGCTATTAAAGATGGGATTTTGTGTAAAATATGACAAAGATAATTTTGAGACAAAAGGAGAAACTGCTGGTTATCAATATTTTCCCAAGCCTTTTCTATTAGGGACGTTAAAACCAGGTCTTGTTTGGGAAAGGGTTAATATGCTTTTACTCTTGTCTGTCTGTCTCTGTTTGCTCATCTGTCTGTTTGTCTGTCAGTCCGAAAATTTACATGAAAACTTGATAGGGAGGCATCATAAATTTGACTTGTCCGTCCGTCCGTCTGTCCGTCTGTCTGTCTGTCTGTCCGTCATTCCGTCCAAAAACTTTAACATTGGCCATAACTTCCTTATTACCTAACATATTCGCTTCATACTTTACCACAACATTCCTTGGTACATTACCTTTCTGTAGGCACATACTTTGGTGACCTTGACCCCTGGATGACCTTGACCTTGAACATAGATTGGCCATAATTTAAAATCAAAGCGGTGTCGGGGGCATTGTCATCTTACAGTGACAGCTCTTGTTACCACATACAAAGCTCTAGTTTGGTATGTAACCTTTTTCCAATAATAATTATCTGTTCCATACGAAATGACCTTCCTCAAGGTCATCCATTAACCAATATCAACCCTTAACCCTTTCCAAAACAATACCTGCTTTTCAGGTCCCTAATAGAAAAGGCTTGGGAAAACATTGAGACAAAAGAAGAAACTGCTGATAACCAGCAGTTTCTCCTTTTGTCTCAATATTTTCTATACCATATTCTACTCAAATTATATCTTTGATAACATCCACTTTGTCATTCGTGGCACTTTTTAAAGCGGATCACCCTAAAATTTTGCCGTTTGGGAAAGGGTTAACATGAACACTTAACATTGGCCTTCGTGGGGGCATTTGTGTTTCACATCTTATTTTTTCTTCAGTTTACTAGGAGCCATGTTTCCCCTACCAAGAGTGATATACGCTATAGCAAGTGATGGGCTCATATTTAGATTCCTCGCTAAAGTCAGTGAGAGGTTCAAGACACCATTTCTGGCTACCATACTGTCAGGAATCTTTGCAGGTAGGTGAAATATTTCTCGGTAGAGCTATTGTCATACCCCCGGATGTCGGCGTCAGCGTCCGCAAAAACTTTAACCTGGCCCATATCTCATGCCCTGTTAGAGATACAGCCTATAATTTCACCTGTGGGTACCTCTAACCAAGACCTTTAATTTGAGACCAGGGTACCGTTTTACTAAGATTTGCGTAAGTTTTTGTGTAACTTTACGTTCAAAAATAACTTACGCAAATTCTTAAGTGCGTTTTACTAAACGATCGTAAGAAAATTTTGAACGTAAGAAAAAAATTGTCGTAACTCTAAAAATAAAACAACAATGGCGGACATTTTTGCTCTCATCTCGGATTAGTTTTCCGACAAAAATTACAAATCTTGTAAAGTTATCTTTGCAGTGTAGGTGTTTTATTCATAACTAGTGTTAGGAAGTTGATAAATAATGGAAAAAGCTTGCAAAATACTGAAACAGGCCTGCACAGCCAGGGGTTTTCCTATGTGTTCTGTGCCTCCTGAAAACGGAGGTGTTCCCAAAGCAAAAGGCTGTGTTCCCAAAGCAGATTTTCTTTCATTTTTCCCAATCTATTTAAAATGTTTAATTTGTTATTGAAAAATGAGTGTTTTGCTTACTTATTCGGCCAAAAATGAGGTTTTTTATGCTTTAAAAATTTCCCAATTCAGGCCAGACTCCTTTTCCCAAAATGGCTAGGAAAACCCCTGACAGCATGGAGTGCAGCACTCGGCCGTGAACATTTGAAAAGCACCGAGCCTGTCGCTATCTGTTCATTCAAGCCAACCTCAAGAATGTTCATTTCAAATCTCAAAGCATAATTTCGATTTGCAAGTACTGACGAAATAATGTAAACTTAAAATGAGCGTGGAATTGAGCGATTTATGTCTGGGCTGGGCCCGTGTCACGGGGCGTGTGTTGTCAGTGTGGACTGGGATTAAAAACAGAGAACAAATTTAACATTTTGTTCACAACTTGAACAGGAAAATGGATCAAACTCAAACAACTACGTGACACCTACCATCAATAATCCATTTGGTTGTCGGATAAAAATAATTCCACAATCACTTTCCTAAGTTTCCTCAGTCCAAAGTGTCCTTGAATAGTGTTTGTAAAAGTGGAGTTTCCATTCTTTTCACACGAGAAATCGTCAAATGTTGTGTTTGGTAAGGGGGCAACTTCCAAAGATAACAATGACCTCGATTCATAATACAGGCCTATCATTTCCTTGAAATAAGTTGACTACCTATTCATCTCTATCCTTGTCTGTCATCAAAATCCACTCTTTTCTATGCTGTTTACATCGGTTGTTTTACACGTTATAAATGAGGTCAGCATATGCCGATATATTACGTCACCACAACACACGATAAATTTTTGGGGTGCACAGGGGATCATTAAAGAAATTTAATCGAGGATAAAATAGATGACAATAATTAAATTGGGCTTTATTTTCAGTTTTCTGAATCATTTAACATGCATTACGGGGCGTTTTAAAGGTAAATTGATGCACTGGCATTAGTTACGAAAAAACTTACGCAAACATTTTTTGATCGTAAAGTTACGCAAAAACTTACGCAAATCTTAGCTGCGAACATTTTAGTAAAACGCACTTACGCAAATAATTTGAACTTACGTTCAAATCTATGAAAAATTCTTGCGTAAGTTGGTTAGTAAAACGGGCCCCAGGACCTTTGACCTTGGAGTTTGACCCACTTTTCGACCATTTTAAAAAACTTTAACCTGGCCTATATGTCATGCTCTATTACACCTACAGCCTTTATATTTCACATGTGGATACTTCTTACCAAGACCTTTCATTTGGGACCATGACCTTTGACCTTGGAGTTTGACCTACTTTTAAAAAACTTTAACCTGGCCTAAAAAAAACTTTAACCTGGCCTATATCTTATGCCCTACTACATATACAGCCTTGATATTTCACATATGGACACCTCCTACCAACACCATTCACGTTTGATGATGACCTTGGACCTTATGACCTTGACCTTGGAGTTTGACCTACTTTTAAAAAACTTTAACCTGGCCTATATTTCATGTCCTTTTAGGCGTACAGTCTTGATATTTTACATATGGACACCTCCTACCAACATGGTTCACATTTGACAATGACCTTGGACCTCGTGACCGTGACCTTGGAGCTTGTTAAAAAAACTTTAACCTGGCCTATATCTCATGTCCTTTTACAACTACAGCCTTGATTTTTCACACATGGACACCTCCTACCAACACGGTTCACATTTGACCATGACCTTGGGCCTTGTAACCTTGACCTTGGAGTTTGACCTACTTTTAAAGAACATTAACCTGGCCTATATCACATGTCTTTTTACCCATACAGCCTCTCTATTTTTCACAATGACACCTCCTACTAAAATGGTTCACATTTGACCTTGAACTTGTGACCTTGACCTTGGAGTTTGACCTACTTTTAAAAAACTTTAACCTTGCCTATATCCCATGTCCTTTTACCCATACAGCCTTGCTATTTCACACATTGACACCTCCTACCAACACGGTTCACATTTGTCCATGACCTTTGACCTTGTGACCTTGACCTTGAAGCTTGACCTACTTTTAAAAAAAATTCATGTCGGACCATGAACTTTTTACCTTGACCTAGGAAATGACTTTTTTGCGACAAGCTCTCGTTAGGGCGAGCTTTATTGTCCGCGGACAATTCTTGTTACCATAAGTTTTTAACATAACAATTAATTTTGTGCTAAAAATAGACTGTGTTTACCATTATGCTTTGATAGACCATCAGTGTTGTTATAAAATCTCATAATTAGGGCTTGAACCGAGCCGTTGTTACGAGAATTTATAACAACACCTACAAAATACCATCGCTTTTCCCAAATTATGTCACATTTACCTGGATAAAATAGTTCCCCATTAAAACAAATTATTGTCAGGTCCGATTTTGAAATAGTTCCTTGCAACATGATTATTTATTTGAGTTGTTATCAGGTCCACTCCTATATTCATTAACCATTTCTCAATTGGCAAAATTTAAGACTAGTATTACACAATTCTGACTGAATTTTTGCCTGAAAATGAAATAAAAAGGCAACAGAAGGGGTTCATTTGAACCCCCCAACACCACCCCTACCTCTGGATCCCCTATGGATCGGCTGTATCTGTACACATTCTAGATCATTCCATTTGCCTTGCATTCAAGTTTCCAATTTGTGAGCAATATAATTCCTTTACACACCTCTTTGTATTGCTATTTATATTTCATTCCTAGGTTTAATGGCAATGATGTTTGACTTAACAGAACTTGTAGAAATGATGTCCATTGGTACATTACTGGCTTATACACTCGTAGCTGTGTCAGTGTTGTTATTAAGGTAGGAAATAACAGAACTTGTAGAAATAATGTCTATTGGTACATTACTGGCTTATACACTCGTAGCTGTGTCAGTGTTGTTATTAAGGTAGGAAATAACAGAACTTGTAGAAATGATGTCTATTGGTACATTACTGGCTTATACACTCGTAGCTGTGTCAGTGTTGTTATTAAGGTAGGTAATAACAGAACTTGTAGAAATGATGTCTATTGGTACATTACTGGCTTATACACTCGTAGCTGTATCAGTGTTGTTATTAAGGTAGGAAATAACAGAACTTGTAGAAATGATGTCTATTGGTACATTACTGGCTTATACACTCGTAGCTGTGTCAGTGTTGTTATTAAGGTAGGAAATAACAGAACTTGTAGAAATGATGTCTATTGGTACATTACTGGCTTATACACTCGTAGCTGTGTCAGTGTTGTTATTAAGGTAGGAAATAACAGAACTTGTAGAAATGATGTCTATTGGTACATTACTGGCTTATACACTCGTAGCTGTGTCAGTGTTGTTATTAACCCTTTCCCAAACAGCAAAAAATTAGGGTGTTCTAGTTCAAAAGCTGATGCAGACGACAGTGTATGCTAATAAAGGTTGGATTTTAATACAATATAGCACAGAAAATATTGAGGCAAAAGGAGAAAGTGCTGATGATCAGCACTTTCTTCTTTTGCCTCAATGTTTTCCCAATCCATTTCTAACAGGGACGTCAAAACCAGGTCTTGTTTGGGAATGGGTTAAGGTAGGAAATAACAGAACTTGTAGAAATGATGTCCATTGGTACATTACTGGCTTATACACTCGTAGCTGTGTCAGTGTTGTTATTAAGGTAGGAAATAACAGAACTTGTAGAAATGATGTCTATTGGTACATTACTGGCTTATACACTCGTAGCAGTGTCAGTGTTGTTATTAAGGTAGGAAATAACAGAACTTGTAGAAATGATGTCTATTGGTACATTACTGGCTTATACACTCGTAGCTGAGTCAGTGTTGTTATTAAGGTAGGAAATAACAGAACTTGTAGAAATGATGTCTATTGGTACATTACTGGCTTATACACTCGTAGCTGTGTCAGTGTTGTTATTAAGGTAGGAAATAACAGAACTTGTAGAAATGATGTCTATTGGTACATTACTGGCTTATACACTCGTAGCTGTGTCAGTGTTGTTATTAAGGTAGGAAATAACAGAACTTGTAGAAATGATGTCCATTGGTACATTACTGGCTTATACACTCGTAGCTGTGTCAGTGTTGTTATTAAGGTAGGAAATAACAGAACTTGTAGAAATGATGTCTATTGGTACATTACTGGCTTATACACTCGTAGCTGTGTCAGTGTTGTTATTAAGGTAGGAAATAACAGAACTTGTAGAAATGATGTCTATTGGTACATTACTGGCTTATACACTCGTAGCTGTGTCAGTGTTGTTATTAAGGTAGGTAATAACAGAACTTGTAGAAATGATGTCTATTGGTACATTACTGGCTTATACACTCGTAGCTGTGTCAGTGTTGTTATTAAGGTATGAAATAACAGAACTTGTAGAAATGATGTCTATTGGTACATTACTGGCTTATACACTCGTAGCTGTGTCAGTGTTGTTATTAAGGTAGGTAATAACAGAACTTGTAGAAATGATGTCTATTGGTACATTACTGGCTTATACACTCGTAGCTGTGTCAGTGTTGTTATTAAGGTAGGAAATAACAGAACTTGTAGAAATGATGTCTATTGGTACATTACTGGCTTATACACTCGTAGCTGTATCAGTGTTGTTATTAAGGTAGGAAATAACAGAACTTGTAGAAATGATGTCTATTGGTACATTACTGGCTTATACACTCGTAGCTGTATCAGTGTTGTTATTAAGGTAGGAAATAACAGAACTTGTAGAAATGATGTCTATTGGTACATTACTGGCTTATACACTCGTAGCTGTGTCAGTGTTGTTATTAAGGTAGGAAATAACAGAACTTGTAGAAATGATGTCCATTGGTACATTACTGGCTTATACACTCGTAGCTGTGTCAGTGTTGTTATTAAGGTAGGAAATAACAGAACTTGTAGAAATGATGTCTATTGGTACATTACTGGCTTATACACTCGTAGCTGTGTCAGTGTTGTTATTAAGGTAGGAAATAACAGAACTTGTAGAAATGATGTCTATTGGTACATTACTGGCTTATACACTCGTAGCTGTGTCAGTGTTGTTATTAAGGTAGGAAATAACAGAACTTGTAGAAATGATGTCTATTGAAAATTGGCCCTATGTTGTGGGTATCAAATTTCATCCAGGTAATATATGGTTAGTGGGAGTCAAAACCTCGTAACTACAGCTTGACAATGCTCGAGTTACAAGGTTTTGATCCCCCACTGGGGAAATATCTTATCCTATTAAATAAACAAAGCCGAGAATTGTTTACATTTATGCCAGTACCAGAATTGGGAGGTGCATGTAAAAAGGGGTAAATATATTCTATTTGTTATTTAAGCAATCCTTTGGTGTTGGTAATCATTTTGAATAGCTTTGATTAGATCATTCAAATGAATACCCACATCACAGGGTTTGATAAACATTGAAAGGTGTATTACAATTTGGAAATCCCTTAACCTCACCTATTTGAATCTCTAGTCTTCGGTTATATAATCAGAGACTCTGTCAGACTTGCTTCTATTTTGCAACTAATATATTCTCTTTAGCACTTTACCAAATCATTATAAAATTAATTATTTTGCAATAAAAAGAAGGCCCTATGTTGTTGATTCTTGGGGTCTATAAAGGGGATAAGAGTTCTATCTCTAACATTTTGATATTTGACTTGGAAAACCTTTTCATCTCAAATCAGAATTTTTTCATAGGGCCATATGTTGTTGATTCTTGGGGGTTATATGGGGTGAACCCTGTTGATGATTGGAACCTTCTCATTGATATCATGGGAAAAGGGGCCTAAAAGACAAAATCCTTGTTAGCATTGTACAGGCTACAATTTCGGCCCGATGTTCATAGAAATTGATCAGAATGTTTGTGTAGTCACAGAGAATTGGAATATTGAATATTCCGTTGGATACCACAGGAAAAGGGGCCATAATGACAAAATCCGTGTTAGCACTTTAGAGGCCATAATTTTGGCCTGATCTTTGTGAAACTTGATCAGAATATTTTTCCAATATCAAGGATAAAGCTATCAACAATCCGAATGTTCCATTTTGATATCATGGGAAAAGGGGCCTTTATGACAAAATCTTGTTAACACTATAGAAGCAACAGTTTTGGCATAATCTTCATGAAACTAAAAGAATGTTTGTTTTAGTCACAAGGATAAACCCTTTAAAAAATGGTAATATTCCAGTCGATATCATGGAAAAGGGGCCTTGATGACAAAATCTTTGTTAGCACTCTCGAGGCAAAAATTTTGGTCTAATCTTCATGAAACTTGTGTTTGTCTAGTTTTCCTAAACTGTTTGGTGTAAGGATTTTGAAATTTTGTATGTAGAACTGTCTCATAATGATACAATCTTCTCCAATTCTGTTTATCAGAGATCCAAAAGGTAAATT
The DNA here is from genome assembly GCA_963680895.1 of Fragum sueziense. Lineage (NCBI taxonomy): Eukaryota > Metazoa > Mollusca > Bivalvia > Cardiida > Cardiidae > Fragum > Fragum sueziense. The sequence continues at coordinate 52,389,063 of OY804604.1, forward strand.
TTGCACTTCCCATGGTAGTATAACTCTCTACTACCAGCATTGTTTAAATTGTTTCCTCTAATGAATGTTGTCCAGAAGTTGTGTATGTAACATGAGACAAGAATTATCATCTTGATGATCTCTAAGGTGAGCAATATAGGGCCATCTTGGCCCTCTTGTTTTATTTTGTTTCACTTCCAAAGTCAAAAGTTGGGTTGTCCAAATTAAAAGCTGCTTCTACGACAAAACAGATATTGATGAAGACGGGATTCGTGTACAAAATATTATCGTTGTTATTCTGCGAAAACCTCGTATCTGCAGCTTGTTTTAAGCTGCAGATACGAGGTTTTTGAAGAAAATTAGCGTTATTCTCATAACAATGCAGATTATCAGAATTTTCTTTTTTTATTTTAAATGTTTTCTCAAGCCCTTTTTATTAGGTACGCCAACATCAGGTCTTGATTAGTTTAGGAAACTGTCAAGTTATGATGGGGTAATTTAACCCTTTCCCAAACGACAAAATTTTAGGGTGGTCAAATTCAAAAGATACTGAAGACAGCAAAATGGATGTTGATTATGGTTGAATTTATGTATCATATAGCATAGAAAACGAGAAACTGCTGGTTATCAGCAGTTTCTTCTTTTGTCTCAGTGTTTTCCCAATCCAGTTTTAATAGGGACGTCAAAACCAGGTCTTGTTTGTGAAAGGGTTTACCGAATTTGTAATCTGGAATGTTTATTTCTGCTTTTGCTTTTCCTGTTCTATTTGGCGTTTATCACAAATTATTTCGACTTTACCAAGGTGTTTAAACTGCGTCAATTTACGTTATAATGACGGAGATTCATCGTCGGGTCATTAAACATTGAGATAATGGGTTTATTATGTCTGATATGGTTGCGGGATTTATTAATGGTATACAGACACAGTTCAATCGAAAAATGTTTTCCTGGTAGAATTTCCATATTTGCAGAAATTTGATTGTTTCTTGGTTAATTCATGCTTTTGATTTCTTAGAAACTCGAACGTATTTCTTCTGTAACGTTAGGATATACATGTACAGATAAAATGACTGATGAAATGCGATATGAAAATTATTTTATCATAATGGGAAGAGATGCGGAAAACGAGTCCGGGGTTCGAGTTATGGTCGACGTGTTAGAGGTCCGCTTACCTAACGATCGGCCACGTTCAAGTAGACCCTATGCAACACCTACCATGATCATGTACAAGATGGTTATTTGCGTTAACTAGCCTCATATCGCCGGTGGGGGATCAAAACCTCGTAACTCCAGCTTTGTCAAGCTGTAGGTTTTGACTACCCACAAACGATATGTGTTTCGGGTTTGTGACGTTGAAAGCGACGCCGCGTTTAGTAGTCAATTCTGGTCGCCTAATGAGTCATATGATATATATTCTGAAACAAACAAGACACTTTCGCCAAGTTTGACTGTAACTATCCTTTACGCGCTCGTGAAACTCGGGTTTTACATCGAATAAAAAAACAAGTTTTAGAGCTACTACATGAATGCAATTATGTGTGTACATCTAACTGGTACCATTGAACAATGTGCAATGTGTATATACTTTGAGAAAGTTCCATTTTTGGTTCAATATATTACATGCTTATTTTTTGTCTTTCTAACTTGCATCAGAAAGCATCTTCACACTGGTATGAGTTAACGTGCCTGACACCGTACACAACGTAGTGGAACCGGAACCGTAACGTGGATGGGACCGCGAAAAACATGGCGGTGAGCGACTGAGTAGCGAGTGTGAGTACATAAACATGATTTTTCCAAATGTTATCGTCCACAAAGACATTGCCCATGTGCCTTACGGAGTGTCTCATATGTTGATATATAAAACTGTAAATTGGTTTGACGAACATTTGCTGGATGTTGAAGTTATGGTTAATAAAGTCACGCGCGTCGTGTTGGTTTCGAAGAGTTTGGGTGTAAATTGGACATAAAATACTCCATAATAGCAATAAACATGGCTATCTGGATGAAAGATAGAACATATAAGTTAGTGTTCGTAACATATTTTACATATAATGAAAAAAAAAATCAACAATACCGACAAATAATTGCTATCACAACGAACCCTGTTAACGATTGGTATACAACGATAATGGTAACAACACAGATCCTTTTTTTGAGTGTTCTCCGTATATTTGAAAAAATTCTATGTCGTTCTCTATTTATTTTCAAATTCTTAATCTTTCTCTATTCAGTTTCAGAAAATGTCTGTCAGTTCAGGTTTTGTATGTGCCCAGAGTACTCAACCCCACCCTTTTCGAGTTAATAAATTATTATCTTCAAATCATGTCCACCGATCAGCAATGGCATAACCCCTACTTATACCAATTCCCTATAGTCCAGTCAATAAACCCGAAAAATGGGCCAAACCTCAAACTAATTTCAACAGAACTGTTTCTTGCATTTTTATAATGTTTAATATCTGCAGAATCACTGGTTAAAAATCTACCAAAATCTATCGGGCGGAAATTTGTGAAAATTTGCTTCAAAAAGGGTGACCCAAAATTCTTGCTTGTCCAATTTTTGTTGCAGGCTGGACACAAAATAACATAATATCACATAATCAACCCATCTATTCCACATTTTTGTTGAACTGAACATATATTAAAGTATAGTAAAAGAATGCAATGAAACACTATTTTCATTGTCTCTCACGATTTTATGATTTATTTACTATTAGATTTTCGTGGGGGATTACCCCACCCACCACATTTACATGTATTGAAATGCCACAAAAAATAAAATTTGCAGTTATACATAATATTTTGCTATTTTTATGATGCTAAATATATGTAGAATTACTGATTAAAAATCTACCAAAATCAAAGCGACAGAAATTGGTAAATGTGAGGTTTAAAAAGAGAGACCCAAAATTTTTTCATGTCTAATTATCTAGGCAGGTTGGACACATAATGCCATAAAATCTCCAAATTAACCGATCTATTTCACCCTTTCTCATTGTTTTGTTTTAGGGAACATAAATAGGAGTCTAGAAATGCAATGAATCTCTATTTTAATCATCTCCCACAATTTTATTATTTGCTTAATAGTAGGTTTCCGTGCAGGATTACCCCACCCACCACATTTACATGTATAGAAATGTCACAAAAAATTAACATTGCAGTTAAACATATTTTTTTGCTATTTTTAAATTGTTCATAATCTGTGAAATCACCATTTAAAAATCTACCAAAATCAGCTAAAGGGAAATTGGTTAAAATATGGTTCATAAAGAGAGACCCAAATTTTTTGCATGTCTAATTTTCATGGTACATTTGTAGGCTGGACGAAAAATATCATGATAATCAACCAATCAATTCCACCTTTGCTCACTGTTTTGTTGATTAGAACACAATTAAGAGTCTAAAAATGCAATAGAACACTTTTTTCATTGTCTTAAATTACGATTTCATGATTTGCTTATTATCAAGTTTCCGTGAAAGATTACCCCACCCACTATGTTTACATGGATCAAAATGACAAAGAAAATTAATTTTGCAGATTATCATAATGTTTTGCTATTAAAAAACAAAACAAAACAAAAAAAAAAAACCAAGAGGCCCAGGAGGGCCTGAATCGCTCCACTGGTTAAAGTGGAAGAATTATCCCATGATTTCTTGTAAGCCTTACACAGCGGCAGCCAAATCTTGATATTTGTGAATAAATTTTGAAGAGAGACTCAAAGAACATTCTTGCAAAGTCTGGTTAAAATTGGCTCAATGGTTGATTTTTAAAGAATTTTCTTATGATTTCTCTAAGTCTGGTAACCCCCTTTCTCCCTGCCACGGCCACATTTTTTTTTACAAATATAAACATTTGTGAACAAATTTTAAAAAGAACGACTAAAGGCACATTCCTGCAAAGTTTGGTTCAATTGGGCACACTGGTTGATTTTTTAAAGAATTTTCTTATGATTTCTTTAAGTCTGATAAGCCCCTTCCTCCCTGCAACGGCCACATTTTTTGACAAATGTAAAAAAAATGTGAATAAATTGTGAAAAGAGAGACTCAAAGAACATTCCTGCAAAGTCTGATTCAAATTGGCCCAATGGTTGATTTTTAAAGAATTTTCTTGTGATTTCTATAAGTATGATAAGCCCCTTTCTCCCTGCCACGGCCACATTTTTTGACAAATATAAGAATTTGTGATTAAATTTTGAAAAGAATGACTCAAGGCACATTCCTGCCAGGTTTGGCTCAAATTGGCCCAATGGTTGATTTTTAAAGAAGTTTTTTATGATTTCTTTAAATCTGATAAGCCCCTTTCTCCCTGCCACGGCCACATTTTTTGACAAATGTAAAAAATTGTGAACAAATTTTGAAAAGATGACTCTGATTTTTTGACAAATGTAAAAATTTGTGAACAAATTTTGAAAAGAATGACTCAAGGCACATTCCTGCCAGGTTTGGTTCAAATTGGCCCAATGGTTGATTTTTAAAGATTTTTTTATGATTTCTTTAAGTCTGATAAGCCCCTTTCTCCCTGCCACGGCCACATTTTTTGACAAATGTAAAAAATTGTGAACAAATTTTGAAAAGAATGACTCAAGGCACATTCCTGCCAGGTTTGGTTCAAAATGGTTGATTTTTAAAGAATTTGGCCCACTGGTATAAGAGGAGAAGATGTTTAAAGAAAAAGTTAACGGACGGACGCACGGACGGACGGACGGACGGACGCACGACGGACACAACGCCATGACAATAGCCCGCTGGCCTTCGGCCAGTGGAGGTAAAAAAAAAAAAAGATTCTATATTTATTCATTATTTCAATATCAGTTTTTTTTTCAAGATTGATTAGTAAAAATTGTTTTATAGTCAGAATATTAGTTTGCGTGTTTGCAGCAATTTAGACATATTTTGAACAAATGCCAATATAAAAATTTGCACATAAAGAACATGTCAATATTTGGATACTAAGAGCATGTCTGTTGGAATTTTAGATAATGCTTCTAAGTAGAAATAGTGCAAAGTTGTATGGCCTTTCCTTTAACTTAATACCTCAAGAAAGTACAGAAATACATGCAGTAGTATTTTAACGAGATACCCTTTGGGCCAAGCTACCAGGTATGCTCTTCTATGTAGATAATTATCAAATCGGGTCATTGTTTTTGTGTGTGTTCCGTTTTCCTTAACATGAGAGGAGCTTTATTTATACAAATTATTGCTCATGCTATGATTGATATCTGTGAAGTGGCGAAAGCCTCCTTGAGCAGGTGATCTATGACACCAGTAGGGAGTAATTTGGTCAAATGAATCATACTTGCAAGAGTACCCGCTATATTAAATTTGAAATTCTGACGACCTTGGGGCTAGTATCATACAATAAAATGTGGAATTTCATTTCGCAATTTTCTATTGAATAGACGCTTTCACGTTAACAGTTTAGATTATATTTAAATATTGTTTGAAAATAACCATACCGGGAAAATCAAAAGAGTCTGAAATGATATATGGTATTGGGAAATAATAGGCACAATATGGCTCTTTTTAGAATGAACAGTATGGTATTGCAAAGTCTTGTGATCGTGATTCAATTTGTCTTATGTCCATAATTGATAAAAATGATTCCTAATACTCATATACTCTTGGCGGATCAACTTCTATAATTGTAAATTGGATTAAAAAACAAGATGTGTTTGTGAAACACGACTGCCCCCGAAATGGCTATTTTTCTCAGATGTTAAGTTTTGTGTAAAGGGTTAATAAGGGTTAAAGGATGACCTTGAGGAAGGTTATTGTGCATGGAACAGAAAGCTAACCTTGAAAGGAAGTTGCATACCAAATGTGAGCTTTGTATGTTGAATACTTTTGAAAAGGCAAAATGTTAAGTTTTCGGACAGACGGACAGACAGACGGACGGACTGACATGAGTAAAACAATATGCACCCGATCTTTCGATACAGGGCATAAAATTCATGCAACAAAGTATGTATGTAATGTTTCTAATCTGTTATGTTTCGTAATTTTCAACCCAAGTGCTCATATCTGACTTAATTCAAGGATACAGGTCAGGTCAATTGACACCTCATTCTATAATACTTGTATGATACCGACAAAAATATCATTTTATAGTTTAATCTGACCAAATAGTTAGATAGTTGAGATTGAACATACAACCTTGAGATCTTATAATGTTCTGTTCTTTAGTACTGAGCTTACAGATATGTAAGCATCTAAAAACTTTATTGACAAGCACAATTAATTTATGATCTGTCTCGCAAAAAAAAAAAATCATGTTGGAAGTGTGATAGTAATTACCACAGTCAGTCAAAGTACTCAGACTTAGGTTGAAATATTTTGCTCTAAGATATTTTTGCCGAATCTAGATATTGTCGTCTGTATTTTACTTTTTTTTAATTGTATTTTTCATTTTAAAAATGCAATGTCTGGTCACTGTTATCTGTTCGATGCTATGTTTTCGTTTATTGGCTATAGCAGACTTCCAGCAAGCTCATTACAACTTGGAGGGATAGGGCCCAGTCCCTGATCCCAATGATTTTCCAGCTTCAGTAATTAATTTTACCACATTATTCGAGAGATTAGATGAAACAAATCTATACTGGCGTCAAATAGAAACGCCTCAGCACTAATAAATGTCAGATTATTCAGTAAATCGGAAATGAAATAACAAATGCCGATTTCCATCTGTAAATTTGATTATCTGTTGTTGAAAAATGATGATAAAAAATTATCAAATTGTTACAGTTTACAAAAAACGGCACATTTAAACAGAGCGGTATCAAAATTTCCATTTAAAAAGCAGTAGCGCGTGGTTAAAATTTTACTTGCGACGACAAAAGATACCGTAAAACGTCTTATTCGGTGCCCACAGTTAATGAATACTAAACCCAACGTCGATTTCAACGTCTCAAACCTGAAACGCATATGACGTTAACGCAAGACAGCTTCTTGTATAACATGCGTTACATGAGGTCTATCTGACTTTGGCCGATTGGCAAATGTTTCCGTAACTCTTACTCGTCGACCAAGATGTCTAATCGTGCAGTGCAAGACGTCAAAATGTCAGGCGTCTTGTTCTTGATTTTTCCGTATTCGAAAATGGCTAATCTACGAGCTCTATTTTTCAAGCAGTGTGTCTATTTCAAACGTTACTTGCAACAACGACAGTTGCCAGAAAAACACTTATTTGGCCACCACATTTGCCGACTATTCGACAGAACGTCGATCAAAACGTCACAAACCTGAAACGTACATGACGTTAACGTACAGAACTATCTTGCTTTACAGACATTACGTGAGGTCTAGTTGAGCGTGACCGATCAATAAACGTTCGCAGAACTCTAACGCGTCGATCAAGACACCGAATCGAGAAACACAATATGTTAAACTGTCTCGCGACTTGTTTGTGCATTCGTCGCATTCAAAAATCGCTTTATTACGAGCTCCTGATTTAGAATTTAGTCTTGGAATCCTTCAATTCGGATGTTTCATCAGAAAATCTTTGAATTCGTGGTTGCCTATCCACTAACACATGTTACTGTGTAAAATGTGACAAATTTCATCACGTGATGAACATACACGAAGCGCACGTAGAAAACGTGACCAGTCACCGGAAATCGATATGTTAATGAATAGAAACGCACATTTTTTCATTTGCCGTAATTGTCAGTCAAAATGATGATATACAGTATACATTTCAACAACATTGTAAAAGGCATAAGGAAAATAACGACACATTTCATTGGAGCGTTTTTATTTGACGTCAGTATATATATGTTCACAGAGGCTCTCTATCTGTAGCGTAAAACTAACATGCATGATGTCGTCCATATTTTGACTCGAGAAATTTAACCTAATGAATCAATTGGTCCGAGAAAAATATGGAATCCATCATTAGGTTCTCCAGCTGTCGTGAAATTACTGAGATACTCTGTAAAGAGGAGTAAAACACCACCCGATCAATCACATTTTGCCATAGGCCTACATCTTTCTATCTTACTGTCTAGTTAATTCTAAATTAAATTTTGAAAACTGGTTTATTTTTGTCAGTCTTCCTTCCACAGCAAGTGGCTATTAGGCCCATATCATGATTTCTTCAAGAAAGATAAAGGGGCAGGCTTATAATATATTTCATAAAAAAATCACGAGTTTGGGTGTGGACAAGTTAAACAGTAGTTTTGCCCAACAAAAGTTTACTCTTTAATGTGATTGCAATATGTGTGATATGTGCTTTTATGTAAACGAGAAAACATGTAGGAAAGGGGTGGCATCTGACATAGGTCACCCCGGATTCTTGTCTTCTTAACAGGACCAGCGCTAGTTAAAAGATAAAAAAATATGAAGTATTTGGTAAGGGTTTATCTTTAAAATAGTAATCTCTTTGAAATAAATACAGCTAATTGAACAACTTTAGGTTAAAAAAAGCAAATGTTCTACAGAGCAACAGATCGGTGTGGGTAAAGACGTTCTAAATTTGTTCATTCAAATCAAGGCCCTATGGCGTTGATACTCATTTGAATAGTAAAGAATTTTGTGCTAAAAATATACTCGGTTCACCGTTATGTTTTGATAAACAGTCGGTGTTGTTGCAAAATCTCGTAACTACTGCTTGAATCAAGCTGTAGTTACGAAATTTTATAACAACACCTATGAAATACTATTGTTTGTCCGAAATTATGTCATGCTTAATTAGGTAAAATCGTCCCCTATTGTCAGGTCATAAATAGTTATTTGACAAAATTTTGCCCTTTTAGAACATCTACCTCTTTTACACGTAGCTCTGGTAAAACTGGAAAGGTCCAACACCCAAAATACCTCTACCTACACCCTTTGTCTCTTTCCCTTTCCCTTAACCCTTTCCCAAACAAGACCTGGTTTTAACGTCCGTAATAGAAATGGCTATAATGGAAAACATTGAAACAAAAGAAGAAACTACTGATAACCAGCAGTTTCTCCTTTTGTCTCAATATTGTCTGTGCCATATTTTACACAGATCTTATCTTTGACAACATCCATTTTTGTCATTTGAGACAGTTTTTGAAGTGGATCACCTAAAAATTTTGCCGTTTGGGAAAGGGTTAACAAGGGAAATACACATTCTATTATCAATTTTCTTTTTTTGGCAACCATTTCCATACATATATTCTTTAATATTTGTGTATTATCCCCTTGTTAAGAGAGATAGAGATTTGCGAAAGGGGGGGGGGATTTACAGTCATAATCATTGAGAGGCTTGACACAATCAAAGTACTGATCATTTCATCAATGTTTTTGATGCTGCAAAGATTGTTCTAGAATTTATATTAACATGTTCGTGCAGTGAATGATCAATCTTAGCGGATACACATTCTTTTTCCTCTGAAAACACAGGATGTTTCATGAAATATTAGAAAATAATACTATGTAATCATGATCAGTGGGAAGCTTGCTGAAAATAATCAAAGTACACAGAGTACCCAAAACTCTGTCTTATTTGTCCTTTTCTAAACGCGTTTTATACAATAACGGCTCGATAGATTTTGGTAGATTTTTAGGACATTGTTCAGATATGATATAGGTTCATTTTAGTAAAGAAATAATTTCTGTTGCAATTAGTTTGATGTCCAACCCTATATTGACTGGATTACTAAGCTATCAATGTTCCCTGACTGGACTCTCATTCCTCGAATGGACTAACAACAACATATTCAATAAACAATTTTATTGACATGCATAGTAGCACCTGGACTATGGCCTGTGAACTAACATCAGTACACAACAACAAAAACATTTTCATTGTACATTCATACATGCAATACCACTCTTCCGATCCATCGATATAATGAATTAGAATTTTGCCACGTCAAACACGTCTGATTCGGCCAGTTGTCCAGAGCTGAATGACGATTTACCGCGCAAGAGATAAAATCGTGCGCTTAATACGCAACCTCTCGGTCATTACCACCAGTAAAAGGGAAACCAATTTTCTTCTAATTCATTTCAATCAACCGAAGAAAATTATAATTCCCTGACTGGACTCTCATTCCTCGAATATTTCCCAACGCCCTTAAAGCCGCAATAGCTCTCACGATTGAAGTTTTTCTGTTACCGAGTTCTTATTATCTGATGATATGAACAAAGCCTATTCCAACGGCATAAAATCAATAAAACCAGCGAAAGAATGGTACATTGGTAGATCCACTCTCTTGCACACGGTTCATTCATTACATTCACCTCTGTAGTTGCCTCAGAGAGTATTGCGTCATCATCTGCTGGATTACGTCACTTTCTGTCACATCAAAACGGCAATAACAAATAATTTTTCTTTTCCAAAGTCCAAAATATGTCATACTTCACGGTGCTTAAAATTTAATATCATTTACCAACGAAAATAATTTATTTTTTTTAGATTGATGTCATTCATTCAAATTTTCTGTACGTTTCATTCTGATAGGGAACGATTTTATCCAGCTAACTGTGATATAATTTCGGACAAACAATAGTATTTTGTAAGTGTTGTTATAAAATCTCACAACTACGACTTGATTCAAGCCGTAGATACGATATTATATAACAACACCGACGATTTATCAAAACAAAACATTCAACCTAGTCTATTTTTAGCACAAAATTCCTGCCATTGGTAAGGAGGCTTGAGAAAATAGTTCCATTGTATATGGGTTATTTCATCAGTTATAGTGCCTTTCAAATGTAACCAGAATCATCATTTCTTTGTCTACTTTATCATGTTACACAGTTATTCAGACAATTAAGTCATATATTAATATGTTGTAGACAACAAATTGAAACTTGTGCTTATATCATTTGTGTACATTATGGCTTAGTACACATTGAGGCAAAGGTGGGAAATGCTGATCACCGGCATTTTCTTCTTTTGTCACAAAGTTTCTTAAGCTTCATATGGAAGGCCGTGTCTAACACGGATGCTCGCGATGGTTGAACTGGCGGGGCAGCCCTAGCCAATAGGCTAGGTTGCTCTGCCAGGTCATTTATCGTGAGGTATACTAATGTATCGTTGGTGTTGTTGTAGGATCTCGCAGATGCAGCTTCAACCAATTAAGCTGTAGTTGCGGGGTTCTGGGATTGCACCCGCGAATTACTATATTTGATTGTAAAAACAATAACTCACGATTACTTGACAAAATCACTCTGCTTTGTATAAATCCATTATCATATGGACTCAGTAAAGCATTATTTACCAGGTTAGAATTATACAGGCAAATTTATTATTGTTTCACGGTAAATACAACTTGATAAAATCTAAACAAATTGGATTTGTTGTGTATAAGATAAAAAGTATTTTATTGTGGAAAATGTAATGTACTGATGATCAGTCTTTTCTCTTTAATCCCTTTCCAAACAATACCTGATTTTGACGTTATTATCATGAATGGCCTGGGAGGGTATTGAGACAAAGGGGAAAATGCTGATGACCAGCGTTTTCTCCCTTTGCCTCAATGCTTTCATGGCTATATTGTACACACATTTTCTCTCTATCAACATCTATTTTGATGCCCTCAAAAACTTTTGAATTGGAACACCCAGAAATTTTGTCGTTTGGGAAAAGGTCAAATATTCAATACTATACAGGTGTGTTTGGTACATGAGAAATATTTACCTCCCTTTATATCGGTATTGTTAAATGGAACTTACTAAATTGTAAATACCACTTCATATATATTGTTAAATGCGGCTCCATAGGAGCTGGTACTTCTTTGCTTTGAAACACTAATAATTCATATAAAATTATAACACTTGTATAATGTATGATATGTGTTTGTCGATCATACAATGTTTTACTATGTATTCAAAACATGCCTGGTCTTATATTATTGATACTGTAATGTAGTTGTTTGAATGTTCGTTACTTATATGATATAACCTGTGATCAAACAATCTCTTCTACTGTATTATTTCTAGAATGATAACTGTAATTGTCTCACATTTTTCTAAGAAACTTGATTAGCAATAACGTCAAACTGTATAACTACATGGTAGACTCTTCAGCACCACTTCGAATATTCATCTTGTGCAACGGACTTTGTTTGAAAGGGATAAAAATGCAGGAACTTGTTTTTTATCCTTTCTAAACAAACTATCCACATACGAATTTAACTAAAACTCATTAACGCTGCTTTCAACATGTAACTTTTTTTAACAATTCGGCGTGTTGGTGCAGAATTGACGAAAGTGTATTTTTGCTTGTATGTCGCTGCTTTTCAGCGAGTACCTCGTATGAGTGGCTTAAAAGGGGCTGCGGTAGCGGGGTTTTTGTTGAGAGGTGATGGTGTTTACTTTTGCAAGCTCTGCACGAATGCCTCGAATCTACAAGTTGTATATTTGATCGATACTATTTTCATACCACTTATTTTCACAATTGATGCTTATAACTCAGCCATTTATTTATCATTTATCATGTTTATTTCATGTTTTTCTCATGTTTTCCTTTTTTCAATGTTTAATTGTGATCTTTAATAGAAATTTTGCTGTCAGCTGGAAGATTCCGAACTGGTGCGCTAGTCACATGCTTAAATATCTGAAAATTCCGATACTCGCGCGTCAAACTGTTTGTTATGTTTTTAAACCACCATAGGTATTGAAATTTGCGCTTGGCGCGCTACTATCGGAATATTTCACTCAAAAACACATGGCTGCAATAAACGTATATATTTTATCATCAACGTAATGGGAATTCTGTTTAACCATTTTTGTTTTATCTTTAAATTAGGCAAAAATATTCTAAAATCTATGACTAATGGTATGTTAGAGAACTTGGCTAGCTCTTTCGTTCAAATCTTACTACATATTTTACTGATATTATCAGGAGATATAGAGACTAACCCTGGTCCAGATCGTGATCCTCCATCTTCAACTATTGTAAATAGTATTGCCATCGTTCATTTAAACATTCGCAGTATACGTAATAAGTTAGATTTTATTTCAAATTCTTTATCTGATTTTGATATCATGTGTTTTACCGAATGTCATTTAGATAATAACGTGCCCGACGCTGATTTGACTGTTGACACACATGACGGTGTAATGTATAGACAGGACCTTACTGCACATTTTGGTGGTCTTATAACTTACATTTCTGGTAATCTCTACTCTACTAGAAGACTAGACTTGGAAAGTTGTTCCATCCACTCAATATGGGTCGAGGTAAAGCATAAAGCAACATCTTTTCTACTATGTAATATCTATAGATCACCTAACTCACCAGTCGCTTTTTGGGATCATTTTAATACGTCAATTGAACGAGCCCTCGAGTCAAACAGAAACATTATTATTGTTGGAGATTTAAATCAAGACCTGTTGGACCCGACCGAGAGACATCTTACAAATTCGATAGCCTTAAATAACCTGACTAACGTGATCACAAGTCCAACACGAGTGACAGCACATACTGCGACCTTGATAGACCCCATCCTAGTATCCGAGTTTGTGAATGTAATTCAATCAGACACTATTGACATTGAAAACGACATCAGTGATCATAAAGCCACTACAGTAATGATAAAAGTCAACAATTTGGCATCCACTTGCACCAAACGAAAAGTATGGTATTATGACCGTGCCGACTTTGCAGAGCTAAATAGATTAATAGAAACGGAAAACTGGGACTTCATTGATTTAGTATCGGTTAATGACGGATGTGAAAGATTTACAAATAGGTTATTGGAAATGATGTCCCTATGTATTCCTTCTAAAGAGGTCACCATTAGACCCAACGACAGACCTTGGTACGATTCTGAAATACGACGCCTAAGTAGACAACGAGACAGACAAAAGAAAATTGCTACAAGACGTGGGCTGAGATCAGACTGGGACAGATACAAGGTATTTCGTAACAGAGTTAATAATTTGAAAAAAGTAGCAAAACAGCGGTATTTCAGTAGTCTAGACGAAAGTCTTTCCGATATTCGATTTCAAAGGCCTTCTAAATACTGGAAGCATATCAAAACATTAATTAATATGAATAAAAAGTCAGAAAAAATTCCAATCCTAAAAAGTACTCACGACGATATAGAAACCATTCACTACACAGATGTCGAAAAGGCTGAATGTCTTAACAATTACTTTGCAACAATTTCTAATGTAGATGATTCGCATGTGTCTCTACCCAGGTTCGAATTAAAAACAAATAATAGTCTTTATAACATAACTATCACAGAAAATGAAGTTGAAAGTATTATCAGTTCTCTTAATATCAATAAAGCTGTAGGTCCAGATCTTATCAGTCATAGGTTATTAAAAAATATAAAGGAAAGCGTATCTAAACCGTTGACTAAAATTTTTAACAAATCACTCACCAATAAAGTTTTTCCAAGAAAATGGAAAGAATCTATCGTAAATCCTTTGTTCAAAAAGGGTGACAAATCATGTTCTTCTAATTATCGACCAATTTCTCTGCTTAGTTGCATTGGAAAGTTAATGGAGAGATGTGTTTATAAACATGTGTACAACTACTTTTACTCCAACAACTTAATATATAGAAACCAGTCAGGTTTTCTGTCTGGCCATTCTACCGTTCATCAATTGCTTGAGATATATCACCAAATTGTTTCGTCTTTAGATTCAAAACAGAATTTGTGTATGGTATTTTGTGATATATCAAAAGCTTTTGATAGAGTCTGGCACAAAGGACTTTTGTTTAAATTAAAGCAGTTAGGTTTACAGGACCCTTTACTTGAATGGTTTGGAGACTACTTGTCGGGACGACAACAATCAGTAATTGTCAACTCGTCAAGGTCAAGTCTAAGGTCAACAAACGCGGGCGTTCCCCAAGGCTCTGTTCTCGGCCCCCTGCTCTTTCTGGTGTACGTCAACGACATCTCTGAAAATCTATTAAGCATCTCACGATTATTTGCCGACGACACTTCTTTGGCGTGCTCTGCGACACATTTACCTGATATAGAAGGCATTTTAAACCACGATTTATTAATCATATCACAATGGGCTAAACAATGGCTAGTAACATTTAATCCAACTAAAACCGTAGCTATAAACTTCTCGAATAGACATAATGTGCAACATCCAAATCTTTATTTCGATAATGTAAAACTTAACTTTGTTGAAAGCCACAAACATTTAGGGTTAACTTTAAGTAGTGACGGTAAGTGGCACGACCATGTTAAAAATATATTTAATTCAGCTTCTAAACTGTTAGGAATAATGAGATGTCTAAAATTTCGACTGAAACGGGACTCGCTAAATCAAATCTACATCTCATTCTTGCGTCCAGTTTTGGAATATGCATCTGTAGTTTGGGATAATTGCACAAATCGTGAGAAGGAAACACTTGAAAAACTCCAAATTGAAGCTGCTAGGATCGTCACAGGTCTCACAAGATCAGCATCTTTAAATAATATTTATAAAGAAATTGGTTGGCTTACATTAGAAAATAGACGCAAATACCAAAAACTCATTTTGATTTTTAAACTACTCAACGGTCTAACCCCAAGTTATCTTCAGGACATTTTTCCTGGTCATGTTCATAATAGAACACAATATACACTACGTAACGCGAACAATGTCGATTTAATTGCATGCAGAACTGATCTTTTCGCGTCTTCCTTTATACCATCTGCAGTCTCCCTCTGGAATGACCTTCCAGTAGATGTTAAATCATTACAATCTCTTTCGTTATTTAAATCACGCATTTTACAAATGTTCTCCGTGCCTAATGTTCCAAGATTTTATTATGTAGGTGATCGAAAATTATCAATCTTTCACGCTAGAATCAGAAACAAATGCAGCGACCTAAGCAATGATCTTTTTTTAAACCAAATCTCGCCAAATGAAAATTGTAATTGTGGTCATATTACTGAAGACGCAGAACACTTTATATTTCAATGCCCATTATATATTAATGCAAGATTAAGACTATTTCGTTCACTTCACAAATTCCATCCCTTGAACGTGACGTTATTACTGTTTGGGTCAGAAAACCTAACCTTGGACGAAAATTCTTTAATTTTCAAAACTGTACAAGATTATATTAAAAACACAAATCGATTTGGTTAAAAGTGCAGCCCCATCAACATCTAGTCAACCCTTTCATCTTCCAGCTAACAACAAACATTCTTTTTTTTTTATATTTCTCAAAAAAGATATTTAACATACATCGTCATCATCTTTGAACTCGCGTCATTACTGGAACAACATTGTCTAAAACTACAACAAAGGAAATACCTGAATGCACATCATCATACACGTGTTTATCTGCGAAATAGTATACACAGCAGTGTGTACAGTTACGTAGATATACACGTGTATGCAAACAAAAGACACTAATATATGTGAATCAAAAGGGAATGGCCGTATCTAAGTTGGCAGAACTTGTGGCCAAACCCATTTGCCAATTATTTTCTCCATTCATTGTAATTTGTACTTGTTTTATATACTTTTGATGGCAATAAAATATGTTTAAACTGAATGTTACACAGTTAAACAGTAATAATACACGTTTTCCTCGGTTTGACAAGATTCTTGTCATTCATACGCCCAGGCCGTTGCAGAGATGTATGTGAGAGTAACGAACGACAACTCTGCTCGGAGATTGTGGTAGATCTACATTTTCCCTTCTTGCAATGTTTGTCAGTATGTCATGTTTACAATGTCAATGGCGAGTCGGAATTATCCGAGTCCTGAGCGGTTAAAAGCGAGCGTCGACGGAATCTATTTTTAGATCGAGTGGAATGACGTCAGAGAATAAACAGTAAAACTTTTAAAATGTGAGATGTCTCTTTAACGGGGACCTTTTGGGAAGTGTGTAACAACCCTATACAGTCCTCGCGGAAAGCACAGACTGATCAGGATCGAAACTGTTGACAATAAGTTGACACTCTGGATTTACATGTTTTTCCGATCACCCTATATATTATTATCTAAATACAGATATCGTTGGCGCTTGCTAAATGTGATTTGTCTCTCGAAATATGGTCTTCTGTTGACTTCATAGAAGCACCCTTTTAGCATGACGTGTCAAGCAGAATCTACCTCACCCTTTCCCAATTATAACCTTGTTTTGAAGTCGTCATTAGAAGGAATTGAGAACACATTGAGGTAATAGGAGAAAATCTTGATAACAAGCAATTCCCCCAGTTGCTTAGATATTTTCTCAGTTTTATTTAATTCAACAAATCCTATCTTAACGTGCATAGTTTGTCGTGTTTAAAACTTTCAAAATAGAATATCGAACGTATCGCCGTTTCGGAAAGAGTGAGGCATGACTACTAAAATAACTGGTTAACCATTTCCAATACAAGACCTGCTTTGGACTTCCTTTTGGCAAAAACACAGGAAACATTGAGACAAAAGAAAGGAATGCTAATTGTTAGCAGTCTCTCCTATTACCTAAATATTTTCTATGTCATATAGTAAATAATTCACATTTCCAATGTCATTGGTTATGCAGTCTTCAAACGATTTCAATAGCGTTCGGTTTTCTCGTGAAACAAATACGTCATCGTCACGCCTCACTGGTCTAAAAATAGATTGGGAATCCCTTATCGTACAAATATGGCTGTGAATCTCGCGAAGTTTTTCTCCGTCCAACTTGCCGAAGATGACATTCTAAGAGCTGGATGGCCGTAATCATTTGTTGAGAAACATTCTTATTCAGAGCTGAGAAGGTTGCTGCACTGTCGTGTACTTTTTAAGATCGGTAACTATGAAATAAGCAGTTTACAAGTAATGTTTACATATACTGTCCTGTCTTGGCTTCGTCGTGCCGCTCGTGCGTACTCGCTTACCCTTTCCAAAACGACAAAATGTCATGTTGGGCCAAATTGAAACAAGAGCCGTCACAGACGGATTATGCTCCCCGAATAAGTGTTTGTCACAAAATAAAAACTATCATACATTAAGCCCCCTTTTCCCATGACAGCCTTTTTGTACACACATTATTTATAAAATATGGTCTAGAACATCTTTTTTATTACATAAGTACAAAATTTCATTAAATTCTGCCCATTAGATGAAGAGAAATTAGAGAAGAACTAATTTTTACACTAAGGCCCTTTTTCCATGACGCAGCCTCAAATTAAAAAACGGAGAAAAAGGTCCCTAGGTATTGACCAAAGAAGTTCACATGTGAAGTTTCATTGAATTTGGTCCAAGGGTTGCTGAGATCTGGCTGTGGATGGACGGACGGACACACGGACAGCCGGACGGACGGACAGCATGGCGACTATATGCTCCCCCGAAATTTTTTCGGGGAGCATAAAAAAAGTGATGATGACAAAACGGATATGAATACTGTTAGTGTTTTATCTCAGAGAAAATGTTGAGGCAAAAGAAGAATGATCATCAATATCCAAAGAAGTTATTCACATCGATTTTGTCTGCTGTGCAGGCATTTTCAATTTGGTCGATCATCATTATCTTCTTTTGCCTCAATGTTTTCCCAAGCATTTTCTGTTTGGGACGTCAAAACCGGTCTTGTTTGGGAAAGGGTTAGTATAGAAAAAAAGCTAGAATTTGTCGCTGAATGTGATTTGATACCCCCACAGGCTTTCACTACAACAAAGGGCAATAACTCACAAAATAAGCAAGGTAGAGTTATGCTCATTGTACGTTGCACTTCTCCTTGGTGAGATCTATCTACCCGAAAAGTTTCATGATCATAGCTACTTTACTTTCAGACTTTTCGATGTTTTTCTGGTTAAGCTGTTGAGGAATCTCAAGAAAAAACGTTTGCCATTTCTTGTCTGTCTCCGTATCTGGAATCAATGTTGCATGTTGCATATGCGCAAGGTTTCGTAGTTTTAGTTCCCGCCTGCATTATCTATGATCGACTAATATCTCGCTTGAAAATAATAATTCTATGCCAACACTGTTACGAAAAAAAATGTCCGATTCATGACCGATAAACAAAATATTAGACTGGTACCCGGCAAACGTTGTTGTGGGTATTCCCATCAGAAATCTATTTTTAGCACACGAGTGCGCGAAAACTGTTCGCTATTGAGAAGAGTTTTATTTTCTACCATATTGGGAAATACCGGTAGTTGAACATTTATTCGTAACCAGGCACGTGCTGAAATCCCATGAAAATCGGAATGTTTCAAATTTTTTCCCGTCGCACTAAAGAGGAACCTTCTGCAAAGTATTACAGTATAGACAATATCCAGCCTGTGCGGACTGCGAAGACTGACAAGATTCGAGACTCATAACTCGTAGGTAATTTTCTGGGCCTTGAATAATTTCTCTATCTTACTATGTGTTCATTTTCTAAATGCGACATCTAGTTTACGCCTGCTTAGTGTATGAGTCGTTTCTCAAAATTTTGTTTTATGAACTTCCCGTAAGGTCCCTTTTAGCGTGACGTGTCACTTTTATTAGATACCTTTGTATCACATGATCACCCGACTATAAACGAATATTTACGGCTTTTGCAGGTACCCGAAATATATGATATATATAAATCTATATATAG
Organism: Fragum sueziense; assembly: GCA_963680895.1. Classification (NCBI taxonomy): domain Eukaryota; kingdom Metazoa; phylum Mollusca; class Bivalvia; order Cardiida; family Cardiidae; genus Fragum; species Fragum sueziense. Next base: position 52,408,482 of record OY804604.1, read on the forward strand.
ACACAATTGTAAACACCCAGCAAACTTTTCAGCGCCGTGGAAAGTTAGAATGTTAATATACTATTCCACAAGCGAAATTTGAAAGTGACGTATAATTGTGTTTATCATTTACAACCAATCAGCCTGTTCATTTATCACGTGCACATTGTAAACGGTACAAATGAGAAGAGTTATTGGTTTAGAAAAAGTAAACACAAAAATACGTCACTGTCAATTTTTGCTTGTGGATTTAATAAATGCGCTTATTGTGGGTAAACAGCGCATGGTTACTCGCTTGAAATACGGTCTTTCTGCATTTTGCTCATACTTCAATACTGTAAACCCTTTTTGTGGCAAATTGCAGGTTTTTTTGACAGCTATAGCGGCTTTAACTTGATCACATATGATAAGAAATATAATTATTTTTTTCATATTCCAGATATAGATGTACTACTACAGCCACGACGGGAAAATATGCATCTGAAAGTATGAGGATAATACTTGATTACATTAAAGCAAGCATACTTGTTTAAAAGCGATTTTGAACTGGCCTAAAAAGGTTTTCTACAATGCATAAAAAGGGGACGGACTCATTATCGTTGTAGTGAAAATGGCACCGGAGATCGTTGTAATAGAAAATTGTCATAATTTTGCCGACCTTATTCGTATTTTAGCAGATAATGGCCAGATTGACTATTTATTCATTATTGCGTGTCCAGAGGATAAGGTCTTTGCAAATGACAACGTGCCTTTCATCTATTTTGAAAGCATTTATGACCAATCTCGAGAGTTTTTGTCAGAAATCAATGGCATGGGCCGAACTTTTTTTCAGTTAAACGTGAACACGGAAAAACTTTCAGACTAGTTACTTGCACGGAGACATCAACAAGTATGTCTCACACTCCGTAAGATCAGTCTCCTTAAAAAATAGACGTGATGAACTTAGTTAGCTATGTTTTAATGTACTCACTGGTGTTGCAATGTCACTTTCCGCCATGATTTTCGCGGTCCCATCCACGTTACGGTTCCGGTCCCACTACGTTGTGTACGGTGTCAGGCACGTTAACTCATACCAGTGTGATCTTGGCATACGTAACCGTCGATATGCAAATGAATGAAAACACATTTCACTAACTCATTTTTTCTCCCTCCTGTATTACTTAAATATACTGAGAGGCAAAAGAAACTAAACACTTTTTGTCTTTAAATATCTCTCTTAATTTCCACCATATCGACGCAAAATTTTGCACATTTTATTTCTACGTATAGACTAATAATACAGTGTTAATGAATTTTACCTGAAATTGCTGGACTGCCCATACTCTTACTACATGCCGATTCTGCAAATTTTGCACGTGCGACTTAGTGGAGCATCAAATATTGCTGTTAATCCGTTTTTATTTTTTTCATTCTTTATCACAACAAATCACAACGTTAAATTTTCTATAACAATATCATACAATTCTCGCTGGCTGGTTGAAATTGATCAATACGTCACTTTTTTGTACTAAGACCCATTTTTCTATGACGCAGCATGTTGCGAAAGAAATGTCACACTCTGTACACTTAGTAAGGTAGCGAGAAACTTTCTGTGCAAATTTTATCAAAATCCGTCTATAAATTTCGAAAATGTTACGTCAGATAACTTGTTTGTGTCAAGCCCCCTTTTGCCATGCCGCACCGTAATATGGAAAAGCACTAACAATGTACGCATAGTCCTAAGTGACTAGACTTTTTCTATAAAAATTCTATCAAAATCCATTCATAAATGTACGGGATGTTTCAACGTATATGCTTGCATTTATTTAGCGATTAAGTCCCCTTTTTCGATGACGCTGTATGCTATGAAAAATTCGTCGCATCGAAAGAAAAGATAGATGGACGGATAGGCTGAGAAGGTTACATCAATAGACGAATACCTTCGGCGGCGCTTAAAAATCGTACACAATATATTAATCGGTTCTCCGAAAACGTGAAAGAACTAGGGTGTATACTTAATTTTGCCTCTCAGTATATATACCGACATTCAAGCTAAACTATATTTGATACAAGATCTGGAAAAACGGCCCTTATTGCTTTTTAGGGGTCAAATGCAGTCTTTTATGGACCAATTTTGCTGCTCTAATAAGAGAAAATCATGGGTTTATACGTAGACTGATCTGGATCCAGGTTGTTCTAAAATGCAACGGATCACCTTTTTTCCAATTTATCTCGTTTCTAACGAAGATACATTTCGCTCTTTCTACGGGATATAATGTAGAAATTCTCCCCTACTCAAAGCTAAGTGAATCCGACATGGTAAAATATGTTATGCCTTCTGTGTGATCAATCAAATTGTTCTATAGGAATCTTATGTAATCAATTATGATGCTTTTCAGTCTACAGAGAAGATAATTTCTTCTTTTAAAGGGGGGCCTGCTAGGCTGTCAAAAATGCAAATGGCACAATAATAACAACCCAGAAATAATGTATGAAATTACCAACCTGAAGGGGTAGATCATTTATGTCCATTTTTAGCACTAATCGAGCTTTTTTAAGTATTAACATCCAAGTCAATGTATCCCTCGCAAATAAGGTCACAGTCATCGACGCAGCCGATTGTACGGTGTGTTAATACCGAGGGGGGAGGGTGTCTCGTTGACCTTGACCTTGTCTCGTTTGGAGTAAAAATAGAATCTGTAAACACGCTTAAAGGATTGATCAATAGCAAAGGAAATATGGTTATTCGTCGTGATTGAGGTTTTTATGCATTGCAAATTGTTTTTCCGTGCACAAATATGAGTTCCCGAACAGTTCGGAAGCATAAAAACCTAGCATGGGCCCCTTTAAAGTGATTGATTGATTTGCTTTTCTTTAAATACGCCTCTTTGTTTTACCGGTATTAAATTACGACTTCAGGGAATTTTGAAGATAACTTCTTTATCTACTGATAGGTGTTTATTCAAAACTTATAAGAATTAATATCATTTGATTGTTACCGATTCTGGTCATTATTTTGGACTCACGCGACATCGGAACGTTTCGTGCGACGTCGTTTAATTAACATTCGCTAGACGCGACGTCAAAAGTTGGGGTACAACAGCGTAACGTCACGTAATGTCGGATTTTGTCATTTTAACACTTTACATGCCTTATGATTATACGAATACTTATTGGTTAACACTAGACTTCTCTTATCAATCTATCAAATATATTGTTACAAATAAATAAAATGAATCATGTGCTATCAATAATTGAATGATTAAGCTAGACTTACCTTGGTACGGCTATTGATGTTTATCATAATTAATTATTTACTTCATAAATAACTAAGCTGTTTATTTTCATGTAGATTTACGGGGTGGATATTTCTCTTTTACATTGAAATAGCGGACGGTCCTCTCGCACATCTACACGTGACATCATTTTTTTTTTTTTTTTAAAGATAATTAAATTTGAATGAACTCACTGGTATTAATCAAAGTGCTGAGAGCACTGTAATTGGACGTCTCTGATTGATTGAGCGGGATTGTACATGAACGAAAGATATTTTATTCATTCTTCTGTGTTTAATTCTATAAGATCGGTTTCGGACATACGAAATCGGCTTTAATACCAGAAAACCCTTCTCAGGCTTCAAATTGATTTGATTGCCGTTTGAAGACAACTGATTTGTCGCTATGAATAATCACTATTAATTTGATTACCAAATTCAATTAAGGCCATGCGATTAGCACTTTTGTCTTCTTGTTTCGGTTTACTATGAGTATTGTCGTCAGTTATACTTTTCATTGATTTTATAAAGTACGCTACAAAGCAATTTATTCAAAATGTAAGCCAACGCGCTACATAAATGAAAGCCGCGATAGCTCACTTAGCAGAGCACTCACCTTGTACTCATTACACAAGTTATATCCGGAAGTCCCTGGGTTCGAATTCTACTCAGACATTGTTCTTTTTAATCATCTTTTTTTATACGCCGCCGGAGGCGGACGTATATTGGCGTCATCTTCTCCGTCTGTCCGTCCGTCCATCCGTCCGTCCATCCGTCCGTCCGTCCATCCGTCCGTCCGTCCATCCGTCCGTCCGTACGTCCGTCCACTTTTCTTGTCAACGCAACTCCTTCTAAGTTTCTGGCTGGATCTTCTTGAAACTTGGTCAATGTTATCACCTCAATTGGTAGATGTGCATGAAGGAAGGATTTTATGGTTCGTTGATTTTTGCCAGAGTTATGCCCCTTAAAAACTTAGTCTCTGGGGCTTATTGAAATTGCAGCCTTGTCAACGCAACTCCTCCTAAGTTTCTAGCTGGATCTTAATGAAACTTGGTCAATGTTATCACCTCAATTGGTAGATGTGCATGAAGGAAGGATTTTATGGTTCGTTGATTTTTGCCTGAGTTGTGCCCCTTAAAAACTTAGTCTCTGGGGCTTATTGAAATTGCAGCCTTGTCAACACAACTCCTCCTAAGTTTCTGGCTAGATCTTAATGAAACTTGGTCAATGTTAGCACCTCAATTGGTAGATGTGCATGAAGGAAGAATTTTATGGTTCATTGATTTTTGCCAGAGTTATGCCCCCTTAAAACTTAGTCTCTGGGGCTGATGGAAATTGTCGCCTTGTCAACACAACTTCTTCTAAGATTCTGACTGATCCTTATGAAACTTGGTGGATGTTATTACCTTAATTGGTAGATGTGCATGAAGTAAGGATTTTATGGTTCATTGATTTTTGCCTGAGTTATGCCCCCTTCAATCTTAGTCTCTAGGGCTTAATGATATTTCAGTCTCGTGAACGCAATTCCTTCCAGGTTTTTGACTGGATATTTATAAAAACCTTTTTGTGAACACAACTTTTTTCAGGTTTTTGTGTGAATATTTATAAATCCTTGTCAATGTCATTTTTTTGTCTCAAGTTTTATAAGTGGCGGCGTATATTGTGACCATGGTACTCTTGTTCGACTTCTATCTCCAACATCGTTGGCGAAAAAACGACCGCAGTGATTTAGAATCGATCTTAACACAAATTCAACGAAATAAAGTAATGAAACGCCGATCATTTACATACAATTCCGCTCAATCAATGAGAGGCGTCTAAATATAGTGCTCCAAGCACTTTGATTTTTTATTCCTGTTTAGAGTAAAAAAAAAAAGAAAAAAAACACGGTAGCAGTTTTCCCTGATTGTGGTTACAAAACAAATTCAATACATACTTTTCCTATAACAAAATACCAGATGAATTGGAGCACCTAACCATGGATTCATCATACCAGTACTACCGCAGCATCCTTACATCTACAGATGTGCATAAAAAGAAGAAATTGGGAACGTGCCGTCGGGAAAATGGCAGTGGAGTACAATAAGCAATTTACATCTTCATATCATTATCAACGAAAATTTGAGAATAGCAATGTCCCTATCTGTAAACATATTCATACGATCATCCAGGTACCATCTGTATTGCAGACCCATTGCTTCATCTTCTTAGCTCAATACACGTAAACGAGTCTCTTAAACGAAATAAATACAGATCGCTGTCACTTAGTCTTATACTAGTAATAATCATTGTTGTCATGATCATCGATCAGTATGTAAATAGGTCATGATACTGTCGAATATCAGTGATACAGATGCTGGAGAAAAAAAACTCGTAAGAGCAACTATTTTTCTGAATAGGTGGATTTCACTAGTGTCTCATCTGAGGCTGTTCAGATGGAACCCCGATTTGTCATCGAGTCGAACCCGAGTTGCAAAATGAACTCACTCCCCGATAATCAATTTCAAAACCCTGGTTCCAAAATACGTCTCGTGGAAACCCCATTCCTTTAAATATGTCAAAGACTTAAACAACAATGATCAAAGAAAAGGAACCTATCATACACAATACGTGCATTAAATTGGGTAATCATTCTAAAATGTGTGTTTTCAGTAAACACATCAAGAAAAACAAACGTTTTACAGAAGAAATAATCCGAACTGGTTTTGAACCAACGGCGTTCCAAATTTCAAACTGAAAAAAGGTTGCGAGGTTAATCCTTTCCCGTTTGAGCTATCGCTGCTGCTGATGATATAGGGTGTCTGTTTACATTATAACCATAGTGTATGCATGTATCGCTTTCTAAAGATCTTACCCTTTACACAATAAATATTACGAAAGTAAAAAAAACTACAAGAAAATGATTAAATCGAAAAAAGATCGTAAAGTTGGTTAAGAAGTGGCATGAATTGAATCGGCCAATGAATCTTATAGTATTTGTTAGAGAACACATAGAAAGTAGGAAAAGATACGACAGTTTTCCTGTATGGTCGCAAAATCTATTTTGAATTTTGGTCAACTGGCAATTGAGTCTGAGAAAGGGTTTTTTGGTAATGAAAACCCATTTCGCCTGTCCAAAAGTGGTTATAAGAATTGTACGTCCTTTCGGACGTCCAATTAAAAATATGATGCTCGGAATACTAGTAGACGGATTTAAACATATTGGCATAGAAAGGTGCAATAACATTTGTGTACGGGAAAAAACATGCACAGGGGTGGACATGTCGGTTTTACCTGCGTGAGTTCAAAATAAATCACGAAAACGATGTATTTGATTCTTCATTAGTCATTAAACTATCGTTCATTTGATGAACTTAATTATGCATTGAATTTTACACATCCCACTTAAGGTATTCACACACTAATGGGCATAAAATTCTACGAGGTGGATCACTTTATGTTTTCAATCTACATACAAAGAGACACCTTTTCTGAAAAAATAAGGGAATTTGATCGCATTTTTACAATTTTATGACAAATTTAAGATTTATCACACCGATATGAAAAATGGGCTTTTCGCGCAATGAGTAACAGATGCTCAAAACTCAATAAAAAGTAACATTTTCCAGAAACATCTATAAATTATGCACCAAACAAGAGCTTATTAAATATACTACTATAAAAAATTACTCTTGACATATTGTGGCAACAATAATATTGGAAAAAATGCAAAAGTCGCAATGCATAGCAACAAAATTCTCTTGAAAATCTGTTACAGATTTTTTGGGTTGTCATATTTAAAAAGTCATTCTACATTAAGTATTAGTGGGGCCTTTCTAATCAGAACTTGAAAAATATCTACACAGGTGTAGGAAGTAAATACATAAGAATAGGGAAGTTTCGCCGTCCAAAATCAAAGAAATCGCCATGGTAAAATGCCTTGTGCGTTTTTTGACACACACAAAGAACATGTTAAATTCTATTTTGCTTTAAGTATCTATTCTTTCGAACATGATTTTTTGAAGAGGTTAAAGTGAAAATAGAATTATAATTCACTTACAAATCACCCATTTAGAAATCTATTAACCGATTTCCCTGCAATTTGAGTTTAGTTGTATGACAACAAACTATACACGCGTCGACGTCAATTATACAGAACGCGGGAACAACGTCGTATTTTTGGCGGCGACGTTATGACGTCATCAAAACAAATCCTGAACTGTAACTTTTCTTTCAAGATAAATGCAGTAAGCGGTTATTTTTTTCAACATTTTATCTTTAAAACTCTGAAATATTGGAACAAATGGATTTAATTATACTAACACAAATAATTTCCTTTGGAAAAAATATTTGAAAGAAAATGCGGAAAATGTCGACATATGTCGACATTTGCCGATGATTTTTGCCGTTCATTAGTGTGCGAATACCTTAAAAGTGGATGCATTTTTGATTACTTCACTGTCGCAATTCCGTATTTTCCAGTGTTTCAGGTCCATGTAAAACTATATAGGCCTACAGACAAGTTCACGTATACAGAAACAATTTATATCAAGAAAATAATTCTCCAATAGATATATCGATAATAAACCAGCATATTACATTCTGTTACTATAAATAATATGAAAATAAGGCAGAGCCTCTAACCGGGGTCAAGATATAGCACGGTGGGGATTGTGCATGATGGGATGGATAACGAATTTGGAGTATACGGACACAATTTGCCTCGCTTCAGGTAAGAAATTGTGCAATAATTTTCTTATTTCTGCTCCAATTTTCAAGCGGTTTGTTGCATGTACCCCGCATTAGTGAGCTCTTTCCTCGGATATAAGACTTGTTTGTAGAATCTTTGTACTTTGTCCAAAAATTGATCCCAACTGACCAGAAAAACGACAAAAAATTCAGGTCCTTTTTCTAGTCGGTTGGGATCGGTTTTTGAGAAAAGTACAAGGAAGTTTCAGATAAATAATACATCTGAGAAAAGGGCTCGGTAAGACGGAGTACATGCAACAAACCGCATGAAAATTGACGCAGAAATAAGAAAGTTATTGCACAAATTCTTACCTGAAGCGTGGTTAATTTGGCCGTAGTCGTTACCATTTCGCTTTCTGGTCGGTTGGGACAATATTTCGGAAAAAGTATCATGAGTTATCTGATATGTCATACATCCGATGAAAGAGCTCGATAAGGCGGGGTACATGCAGCAAACCGCTTGAAAATTGATACAGATTGAGAAATAACAGAGTTATTACAAAATGTCTTACCTGAAGCGAGGCTAGTTGGCATCAAATTTTGTGCAAAAAATAGACTGAGTTTACCGTTATGTTTTGATAAACCGTCGGTGTTGTTATAACATCTCGTAACTACGGTTTGATTCAAGCCGTAGTTACGAGATTTTATAACAACACCAACGAAATACTATTTATTTGTCCGAAATTACGTCACCGTTTATTTGATAAAATCGTTCCCTATTGTCGGTAGTCATTATCCATCCCATCATGCACAATCCCCACCGTGTATAGGTCTAGTAGTTGTTATTTTCTATCGTATATTCATGCATTTGCAAGGACGGATCCAGGATTTTTTCCCAGGCGGGTCCAAGCCCAAGATTTTTTTCAAGGGGGGTCCAAGCCCAAATTATGGCTTAAAATGTAGTAACTATGTAACTTTACACTGAATTTAGGCCTATATAGTCAAAATTTAATTTTTGGCCAATGCAAGGGGTGGGGGTGGGGGTTCAGACCCCACGACCCTACCTCTAGATCCGCCCATGCATTTGTGATTCTTTAATGATAATCTGGTAGTAAAAGACATATTCAGTGACGTGAAAAAATTAGCTTTTGAATTAGTAAGAGAAGTCGTTTAGTGGTGTAGGTCCCAAGCCATAGCCTATTTATTATTGTATTTGGCCAAATGCAAGGGAAAAAAAGAAACCTCAAAACCTTGTTTCAATTTGAGTTCTCAAGACAACATTCTTCGTTTGTCTAGTCTTTTTCATTAGCCTTCAGAATTGACGAAGGCAAAGACAGATCTATGATGTATTGGAAAGGGTTTGTTCATGATTGACGTGCAAACTCCTGACATATCAGTTAAAATTAGAATACGTTCAGTTTGGTCTCAATTTTCTTTTCTTTCAAATAAAAATAATAATTAAAAAAAAAGAAAAAAAAAGAAGAAGAAGAAGAAAAAAAATCTAGCTTTGCAAAGTTCAATCCGGTCACTCATGACTCATTATTTATAATGTAGAATCACTATTTTTGTCGTCCAAGGTGACTTCTTTGACCCTTTCAAAACAAGACATGATTTTGGTGTCCCTTAGAGACGACAAAACGAAAAAAATCAGACAAAAAATATAGATCTACTTGTTGAAAATCAAACATTTCTCATTTTGTCTGTATATTATCTGTGCTATATTGTACATTGATCGTATGCTATCTTTATCAACGGCGAATTCGTCGTTTGCAGCAACTTTCAAATTGAACTCAAATATTGTCGTTCGAGAAAGCGTGAAATTGGACCAGTAGATCTATATACTTCCATTATTTGGCCTAAAAACGTAACCCTTACTCAATTCAGCGATATTGTATGAAAGCTTAACGGAAAATGTCTATAGTTACTAAAACGTTGAGACAAGAGAAGAAATTTCTGATAACTAGCATTTTCTCCTTTTGTACAAATGTTTCCGAAGCCTTCTCCATCTCCATGATAATCGTCAAGAAGGTCTTGCTTGGGAAAGGGTTGACACGAGATGCTGAGATCTATGTATATTTTGCTGTTAAACAGCCTTTAGGCCTAATGAAGAATTCTCAAAATGATTAGATCTATAAATCTTGTCCTTCATTTTCCCCCAATATTTCCTTCTAGTCTAGATATCTAAAATATTTTTTGGTTAAAAAATGGAAAATCTATTTTCCTTTCAAATTAGCTGGCGCTTCTAGCTCCGATATAAGATAAACGGGTTTGAATAATAATTCACAAATCCTACACACCGCAGACAGAATTGACGTGGACTAAAAAACTTCTAACGTCTTAGTCATTTGATAAAAGACGCGCGTTTCCAAACAACGCTACTTGACGTCTGATAACGCGCGGGAAATGGAACGTCGCGAGAACGCAGAAAAATCCATGTTGACGTCATATCGGCTAGTTATATGACGTCACAAAGTCAAAAACTGACTGGTTCACTAAACTCGGATATTTCAATGTCACGGGACACCAGACAACGGAGGTAATTAGCACTAAACCAATTCACAATCTCAGTATCTTGGATAAAGCCTGGCAAAAGGACAACCGAGGGTGTCCGAAAACCGGAAAAAATTCAGAACGAGACTCGTGCAACTCAACCCAAAAACACAATATAACAAGCACTGAAATCTATACGCCCACAATACCGTAAGCCGTGGTCAATTCCATTGACCCCGGTAGTAACATTTTCGGCAAGAATCGGTCAGATATCGGGCGGGCCGAAAAAGCTATATCCACGTGAATCCTTAGCAGCGGGCAGATATGCGATATCTGTCCGCTGCTAAGGAATTTATTCTAAAGACTATAGCTACAGATCTATTGCACGTGCCTTTTCGTGACGCGAAACGTGAATGACGTCAGAAAAGCGCAATGTTGTTTACACAAATGGCGCCGTCGTAACGTTATCTTTCTGCACTTCAAGTGCAATCATTGTGAAAACATGTATGAAATTGAGTTTATTTCAACTGGAACATCACAAAAAGAATGCAATATACAGATTATTACACGGCAGATCCGGGCCTGAGAGTGATATCGGCCCTAACCTTAATATCTGCCCTCGGTCTAAAGACCTCGAGGCAGATATCGCGGTTGCGGGCCGATATCACTCTCCGGCCCTCACCAGCCGTGTAATAACCTCTAAGTATCATTCATTGATGACCGGGATTTTTCACGACTGATCGCAATTATTCTAACGTGTGCGACGTCACCATGATGACGTTAACGTTTTTTTTTCTTTTCTTTTTTTTTTGTAAATTGCGACATTTTTGAAACGCTGCTTCAAACGCAACCATTGCTTTATTATACGCTCAATCATTGCGATATTTTGCATGTCGTAAATATGTCTCAGATGTATTTTTATTTCAAGCTAGTTTTGGACAATTCTAAATGCAAGGGCAAAAATCGCTGCTTTAAAAAAACTACTATCGGGTTTCCATACGCATGCGACGTCACCTTAACGTATTTTTTTCTTAATTGTGACATTTTTTTGAAACGCTGCTTCAAACACAACCATTGCTTTATTTTACGCACAATCATTACGAAATTTTGCCTGTCGTAAATATGGCTCAGATGTATTTTTATTACAAGCTAGTTTTGGACAATTCTAAATGTAAGGGCAAAATTCGCTGATTTAAAAGAATTACTGTCGGGTTTTAAGTCACCTGCAAATGACGTTAACGTATTTTTTTCTAAATTGGGACATTATTTGAAACGCTGCTTCAAACACAACCATAGCTTTATTTTTCGCACAATCATTACGAAATTTTGCATGTCGTAAATATGGCTCAGATGTATTTTTATTACAAGCTAGTTTTGGAAAAGTCTAAATGCAAGGGCAAACATCGCTGCTTTAAAACAAACACTATCGGATTTTCATGCGTGTTTTGCGTGACTGGGACATTTATGAAACGGCGTAAAACAATAAAATTACATGTGTTGCCATTAATTATTTTAAACCATATTTAAGTCGATTGAAAAATAGTTGAAATGTATCTCGTCATTCAAATATCACGCAGATATCTTAAGAAATGTTAATTAATCAATGCTTTAAAAATTGACCCCTCATAGATTAATTGTAAAGTTACAAAACTTAGCGGTGCCATTTTTCGTCACCCCCTTGCTGCAAGTTGATACCAGCAATGTCAAGATCACGTCATGTTTTGACTGGCATCCGTGCTCTTCTGTGATGAAATTTTGCGCGTTTTTGACAAGAATTCGCAAAACGGCTATATTTGTTCCTTTCGATGCAGAACGTAAAGTGTTACAAGTTACAACGTCAATTTTGCTGTATTGTGCATGCATAACATTAATAAAATGGCAGTTATTGTTGTCTCAGGTAGTCGAAAGATATATGGTATAAAAGAACAAAATAGCAGAATCCCGTTGGTATATAATTATTATATGTGTTTGTTTACAAGAAACAAATGTTTACCGTTTAGTACACCTAGTAACGGTTTTTTACAAGTGCACCCCAACTTTTGACGTCACGTCTTACGTATCTAAACGTAATTTGGCGACGTCGTAAACATTCGGCGGTGGAACGTTCCACCGCCGAATGTTCACGACGTCGCCCAAATAATTCTGACCTCGCGTGAATCTTATAAGGGCTGCACTATACTAAAACAATCATAAATGGATCTTATAAATACACGAATGACGCCATAACACGCATTTTCGGTTCTTTGCCACAACAAGAAATCAAAGTACTGAAAGTACTGTTGGGAAGCAAATTTGCTGATTATGTCTAAAGGCCTTTCTAGTTGTTAGCAATATGAATTACACGGAGTTGGATAAAAGTAATTAATTGAATTTGATTCTTTAGAAAGTTACAAAATACAAATTATGAGAGGATAATGTCTGTTCCATATCAGCAAAATATACTGAACAAAAGAGAAAACTTTACGCTGCAAGATTTCTTGTTTCTGAAAAAGTATCGAACTAAAAGTCTGATTTTAATTTTACAATATTTCCATGGCATTCGGCAATCGTTTTGTCGAAGTTTCATTGCCTTGTCTCCTTTAATGTCAGAGTTACGGCCCTTAATGCATTTACAGCTAATTTCATCTAATGCCACATACGCGCGATAAACGATTCATTATTTTCACGGAATTGGTCATATCCGGGTTGCCAAAAAAACCACAAAACATCTCTCTTATCACTTGTAGCAAGCTCTAAAATAAAGGTCTAATCTGTCAATTTTGTAAATTACCCCCCTTTGACATAAACAAATAGGGAATTTAAAATGTTTGATATTCATAAATTGCACACCTGAAAAACGGACCCCTGTCCCACTTAAAGGGTCCGTTTTCATCCCCATAATTAAGATCAACAAAACGTTTAGTGTTTGGCACAACCAAGTCAATGAACGATGTGAAGCACATTCATTTGATTTCTTTACTTGCTGAATTTAGAAGAAATATGACAAGCAATGGATGTGTAAAGTTTTCACTTTTGTTCAGTATACTATGGTAGGTTCTATAAAGTTTCTATGGAAAATCCAATTGCCGAAAACATAGTGCTGTTTTAATTCATTTCGGGCACTAATTTTCAATAAAATGTTATAAGAAAATGATGTAGAACGCAAAAAATTGGAAGGCATGTGGTCTTGGGTCCTCTCCAAACAGGGACTTGGAGAGCAGAGCCTCCTATCCGGGGGCCGAATTCTCCCAGCCGAAAACGACTATAAGGCATTCTAGCACTCTATATGTTCTCCTATACCCAATGTCATGTTCTGAAGTAGGTTTTCTTGTATAATAGACTAGTGCGACAGGTCACGGTGAATTTTTGCAAATTTCGGTACAATGGACAAGTTTCCACTAAGACCCCCCCCCACACACACAACAGCCTCCGGAAGTCGTCCTTACAGGCAAAAGGCGAAATTTTTAAACTGGGAACGGTTGACTGTAAATCAAATAAAGTAACCATCTTACCGGCTATCAACGAATTCATTCATTTTCATAGTTTTGTTCCACTTAAAACTTCTCTTTATCACTGTATATTGAATGCACGTGCGCTTAATCGCTGTATATTGAACGCACGTGCGTCGTCATTGATTTCTCCGCATTTTTTGGGAGCATCGTTTTGAAAATGTCGATTTGTTACTATTTTTAGTAACAATTCACATGTATACAATGTTAATTTCCCATAAACCCATTGTTTGCCTCCGGAAGTTAATCAGAGTCTTCTCTGATGAAAATTCGCTCTTCGATATTTGGATGTCGCTATTTACATCAGAGCGCTGTCCAATTCAAAAACAAAAGAAAATTCCGACACAAGTTATGTCGCTGTGTCGGAATTTTCTTTCGTGTTTGACTGGGACAGCATTCCGTTGTAGATAGCGACATCCAAGTATCATCGAGCGAATTTTCATCAGAGAAGTCTCGGATTATCGGAAGTGTTCTGCGGGTACGGACTAAAACATAAATGAAAGGAGTCTATACCCTAATTAGAATGCATTTGATCTCTGAAAAATACATGTCTTACTTGCTAAAACATGTGTTCCGTCACTACTTTATCCCTTTCCCAAATAAGACCGGGTTTGACAGCCCGTAAAGAAAATGTTCGGGGGAATATTGGGATGAAAGAAGAAACTGATGATAATCAGAATTTTCTACTTTAACCTCGATATTGTCTTTGGTATTAGATCTATCTACAAATAGTTCTAATTTTATCTAGGTATATACCAATTTTGTCGTCTGCTATGGCTTTTTTTATTTTGACCAATCTGAAATGTTTCTATTTGGGAAATGGTTAACATACCAACAATGTAAATTGATTTGATTCTATGTAGGCCTTTTCATCTAGATCTATATCTATAGATTAAAAAGTTAACAGCGTTTTTTCAACCGAATGGTGAAAGGATTGATTGTCTGATTTCTATGCAGTTTGAGCATATCATCACATATTCTGGTTTCCCAGATTTCTACTTTCGCTTTGAAATGCCTAGCTACACGCGAATACTAGCAAGGCCTATTAGACAAGATGGCTATGTTATTAACCTTAAAATACCCACTTAGTTGATCAATCAATTATTGTGAACGCGACTAAATACATGGCTTATCGAATATCATTGTTTAGTTTCGGACGTTTAAACGTGTAAGAATTTGGGCATAGAAAGGTTCTAAAAATAGACGTGTCCTAGTTCCTATTTTTAGCGCTTGAAGTGGGTCGCATATTTCATAGTTCAGTAAACTTGACTGACCCATTTTCAACGAAAGATATTGGACTGGCTATTGAACCGTAATGAAAGCAAATTACTACTTGATCGTTTCTCCTCTTTTAACACATGTTTAATTGGATGTTTCATCATCGGTCACACAATTGAATATCTTATGTACAACTTTAGAATTCAATATTGAATATTCGAAAGGTTGTTCTTGTCATTGATCTTTGCTTTTGATAGAACTATTTATAGTGAGGAGGACCGGGAGATGTTGTGTGGTATGCAGAAAATGGTAAAGTGCAGGGAAACACGACTGCAAAGAAAAGCAAATTTGCAAAATTTGCTTCCCAAAAACGGATATGAAACAGGATCTGGAAAAGGGCAACAGTAGGAAACAATAATCCCAGATCAGTCTCTCAACAAATGCAGCCAATAAAAACCTAAGCAAACAACATAAGTGTACGCTGGTTCAATTTGAAAGCTACTGTACACGGTAAAATAGGTCTTTAGCAGAGTAAAGTTTGTGAATAATGATTCAGTGAATATATTGAGACAAAACAAGAAGCGAACGTTATGGTCCTCCGTCATGACGCTAGACGTTCATGACCGCTTTCGGGCGACCGTCAGTTGTTCCGTTGATTTAAACATATTTTATTGCCATAAACATTACAATAATTTACAAAATAGATATTATATTACATGACATTATACATATACGAGTAGTTAGGCAAAAGGGTTTGGCCACAAGTTCTATCAACTTAGAATCGGCCGTTCCCTTTTGAAACTTACAATGATCAGTCTTCAGGAACACGAATACTTAAATTTGCTTGATTAAGTAATTGTTCCGTTCGTTCTAAGACGTTATCTCAAGCAATGTTTTGTCAACTGATGCACAACAAAGTCAGCAGCAACTGTGGGTTGAGATGCTCCATTCGTAAACATCACAACTGCTACCAGACGACGTCTTTGAATGAGTCGCAAAATGATATGAGAGATTAAATCCAACCGAAAATTATTGCCTTTTGTCGAGTAGATGTGCATCTGCACAAATCAAAAGAGTTTTATGTAAAGTTTGGACATTTAAAGGTTTGCACATGAGAAACGTGTAAACGTCTATTATGACGTTATCTCACAGGTAAGACAGGTTCTAACGTAAACAAAAATATCAATATCAAGATACAGTTCCCTGTAATTATCCGAAACAACTTTGACTCTATAACATAAAGCAAATAAGAGAAATAACATACTAAATAGAGAGGACACTGGAACTGCACACAATGCATTTCAGTTTCATTGTCGCTTTATGGTTGACATTCGTCATGGACAAACGTTTTCTGTTGTTGTTCTATTCTATTCTATTCATAGTTTGGAAGTAGATTCACGACTTACATCCAAGGCATAGTTCGACAGAATTGTCCGTGGTGTTTCAAATGCATATATAAATGCGCATTATCGAGATTCTTCATCTTGATGACGTCTGCCAAATCTGATCTGTTACTCAAAATTTAGTTTTATGGATATACTTTTTAGCGTGACGGTTCAAACAAACGTGTATATATGACTGACTCATTACGTTACAAGAACTTTCTGGGAAATCCACAAAACACGATTTTGTAGATTTAGATAAGATCAAGCATGCGTCAACTAGATGCAACACCTGGAAAATGAACATTAGTAGTGAGATAGAAAAACAAAATAGATATATACGTTTACGGTTTACATTAGAAAGAAAAGTTTGTGCAGACTGACTAAGGTCGATTCTGTTTACCCTTCTCAGAAGGTCCCTTTTAGTGTTAAGGGTCACAAATATATACATTATTGGCGAAGAGCGGAACGATACATATAGACAATTTTTTAATATAGACAATTTTTTGTCGTCTAGTGTAACTGAAGATAACAGTTTAGCCATTAGTTTTTCTAACAGACTCTTTGTTATTATGAAAATAGTAAAATCAAAGCTTATATAATAGGTTGTTTCATATTTTGGACTTCTCTTCGGATCAACCTGATTATTATCACAACTGTTCTCTACCGTGAACGAAGTATCCATGCCAAATTTCAGTCCAATATGAAAATGTTTAGCCCCCTCTCCCCCCCCCCCCCACACACACACACTCCGCTACCGGTCCAAAGTTTTGGCCAATAGGGATATATTTTCCTGATAACTACATGTAGGGCTTACATGCCTATAGCAATACATTTTGTGCTTAAAATAGACTGAATTTAACGCTATGTATCGATAATTTGACGGCGTTGTTATAAAATCTTGTACCTAGGGCTTAAATCAAGCCTTAATTACACGATTTCATCACAACACCTTGGAAATACTGTTGTTTGTCCAAAATTACGCGGACCGAACTGAAGAAAATCTCTGACATCTATAGGCGACAATCTCAAGTTAATCAGATTTGCATTTTTTGTCTCCCTGTATTAAGATATGAACGAAATTAAGGAATCACTTTTTCTAAGCATTTTCTTCACGTTCCGCAATGTTTTTAGGCATGTATCTTGTAGGCGACAAACGGTGTTTTCACGTGGGAATGCGCAAATTCTTGTCGCAGATCGATACGAGTGAAATGTATAAAGTCATTGACCCAAATTACATAATTACAGTATATAACAACGTATCACTGTATCCTAATTTCATGTCACGGAAGTTTAAAGACCCGAGTCTAGTGAGCACGCAAATACTTTCCATTACTGCACACTGAATCTTTCATGAGAAATGTTACATTTCGAGAAGGTCGTAGAATATTGATATATTTACAACACAGCAAGAAGAGAGACACAATTGGACGAAACAGTATGTTTCACACATACGACAAAAGTCTAATGCCGTCAATCGATCTAGTGCTGTATTTACACGTCCGATCACAATAATACCTTTTTCGACGTCAGGCAAATAGATAGATATCAATAAAAACGTTTTCCTAAATGAATCTGGGAATGGCCTTACATTACAAACTGACAGAATGCATTCTCTATCGTAAATATATAAATTTAAATATATAAATATGCAAACCTAACATCCTCTGTTGTAACACGACACATGCAAAACTAACATCTTTTATGCATTTCTGATTCTGCTTTTTGTATCTTTCGGGAGATATTTTATTCTAACATTGCTTCGTCATTTGATAATAGAGAATGAAAATACGTAAAGTACATCTATATTGGAAAATGTGAATAGATGTTTTAGAAATCTATCACTTAAGATGAACAAATACCCCGCCACTACATTTGTTTGGACAAACCTTTTGTCGAAAACAAAGGGTAATGATAACTCACAAAATAAGCCAGACAGGGTTATGCTCCTTGTACATAGCACTTCTAAATGAAACCTTTCTACCCATAAAGTTTCTTAATCATAGCTACTTTACTTACTTTCAGGGATTTGTTCCGGCAAGTTTTGTGTACAAGGCCGGACAGACGTACGCACGGATGGATAGACGGACGGACAGACATGCTGATTCCAGGTTTTTTTTTAAATATTTGAACAATTTGCATGTGAACATTGTTGTTGCAGGATAAAACTTAGGTCGCTAGAACCTGGCTCCAATGAATGCAATCACAAGCGGGTCAAATACACTGTAGTATTCTGTGATATTTTCATTCATTGGATCCATCGACTCTGTAAAGCAAATTATGCCAAAAATACGAATTGGAAAATGTCATTGATAACTATGTCAAAATGGCGTCTTTCAATCAAAATCAAATTGGTACAGACTATATTCGAGCAGAGTAAAATTACGTTACACGGATCAATGGAAAGAAATAACTTCATCACCAGACTTTAATATTTTTCGCAAATTTCAACCTTCTTTCGAAGTAGCATTTGCACAGAAAATATTTAGGCAAAACAGAAAATCCTTGTTATCAACATTTTCTTCTCTCGCTTCAATGTTTCCATAAGCTTCTTTTTAAAAAAACTATATCAAAAGTAGCCCTTGTTTGGAAACGGGTTGAGAATAAGGAATTCCCATGGCAATCAATAAATGAGAAATACAAATACAAGGTGCATAAAACTGTACGTAAAACTCGAGATTAGAGTAATTTGTCTACTTTAAGTTGATTTACTGGTCTCTATAGAAAATTATTCCATACAATACTTTCAATTTATTGTGTTTGTTTTTCTTTTCTTAGAAACACATTAACCCTTTTAGAAGCATGCCCTGTTCATGTGTTGTCCACAGAATGAGTGAAAGCTGCAGTGACAAACCTTTTTAGAACAGCTGGTCAAAAAGTTCACATGAAAAATTCATATTAGAATCAGCATTCTTATTCCCGTATATTTTTCTAGTATAGATGAGTCTAGAGTAGAACCAAAATTTACGGAATACCGGTATCGACATCGGCTCTTTCCCAAACTGCAAAATTTAAGACTAGTCCAAATTTAAAGTAAATAAAATTTACATTTCTGTGTCTGTTTATGTTAAAAAACGCATTGTCGGAAATGAAAGACTTGCTTGCCACAATGTTTTCAAAATACAATATCTTGTGGGAATCAGTCAAAAGGAGTCACTGTGTGGTAATGGGTTAAAGGCAATGATACAAGTTCGTTTTTCGTGAAAACGCGCAGACTCACAGGTTATTATAAGCAATGTTCATTTTCTTCATCGAGGTTTGCCGAAACTGGTCGATTCTGACGCGGAATAGCATTGGTACCACGAACAACTACAACTTAGCACGAGGTACACTGTTAAAAGGACATAACGCATTTAAAGTGCAGGCGAAAATGACACATTCCATTAAAGGGGGAATAACACTTAACATCTTGCAAATTTTCCGAGAACTTCGTACAAAAAAATAAATATATATTATTAAAATATGGTCTTTAAATTGCATATATGCCAAATCTTAGCTTTCTACCTTGTGTATTGGCTTAGATGTCGACGGATTTAAAACCCCATGATTTTTTGTCGGGGGGATAAAAATTATAATAATAAAACATATGGGGTTTTAAATCCGTCAACATCCTAGCCAATACACAAGATAGAAAGCTAAGATTTGGCATAGATGCAATTTAAAGGCCATATTTTCATAATATATATTTATTTTTTGGACGAAGTTCTCTGAAAATTTGTAAGATGTTAAGTGTTATTCCCCCTTTAACATCTGCACTGCTGTATACCTCATTTAGTTTAATGTTAAGAAGAAAAACAATTTCTAGTAAACAACGCAATTCTTTGGTTTGAAATTTCCAGAATTTACATATATTTTCAGATAAAAAAACCCTAAAATTTATAAAAAAAAAATATAATGTTAAATGTCTCTTTAAAGTGGTGTTGTTAAAATTCAAATCGTGGCTAAGCCTACGAATAAAAACCTCAAAATACACGTTTTTTGTGTGTCATGATTGGCTTCCCCTTATCGGTAGCATAAAGCAGTGTGTTTCTTTTCTCGGGAATTAGACTGAGAATTGGAAGCATAATTAAAGTCTGCACACGAACTTAATGTACTTACACGATATTGGTTTTATCTCTGTGATCTAAGCCTAATCGTCGCTTTCAAACGAAAACCTCGTAACTGCAGCTTGTTTTAAGCTGCAGTTACGATGTTTTCGTTGAAAAGCTGCGTGATGACGCTTGTAAGAGATGTTACTCGGCACTGAAGGTTACATCTGACGTTGGTGGATAAATGTTACCCTTTTTACAGACACCTTTAAATCTAAAGAAGATGCAGGCGACAAAATAAACTTTAACAGTTGATAGCATTTCCTCGCATTAGAATTAACAATCTTTGCACCAAGACATACTTTTAAAAATGAAATAAAAGTGAAATGTCACTTTAAACCTCTAAAATAATTATAGTCCTTTCACGCTATCATAGTGCATGTTTACAAAATCAACCTATGTAAACAAAACAATATCAAACTCCGAACCATTGTAAATTTGCATGTGATTGTCCAAATTTGGCAGGTGTCTCTCACCTGCAGGATTCGAATCAACGAGTGTAAAATTGTATTAAAACATATAAAAAAAGTATCTCTTGTTGATATAGATAAGATTTGTATACATGTACTATAATATTATGACTCGACTATACGTGAAAAAGTGCAACATATTTCCTGCACTGTCGAAATATCGTCACTTTTCAACAAAGCTGCATTTACGAGGTTTTAGTTGAGAAACAGAAATAATGCCATTCATTTGTCAAGTAGGTTTAGATAGAAAAGTAAGACGAAAATCCGCTTGATTCATTTGAGCCAGGATCTGGAAAAACGTCACTTAATTTGAGCCCAACATAGATCCAGATCAGACTGTGCATACGCACAGTCTTATCTGGATCTATGTTGTTTTCTAATAGCTTCATCGTGACCCCTAGTAACTTAAAGAGAGAAACGTATATTGGACTGCATTTGACAACAGACTGATCATGGAACCCAATTTTTTTACAAAATACTGGTAGTGACATTTTTCCAGGTACAGACTCGTTTCTATTTTCTTGGACAATCAATATCTAAAAGACAAACTACAGTCGGCACTCGTTATGTCGACATCGGATAAGTCGAATTTTCGCTTAAGTCGAAGTTCAAAAATGGTCCCGTCCTCATTTATTGACATAATTTTTTTTTCAAAACAAAATAATTTCGAACTGAATATAGCCATTGAAATATAGTAGGAAAAGGATAGAAATTGCTCGACACGAGCAATTTCTTTCCTTTCCCTACTATATTTCAATAATATTCGTACTTGATAAGTTTCAAAAACGGTCAAATATCAAATATCTCGAAGCCGAACAAAATCGGATGAGTCGAATTTCGGATATGTCGAGCTATTTTGACGGCACCTCCGACTTCGACACAACGAGTGTCGACTGTATTACACTTTCTTAGAAAATGTTGCTTTACGGCATATCTGTTTTGGGTCGTCCAATGCGGAAGACGATGAAGTGGATGTTTAGTAGAGATAGCTTTTTTTAACAACATTATACAGAAAATATTTATGCAAAATGAGGAAAAGATATATTTTGTCATCATTTTACTCGCTTTGTCTCAAAGTTTCCCGAATTCTTTTAAACCGATATCAAAAATATGTCTTGTCTTGGGGAAGGGTTAAAGCAATAAACAATTCCATGGACAAAAAAGAAGTGAGAGACACAAATGCACGGTGTATAAAAACTCGCGTAAAACTCGACATTATAGGCCGCGAAGTCTTATTTGTCTCCTTTGAGTGAAATTTCTAGAACATTATCAAGTCAATCTCTGGCATTTTATTGCAAATCCTCATTATTGGGAATAAGACTAAGGTATATGTGCCAAACAAACACTTGGTGCGCAGGGTTTGTGATATTTTGATCAACAAACATGATTAGTTTGTTGTTTTAATTTTGTTAATGCCTAGGTTACCATCAATTGTCACATACAATGACAGAATACGAATCAACCAATTACCACACAATGACTCTTCTTGACTTCCTGCAAGAAAATGGCTTTGAAAAACATTTTTGAAATTGAAGAAATTGCTTGTCTGCAGCATCTTTGAATTACAAGTCCGAAATTCTGTCGTTTGGTAATGGGTTAAATGAAAAAAGGACATGTCGCGACAGGGAAACATGTGACACTACAACAACAGTTGATGAAAATCTCTAACAGTCATATATAAACAGAGACGATACCAATATATTTATGTTTAATGCGATGGTGCTTTTTTGAAAATAAAACCCACATAATGAGAAAGTTATTGACGAATAAACACACCTTTTTTGCCTGTCAATAAAGTTATACAGTTGCTGCTTTAAGATCAGCAACATCCAAAATATCCAATGGGGCTTTTACGTCTCTTCTGCCTCAAATTGTCAGATCTTTCAAGTATTATTAAAATTGTTTATTTTTTATTTATTTTTTTTTTCAGTTTCTATTGTTGTTATGGCATGCGATTTTCCATCATGCAGGTGTTAATTGCAAGCAATTTTCCGATCTTAAACCAATTAATTTCCACAAATTCCAATCAAATAAAATCAAATACAAAGAAATATGTTTGTGTCTACTCTCTCTTTTGATGAAACTATTGGAAGAATCGACATACAGAAATAGACGAAGCACTATAACGTCAGCATGAAAACTGCAAACTGCCGTATTGAAAACCTATTTAGAACAACCAATTGAATTGTTCTGATGGAATATTCGTGTTTGGATTATATAAAGGTAATATTTAACAGGATAATTATGCATTGCATTACTCTCTCTAAGTGATATATGTACGTGTACTTGTTTTGGTACCGACTCTACTCGAGATGAACGTCTCCGCAACAAATTATTGTTTATTGCATCGTTTTTGATAAGGATTGTTGGCATAGTCGGTGTTATTGCAAGACCTCGTAACTCCAGCTTTAATCAAGCTGGAGTTACGATGTTTTGCAATAACAAAGACGACATTTGTTCAGTTATAGCCAAATAGTACCATGCTGCCGCCCATCATTTTCATTAGATTATGTCGCAGTTACATAAGAGGACGAATTATCTTGATTTTAGATTGTCAAACTATTTGAATGATATTTACAAATAGTTAATGAAAAAAATACATTTTTGTCTTTCTGTAAAAGATAGCATTGTTGGAAAATGAAGAAATTGCAAATCACGAGCATTTTTCATTGACTTCTCGAGTTAAAAATTCTTTGGCACATAAGCATTGAGAGATAATTGAGAAAATCCAGTTTTTAAACATTTTTATATTTTTTCATTTTTTATAAAGCCATCCTTTTTCATAATGTTTCAACAAAAGTCAACAAAAGTTTGTTTTATGAAGCTATAAAGTAGGTACATCACCTGATATTTCATGGAAAGTCTTGAAACTCAAAAACTCGGCAATAAATTTTGTTTACAAAGAAACTTATATTTAAACTTTTTATTTCAAATGATTATTGTTGGGAAAATGTGTTGTAAGAATAATGTGTATAAAGCTTCTCTGCATTTAATGGCTTATCATACTACAACTTGTGAAATTGTTTTATATAACCCATTACAACAACATTTCTGTTTAAAATGTTATCGATTTCTAACGTAACTTTTATCTATCTTATCTACCTGCATTGAAATTCATCTTATCTACTTGTATTAGATTTCACACCAGCTGCATACCTAAAATCTGTATCTCGTCACGCAAAAATATGACGCATTGCTTATCATACTCTAGACAAGCCCTAATCGTTTCTATTAGCATGGTTTGTACAATGGTGCATTACTCGATATAAAACTTGCCTCTCTGTTCCAAGTTCAAGATATTCATTGCTGAACAAAATGGTATTCAAGAGTAAGGTGACATTTAAAAATGGTCTGTCTTTTCTACAATAACCTTAACCCTTTCCCAAACAATACCTGGTTTTGACGTTCCTGATAGAATAAGCTTGGGAAAATATTGAGACAAAAGAAGAAACTGCTGATAACCAGCAGTTTCTCCTTTTGTCTCAATATTTTCCTTGCTATATTACACATAAATTTCATCTTCCACATCATTTGTTGTGTCGTCTGCAGGAACTATCAAATTAGACGACCCTAAAATGTTGTTGTCTGGAATAGGGTTAATACTAGGTTCTAGGCAAGATTATTCATACTCCAGTCTCCGAACTACGATTATGACAGGGGCAGGTAATCACCGCCACAAACAAAACCACCTGAGGATGGTATAGTCACATGACATGTGTCAATATGGTGGATTGTTCAATATACTCGGTTGTTGTCAGGCTAATGAAATCAGTCGAGCTCTGGCGAATGACAGCGACGTTAAAAGTGTTTTCAAAACATTATTTTTGTTTCTGAAGTTATTTTGTATAACTCATCGGGTTTAAATGTACACTTGTAAACAAACACTTTACTTCTTGTTGTTGATAAATGGCCCAACACAAACACTTCATCTTTTGGGAATAAACGAGTTAGGACATTAATTCTCTGGTATAGCTCACGATAAATGGTTTGGTAAAGTTTAAAACTGTGTATTTGTTTTTTAGTGTTTGTATACAAGTGTACATTTAAACCCGATGAGTTATAGTTCTCATCATTCTAACGCCCAACGATCTTAAAACATTATTAAAACAATGTTTGCCTTTAAAGTTAAATGCCGAATGAAATAAATCACAAACCTTAGTTAAAATATTGACAGTAATATTTGCGTTGGCAGAGATCTCCTAATCAAGTTTTAAGGGAGATCACTGCGAAGGAGACTGATCGATTAGTACGAGTGTATGGTGAGTGGATGTTTATATTTGTTGCATTTGTGCAGAAGTGCATTATTCTTTCCTTAGCTTGCCTCCGTAATCCATTTTTATTCACTAACAAAATCGAGTTCTAGACTAGGTTGTAATTCAACCCATTCCTTCACAATGGTACAATTTGGTTCCATTCAAGGAAAAGGCTTTGGAAAACATTTGAAAAATGGTGGCATGTCTTGATCAACCTAAAAAGACTAGTCATTCTACAAAAGTAATTCACTCTTAATAGCCCCTCGCGATTTGAATTGGGACCATTCTGCAGTCTGGTAATTGGTAAATAAAGGCCAGTTTGGGACAGGGAAAACTACGCTTTTCTCTTTATCTGAATCCCTCGCGTGAACTTGTTTGATTATCAGTCTACAGGCGGGCTAGTTATCGTATTGTATTATTACGAGAATATAGAATTAGCCCTTCCCCAAATCAAAACGGTTTTAAGGTTAAGGTGGTCAAATTTGAATTCTGATGAAAACTGTCATAAAGAAAAGAAAGTGGTACAACATTGCGCTGAAAGATACTGAGGCACAGTGAGGAAGTGCTGATTATCAACACTTGCTTCTTTTTCTCAATGTTTACCTAAGCTATTTATGTTAAGAAGGTTAACTTCCGGTATGGACGCAATCCCAGTTAAAGGGGACAATTGATGTCTCCGGCCTTCAATATGTTCTAGCTGCAAATAGTCAACATTATGTAAATGCCCACCACATTTATTTTCATCCAACATCTATAACTAAAAAATGTGTCTATAATTTACGTTCGTAAGAACTCCATTTCTTATGAAAATCATGAGACAATCAAACTAGGGGGTACGAAAAACCGATGTCTCCGGGTATAAATTCTAACTTTCAAACCAAAAATGTCAATTTCAACAATAAATTATCCTAACAGAAATGTCCAAATCTTGTACAGAAAACATAGAGCTCCAAAACGATACCAAGATTTATATAAAAAAATGTAATCCAAAATTTGTAGAACAGCCTCGAGTCGTTGTCTCTAAAATTCAAAAACGTACGGGACACTTTCTTTAAAGCTAAGAAACACTGACATAAATCTACATTTAATGCATTAATCTAGCGTAATCTACTTAAGTATAAATATATATAATCAAAATGAAGTCGTATTTTGATATACTTTTGTCAATATTTTTAAAAAATCAACATCATTCTTAAACAATTTACCGTAATTTTAACCCCGTAACGTACGAGGCAAGAACTAAAGTAACTGTAGCTAAAAATGTGTAACTATAAATAGTTTAATTCTTCAAGTAACATCACTATTCGAAGTGTCTTCAAATATGACAAAAAGAATTGTGCCGATTACTATAATAGCATTGATACAGCAGGCCAAATAAAATTGGGCACACATTAAAAGGTGACGTACGAGTCCATAACGTTCGAGGCAATTTTTAGTTTTCAGTTTTTAAATTGCTGAAATGGAACGTTTCCTGTGCTTATTTTATGTGTTTTGGGTTCCTTAAGGACTCCAGTTTAAGCAAAATAGACTTTTAATGCACATAATAGACTGTACACGTACTCGCACTAGTCTCGTACGTAATGGTATTATAATTACGCTTAATTGATACTATTTCAAGTATTTTTACAATATTGAAGAAAGTTCCACAAAATATGCCGGATTTTGTTGATATATATAGGAATATATTCATACCAATATACATTACACTAGATTGATGCATTAAAATAGACTATTTCAGCATTTCTTACCTTTATAAAAAGTGTCCCGTACGTTTTCGTATATTGGATCCATCAGAGGTAAGGATGTCTAGCAAATTTTGGATAAAATTTCACTTAATTAAGAAGTTTTTACACATACCTCATGTGTCAAAACAATACGAACATCTCAACTTTTATAAGTTGAAACTACCGGTAATTTGGCTAGGAAGTTTTAATTTGTAAAACAATACACCCAGATGGCTTACAGAGTTGTATTTATTTTCATTTATTCGTTTCATTACATTTTTTTGACAAAGTGTTTGGCAAATGGATATTGCCTGATAATATTATGATTTGGTTGAAAATGTAATAACACAGAGGCTGTGATGTTAAAGAAAAGAAAGCATATTACGTACGGGACAAGCTGTAGTTACGTTCGGGACAGACCAGTTTTAAACTATTGTTGATTTGTAACAAATCATTGACTTTCCATTTCGGTATATCGATTAAGGGAATAACTCATTGCTTTTGTTTAACAATACGAGAGAAAATTAAAGGTTGTTTGGTGTATTTTAGAAGAGTTGGAAGTAGTCAACGTTCTAAATTAAAGGAATTGTACAAGAATGGCCGTTTTGTATTTTCATTGGCATAGGTACAATTCGCCATTTTCACCCATATCGTCAATTGATTCACATTTTACAAACAAATACTCATCAAAATGTATCGGATTTATTGTTCTTTATGCATTACTTCATGTGAAATTAGACACACATTTCACAAAGGGGTCTATTTAAAATACGTAGTTTTTTATGCACACATTTGATCCTTTAACAGTCTATAAATCCAAAACTAAGCAAGCCCAGTTGACGAAACAAGAGAAATTTGCACAGAAGATGTAATCCATGAAGAAAATTTGTCCAGAATGAGTGAATGGTAAAATGAAAAATTTCGAAAAAAATTTAGTCAATTGTCCACTTTAACTGGGATTCCGTCTATTGTTTATGAACAGGTTAATCCCTGTCTGTCCGGTCCGACTAATTTCTCTTCATTCTTAAGTTGAGAAGAGCTTTGGCTTCGCGACATTTAATTCTTTTTTGAAAATAAAAATGCATTTAGATAATACACTAAAGGAAAGAGGAAACGAAACAATTGTATTTTTATATCATTCTAAGGTATTTTATCTTATTTAACCCTTTCCCAAACAAGACCTGGTTTTGACTTTCGAAATAGAATTGACTTGGGAAAACACTGAAACAAAAGAAGAAACTGCTGATAATCAGCAGTTTCTCCCTTTGTCTCAATATTTTCTGTGCCACATTTTACACAAATCATTTCTTCTATAATTTTTATTTTTGTCATTTGTGGCAGTTTTTTTTAAATGGATCACCCTAAAATCGTGTTGTTTGGGAAAGGGTTAATCCCAATTGTACCGGTACATGTAGTTAGACGCAACTAAACCTTAACATTGGTGTTTGTGTTTACGGTAGAATCAGTCAAACCTTTCAGATAACGTCAAAATATAACCAATGACATTGGAAACGTTAAGAAGGTGACGTTTGATTGGATGCTACATGAAAACAACCAGCAGGACAACCGCTAGGCTGCGCATCCCGATACCAAAAAATCGGACTGAATCCTCAAAGAGTATCTCGTTAATACAAGCATGTGTCGGTAAGAACGATACAGAGCAACAATTTGCTATGTACCTTATTTTCATATTTCTCAATACAAATGATGTTATTCTTAACAGACTGACAATGTTTTCCAGAGCCATTATCTTGTGGGGAGTCAAAAATAGTCACTGTGTGGTAATGGGTTAAATCTATTTTTCCAAAATGTTCTAATATGAATAATTGATAATGATAAGAGTCTGATCTGTTTTTTTTTTCTAGTTTAACCCTTTCCCAAACGGCTATATTTACGGGTCACCAAATTAAAGTTTCTGCAGACGACAAAATAGCTGATGAAACTCTTGCTTGCGGATTCCTCTTTCAACCTCATTTCACCCCTTTCTCGTGAAATAATTGTCATGTCGCATTTCTTTAGTTAGTTAATCTATACATGTATGTATCTTATCCTGTAAGAAGCTACGTTCAAGTTCTGCATAGTTTAGCACACGCCTACAGAGATTGACTGGGCCGGTTGATAAATTATTTCAAATCAATCATATGGAAATTCCAACTATAATTTGCCGAGGAAACCTATACGAAGAGCACGAAACGTTACAATTAACGTCTATATACGTTATAATGCACGCGTATACCATCTAATAACGTTTCTGTGGTGCAACATTGTCAACGTGAAGCGAAATATAAAGGAAAGAAAATATCATTAGCAAGACTCTAAGAAGAATATCGTCGGTTTTCATCGAAAACATCGTAACTGCAGCTTAAAAAAAGCTGCAGTTACGAGGTTTTCGACGAAAAGCATCGACATGTTGACTATATGAGCTATTAATGACGATAGAAAGCATTTTCCTTTTTTTCAAAAAAGTCTGCTTATTCTATGTGCAATAATTGAGTTTTTATAAAGATTTAGTCCGTCGTCTTCAACATTTTTTTTATTCTACTGTTTCTTCATGACATCACAAGAGAAACCGCAACTTATGGTTTAATGAATGATCAAATTTTATTTGTGTTTAAAGTGTCACTTATAATATTTACAGGTTATTTAAACATATAATATTGAAACATTTTACGGCCGAAATGCATTAACGGCGTGCATATTAACCACGCTAAGTTAGTTTCAAAATGATGCGTACAAGTCGTAAAGCTTTATTTTATGTTCTTAATGTACGTTTTTAGAACGGAAACTGGATTCAATATAGATTTTAATATACAACAATATTACGTATTTTATACTTTAAAAACAACCCCGTAACTAAGGCTTGTTAAATGATTTAGTTACTAGGTTTCAGAAGAAAATCAGCGATAATGAATACAGTTCACTTTCTGGAAAAACTCTAAGTTGAAATCATTTTTTTTTATAAAAACAGCTTACCAAAACATGTATATTATTCGGTACTGTACAATGACAATTCCAGTTCTGCATATTTGCGGTATTCCTTCCTCTATAATATTCACATGAGCCGGGATTCGGCCCCTATTCGGGCGACGTCGTAAATATCCGGCGGTGGAACGTCGTTGAAAGTTCGGATACGTAAAACGAATGTTAACGAAATGTACTTGAATATTTGACAACAAACATGTCATTCAAGGCAAACGTACTTGTCGCTGACTTGTGTTTACTGAAATGTTTCTTCAACCTATTTTATAACAAACACAGTTTTTATAAAGCATATTAATGTGGCCGATTCATCTTTCAGAGCAGCATTTTGTTAAGTAGGGTTTTGATATGTGTAGAAACCTGCATACATAAATAATTTGAACGCTAATTGTACGCCTTGCTTTACCCCAGCTAGCAATCTATATGGGTCCCAAATGGGTCCCGTGTGGGCACCCTTATGGGTCCCATAAGGGTAACCCATATAGGATGTGCAACCGGGGCCCATATGGGTTCTATCTGGGCAGTCCATATACATGCAAAATGGGAACCATATGGGTCCCAGATGGGCAGGCCCATATAGACAGCCCTGATCAAACCCGTTTCTATTGGCTTTCATTTAGTGTTGATCGAAGTTCAAAACCTTCCGGAGCTTCACGCCCAGAAAGAGGTTGCTCTTCCCCCATCATTGAGGGTAAAGGTCTCGCCAGGTTTGTCTAACGACCTTGACTCAATCTCTTAAGGTTTGATCCCTAGGAATTTAGTCTTAAGTATTAAAATAATTTCGATGCTTTCTATAACTACACTGTATCTATTTGTATTTAATATATTTCTATGTCTAGATTTCTTTCTTTTTTTTGAAAATATCAACACAAATTATTTTTTTAACAGAATCATATAGATTATCAAGCCAAATGCTTTCTTTGCATAAAAGCTTTGTGAAATCATGATTTATTTTCAAGATTTTAGATTATTTCCCTTTAATATACATAAAACTACATGTAACACAATAATTGATAATATTATCTTAGTAATTTGAACAGTCTAATTACAGTTTAAACACCGTTAAAACGAGAAAATATTAGGATGATCAGTTTTTGAAATAAAATGTGGTACCAAATTATAAAATTATGGTACGAAAATATGGTACGAAAAGACCAAACTGTGGTACGAAATGACCAAACTATGGTACAAAATGATCAATTATATAATGGTTATGGTACGAAATGACTGTATACCACTGAATTGATGTTGCCTTACTTGTCTTGTTGAATCTAATGTTGTTGTTTTTCAATTTGTATTGATTTGATAGTTGTTAATTTTGATGGATATAAATAAGATCATCATTCAAATTGCAAACTTATAATTTTATAGGCTATATGATTCAAATTATGGATATTTTAGATATGCTCATGTATGTACATAATTATTCTGTTGTACTTGAATTGGCGCAAGCCAATAATTGTAACTGGGACCCTTATTGTCAAAACAACATGGGCTTTCCTACATAGGTCCTATATGGGCATACCCATATAGGCTTACCAATACACAGCCCATATGCTGGGAATATGGGACCCATCTGGGTCCATTATGAACAAACCCACATGGGTTTGCCTACATAGGTCCTAAATGGGTCCAATATGGGCCTACCCATATGGGCTTACCCATACACAGCCCATATGGGACCCATAAAAGCATGTTTGCTGGGACATGACGTGGCCTTATTCAATTTTGAGATGCACCGTTTCAATTGACTCCTTTCATTATACGCCCGATGGTTCGTTTTATGTTAAGGCCCCGGTCATCCGTTCGTCTGTCCGTACGTCTGTCCGTCCGTTAGCAATTTCTTGTGTGCGCAACTCCTCCTACAGTTTTGATCGGAATTTGATCAAACTTGCCACAATGAATCTCCATGGTGTCTAGTTGTGCACACCACTTACGGAATTCAGATAACTCTTTTTGTTTTTGAATTATCTGCCCTTGAATTAAAAAAAATACCCATTTTTTGTGTGCGCAATTCCTCTTACAGTTTTGATAAGAATTTCCTCAAACTTGCCACAATGAATCTCCATGGTGAATTATCTGCCCTTGAATTAAAGGAAAAATGCTCATTTTCTCAAAAATGCCCATTTTTTGTGTGTGCAACTCCTACAGTTCCAACCAGAATTTAATCAAACTAGCCACAATGAATCTTTATGGTGTCTGGTTGTGAAAACAAAATTTTTATAACATTTCACGTTTGAATTATCTGCCCTTGAATTAACAAAATGGCCAATTTTACTGACAAGCCCCTCTCGGGCGTATATGCGCCGCTCTGCGAAGCTCTTGTTTATGTTTTAGTCCGTACCCGCAGAACACTTCCGGTAATCCGAGTCTTCTCTGATAAAAATTCGCTCGATGATATTTGGATGTCGCTTTTTACAACAGAACGCTGTCCTATTCAAAAACAAAAGAAAATTCCGACTCAGCGACATAACTTGTGTCGGAATTTTCTTTTTTTTTTTTGAATGGGACAGCACTCTGATATAAATAGCGACACCCTAATATCAATAAACGAATTTTCATCAGAGAAGACTGGAATTACTTTCCGGTGGCAAACAATGGGTTTATGGGAAATTAACATTGTAAACATGTGAATTCTTACTAAAATAGTAACAAATCGACATTATCAAAACGAGGCTCCCAAGAAATGCGGAGAAAACAATGACGATGCACGTGCATTTAATATACAGCGATATAGCGCACGTGCATTCAATATACAGCGATAAAGCGAAGTTTTAAGTTCAACAAAAACTATGAAATTGAATGAATTCGTTAATAGCCAGTAAGGTGGTTAATCTTTTGGATTTCAGTCAACCGTTCCCGGTTTAAAAATTTCGCCTTTTGCCTCTAAGGACGACTTCCGGAGGCTGTTGTGTGTGTGGGGGGGGTCTTATTGGACAGTTGTCCATTAACCTTCTCCCATTTAAAGATGTTATTTGACGCCTTTAAAAATGAAAGCTTCAGAAAAGATGGCGAAATTGAAAGACTTACATGTGATTTATAGCAATTTTACAGAATTTCATTCACTTGAAAATGTCGTCTGTATCGTCTTCGAATGAAGACCAGTCTGAAAATCTGGTAAAGTAATAAACAAACTGTTCCTAGCGAAATGTCTACATGTACCTTACTGACTATTTTCGTGTCAGTGAATCTTAATCTCTCGATACGATTTTACTCACTTTTACAATTATTTTACGGCTGGTTGTATTTCTGAGATGACCAGGTGGTGCAAATGGCAATGAAGTTTAGACATTTTCTAGCACCACATAAGAACCGATGGATATAGTATGTAAAAGTGTGAATTAATATCGATTCTGAAATGTCTTCGAATTTGTATCAAAGCAACAAATGAAACCATTCAAAATAAGTTATTTCAAGTCAAAATCCTGTGTTGTGGGTCCATTGATTAGTCTTCTCGACAATCACACAGGGTTTGAAGAACAATAATTGAAATATTTTATTTTGAATAAATTTCACACCCTCTTATGTGTACACTTATGTATTATTTAATTTCATACGAATATTTGAGCCAAAAGTGCAAAGACGTCTTTGAGCATAGGAGCAGAACTGTTAGTCCCTGAAATCAGTTATTCACGGTAAGGGTAAATGAAAAACTACTATCTTAAGAAAGCTGTATCAGACTAATTAAGATTTCTTAAAACGGATTCACAGAAAGTGCCAGACAAAGATAGTTCTTAGGGGAGCCAGCTTACAAGTTTGCGAATAAAACAGGTTCGGTGTTACAAAGAAAGGCCACTATTGTCATTGAAAGAAATGCATTATAATTCTTACCCAACGACTTGAAGAGAACAAAATACGACCATGGCCATCAAAATAATTACCGATCTTACGGTAGTCCAGTTGCAATGAAAATCATGCGATGACGTTACTTTTCGGGCGACGTCTTTTAAAACTTTCGGCGATGAAATGTTAGGGCAATTTGTATGTTCTCCTTGCCTTTCCAGTGCTCTTCACGGTGATCTAAATCAGTACTTTAAAAGATAATGCCTGTTGGGAACCTTTTACAGACAAACATTTAATACACATTTTGATCATTATTTTTAAAACCGACAGTTTAGGTGGAAATTTTACCCTTTCCAACACGGCAAGAATTTCAACTATTTCGACCGGTATTATTTGAAAGTGCTTACAGACGACAAAACATTCTTTACATTAAAATAGCATTTGCACAGAAAATATTTAGGCAAAACAGAAAATCTTGGTTATCAACATTTTCTTCTCTTGCTTCAATGTTTCCATAAGCTATTTTTAAAAGATATATCAAATGTAGCCCTTGTTTGGAAACGGGTTGAAAATAAGGAATTCCCATGGCAATCAAGAAATGAGAAACACAAATGCAAGGTGCATAAAACTGTACGTAAAACTCGACATTAGACTAATTTGTCTACTTTGAGTGGATTTACTGGTCTCTATAGAAAAGTATTCCATGCAATACTTTTATTTTATTGTGTTTGTTTTTCTTCTTTTAGAAACACACTAACACGTTTACAGGCATGCCCTGTGCATTTGTTCTCAACAGAATAATTCGAAACTGCAGTGAGAAACCTACTTAGAACAGCGGGTCAAAAAGTTCATATGAAATATTCATGTTAGAATCAGCATTCTTATTCCTGTGTACTTGTTTTCTAGTTGTAAAGCCGAGTCTAGACACGGTGGATAATCACATGATACAATATTAACTGAATATCTTCAATAACTTTATTAATACTGGGCCGATTTGAATTCGGTTTGAAGCAGAAAAGTGAACAGTCGTCACGCATCAGATGGACGTGGTTGATGTTTGAAAAATCAACTGATAAAAAAGTTATTGAAGATAAACCAACATTTTGGTTTATCGTCAATAACTTTTTTATCAGTTGAGTCTTTAAAAATCTATCACGTCCATGTTATTTCTGACATTTTTCAACCTTCTCTGCTTCAAACCGAATTCAAATTGGTCAAGTATTGACAAAGTTATTGAAGATTATCGGAAATTCTGAGTCATGTGATTATACACCGTGCTAGAGTAGAACCAAATTTACGGAAAACTGGTATCGACATTAAACCTTTCCCAAACTACAAAATTTAAGACTAGTCCAAAGGTAGAATTGCAAGCATAATTAAAGTCTGCACACGAACTTAATGTACTTACACGACACTGGTTTTATCTCTGTGATCTAAGCCTAATCGTCGCTTTTCAACGAAAACCTCGTAACTGCAGCTTGTTTAAGCTGCAGTTACGAGGTTTTTGTTCAAAAGCAGCGTGATGACGCTTGTAAGAGATGTTACTCAGCACTTAAACTTGCAATTGACGTTGGTAGAAAAATGTTGTACCCTTTTTTACAGACACTTTTAAATCTAAAGAAGATGCAGGCGACAAAATAAACTTTAACAGTTTAAAGATTATAGCATAAAGATATCAATATAAAGAAACGCAAACGTAATTAACACTCAAGATATCGCCAACGCTATTTTCCCTATTGGAAAGGTTTAAATAATTTTTTGAATTGTAAGTAAATGGAAAACTGCATTTTACAAAAACCCTTGGTAGACGTATTTAGATTTCTTTTACATGTTCACGTAAAATCTCAGACAAAGACATTCTGTAGTGCAATCTTCTTATAATTCTGTGGACACCTCCACCTTTGTAAACAAAAGAATATTGAACGCCGAACCATTGTAAATTTTGCATGTGATTGTCAAAATTTTGCAGGTGTCTGTCACCTGCAGGATTCGAATCAACGAGTGTAAAATTGTATTAAAAAGATATAAAAAGGTAGATCAATGTCCTAAAAACAAACTATTAAACTTTCTTAGAAAATGTTACTTTGCTTTACAGCATATCTGTTCTGGGCGTCCAATGCGGAAGACGATGAATTGGATGTTTAGTAGAGATAGCTTTTTTATAACAACATTGTGCAGAAAATATTTATGCAAAATGAGGAAAAGATGTATTTTGTCATCATTTACTCGCTTTGTCACAAAGTTTCCCGAATTCTTTTTAACCGACCTCAAAAATATGTCTTGTTTTGGGGGAAGGGTTAAAGCAATAAACAATTCCATGGAAACAAAAGAAGTGAGAGACACAAATGCACGGTGTATAAAAACTCGCGTAAAACTCGACATTATAGGCCGCGAAGTCTTATTTGTCTCCTTTGAGTTGATTGACTGAAATTTCTAGAACATTATCAAGTCAATCTCATTTTATTGCAAAACCTCATTATTGAGAACGAGACTAAGGTATATGTGTCAAACAAACACTTGGTACGCAGGGTTTGTGAAATTTTGATTAACAAACATTATTACTTTGTTGTTTTAATTTTGTTAGCGACATTTTGCCTCTTATTGGGATACTTTTCAAAAGTTCATAATGCCGGCTTCTTATTTTTTGACAGGTCTAGTTGAAAGATTTGATTTGATAATTCAGAACATTGTGTCGGAATTGTTTATATTAACCCCACTAATGTAAACAATTGGGAGTTTTTCTTTTCAGTTTACCCTTTCCTAGACATATCATTTTTAGGTTGAATTCTAAAGGCTGGCCAAGTCATTTTCTCGCAAACTGTAATCTTGCTTATGGCCTCTGATATTAGTCACATGTACTTGTTATCAAAGACAACCATTAAATATTTAAACTGTGTTTTATCTATTGTCAAATTTGTTTTAGATGTTTATGTCAACAGTCTATTGGTGAGAAGGGTAAATCCAAACTTCAAAGAATAGTTCCTAAAGGACAATGACAGATGACGAAACTTATTGTTGTGTGAACGACATGTTCTGTGTCACATTTTCTCAACACCTCGGCATATGAAATAAGAGCAAATTATTAACATGATGTCGCTAAGTAGGTAAGAGGCTAGCGCCTCTTACCTACACTTAATGCCATAGATACCATCAACTGTCACATACATTGACAGAATACCTTAACCAATTACCACACAATGACTCTTTTAGACTCACTACAAGATAAAGGCTTTGAAAAAAATGTGGATTTTGAAGAAATTGCTTGTCTGCAGCATCTTTGAATTTGGACAAGTCCAAAATTTTGTCGTTTGGTAATGGGTTAAAGGGAAAAAGACATGTCGCGACAGGGAAACATGTGACACTACAACAACAGTTGATGAAAATCTCTAACAGTTATGTATAAACAGAGACGATAAAATATATTATATGCTTTTAATGTCATGGTGCTTTTTGGGAAAAGACACATAGTGAGAAAGTTATTGACGAATAAACACACCTTTATTTGCCTGTCAATAACGTTATACAGTTGCTGCTTGAAGTTCAAACACATCCAAAAAATCCAATGGGGCTTTTACGTCTCTTCTGCCTCAAATTGTCAGATCTTTCAAGAATAAACTTAATTGTTTATTTTTTTTTTTGCAGTTTCTATTGTTGTTATGGCATACGATTTTCTAACATGCACGTGTTAATTGCAAGCAATTGTCCGATCTTAAACCAATTAATTTCCAAAAATTCCAGTCAAATAAAATCAAATACGTGTACAAAGAAATATGTTTGTGTCTACTCTCTCATTTGATGAAATTATTGGAAGAATCGGCGTATAGAAATAGACGAAGCTTTATAACGTCGGCATGAAAACTGCAAACTGCCGCATTGAAAACCTATTAAGAACAACGCATTGAATTGCTCTGATGGAATATTCGTGTTTGGATTATATAAAGGTAATATTTAATATAAGTATATGTTGCAGTACTTTCTTTAAGTGATATTTAATTTGGTATCGACTCTACTTGAGATGCATGTCTCCGCTACAAATTATGGTTTATTGCATCGTTTTTGATAATGCTTGTTGGCATAGTCGGTGTTATTGAAGGTGCATCACCTGATGTGTCATGGAAAGTCTTGAAACTCAAATACTCGGCAATAAATCTTGTTTACAAAGAAACTTAAACTTTTTATTTCAAATGATTATTGTTGGGATAATGTGAACACGGTGGGGATTGTGCATGCTGGGATGGATATCGAATACGGACAAAAATAATCTCGAATCTTGTCAAATATTTTGCAATAACTCCTTTATTTCTTTGTCGATTTTCAAAAGGTCTGTTGCATGTACCCCGCCTTGAAAATCCCTTTCCTTGGATACATGGGTTATTTGTGGTATCCTTTTAGTTTTTCCGAAAATTGATCCCAACTGACCAGAAAACGAAATGATAACGACTACGGCAAAATAAGCCATGCTTCAGGTAGGAAATTGTGCAATAATTTTCTTATTTCTGTGTCAATTTTCAAGCGGTTTGTTGCATGTACCCCGCCTTACTCAGCGCTTTCCTCAGGTGTATTACTTATTTGAAAACTCCCCATATTTTCCCCAAAAATTGATCCCAACTGACCTGAAAAAACGACCAGATTTTTTGTCGTCTTTCTGGTCGGTTGGGATCACTTTCCGCAAAAAGTACAAAAAGGTTTCGTGTAAAGCATACATCGGAGGAAAGAGCTCAGTAAGGCGGGGTACATGCAACAAACCGTTTTTTAATTGACGCAGAAATAAGAAAGTTATTGCAAAATGTCTTACCTGAAGCGAGGCAAATTTGTCCGTAGATTTACCCATCCCAGTATGCACAATCCCCACCGTGGTGTATAACGCTTCTTTGCATTTAATGGCTTATCATACTAGAACTTGTGAAATTGTTTTATATAACCCGTTACAACAACATTTTTGTTTAAAACGTTATCGATTTCTAACGTAACTTTTATCTATCTTATCTACCTGCATTGAAATTCATCTTATCTACTTGTATTAGATTTCACACCAGCTGCATATACAAAATCTGTATCTCGTCACGCAAAAATATGGCGCATTGCTTATCATACTCTAGACAAGCCCTAGTCGTTTCTATTAGCATGGTTTGTACAATGGTGCATTACTCGATATAAAACTTGCCTCTCTGTTCCAAGTTCAAGATATTCATTGCTTAACAAAATGGTATTCAAGAGTAAGGTGCCATTTAAAAATGGTCTGTCCTTTCTACAATAACCTTAACCCTTTCCCAAACAAGACATGGTTTTGACGTTCCTGATATGATAAGTTTGGGAAAACATTGAGACAAAAGAAGAAACTGCTGATAACCAGCAGTTTCTCCTTTTGTCTCAATATTTTCCTTGCTATATTACACATAAATTTCATCTTCCACAGCATTTGTTTTGTGGTCTGAAGGAACTATTAAATTGGACCACCCTAAAATTTTGTTGTCTGGAAAAGGGTTAATACTAGGTTCTGGGCAAGACTATTCATACTCCAGTCTCTGAACTACGATTATGACAGGGACAGGTAATCACCGCCATAAACAAAACCACCTGATGATGGTCTAATCACATGACATGTGTCAATATGGCGAATTGTTCAATACACTCGGTTGTTGTCGGGCTAATGAAATCAGCCGAGCTTTGGCGAATGTCAGCGACGTTAAAGGGGGGATGGCACTTAAAATCATGCAAATTTTACGAGAACTTCGTACAAAATAAATATGTATTATGAAAATATGGCCTTTAAATTGCATCTATGCCAAATATTAGCTTGCTATCTTGTGTATTGGCTAGGATGTCGACGGATTTAAAACCCCATATGTTCCATTATTGTAAATATTATCACCGGGACAACAAATCATGGGGTTTAAATCCGTCGACATCTAAGCCAATACACAAGGTAGAAAGCTAAGATTTGGCATATATGCAATTTAAAGACCATATTTTAATAATATATATTTATTTTTTTGTACGAAGTTCTCGGAAAATTTGCAAGATGTTAAGTGTTATTCCCCCTTTAAAGTGTTTTCAAAACATTATTTTTGTTTCTGAAGTATTTTTTTTTGTTTCATCATTCTAACGCCTAACAGTCTTAAAACATTATCAAAACAGTGTTTACCTTTAAAGTTAAATGCCGAATGAAAAAAAATCACAAATATTAATTAAAATCTTGACAGTTATATTTGCGGTGGCAAAGATCTCCTTATTCAGATTCAAGGGATATCACTGCGAAGGAGAATTATCATACACTATTACGAGTGTATGGTAAGTGGATGTTTAGAACATAATACGACCAGGGCCATCAAATACTTACCGATCTTAATGTAGTCCAGGTGTAATGAAAAAGACGTTACTTTTCGGGCGACGTCTTTTAAAACTTTCGACGATGGAATGTTTGGGCAATTTGTATGTTCTTCTTGTCTCTCCAGTGCTCTTCACGTTGATCTAAATCGGTACTTTTACCCATTACTGCACAGTGACGCCTTTTGACTCCTTCGCAAGAAGATGCTAGGGAAAACATTGTGAAAAGTGAAGAAATTGCTTGTGACAAGCAATTCCTTCATTTTCCACGTTTTCTAATCCAAATTTGAAAGATTTTTAAATTTTCATCAGCCTGAAATTGTCGTCTGCAACACCTTTCAAATTGGAACGGTCCAAAATTGTGCCGTCTATTAATGGATTAAAAGATAACGCCTGTTGGGAACGTTTTACAGACAAACATTTAATACACATCGTGATCATTATTTTTAAAACTGACAGTTTAGATGGAAATTTTACCCTTTCCAAGACGGCAAGAATTTCAACTATTTCGACTGGTAGTATTTGAAAGTGCTTACAGACGACAAAACATTATTTACATTAAAGTAGTATTTGCAAAGAAAATTTTTAGGCAAAACAAAACATCCTTGTTATGAAACGGGTTAAAAATAAGAAATTCCCATGGCAATCAAGAAATGAGAAACACAACTGCAAGGTGCATAAAACTGTACGTAAAACTCGACATTAGACTAATTTGTCTACTTTGAGTGGATTTACTGGTCTCTATAGAAAAGTATTCCATACAATACTTTCATTTTATTGTGTTTGTTTTTTCTTTTCTTAGAAACACATTAACCCTTTTACAAGCATGCCCTGTTCATTTGTTCTCCATAGAATGATTGAAAGCTGCAGTGACAAACCGTTTTAGAGCAGCGGGTCAAAAAGTTCATATGAAATATTCATGTTAAAATCAGCATTCTTATTTCCATATCCTTTTTTCTAGTTGTATAGATGAGTCTAGAGTAGAACAATTTAAGTAATACCGGTATCGACATTGACCCTTTTCCAAGCTGCAAAATTTAAGACTAGTCCAAATTAAAAGTAAATGAAATTTACATTTCTGTGTCTGGTTATGTTGAAAAAAACGCATTGTGGGAAATGAAAGACTTGCTTGCCACAATGTTTTCAAAATACAGTATCTTGTGGGAATCAGTCAAAAGGAGTCACTGTGTGGTAATAGGTTAAAGGCAATGATA
This sequence comes from Fragum sueziense, assembly GCA_963680895.1. Lineage (NCBI taxonomy): Eukaryota > Metazoa > Mollusca > Bivalvia > Cardiida > Cardiidae > Fragum > Fragum sueziense. The sequence continues at coordinate 52,449,798 of OY804604.1, forward strand.
CACGTTCGTTTTTCGTGAAAGCGCGCAGACTCAAAGGTCATTATTGACGATGTTCATTTTCTTCATCGAGGTTTGCCGAAACTGGTCGATTCTGACGCCGAATAGCATTGGTACCAGGTTAAGGTTATTAGTTTATACAAGTTTCATTCATATACAAAGCAAATTTACAATACAAACAGTTAAACCATATAAACATAGTATATGACCATTCTCAGTAAGAAATATTATACCACGAACAACTACGACTTATCGCGAGGTACACTGTTAAAGGGACACAAAGCATTTAAAGTTCAGGCGAAAGTGACGCATTCCATTAACATCTGAACTGTTGTATACATGTACCATATTTAGTTTAATTTTAAAAGGAAAAAAACAATTTCTAGATAGTACACGGCGATATTCTTTGGTTTGAAGTTTCCAGAATTTAAATATATTTTCAGATAAAAAAAAAATAAAATTTATCAGAAAATATAATGTTGAATTTGTCTTTAACCCATTACCAAACAACAAAATTTTAGTGTGTTCCAATTAAAAAGCTGCTGCAGACGACAAAATAGATGTTAATAAGGATTGAGATTGTGTGTGATATAGCCAGGAAAAAATTGAGGCAAAATGAGAAACCGCTAGTTATCAGCAGTTTCTCCTTTTGTATCAATATTTTCCCAAGCCTTTTCTCTCTGGAACGACAAAACCAGGTCTTGTTTGGGAAAGGGTTAAAATGGTATTGTTATACTAGAGGAAAGAAGAAACGCAACAACTATTTTTTGTTATTTCTCTAAATCCTTTTATGTTATTGAGTCAAAGTTGTTACAGATTATTACTTGGAACTTTATCTTGATATTGATCTTTGTGTTTACGTTCGATCATGTCTTACGTGTGAGATAACGTCAAAAGAGACGTTTACACGTTTCTAACATGTAAACCTTTAAATATCCAAACTTTACATAAAACTCTTTTGATTCGTGTAGATGCACGTCGACTCGACAAAAGGCAAAAAAATCGTTTGGATTTTATCCCTCATTTCATTTTGTGATTCATTTAGAGACGTCGTCCGGTAGCAAATTGTGTTGTTAACGAATGAAACATCTCAACCCGCGATTGCTGCTGACTTTGGTGTACACAATATTACTTGAGATAACGTCTTAGAACAAACGGAACAACTGCCAGTCGTTGGAAAAACGGTCGTCAATGTCTAACGTCACGACGTCATGACCATAACGTTAGCTCATTTTAACAACGGAAACGAATTCTCTTACCGAGAAAATCTGTTGATGCTATTCATTGACAGTACAGCAATAAAATTTCAGCCAGGAATCGCGAACCTCAGTTTGGATTGCGTGCAAGAACGCATTTAACGTTGACGCCAAACAGCTCTAATTTAAACGCATATTGATGAAACGTAGAACCTGTGACCTTGATGAAATTTTGGCACTAGAAGGTCAAATAGTGAAGTCTTACTATGTATTGAAAAAAAGTACTCGAATGGGGGGTGATTTTGAGAAAAACAAAAACAAAACTTATATTCAAATTAATTTTTTGTTGCGTTTCTTTTTTCCTTTAGGAAATAATTTAATCGTGTATAAAATCTCAAAATGCACGCTTTTTGTGCCATGATTGGCTTCCCCAATTCGGTAGCATAAAACAGTGCGTTTCTTTTCTCGGAAATTAGACTGAGAATCGGAAGCATAATTAAAGTCTGCACACGAACTTAATGTACTTACACGGCATTGGTTTTATCTCTGTGATCTAAGCCTAATCGTCGCTTTTCAACGAAAACCTCGTAACTGCAGCTTGTTTAAGCTGCAGTTACGAGGTTGTCGTTGAAAAGCAGCGTGATGACGCTTGTAAGAGATGTTACTCGGCACTGAAGGTTACATCTGACGTTGGTGGGAAAATGTTACCCTTTTTTACAGAAACTTTTAGATAAAAAATAATGATGCAAGCGACAAAATAAACTTGAACAGATTATACGAGAAACATATTAGTTTAAATAAATCCAAACGTTATTAACACTCAAGGCTTCGTAAACGATATTGTTCCCCGTTGGAAAGGGGTAAATACTTTTTGCATGGTAAGCGTAAATAGAAATCCGCATTTTACCAAAACCCTGGTAGACTTATTTAGATTTCCAACAAAAATCGCGTAAAATCTCAGACAAAGACATTCTGTAGTGTAGCCTACTTATTATTATGTGGACACCCGGAGATCGTTGTTGAAAGCAATACCTATATATTGCTAGAAAGAAATGAATTTTTAAAACTCTAAAATAACTAAAGTTCGGTTTTGATACTATGGCGCATGTTTACAGAATAAATCTACGTGTATAAGTGTAAACAAAACAATAATTATGGAACTGTACATCACTTTAATTTTGCACTTGATGGTCAGATGATGTGAGGCACCTGCAAGATTAGGACCAACGCATGTAAAATCGCATTGAAAACAACTACAACCTGTCACTTGTTAACATGGACAAAGTTTTAAAAATGTGCTATACTACTATGACTAGACTTTGCGTGAAAGGGTGCAACATATAACCTACACCATCGATGTCAAATACGTCAAATACAGGCCCGTAGGAAGCAATTTCAGATGGGGGGGCTAAAGCCCAAGTGTCTGAATATTGGGGGTGGGGGCTAATATGGATTCTCCCTAAATTTTCAGTATGAAGAAAGGAAAATTCGGCATTTTAGGCCAACTTTGGGGGGGGGGCTTAGCCCCCTAGCCCCCCCCCCCATTCCTACGGGCCTGAAATAGATGTACATGTACATAGAAAAGTAAGACAAAGATCTGCTCGATTCCTTGCTATTTTCTCAGACAACAAATGTCTAAAAGACAAACTATTAAACTTTCTTAGGAAATGTGACTTTGGTTTACATCACATCTATTTTGGGTCGTTCTATGTTGAAGGTGGCGAAATTGATGTTGGTAGAGATACAGTATTGTACAAAGAATATTTAGGCAAAAGGGAGAAAAGCTTTCTCGTTTTGTCTCAATGTTTCCCAAAATGGTTTATAATGGACGTCACAACTATGTCTTGTTTTGGAAAGTGTTAAGGCATAAACAGCCTAGACAGAAAAGGAGTGAGGAACACAAATGCATGGTGTATAAAAACTCACGTAAAACTCGACATTATAGCCCGCAAAGTCTGATTTGTCTCCTTTGAGTTGATTAACTGAAATCTCTAGAACATTATCAAGTCACATTCTTGCATTTTATTGCAAATCGCTACTTTTCAACGAAATTCTCGTAACTGCAGCTTGTTTTAAGCTTCAGTTACGAGGTTTTCGCCAAAAAGCGTCGACAAGGTCGACAAGCGACGAAATCTTCCATCTTGGAAACAAATTAAGGTATCCGTGTCAAACCAGCACTTGGTACGTAGGGTTTTGTGATATTTTGATTAAAAATCATGATTAGTTTTGAGTGTGTGTGTTTTTTTTTTTCTTTTTTTTTATTTCGGTGTGTAAGCCCTTACCACACAGTTTTGACACGCCACAAGGTAATGGCACTACTTATAAAGAACTTATTAATCTTTTATACAACACTGCTTTGTTTGCATTTTGATAAAACGTAAACATGTGCCATACGATCTTGCGCCAACAATAATAACAGGGAAGCACATCACGTGACAAAACAACTACAACAACAACAGTTGCTGATCATTTTCATAAATTAATTCAATTTGAAACTGATTTTGATTTGATTTAGAGCAAAAATAGATAAAATATATGATCTTTTATGTGGTTGTGTTTTAAACAAATGATGAGAAAGTTATTGTGAACCAACGTTTTCTTTGCTTGTCTAGATCTATAGCATTTTTATTATTTGCTGTTTGAAGGTCCCTCACAATTGAAAAATCCACATTTTTCATCTTCAAACCGATTCCAAATATGTCACGTATTAATATTCAAACAACACCCGGTCGTGACGTCCCTAGGAGAAAAGGCTTCGGGAAAACAAAGGTAAAAGAAGAAAGTGCTGGTAACCAACTTACTTTCTCTTTTTGATATGATTAATTTTGTTGTCTGTAACACATTTCAAATTGGACCATCCTAAAATTTCGTCGTGTGGGAAAGGGTTTAGTGAATTAAGGAGGATTCTCTGCAATTCATGTTATTGTTTTGTCACGCGATTCCCCGCCGCACTGATGTAAATTGAAATAAACTTTCCTTCTTGAACCAATTACTTCCCAAAATTCAAACCAAGAAATATCAAATACAAAGAAATATGTTTGTGTCTACTCCCTCTTTTGATGAAATTATTGGAAGAATCGGCGTATAGAAATAGACGAACCTTTATAACGTCTGCATGAAAACTGCAAACTGCCGTATTGAAAACCTATTTAGAACAGCGCATTGAATTGTTCTGATGGAATATTCGTGTTTGGATTATATAAAGGTAATATTTAATATAAGATAAGTATATATTGCAGTACTTTCTTTAAGTGATATTTAATTAATTATCGACTCTACTTGAGATGCATGTCTCCGCTACAAACTATGGTTTATTGCATCGTTTTTGATAATGATTGTTGACATCGTCGGTGTAATTGCAAGACCTCGTAACTCCAGCTTTAATCAAGCTGGAGTTACGAGGTTTTGCAAATATACCGACGACTTGCTGCACGTGCTCAGTTTTAGCCAAACGGTTGCATGCTGCTGTACAACAGCTTTCCGATGTTATGGTACAGTTATATTAGAACGCCATTGGTGCTGATCAGATGTACGAGGGCTGTTAATAAAGTATCCGGAAATGTTTCCAATCTTTTTCATTTTGGGTGCTTAATGAGATTAGATTTTCACCACAAATGCTTCGAGAAATTATACGTTTGATCCAGTAACAAAAACGACACTGTTTGCATTAAAGCGCATTCGGCAGTCGATATGGAATCGTATGGTCATGTTGAGGTTTGGATATTTGGTAAAAATAGTTATTATTAGTCGCTTTTAAAGCGATAATAATGTGTATTTCTCATCTCAAAAATTGTCCAAAATGCTCGTGATGCCTGAGCGTAATTTATTATTGGCAAACAAAACGTCATCGGCTGACATTTGTCAATTCTGTAAACAACCGTACATGAATACATTACTTTCTGATATGACAAAAAATGGACGATGAGGAGTGGTATTGAATAAAGTTATGCGTGTTTATGCGTTAATCAAAACCAGAGGCAATCTGTATGATAATGAACATATACGGTAATAGTTCTTTGAAAATAATAAAGCATTTATGAGTGGTAAAACGCATTTAAAAATCGATTCTAAGTGTAATTCAATTGACCTCAAAAGATCTAAACTTCCAAATAGACATGTCCGATTTTTGCGGATGTTGAGAGCGGACACCCGATTTCGGTTCGCAGGGGGTCGTCTCAAACAATTTCAAATTTCGTGGCACCAGGAAATGAGAGAAGTCTGTTCAGACGTACATCGATCGATTCAGTCCATGCACACATAACTTAAAAAGAAAAGTCACACAGTAAGGTTGTTATTAGTCTATTTACTCGTTTTCAAAAATTCAAAACAGTTTTTGGCTTTTGTAACTCTAATGAAACAGGTCTACATTGATGCGAAACAAGGAAATTCTTACAACCGACATTTTTCTTTTTTTTTTCCATAATTAGTTTCAGTGCAATACAAATAAGTTGTAACTCAATCAACGTCCATGTTATCGTCCGTACTAGTTTTGAAACATGTGTCATTTTGAGACAGTTTTAAGGGTTAAACTATTTACAATAGCCTTAGGGAAAAACTTCGGTCTTGGATTTCTTTCAAAAGAAGAAAGCCAAACATTCCTGTCTCGCTATGACAATTATGCAAGATCCATTCGAATATGATAATAAAACCTAGAGCATATTCTTACATATCGTCGGTGTAAATACAAAACCTCCTATGTCATTTTTTGCAATTTTCAAATCCCCTGGTATGTTTGGGGATATTTTACTTAGCAGTATTAATGACACATTGTATGTGAACAATATGTTCGAATTTCAAGTAAAACCTTTGAGATGCGGAAAAGTTGATAATTTTGTTTTTCCCCTTTAAAACATTCCAAAATATGACATCAACATCGACGATGTAAGATCTCGTACACCTAACACTAGTTCGGAATGGAATGTCTTTTTAAATAGTAACGGTGTGTAAGAAACGAAAGTTAGAAAAAATAGTAACAATAAACCCGGAAAAATATGTGAATTAAATGTACGGTTCTTGCCAGTGATACTTTTAACACAGTGATCTATAACTGTATGTTGTTTGAAAATGCAGCAATTTTAGTCTACGGGCAAAAGATTCCAGACGCATAGACGCATAGAAATTTCGACAACTACCTCTCGTCTGTTTAGGGCGGGCTTAAACAGTATGAAATTCCTATTGCACATGACACATTTTCGCATGACTTATTCTGGTCATGATGTTACAGAGCATATCTTCAACTTAATTTGAACGATTTCCATGTGTACAAGCCTACAAAACTTTAGAAAGGCCAGTGGTACTTTATCGCGTGTTTCTGTATATATGTATATGCATACCGTGTATGCATTACGGTATAATGCGCCAAATATCAAACCAGGATAACTAACTGTATTTTTATCGGCAACGTCCGTTGGTTGTGCGTCTTAAGAAAACATGGACGCATGCTATGCGGAATTCGCTTGATTATTTTGGTCTATAAAAAAAAAGATAAGTATGTATTATTACTCGTATTTTCTAGTCGGCCACCGCCGTGCAACAGGTAAGAAGACATAACCAACCCTTATTCTGCAAATGAATCGTATGCGTTTGAGAGTACATGATTTAACTGCAAAATACCAGTTGCATGAAGGTCATAACCATCTAAACACATAAAACAGAAATCTTGTGATGATATCCTGTAATGTCGAATGATTTTTGTGGAAATGAGCCGAAATCATTGAAAAGGTGTTTATCTCTCAGCCATGTTCGAATAAATATCAAGCAGGCTAGTTTAAAGAAACAGCATCTTTTTTGTTTGGCCTATGTAGACACTTCACAACGGCATTTTTTTCATGTTGTAGTACCAAAACGAGTTCCGGTTAAGATTCGACATCCTACATCTCTCACAGAGCTTCTGTATGTAGAGAATCGTGAAATGTCCTACATACAGTCCTGCTCAAAGGCAGACCCACCACTGTTGCACTTTATTGATGTTAATAAATAAGCTCAATTTCGGTGGGATAACATGTCAGTTTGCGACCTTTGTGTAGAGGTAAAACTTCAAATAGACTTGTCTGACATTAAAAATGGAGTGGGTAGTTGTGTTTGCTTGAATATGTTCCGATAATTTTGGTGCTCAGGACCCCCTTTTCTTAATACGGAATGAAAGACTTAGACACGTTCTTTAACTCTATTTTAGTCATGTGGCCCGAGTAAACTTTTGAGATGAGTTGTGAACACCCATAGTTGATCCATTTAACTCTTTAGTTAACTAGTCAATTAAACAGTGGAGTGAAACCTTATGCTCAGGCATTTTGAGAAGACCCCCTTCGAAAGTCCGCTCTCTTTAGTCCGTCTCCAAATCGGCAAAAATCGGACATGTCTATTAATAAGACGTCGATGAGATTGATCGTGACGTGTCGATTGTTATCCGAGAAATAATCTATTTAAATCCCCATATAGACTGGGGGAAGTGTGTATCGTGCAGAGGCGAATATATCGAAGAGATGTAAATATTCGATTTTCAGACAGACTTTTTCCGATGTTGTATCAGTCCAAGAAGTGAGTTGTCCCGCTCAGCGTAACGTTTGGTTGCCATTGCGACTGTAGAACTCATCTAAATGCCAACAACCTAGTTGTTGTTACGTGATCAAATGCATTATTCTCCAAAGTATGAGTGTTGAAAATATCACTACAATAGGTACATAAATAAAAAAAAAATATGAAACCATTCCGGATGCTTTATTGACAGCCCTCATGATTCCAAAACAGTGACGCCTTTTGACGTAAAACAAGATTAAGGCATTTAAAACATACTAATAGAAGAAAATTAAGAAATTGCTTGTCACAAGCACTTTCTCTATTTCCCAAAAGCTAATCCACCAGGAGTAACCAAAAAGTGTAGATTTATTCAATTGGACATGTTGTCTGCAACATCCTTGGAATTGGATTGTTTCAAAATTTTGCTGTCTGATATTGCGTTTGAATGTGGTCCATGTTTGTTTAGAATACAATGAAGACGGCTATCCGTTCCCATTTCTCTGAAAATTGGTAAACATGTATTCAAATGATACACAATTTACATTGCGAAGACTGTAAAATGCCAGATTGAACATGTTCTAATTAAAATGAGAAATTGTGTTCCTGAGAACTCTCCACAACCGAATGTTTACGGCCGTGCCCAAATAGATTCGGATACATAACGACGCCACTCGAAAAAAGCCGATATTTTATGAATCCCAAAATGGCGACATAACGTGTATTCTACCTTAACCCATCACTAGACGGTGATATTTTACACTGATGCAGAAACAAAGATGTTTGAGAGGACGAATTCAGTTGAACGAATTAATAAATAATAAATATTAACATTGTCGTATTTATGTGAAGAAAACATTTTGGAAAATGAAAAGAAAATGCTTACCACGAGCATTTATATTTTGGACACTGGTTTCTCGAGTATTTATCTCATAGGGCGTCAGAGGGCGTCATACTATAATACGGAAATATGCTACATTCTACGCGATTTCTCAATTCACAAAATAAATGTCACAAAGACTGAATATATATTTTCTTTAACCCTTTCCCAAACAGCAAAATTTTAGGGCGATCTACTTCAAAAACTGCCACAAATAATTTGTGTAAAATATGGCATAGAAAATATTTAGACAAAAGGAGAAACTGCTGGTTATCAGCAGTTTCTTCTTTTGTCTTAATGTTTTCCCAAGCCTTTTTTGGGGACGTCAAAACAATGTCTTGTTTGGGATAGGGTTAACATAGAAAGCTTTGATAGATAATGGAGAACAAACAGTTTTATACGTTTATCTTATCTTACATTATTTTCTAAAGCCATCTTCTATATTGATGTTAGAAACAAGGGTCTGTTTTATGAAGGTATACAATGTATCGCACATGATGCGTCATGTAAATGCTTGGAAACTTAAATACTTGGTTATAAACTAATAGTTTAACTTTCTAATCAATTGATTGTTGTTGGAATAATGACTATAAAGCTTCTTTGCACTGAATGCTTTATCATTTTAGAATCTATTATAAGAATCTTAAGTCTTTTTATATAACCCATAACCACACTATATTTCTGTTACAAACGTTATCGATTTCGAACGTAACTTTTATCTAATTTATCTTATCTTCATACATTGGAATTCATCTTATCTACTTATATTAGATTTCACACCAGCTGCATATATACTCCTAACGATCCTTAAACATTATAAAAAAAGTGTTTACTCGTAAGATTCAATGCCGAATGAAAAAAGTTTGCATTAGTTAATAATTATATTGACAGTAATACATGTGTTCTCGATGGCAGAGATCTCCTAATCAAGATTCAGGACAGACCACTGCATATCACTACAGACAACTGCGAATGAGATTGATCACACATCGTCGGTGTAAATGCAAAACCTCGTATGTCGATTCATGCGATTTTCAAAGTACAAACTTGTGTGTCCAGTTTAGACAATTCTCGCAGGTTTTGAGATATTTTTACCAATCAGTATCAATGATACAATATTTATGAATAATGTGTCCAACTTTCAAGTAAAACATTTCAATCTGGGGAAAGTTATTACTCTTTTTTCCCTCCCCTTTAAATTTTTCCAAAAACGAGATACGAGGTTTTGCATTTACAACGACATAGCAATAAGGAGAAAAACTAGCTCTATTCCTTCAAGTTTGCTTTATTTGTACATGGGCACATTTATTATTTCTATTACGTTTGTCTCTATAATCCAAGTTTTACATGCGGACAGAATCAAATTCTGGACTAAGATCTCATTTAATTTAAATCATTCCTGCAAACTGATGCATTTTGACTCCTTACAAAGAAAGATACTTTAAAAAACATTTTGTGACAAGCAATTTCGATTTCTTCATTTTCCAATATGTTTTCTTCCTAGAAAGACAAAAAAATGTAAAATCTCATTCATTTAAAAATGTCGCCTGCAACATATATATTTGATACAGGGTTAAAATAGCTTGTTTTGAAAGGGAAAATTACGCTTACAGTTTTTACACTTTATCTCACTCCCCCGTGTGAACTTGTCTGATTATCAGTCTACAGGTGGGCTTATTATCGTATTGTATTATTACGTAAATAGTATTAACCATTTCCCAAACGACAAAATTTTAGGGTGATCCACTTCAAAAACTGCCACAAATTACAAAATTGATGTCATTAAAGATAGGTTTTTATGTAAAATATGGCAAAGAAAATATTGAAACAAAAGGAGAAACTGCTGGTTATCAGCAGTTTCTTCTTTTGTTTCAATGATTTCCCAAGCCATTTTTATAAGGGACGTCAAAACCAGGTCTTGTTTGGGAAAGGGTTAACCCTTTTCCAAACGCCAAGGTTTTTGTGCAGAAAACAGTGAGGCCAAGTGAGGAAGTGCTGATTATCAACACTTTCTACTTCTGTCTTATTGTCTTTCTGACCTCCCTTTATCAGGAACGTAAAAATCATTTCCTGTTTGGGGAATATTCAAAGAAAACATCGCTGCTTTTCTGCAAAAACATCGTATCTGCAGCTTAAAACAAGCTGCAGATACGAGGTTCTCGTAGAAAAGCGACGACATTATGCTTGTGAAGTTTGTCTTCACCCTTTGTCTGTTATGTCAGAAATACGGTGTTTGGTACGTTTATGTAGAATTTTGGCTTCTTTTCTAGAAAAAACGTACCTCTAACACTTTGATTAACGGATTTTGTCACTGCCTTATTGAATATGAGCCGGGATCTGGAAAGTGGTCTCTTACAGATTTTTTTTTTTAAATTTGAGTTTCAAGATTAGCCTGTCATCAAATTCAGTCCAATGTGCATCCATGCTGCTCTCATAAAGTTGCTACAGGTCACGAAGAAGCTATTAGAGAACAACATTGATCCTGGTCAGACTGTGCGTATGCACAGGCTGATCTGGATCTTTGTTAGGCTAAAAAGCCTTAAGGGACGTTTTCAAGCCTGGCTCGTATATAATTGATTACCTAGATTGAATAATCATTTCAGAGATATTTCACGCAAACTTTGAATGATATATATGGACATCTTGAAGATTGAACGAAAGTCAAGTATCCCCATTTTCGAAATCCAAACAAACAACAAACTCTGGCCAAAATGTAAATTTCCTATATAATTCAACGATGATATTATCTTTCTTAAACTATCAATTAGTAGTAGACCCCTAACCAAATACTGTTTACTAAAGAGAACTAATATTTCAACCAATAATTATCATATAAATGAAAGAATCGATTTTCAACAAGATTCCTAACCCCACCCCAGTACTTTCTCTTTTTGCCTCAATGTTTTCCCACACATTTTTGATTAGCATACGACGTCAAAATCAAGTCTTGTTCGGGAAAAGGTTAAGAAGGTATATAGAAAAAATCTCAAGTCGAATTGACTCCGTAACGTTATGGGTTTTCCTACTTATCGATATTAGTTTTAGAGGCGGTGGCTAAGAAACGTAAATCTTTGAAACGTCTTCTCATATCTCGACTGATTGTGCTGGAATTTTAACGAATATTTCTTCATCAATTGATAAACCGTACATTATGTTCTTAAAGGGAATTAAGAAATATGTTACTGCGTCATAGAAAAAGTTATAATGAGATAGTAAGTCAAAATATTTGCTAAATGTCGTTGCAAGGGCGGATCCAGGATTTTTTCCAGGGGGGGGGGGGGGGGGTTCCAAGCCCAAATAAGGGCTTAAAATTTGTGAAATATCGTCGCTTTTTAATGAAAGCCTCGTAACTGTAGCTTGTTTTAAGCTGCGGTTACTAGGTTTTCGTTGAAAAGCAGCGATATGTAACATTACAGTAAAGTTTTATAGTCAAAATTTAATTTACAGCCAATACCAGGGAGAGTCCAGACCCAACCCTCGACCACCCTCTAGATCCGCCCTTAGGTGGGATATTCCGAAAATTGATGCCACTTTGGTTCTTCAGAGAAAGGTGGACTTCACTTGGTGAGAACGAATACTGTTGCTAAATTGCATAATTGAAGACACATTAACCCTCTCCCAAACAAGACCTGGTTTTGACGTCCCTAACTGAAGAGACTGGGGAAAACACTGAGACAAAAGAAGAAACTGCTGATAACCAGCAGTTTCTCCTTTTGTCTCAATATTTCCTGTGCCATATCTTACACAAATCCTATCTTCAATAACATCTAGATTTTGTCTTATGTGGCAGCTTTAAAAGTCGATCACCCTAAATTTTTGTCGTTTGGTAATAGGTTAAAGGGACATAACATTCCAATTCCATTTCTTAGAAGTATGTCTTGATGCCAGATTGCTTATTCTAATGCATAATGCATCATTTTAGGTTGTGGCTTATAGGCGAAAAATGCTCCTTTAAAGTTGAGAGAGAAATGACAAATGTCATATAAATCTGAACTGCTATCAACATCAATTTATTTAATTTCAACACAAAAGTATGTATTTCTCGTACATGGCGCAATATTATGGCTCGACATTTTCGGAATGTTCATGCTCTTTCAGATAAACAAAAAGGAAAATTTATGAAAAACATCTGTGAAATGTCACTTTAATTCATGTTTGACATTTGCCATTTTATTGAAAATTTGCCGTAAGAACATGTGAATAAATATGCCGTAAAAACACTTAAACCTTGGGTTTTATATCAAAATACAGTCGACACTCGTTATGTCGACATCGGATATGTCGAATTTCCACTTAAGTCGAAGTCAAAGTCTGACCCCATCCTTACCGATGGATATCAAAAAGTTTACACAAAATAATTTCGAAATAAACATGATCATTGAAATTTAGCAGGAAAATGATAGAAATTGCTCGTTTCGAGCAATTTCTATCCTTTTCCTACTATATTTCAATTATGAACACACTAAATGAGCAACAAAAATGATCAAATGCCATTTGATTCGAAACTGAACAAATTTGGATGAATCGAACTCCGGATATGTCGAGGTGTTTTGACGGCCCCTCTGACTTCGACACAACGAGTGTCGGCTGTAATTGGAATACAACTCATGTAACGCTGCGGTAATCGTGTTTTTGAAGGAAGTTGTCGCCATTCTGAACACTGATTCTGTTTTATTGTTATGTCGTAAACATGGGGACTTCACGACACGTAATGGCGGTTTTTTTTCTATTTTGTAGCTGTGTTCTAGGAAAATGATGTATTATAAGGTCATTGCCTTTTTGTATATTGTTTAGTTGGTTTTAACTATCTTAACGCGATCCGTGCTTTTTCGGAAAAACTTCCGTTTGCGACAGTTTTTGTTTTTATTGGCCTAGATGACCTTTGATCGTTTTCTGTACGAAATAGCTTAAAGTTCCAGTGGATTGGCATTAAGTTTCTCAACACGAATAAAGTTAATTACAGTAATGTGTAATCAAACTGTTTCTCATTTTATACTCTTTTCAGTCATAATTTCCTAAGGCACATTTGTGCGAGTGACAAAATACATGTATGTTGATCAATGGAAGGTGAAACATTCATTACCTAGGATCAAAAAAGTAATCCCTTATTGATAATTCCGGCGTCCTATTTTTGAATCACACACAACCATTTTTTCTGTTTATTGGGCCTATGCTAGATTTTTCAGCGATCTGAACAATATGGGGACAGTCAGTGATTGCATTATTGTGTAGTGCATTGCAGTATATCTCACGAGAAATGAGCAGAGCAGAGCAGCCCCCCTTACAGAAATGAAAACTTTGCTGCAAATTTGCAGCAAATTCGCCGCGAATTTGCTGCAAACAAATTAGTTCGCTAGAAGGGTTTGCCGGAACTTCGCCGATGTTTGCCGCTAGCTGCAACCTTCCTGCAATCTTCTGGCAAACACGTTTCACTTTGCGACAAGTTTGCCAGAAATAAGAAAGTTTGTCGGAACTTCGCAGGAAAGTCATCCATCAAATATTTTACATGTAGTTTGCCGGAACTTTGCAAGAAGCCTATCTTGAACATTATTGAATATCATGCAGTTTGCAAGAAATTTGCAGGAAATTAAACTTGTCCAGTGCTCATTCAAGGAGCTTCAAATACATGTAAAATTCTTGCATATCGTCGGTGTAAATGCAAAACCTCGTGCGTCGATTCTTGCGATTTTCAAAGTACAAACTCGTGTGTCCATTTAGACAATTCTCGCAGGTTTTGAGATAATTTTACCGATCAGTATCAATAATACTTTAATTATGAACAATATGTCCAAATTTCAAGTAAAACATTTCAGTTTGGGAAAAGTTATTACACTTTCTCCCTCCCCTTTAAAATTTTCCAAAAATGAGATACGAGGTTTTGCATTTACTATGACGATATACATATTGAAGCATGGATAGACTCAAAATTCTGAACCAATACATAAAGACTGACTTAATTTGTTTTCAGTGTATATCTATAAATTATCTTCATTTAGTCCGGGGTATGTGTACACTGCCAAATATAGGCTAAGTGTAGAATGTCCATGCTTAAATTTCACGTTGACAAGTTTGTTATTTAGAATGGGTGATAATCTAACAAATTCATGATACGACAGAGCAAACTAGATAAGTAAGGTACTAAGAGTTCGGTTTCCAATTTTCCGAGCCCTGATAGCTCAGTCGGTTACGTCGTAGTCTGTCAACTCAGGTGTCGCGAGTTCGAACTCCGGCTCGGCCAGTATCCATTCTGACATTTGACAAAAGTCATTTGTCTCTCACCAATGGGTGTGAATCATTTATGTGAGAGAGCAGCTGGAGGCTCGGTTTGGATATTGTGGTTGTACTGGTGCGAGAAATACCAGGAACCCACGGTTAGGTGCTCCAGCCGCCGCGATATGACCATAGAAGTTGAAAACGGCGTAAAACCCCAATAAATCAAATCGGTTTCCAATTTCTGAATTTATCCAATAATTATTATAGTTGCCAAATAACTCATCTATAGAGTCAGTCATTTAACTGTTTTTTAAAGTGACATTTCAGAATTTTTTCTCATAAATTTCACTTTCATTTTTATTATAAAGAGCATATTTTCTTATGAAAATTCTGAAAATTTCAAGCCAAAATATTGCGCCGTTTACGAGAAATATATATTTTTGTGTTAAAATTAAACAAATTGTTGTCCACAACAGTTCAGATGTATATAGTATTTGTCGTTTCTGTCTCAACTTTGAAGGCGTGTTTATCGCCCATCATCAACAACTTCAAAAAACTGATACCATTTAGATACCCATTATAAAAATCAATCTTGGCATCAAGACATACTTTAAAAAATCAAAATGAGGATGAAATGTCCCTTTAATCAGTGTACATCATAATGTGCACACATGTACATGTGTGCACATTTTTTACACAAACATGCATGCATATATTTGTGCAAAGCCTTTGTACCCTTCCCAAATGGCATAATGTTACACGGGTCCCATGTTACACAGGCCCCAGGCCCGTAGGAAGCAATTTAATATTGGGTGGTGGGCTAAAGCCCAAGTGTCTGAATATTCGTAGGCGGGCTGATTTGGATTTTCCCTGAATTTTCAGTGTGAAATAAGGAAAATTCGGCATTTTTGGCCAACATTGGGGGCTTAGCCCCCCCCCCCTGTTCCTACGGGCCTGTCAAGTCCATAGGAAGCGATTTTCATAAGGAATGAGAATCTGGCCCCTGTCAGAGCCAGTTACTAGATATCGGAGGGGTAAAATTAGATTGATCCTAAATTTTCAGTGTATTTAAAAAGAAACTTTCGGCATTTTTGGGCAACTTTGGGGAGGGGCTTAGCCCATTCTAGCCGCCCCGTTTAGAAGCTATGCAAATGTCCCCAATTTTGTTGTTTCATAAAATTTATTATTGGATCTTTCCAAGTTGTATTCACCTTGTAGCTTGTTTATATTTCTTCGCTTCGCTTGTTAGCGTTAAGAAATATTGGCAAACTTCCAGGTACTCTAGTCTAAACGGAAGAGGCTTCTAGTATAAACTGAGCATGCGCAAACGAATATTTTCAAACAAAGATTTCAACGAACTGGTACGAAAAACGAAAAGTCAAATTGATTCATCAAATAACGTGTTATTTTCAGCAGCTTGGTCGAGAATCGAGGTATAAAACATTGTTGTTTATGCATATTTAGTCTGACGGCATGACATTTGGTATAGGCGAAGATATTCGCAGTTGAATCGAGACCACGCTGGTACACAAAGGAATTCTATTTTTAGGGTAGTTTCTAGTTAGCCGGTCCCCAAACTAAATGGTCGCCAGTAAAGTGACAAAATGGAGTAATTTTTCATCAATAAAGAAAAAATTAGCGGGTGTGTGGGGGCAGCAGCCCACATAAATAATTTCAAAATAAAATAAAGCGGGGGTGTGGGGTAGTCCTATCTATATGACCAGACACTTTTAATTTGATATTTTGAAGATCTCGTTGTGTCTGGTCATATAGCTTAAGACGGGGAAGGTATACCGTTTTTGAAAGTTCGAAAAACGTCGCCCAAATTCACGCATATTTAGACTCTTCTATACGGAATCCAACGAAATAAGTAGAGAAAATATACTAACTAATGCATTATTCATTAAAAAGAAGTAAATAAAACTTTCACACTTACCTTGTTTGTTTATTATCCCGTTTTTTTGGTTGGGTTGCTGTGAAATCTGTATCAGTTAGGCCATTTTGGGTTAACGAGGTCGGTTAACGCAATTAGCGGACGGAAAGAATTTTGAGTTTAACGAAATATTTTTTCTTATTTTTATTATTCTGTTCTGTTCAATATACGGACCCACTTGCACGTCAATGTTATATGGGCCGACCGGTACAAAGTAACCGGAGTTGTAATTTTAATGCAACTTGTGGATTTCATTAATTAAACGTGCATTCAATTACATGTGAATTTAAATGCAAATTGAAAATTTGTTAGAAATAGAATTCTCTCTCAAAAGGAAAATCTATATACCAGGCAAACCCCAACGTTATTGCAGATGAAAGAGATAATTAATTGGGGTTGAATGCCTCTATCAACTGCTTTGATCATAAATTGATTTTGCGGCGCACCTAACCACGTATTCCTGTCATTTATCATACCAGTACTACTAAAATATCCTAACAGAGGCTCCAGATGCTGGCCCACAAAGGATAACGCAGATAGATATCCTAAAATTTATCTATAGACCAGATACACATTCCTGTTTCGCTATTTCAAAGTGACCGATTAGAAGTTTTAACTAGTATATGTGTTTGTAATTTGTAATCAACAAAGTATGGAAGAAATAATAAAAATTTAGATCGTAAAATTTTAGATATTTATGAAATGTTACTTTTGGTGTTTTCCAAGGTATAATATCCAACCATATTTTCCCATATCATCGGACAGAAATCCCGATTCTTGTTTCAATAATAAAGTGAACAAACATCAATTGGCGTCGTGTAGTTACTTTGTGTTGAAAGCTGAGCCATTCATTTGTGTCGCTTGATATTTTGATTTTTATAAAATAAAAAAGTTCTTAGTGAAAGTGAAATCTTAACCAAATATGTGACGACAAATGAACTCTTACTTTGTTAACAATATCAACAAAATTTTAATTTCTTTGATTTTGAAACCTGTTTTTGTTTTCCCCATGACACCGAGAAGAAATATTCAAATCCATAAACGTAAATACAAAATTACTGATTCCAAATTTCATATTGACTTTTAAATTTTGAACAAAAGTACCGAGTATTTCCATTAATACAATACAATGAACATACTGGAAAGTATTTGTAATTTATCGTTCAAAAGAAAGAGTGTAATGTATTGTTAAAGATAAAATGTACATTTTCAACATAAACAACCATTATCCATATATTAAAAAGTAGCAGTATCGAATTATAAATGTATATCATTACTTTGTTTAGAACCGAAAAAACGTTCGTCACCATAAATAATTTTCGTCTGTGTTTTTATGCCCCTTTCAGCGACATCATATGACTAACACATCAACATCCATGTATTGTTATATGTTCGTTTACACAACTGATTTGTGAATTCAGTTTTTTCTTATAGATGAGGTGACAAATGGGTGTGTAACTATTTACCAAAAGGAAGACAAATTATTATACCCCTTAGGTATAATATGGTGTATGTGACTTTGTATTTGTGGATCGGTTTGTCTGTCGATCAGTCCGTATGTTTTGTCTGGAGCACAACTCCAAACATATATATTGTGGAACAACGAAACTTCACAGGTTGTTTCAATATGCACAAATATAGGACACAAAAACAATAACTATGCAATACTTATTTATTAAGTTTGCCATGTTTGTTGACTGTCATAGTTCACTTTCATCATGGGCATATTTGAAAAGGTGTGCTATGCAGAATTACGTAACTACATAATACTTCTGTCACTATTATCTATGGAGTTGTTGGACTGAAATCCAAGATTGGTCCTTAGGAGAGGGGTTGTGGTTATATATCTTTTACAAATATCTTTCGTTTGATCAAAAGACATAATATGTTAAACTAACATACACAGCCCTCAATCTATTTTACACAGGGTTAAGACAATTAGACTTTTGGATAAAATTTGTAATCAAGAGAGGTATTCAATTAAAATTCGATAATGCAGTAAGGGGTATGGATGAGAATTGCCTCACCCAACACCGTTTGAGCTGCATGGAATATTTAATTGTTAAACTGATACTCATGAGACAAAATTACATTCAATGATCAATTCAACATAATTGCCATGGCGATATATGTGTGTGAAGATATACAAAGACTACATGTTTCACTGCTTTGGTTACTTCAAAACATTAGCTGTTGACAACCGTGATAGGGAATCGTTTGAAAACCATTTTGTGTAAAAGAAGGAATTGCTTGTAATCGGGTTCAATCCTAATTTTTGCCTTAGTATCTTTTGAACTTTAGATTACAGGAATGACCTTTATATAAACTTTCAATCTACACTGTCAGTGTCAAAATTCAACAATCTTCAATTACATCGTTCTAGAAATGAATCATTTCCTTATCATGTTTACATAATTGTTTAACCCTTTCCCAAACGGCAAAATTTTAGGGAGATCCACTTTGATAACTGCCGCAAATGACAAAATGGTTGTTAATAAAGATAAGAATTGTGGAAAATATGGCATAGAAAATATTGAGATAAAAGGAGAAACTGCTGGTTATCAGCAGTTTCTTCTTTTGTTTCAAAGTTTTCAAAAGCCTTATCTATTACGGACGTTAAAACCAGGTCTTGTTTGGGAAAGGGTTAAACGATCACTTATCCATTCCAATTCTGGGTTTTAGGTAAACAATTAAAGGTAATTATTAAAGCAAGGGGTATGGATGAGGATTGCCTCGCCAAACATCATTCTATTTATTTTTTTTATACATTCAACACTACATTCATTACGTCAACTATTCCTGGAACACTTTAATCTCGTTTTCATTGCTATACATGTATATGAAAGTTAAATAAATAAAATAGCATTTATTCATACAGATTTGTTACATTAATTGAGTCTTTTCATGGATCCCATGTTTCCCAGTAATCGCAATAATTTGGTTGTTAAATATTTGACGTCGTTGGTAACCCTTTCATTTTAGATCACTCTAAAATTTTCAATGTATAACTCTTTCAAAACAAGTGCTGGTTTTGTCGTCCTCATCAGAAAAGATTTATGAAAACATTGTGTCTAAAGAATAGATTATGTACTTGTTCCTGCTTCTGATCCTACTACGTTCTTAGACAGGTGCCATATATGTTTACAGTGTATATATACATAGATAAATATTTACTGCCTAACTCCACTTTCAGTTATTAATGTGACCTTTTTTTTTAATTTAAGACAATTTCTCCTTTTCCTATGGTATTTCATACTAATATGTATCGCTGTTGATTCCCATACAATTTTCGGATATTATAGATCTGGTTTAAAATTCAATATATCATATGTCAATATCTCTGTTGCTTTTCAACTTTTTTTATTATTATTTTCATTTGCAATAAATAACAAAGACAACATCAACAACAATAAAATAATAGAAATAGAAAATTAATTCGGTAGAAATGTCTTTTTATAATCAACACCGATAATGTCCATTGAAAATTTGGGACCTGTTTAACCGATGGGACCGCTTTTACCGTTTTGGGGCCTTTTTTACTTTGGTGAGGTTGGACAGTAAAATTGTTATTTCCTTTTAATGACACTGGACAAATTCATTTGGACTATTTATTCTTTCAGTAACGAAAATACCTTCCATTAATAATTATAACTTTAGGTCTTTTGTGGTTTTGGGTTTTCTGGGGTCACAAACGTCTTTCTGGTTTGGGGTCTTTTTCACTCGCGTTTAAATCATACCATATATGTAAATGTCACTTAGTCTATTATCAATCATTTAGAATTAAAAGACAAATTCTATGGCATCATTATTGGGGATACAAAAAAATATGGAATTAACATCACATGTTTTGTGAGTGTTAAGTTCATTAACAAGTGTTTTAAATAATATAGATGTGAATTATTTAAATCTCACATCCTCTTCTGTGCACTTACTATAATTGTAATTTAGTTATATACTGGACTGCGGTTGTCGTCCCCCCAGACCCCCCCCCCCCTCCCCCCCCGTGAGCTTTCTATAATAAACATATTCTATTCTATTCTATTCTATTCTGTTATTTTTATTGGTAAAATAAAATTTCGTTCAAAAAAATTTGCCAATCCTTAACTTTTACCTCACCGTCACAAACCAGAAAGACAATATGGCTGCCCAAAGAAACACAGATTAGAGACACGGGTATTTTTACTATTTATACAACAAGATCAAAGTCTTCCAGGGAATAAACTAACACTACGTTCGATGGTAAGTTCATTTGAAACTATTGTGCTACTTCACCAGGCTATTAAATCTAATTCACACTTGCAAGCCTGACTTTTTGTAGAATATTTAGACTTTGTGGTCAACCGCATATCAATCAAAACCACAAAGTCTAAAGATTTGGACTAGGGTGTGGGGGCGGCAGCCCCAGTGTTCCCACTGCTTTTTTGAACTGGGGGTTCCCTGTACCCTCTCCACATCCATATTTTCAAATTTTGGGGGTACCAAGACAAAACTGGGGGTACACCATATTTTGACAAACAAGACCTGGTTTGACATCCCGATAGAAATGACTTTGGAAAACAATGAGACAAAAGAAGAAAATGCTGAAAACCAGCAATTCTCCTTTTGCATTAAAGTTATCTGTGCTAAATTATAATTATTCCACACAAATTTAAAACATCTGTTATGTCATTTACAGTAGCTTTCAAATAGGACTGATTATAGTTTTGCTGTTCCTCGCACTTGAGGCAATGCATCTTCCCGTTTGTCTCGTCATACCGCAACCAGGAAAACAATGATAGCCACGAATTTTGGAACTTTTTCACCTTCTTAGCGGTAGCCTTTGCTGTGACGATCTCACTAGTAGATTTAGATGGTGTGGGAGTTTGATTGTCTGCCGAGGTTGACTGCCGCGGAACTTGTCCCCACAGACTTGTTAGCGTGTTTTGTTTGGTCGCCATTTGCAGAAGAATTATATTTTAATGACGTCACGGGTAGGAATGACGCAATGAGAAGCATTCGGGAACACTCGGCAACAATCGGAATATTTCTCGACCATTTACGACGTAAATGCGATTCTACACTAATGAAAGAAAGAAGTCCGAAAAGCAATCAGATATTTCCGTAAGACTTTATCACCCACTACGGAAATACATGTTATATTTACGACTTGGTGGGGATTTCCAATCGTTTTCCGATAGGTTGCTTTTTTTAAACACCGGAGATTCAGAAAAATGACATGCGCAGATGTATCAAGTACGAGGAGCCTTGTTGACATTTAACATGGAGTCTCTTTATGTACATCAATTTGACTAATTTCATGGGGAATTAGCTTACGTGCCGGTCACGTAGAGCGTCTTTTATTTTTGAAAATTTGTACGTTCTGTCAAAAAAAATTTACGTGTTTCACGTAAAATATTACGTGAATGGGAACGCTGAGCCCCCAAAAATACTTCCTAGAAAATAGGGACCGGTATACTAGATGTGTTCCGTAGGAACACTTCCAGTTTAGCGGTCCCTACCAAAATGGCGTCCATTTACCTTGTCCACTTGAATGTATTTATGGGGGCTGCCGCACCCACACCCCCACTTCATTTCATTTCAAAATCATTTATGGGGGCTGCCGCCCCCACAACCCCGCTTATTTTCCCTTTTATTGATGAAGAAATATGCTATTTCATCCCTTTACTTCTTAATGTACGGTTACAGAGTGGCGGCCATTTTGTCTGGGGACCGCTAAACTGGAACCTACCCAGGGGGTATATTGTTTTGCAAGTGTCGGTCGGTAGGTCGGTCCGTCTGTCCGTAGACCAAACCTTGTCCGGAGCATAACTCGAAAAGTATGTAAGGTAGAATCGGGAAACTTTACAGGTGGATAGATCTCATTATGGAGAGGTGCAGTGCACAAGAACCGTAACTCTATCGATCAAATTTTTTGAGTTATTGCCCTTTGTTGATTTTCAAACGTGATTCTTGTCCGGAGCATAACTCAAAAAGTATGTAAGGTAGAATCATGAAACTTTACAGGTGGATAGATCTCATTATGGAGAGGTGCAGTGCACAAGAACTGTAACTCTGCCGATCAAATTTTATTTTTTGAGTTATTGCCGTTTGTTGATTTTCAAGCTTGATTCTTGTCCGGAGCATAACTCAAAAAGTATGTTAGGTAGAATCATGAAACTTTACAGGTGGATAGATTTCATTATGGAGAGGTGCAGTGCACAAGAACCGTAACTCTGCCGATCAAATTTTTGAGTTATTGCCCTTTGTTGATTTTATAACTTGATTCTTGTCTAGAGCACAACTCAAAAAGTATGTAAGGTAGAATCATGAAACTTTGCAGGTGGATAGATTTTATTATGGAGAGGTGCAGTGCACAAGAATCATAACCTTGCCGATCAAATTCTTGGGAGTTATTGCCCTTTGTTGATTTTTACACTTAATTCTTAACCTTGCCTATATCTCGTGTCTTTTTACACATACAGCCTTGATATCTCACACATAGATACCTCCTATCAACATCATTCACATTTGACCATGACCTTGGACCTTGTGACCTTGACCTTGGAGTTTGACCTACTTTAAAAAAATTAAACTGGGCTTATATCTCATGACCTATTACACATACAGCCTTGATATTTCACACATGGACACCTACCAAGACCTTTCACAATTGACCATGACCTTGGACTTTGACCTTGGAGTTTGACCTACTTTTTAAAAACTTTAACCTGGCCGATGTATCATGTCCTTTTACACATACAGCTTTGATATTTGACACATGGAAACCTCCGACCAAGACCTATCACATATTACTATGACATTGGAACTTGTGACCCTGACCTTGGAGTTTGACCTACTTTTAAAAAAATAAACTGGGCCTATATCTCATGTGCTATTACACATACAGCCTTGATATATCACTCATGGACACATCCTACCAAGACCTTTTACATTTGACCATGACCTTGGACCTTGTGACCTCAGGGGTCTTGCTACCAATTTTCATTTGGGGCCAGGGGCCAATGAAATTGGGAAAAATAGTGACGTTTTTACCTAAATTGGAAAAAACTAAAACAAGTTGGTATTCATACTGTCACTCAGATTAAGCTGCAAATTAGACTGTAGTGATGTAAAATGCATTTGTTCATACTCTTGTTTAAGAATCTACTCTAAAACTGTCTTCAAAATGTTTGTAAATGAAGATGAGGTCTTAACATGGGTCATTCTGGGTCCTCATTGGGAATTTTCACCAGAGCTGGACCTTGACCTTGGAGTTTGACCTATTTAAAAAAAAAAACTTTAACCTAGCAGGTATATCATGTCCTTTTACACATACAGCCTTGATATTTGACACATGGACACCTACAACGAAGACCTTTCACATTTAACCTTGGACCTTGTGACCTTGACCTTGGTGTTTGACCTACTTTTATAATACATTAACCTGGCTTATATTTCATGTCCTTTAACACATACAGCCTTGATATTTCACACATGGTCACTTCCAGCCAAGACATTTCACTTTTGACCATGACCTTTGACCTTGACCTTGGAGTTTGACCTACTTTTAAAAAAATTAAACTTGGCCTATATCTCATGTGCTATTACACATACAGCTTTGATATTTCACTCATGGACACATCCTACCAAGATCTTTCACATTTGACCATGGACCTTGTGACATTGACCTTGGAGTTTGACCTACTTTTAAAAAAAATAAACTGGGCCTATATTTTTCATGTCCTTTTACACTGATATTTGACACATGGACACTTACGACCAAGACCTTTCACATTTGACCATGACCTTGAACCTTGTGACCTTGACCTTGGTGTTTGACCTACTTTTACAATACATTAACCTGGCCTATATTTCATGTCATTTTACACATACAGCCTTGATATTTCACACATCGTCACTTCCACCCAAGACATTTCTTTTTTGACCTTGACCTTGGAGTTTGACCTCCTTTTAAAAAACTTAAACTAGGCATATTTCTCATGTCCTGTTACCAATACAGTCTCGATATTTTACACATGGACACCTCCTACCAAGACCTTTCACATTTGACCATGACCTTGGCCTGTGTGACCTTGACCTTTGATTATTACATACTTTTAGAAATCTTTAACCTAGCCTTTATCTTATGTCCTATTACATCTACATCCTTTATATTTCACACATAGACACCTCCTACCAAGACCTACCACATTTGACCATGACCTTGAATATTGCAACCTTGACCTTGGACTTTGACCTACTTTTAAAAAGACTGAAACCAGGCATATATATCATGTCCTTTTACACCTACAGCCTTGATATTTCACACATGGACACCTCCATCCAAGACCTTTCACATTTGTCCATAAACTTGACCTTGGCATTTGGGCTACTTTAAAAAACTTTAACATGGCCTATGTTTCATTTTACTTTTACATATACAGCCTTGATATTTCACACATAGACACCTACCAAGACCTTTCATATTTGACCATGACCTTTGACCTTGTTAACTTGACCTTGGACTTTGACCTACATCAAATGTAGGCCCTTGAGTGGGCATATATGTTTTACAAACATCTCTTGTTTTTTTCAAATTCAAATCCTGTGTTGTGGGTACTCATTTGAATCGTCTCGACGAGACGATACAAATGAGTACCTACAACATAGGGTTTGATGATCACTGACAGCATTATTGCACTTTGAAAAGTCACCACCCCCTCTTATCTGGAGCCCTGTACAATGTTTGGCACCATAATTTAGATCTCGGATAAGTTCGATTTTCACAACCTTATTGGCCATAAGTTCTTTTTCAGTCTTAATAAAAGTAATAAATATTAATTGAATTGAACAAAAGTGTTGCTCATTTAGGTTCAGGAGAGCAATATAGGACCATCATGGTCCTCTTGTTAAAATCAATGTTTACAAATGCCCCACATTATGAGAAAAATGTTTTTGTTCACAATTTAAACCTTACAAGTCTGTTTTTGTTTATTTCCAGTGTAAACAGAACCTTACAATGCTGGAGATATGAAGACTGTTGGCTACTACGTACAGCAACAGAGAAGTCCAATTTTGACATGAAAGATAAGAAAAACGTCGTTGAAATTAAACAACTTCGACAAGTAACTGTCCGTCAGCTCTTCTAAAATACTTAGAGTTAAACTGAAGTGTTACATCTAAAGTATGGACAGTCTGGACTAATATTTACCTTTAATCACATGTACATGTACAGACAAGTTTTGTAAGAAGCTACAAAAAATTTAGCTTCATATACTTCTAATGGTCAATCAAATGCTTGTTACTAAAACTTTGCTATTGGGGACATCATAATGGTGATTGATTTAAATTTACGACCTGAACAAGCAGAAAATTGGTTGGATCATGTAGACCTATCACAAAGGTCTCGTTTGCCAAAATCTGGGGCCGTTATTGGGCCCCAT
This sequence comes from Fragum sueziense, assembly GCA_963680895.1. NCBI lineage: Eukaryota > Metazoa > Mollusca > Bivalvia > Cardiida > Cardiidae > Fragum > Fragum sueziense. Next base: position 52,475,952 of record OY804604.1, read on the forward strand.
TCCCAATGGCAAAAAGTATCTCTCTTTCCCAATTCTCTGGTGAAAATTCCCAATGAGGACCCAGAATGCCCCATGTTAAGACCTCATCTTCATTTACAAACATTTTGAAGACAGTTTTAGAGAAGATTCTTAAACAAGAGTATGTACAAATGCATTTTACATGACTACAGTCTAATTTGCAACTGAAACTGAGTGACAGTATGAATACAAACTTGTTTTAGTTTTTCCCAATTTAGGTAAAAACGTCGCTATTTTTCCCAATTTCACTGGCCCCTGGCCCCAAACAAAAATTGGTAGCAAGACCCCTGTATCACAGATAAGAAACTAGCATGGGGACCGAGATCTATATATATACCAATCAACAAAACTCTGAAGAGACCAGTTGACCGCCTGTGTCCACTTGTGAAACAATTTGATGTAAATATGGGCTGTAGTAATGCCCTATAAGTGTAAAGTGTAACAGGGCCGCAATGTATTGCCGGAGTGTTTTAGTGAATGGGCTATATTATTGCCCAATAGAATGAATATCAAAGTGTTAGAAAAATCTACAGTGTAAATAAGTGATACAGAATTCGAAGAAGAAGGACCTGCACAATATAAACTATGAAAGATTCTTGGACAACAGACTGCGAATTCGTTTCTACAAATTGATTGAAGATTTGATACACAGAATGAACAACATGCCGCATCGAAAATCAAATAAACAGACTTGATGAACACAAAATAATGTCAGCCAAATAGACTTGATGCATCAACAACCGATATTGATTTAAGGTAGAATACCCGTAATGTGGCCATTTTGGGATTCACAAAACATCAGGTTTTTTTTGGCGGCATCATTACGTATCCGAAGCTTCAGGCTCGGTCATGAACATTCGGCAATGGAAAGTTTCATCGCCAGATGTTTTCGACATAGCCCAAATATTGCCGATGTCTCGCGAATCTCATTAGGGGTGGACTACCTTAAAAGTGTTTATTGAGAATCTTGTTCTTCCTGGTGAGGAATGTTATTTGTTTTGCTTGTGAAAATGAGCTGAGAAAGATATCTTTTATCCGAGAAATATGCCTTCTTTAAAAACTGTTATCTACATCAACTTCTGTTAATTTAAGAAATTAAAAGTTTCGGATAAGATTTTAATGAATTGGTATTTAATTAATTAGAAAGTTGCGGCATACAACAAAATAGAAAAAGAAAGGATTTGTGTATATAGCTTAGAAAATACTAAGGCAAAAGGAGAAAATGCTGATTATCAGTATTTACTTCTTTTGCCTCAATGTTTTCCCCAGCCTTATTTAGTAGGGACGTCAAAACCAGGTCTTGTTTGGGATAGGGTCAAGCGTTGTTTCTTAAGAAAATGTGAAATTGATCACTGTCACCAAATGTAATCAAAAGCTTTCCAAGGCCTTACTTTCATCTAAAGCCTCTTCCGGTTTTAGTGAGGAAGTATTTGGTTGAATGTAAATCCCAAATTGACGAAAAGGTGACCTATTTTACTCTGCATTCAATCAAATAGCTTTCTTGTTTGCAGGAAGATTGGAAGAAATATAAACAAACCAGTTTGCTGGAAAGTTGCAGCAACGGTTTGCTGCAACTTTGCGGCAAATAGTTTGTGAGAAAACTAATTTGCATACGAAAAACGAAGTGGCCGCAACTTTGCGGCAAATAGTTGCGGGAAGTTCGCAAGAAGAATTTGGATGAGTTTGCGGCAACTTTGCAGCAACAGTTCGCTGCAACTTTGCAGCAACAGTTTGCAGCAACTTTGCGGCAAATAGTTTGCGAGAAAGCTAATTTGCATACGAAAAACGAAGTGGCCGCAACTTTGCGGCAAATAGATGCGGGAAGTTTGCGAGAAGAATTTGGACCAGTTTGCGGCAACTTTGCAGCAACAGTTCGCTGCAACTTTGCAGCAACAGTTTGCAGCAACTTCGCGGCAAATAGTTTGCCAGAAAGCTAATTTGCATACGAAAAACGAAGTGGCCGCAAATTTGCGGCAAATATTTGTAGCGAATTCGCCGCAAATTTGCAGCGAAGTTGCCGCAACTGTTTGCGGCAGGGCTAATATTTTGGTAAGGGGGCCATGCTCATCGAATGGAAAGCTCTTCCAGGTCAATTCTCGTCCGCTATATGTAGGACCAGAAAGAAAGGAATTTTAGGACTGGTTATATCGCTCATATTCGGAGTTTGTATTGAAAAAGTAAGGAAAGTGATGTATTGTTAAACCGAAGTTTCCGTGCGTGAATATTTATAAACAAACGTAATCGTTTGCAATATTGATAATAATGAGCGCATGTTAACTTCGGTTCAACAATACTCATTATCTATAGGAGCAGTGCGTTAAGTTATGTTATTTGTTTTTAGCTCACCTGAGCACGAAGTGCTCAAGGTGAGCTATTGTGGTCGCTTTTTGTCCGTCGGCGTCTGTCCGTCTGTCCGTCCGTCCGTCCGTCTGTCCACAATTTGTTGTTACCACTCTAGCACCCACAAATATTGACCAATCTTAACCAAACTTTGTCAAAACATGTATGACGATAAGTTCTTGGATGAGTTCGATTTTGGGTCAGATCGGATCAGGAAGTCCAGAGTTATGCGCCCTTGAATATCAAAAATGACTAGTTTTGACTTTGTTACCACTCTAGCATCTACAAATATTGACCAATCTTGACCAAACTTGGTCAAAACATGTATGACAATAAGCTCTTGGACGAGTTTGATTTTGGATCAGATCAGATGAGGAAGTCCGGAGTTATGCGCCCTTGAATATCAAAAATCGCTAGTTTTTGACTTTGTTACCACTCTAGCATCTACAAATATTGACCAATCTTGACTAAACTTGGTCAAAACATGTATGACAATAAGCTCTTGGACGAGTTTGATTTTGGATCAGATCAGATCAGGAAGTCCGGAGTTATGCGCCCTTGAATATCAAAAATAGCTTAGTTTCAACTTTGTTACCACTCTAGCATCTACAAATATTGACCAATCAAGACAAAACTTGGCTAGAATGTTGGTAACTATTCAATAATGAATGAGTTCGATTTTCAGTGTCATTGAAGTAGGAAATTTTGAGTTATGTGCCCTTGAATTTGACAAATTTGCCATTTTCGACTTTGTTTACACTTTAGCATCTACATTTATTGACCGATAAAGACAAAACTTGGCAACAATGATGGTAACCATAAGATGCTGAATGAGTTAAATTTTCAGCTTGATCGGACCAAAAAAACTAGAGTTATTGGCCCTTGAATTTCACAAAATTGCTTTTTTCCACTTTATTTTCACTCTAAAAAAAAAACACAAATATTGACCAATCAAGACACAACTTGGTCACAATTTAGGTGACCATGAGATCTGATATGTTTTCATTTTTCATATTGATCAGACTAGAAAAAACAGAGTTTTGTGCCCTTGATGGTGACAAAATTACCGATTTCGTTGTTAATTTCACTCAAACAGTAATTAATAAATATTGACCAATCAAAAAACAACTTGGACATAAGGTTGATGAGAATATCTTTATCAGAACAGAGTTATGTGCCCTGGATTATGACAAAATAGATGTTTTTTATCGACTTGGTTTTCACTTTAACAGCCACAAATATTGATTATTAAAGATTAAGAATGCTGTTTTCAGCTGGATCATAATCTCGCATCTTAAATTTCGTGTTCTTGTCTTAGAGATACCTAGGTCATGTAAAAGGTGGGTCTTGTTCTGCATGGAGCAAGTTTCAAACTTCTATCAGGTGAGCGATCCAGGGCCATCTTGACCCTCTTGTTATCTAAATGTGATCAGAAAGCATTGACAAGCCATTCTGTTGCCGACATCTCTTGTTTTATGTCACTTAATGACAATGGGTATTGTGCTAAAATAGAATTGAATTGCCGTTATGTATTTGAGTCAATATTTATTTTCGTGGAAATCTGACGAAAAAAGGTTCAACTTTTATTTCCAATCTATTCTGTTTTTTTTTGTTCAGGATGAAAGTTCTACATTTAAAGTAATGAGTAACGTTAACAGGAACATTCCGATGCACATGGAAATACTCAAGATCATATTTCATAAATCTATCGTCTCAGTAAAATGTCCTCGCTGTAACAACCACATTTTCATTCAGAAATTCGATTTGCAAGTTAAATGATTATTTCAAAGTATGTTTTTAAGAATAAGAAGCCAGACTGAAGGACTTATATTTAAGTCGATTTCCAAAAACGACTTGTTTGGCTTTTTTTTTCAATGTAGTAATGTAGTTTCATATTTCAATTGAAAATTTCGTCTGTTTCAAATGTAATAAAGCATCTATCTACGAAAAAATACATGTACATGTACTTTAAACTCTAGAAAATGTTATTCTCTTTGTATTTCAGGCACATTAAAGTTAGCGAAACACCTTTTTTGTGAAATGATTTGTTGAAAGTGCATCGTTTTATCGAGAACATATTAGTTATTGCAAGGACAATGTTCGCTATTTTATGAAATAAACAGAACGAACTTAATTTCACCCTTTTATTCAAACTTCAAATAATTAGGTTAAAAGACATACCAATTTCACCATCAATACACATAATTTTCAACCATGCTGCAGTTTGTAATAAAAAAGTCTTTGTTATTGGAATGACATTTACGATTACTGCGAGGACTTATATTTAAATATTTTTCCATTTCTTACATTGTATTGACCTATATATGGTCATTAAATATTAAAATCAATGCAATTGTTGAAAAAATATACACATTTAAATGTAAAAGTCACTTTGTTAAACCCTTTCAAAAACATTAAATTGTATGCTATGTAACAACTGCTGATCAAGTAAAATCGATCACCTTGACTGCTCAAATTCGCCTATTATTCCCAACTTAATGACTTTTTCTCGATCTCCACTCAATCAACCCGACCTCTATCGTCTATTTGATCGAGTGAACAGATAAAGCACAGATCGACTTGACCGAGATGTGGTTGGGAGCCACTTCAGAAAAAGTCCGTGTGATCGATAGAAAGACGTTAATCCGATCACACTCGATCTCCAGATTTGATTGATTCCTGATCTGGTCTATCGCCTATCCGATCAAAACATGATCGCTTTTCGATCCTCTAGACTTAATCTTGTCAATTAATCTAGAATCATATCCTTTATACAACATTCCAAGGTGATTTGCAAAATATCTCCATTCGGCTAGTGATAAAATTTATTCATTTGAGGTACCAAGAATCCATAAATGTGCAAACAGTCTTTGCAATAACGATTCCAAGTCCGCTCCGTAACAACTGATCGGTACACATGTTTGGCAACAGTAATTATAATTTTTAGCTTAACTACTTTGCTTTCCAATTACAATTTAAGACAATTATTCATCAAGACCTTTGTCTCTTTTGCAAAAAATCCATATTGCATAAGAAAACTTTTTATGTCTTTTCGGTAGCGGATTTTGTAATCCCAGAAACAAAACTGTCGTTATTGCGAGGACAGTTATTGCGAGGAATTCCGCGACCATTCGCTCCAAATTACACACAAGAATAACTAGGGAGAAAATATGTTGCATGCTGTAAACGACATGATTCTATATCTGAATAAGTAAAGCTATACGATTTTAAGATCTGAGCAATATAGTGTGGTTGATCGCGTTGCATAGAAAACGAAAAATTACGTCTACGCAGCCAACGGCCTACCTAATTTCCCTCGCAACTTCAAAACTAAGTAAGCTCGGTAAGCTTCACCAAAGGCCTTCGGCAATATAACGCATCATTCATTGCCCCATCGAAAAGCATTCCCCGATTTTGGAGATTCAGCCGATTACTATCAAAATAATCGATTTAAAGTAACAACGTGTGTTTACTTACTCAAAATGGGTCCCCTTTCTTCATAGCCGGAAGTTCATCTTCTGAGATTTCATTCATAGCATTTTGCAATTAAGGAGAAGATTGGTGGCCGTGAAATCGAAATTTTCTTTCGATTTGATGGTCTTTTTCAATGATAGTTTTAAAACCATTCTAAATTACATCGTTTATTCTTGTGCACAACACACTTTGATCAGTTCTTCATATTATATACAGCGTCGCTGGATTTTTCCAAAAATCTCGGAAAAAGAAATAATTTAAGAAAAATGTGCTTGACACCTACCTTTGTTTACCGATTTTCCCTCGATACAACTACCCCGGAAGTAGAGGTATAGTCTATCGGTTATAACTGTACACTTGTATACAAACACTAAAAAAAACAAATACATAGTTTTAACATTTACCAAACCATTTATCGTGAGGTATACTAGAGAATTAATATCCTACAATAGTCCCAGCCGAAAATGACAGTGACGTAAGCTGATGTTTACTGATGCAAAACCAATCAATTCGTCTGATTTGCACCGTTACACATACAAACAGAGTTGATTGGTTGTCAAGAAGTAAACATTAGCCCACGTAACTGTCATTTTCGGCCGGTACTATTGTAACTCGTTTATTCTCAAAAGAGAAAGTGTTTGTGTTGGGCCATGTATCAACAACAAGAATAAAGTAAAGTATTTGTATACAAGTCTACGGTTAAAGCCGATGAGTTATATGTCACGATGCAACAAAATACCGTTTACTCTTTTTGAGCTAGTTTCTCCGTTTACCACCCGTGTATTGTCTGTGCTATATGATACACACAACTTATCTTTATCAATATCCATATAGTCATCTATAGGTAAACTTTAAGATCTATATAGGAGAATAATAATATTCCATCGTTTGGGAAATGTTTAAAAGTACTTTGGGTAAGCAGTATTTAATTGCGTGATTTCCAAAACGCCTTACTAATGGCGCGCCTTCATGAAACATCTGTCACAAAAGCACTGTGATCGAATAAAAAATCTATTATTAACGGTATGCTTCAATATGCTGTATCTTCATGAAAAACACGGAATAAACATTCGTCCTTCTTATGCTAGTTGTGTGTGTTTAATACCTTCCCAAACGACTAAATTTTAGGGGTTACGATTCAAAAGCTACTAAAGACACCAAAATTAACGTTGATTTTGGTTGAACTTGTGTACTTTATAACCTAGAAAATATTGAGGCAAAAGGAGAAACTGCTGATTTTCAGCAGTTTCCTCTTTTGTCTCAATGTTTTCCCAAGCCATTACTATTAGTGATGTCAAAAACAGGTCTTGTTTGGCAAAGGGTTACCATGCTAATGCTAGTTGTGCGTGTTTAACACCTTTCCAAACGACAAAATTCTTGGTCGATGTTATTCAAAACTAATGCAGAGCTCAAAATGGATAAATGTTGGATTTACATGTATGTGCAATATAACATGGACAATATCGATACTTACATTTAAGAATCTGGCCCCGGTTTCTCGAAAAAAATTAAGTATATTCTCATGAGAACATGCTCAATTTCAAAGGGATACTTTGCAACGTTGAAGGGTATTCGATTTGAGCATGGTGCTCAGAGTTGAGCATGAGAACGAACTTCAGTTTTTTTCGAGAAACCGTGGCCAGGTCCTATTTTGAGAAAGAGTTAATATATCTTGCTAGTAGTGAGTGTAGAAATAAGAAGGGATGTTGTCCTTGTGTTCTGCTTTGATGTCACAAGGCGAAAAAATGGAGAAACAAGTGTCAGAAGTGGGGATATGTAATTTCAGCCACAAGGAAGCTGAAAAAGTAAGTTATTAAAGTAGCTTTTTAGGGATATTTTCTAGAGTTTAGTGAAAAGAAAACCACTTCTTGTTCTACTTTGGTATTTTGTATCAACAATAAAGAATAAAAAGCAATTTCCGAAATTTCCGTAACCGTAATCAGTAATCGTAATCGGTTGTAATCAATTACAATGTCTCCAATAATCGATAGTTATCAGTAATCGATAAAATGTAATCGTAATTTAATCGATAATGCTAGGTTCTGCTAGGTTCCAACTGCCGATCTTATCAACTCGATCAGCACGACCACCTAATTATCCCGATCTAGCCAGACGAAATGTATGTACACGACTTCATCTCGATCTCTATTCTCATCTCGATTTGATGGAAATTAGCTGGACTTTAACTGACCGACTTATAAATTCCGCGACACATAATCGTAAAATTGAAAGCTATGTGATAACATCAGACTGTGAATTACATAGTATGTTGCGAAAGAATTGATCAGAGCTGTTTTCTGTTATCATTATGATTCTAAATACAATTAATATTGTCATATGTCAGACAATTTCGAGGTGAATTGGCCCATCTCTAAATATAAAAGAGGGATTGGACCAACATGAATATTGTCGCTTTTCAACAGAAACCTCGTAACTGCAGCTTACTTTAAGCAGCAGTTATGAGGTTCTTAGTTGAATAGCAGTGGTATGCTTGGTTCAGGATACCCGATCGACTTCAGCAAAATGGGGCCGAGTGGCCGAGGAATCGTCATTTGAACAAATTCCCAATAAAAGACATGAAACGAAATGAGCCGAGATCTGGAAAAGGTTCTTTAAAGGCATTTGAGGCTAACATGAATCCAGACCAGCCTGCGTATTCATACAGTCTGATCAGGAACGATGCTGTTGTTGAATAGCCTCTTCGTGACCTATAGCAGCCACAAAAAGAGCAGCATGGGTCTCTGTCAGTCTCTACCTAGGCACAGGCTGGTCGTGAAATATGGAAACGTCAAGGGATATAGGGGCCTTTTTGAAGATCCCGACTCGAGTGACTTACTCTATTTCTTCCAGCTGTTATACCTCACGATTAATGACCTGGCAGAGCATCTCATTCGATTAGCATGGACTGCTCTGCCAGGTCATTTATCGCGAGGTATACATAAACCACGTTTGTTCTTATTTAGCCTTAGAGCACAATAACAACAACTTTATATCTGAATATATCTTAACGTTGAATTACCTCACTCACGATGCCGGGCGTCTGGCAGAGATGAGTCTACGGTTACCATTACTTTAATTAGCTAGCGGCTCACAAATCGGTCGCCTCAATTCTAACCTGGTCGGCTGGTTTCTACCGGGGTTCGAACCTTTGACCTCCCGCTTCCGAGGCGGACGCCCTAACCATTAGGCCACGGAAGCGATTAAGTAGATATCACCTCCGCACACTCATTTAGTTACGAGGGATTACAGTGCTCTCAGCACTTCGATTAACTTATCAGCTGTCGGAAGATTTTAATGAAACGCGCTTATCTGTAGATTTCAATCGACAGAAAAAAGTGTCACTAGATACCTGAACATCTTCATTACTGTTTTTCCCGCATGAATATTTATTTGGCAAATGACATAAACTGTCCCTACAAATTGGATTATCCACAGAAATACGAATAACTCGACACGTATGAGAAAATGTAGGTGATAATTAAGTTAAAAATTTTGAAATTGCCAAAATGTTCTGACAGAATAAAGAAACACCAACATTGGTTTGCTAATTTTCAGTTATTCGTGTTTGTAACAAGATTATAAGTGTATTTCATTCCAACGAAATATCACACAGAAACCATTTTAAACATTGTACAACTAAAAAGAAATATCACCTTGCTTTGACTAGACGAAAGATCTGCCTAGCAGAACCCTTTCCTAAATAAGACCTGTTTTTAATGTCCCAATACAAGGGTTTGTGAAATTCTTGAGACAATAGAAGAACTGAAATCTGGCATTTTTTTTTTATTTCGTGTCAATGTGTTTTTTCTTCTGCATTGTAGGTTATACAACGTTTTTTTTATCAGCACCTATTGTCGTTTATGGTTATTTCAACATTAGACCACCCGTACAAATTTACAAAGGATCCAAATAACTGCGTTTCGACTAACATAATAGCTTGGGAAAATAATGAAGCAATAGAAGGAATTGATTAAAATCAGCAATTTCCCTTTTTGCCTAAATAATTTCTGTTCCTCATTTTTTGTACATATTCTTTTCATTTAAGATTGGCTTATCATGTTTCTTCATCGTGCATTTTATACCTTCCCCTATCATACGTTCAAAATTTACCCATCACCGCAGAGTAACATAATTGGCTATTACACCTGCATTCAGCCCCAATATCCGAAGGCAAGTGTCATGGACATGTATCCACCACGCGTCTGTCCGTACATGCGTCCTTGCGTCCGCCTCTTTTCCAGAAGTGCTTACTTAATTTCACTGTAAATAATCACGAGTGGTTTTAGATACATTTCTCTTAGATTTCATGCGATATTTGACAAGATGAAACACAAAGTCTCTTTGGGTGGGGCTTGTCCTTGCTATGTGAATTTTGGTGTGTTTCGAAATTTGTTTTGATTCGTTCGATTTCTAAGTAATTTTGCAGGAATGTTAACTGGTTGACTTTTCCCATAATCACCGAAGAAATAATTCATTGAATTAAATAATTTATATGACCGATGATGTCGTGTCTATTTGCGTTTATTCGGTTCTATATGTCTTCAAATGAGAACATGTTGGGCTTTTTATAAGCAAACAAAACTTCAAATAAATCTTCCCTGCGTGGACCTCTTCCGCATTGTTTCAAAGAACTTAATTCCATACAGATCTCTGGTTGCTACGACAACCTAAATCTTAAAAAAAAAACAGAAAAAAACAACACGAGAAATAGTAGGATGCCATTGTTATTCAATATTACGACCTTATATGAAAGGTTTTTATAGAAAATATTAGGACAACATGGCTCTTTAAGGCAGTAATTACGTATCGTATTTCACTTAACTTTTGCTCAAAGTTCAAATAAGCTACACTTGCCATCTATAATGAAAGACTTTAAGACTTGAAACCAAACAGAGTCATTATAGACCCCTTTTGTTTATTTGTTAAAAGTTCGCCATGATATGTGACGCTAAAAAAGACTAATGGTGGCCCATGAAACTGATTTGAGAGAAATGGTTCAGACTCAGCAGAGGTCAACTAGATATTGTATTTTGAAAATTAACATTAAGAAACATAAAAGAAATATACTTGATACCGAACATACATATACATACGAGCCAGGATCTGGAAAAACGTCCCTTAAGGCTTTTGAGCCCAACATAGATCCAGATCAGCCTGTGCATACGCACAGGCTGATCTGAATCCATGTTGTTCTCTAATAGCTTCCTCATGACCTGTAGTAACTTAAAGAGAGCAGCATGGATGCATATTGGACTGTCTTTGACAACAGTCTGATCTTCAGACCCACTTTGTCAAAAAGCTATAAGGGACATTTTCCAGATCACGGCTCATATGTATATTTCATTGAAGAGCTTCGATCCAAGGATCGTTCTTTAACATTCCCATATGGTCTCATTGTAGCATGACGGGTCAAATATCTTATCATGATATCGTGTAAAACTGTTCTTTAATGTTGTTATACATTTTATTCAGAAATAAATCTACCTTTATCTATCTATCTCTCTTTATCATTTTAGTGTTAAGTCTGCTATTTTCTTAATCTTGTCTCAAACGTATAATTTTAGAAATGATATACCTATCAAACGTTTAACCCTCTGCGTAACATCACAAAATTAAATTCAATGGAAGCTACAAGACACTTTAACCCTTTCCAAAACAAGACCTTGTTTTGACGCATGAGAAAACATTTGGGCAAAAGAAGAGAATGCTGATAATCTTGATAATATCATACACAAATCCAGTCTTTATTAACATCCGAATGTCATAAGAAGCAGTTTTTGAATCTGACATCCAATGTTTTCGCCGTTTGGGAAAGGATTAAAGAGACAGTTAATTCCAATTTCATTTCATAAACGTATGATTTGATGCAAACAATGTTGTTCCGATGCGTTAAAATGATATCAGCGTTTTGAAATTGTTGCTGATAAGACAAAACACGATTATAAGGTTTACAGACCCTGAAAAAACAGCACTTTCTAGCCATATGAAATGCGTCAAATTACACACACTTGTAAATAAACTTCACATAAGTTGATTCACCATGCCGGATTTCAAGATTATGCTTCAAGAAGTAAATAATTTACAAATATTATTTAACTCTATATTCATATGCAGGGGAGGTAATTTTGAACATGTTTGTCAAATATTTCTATATATATGCATTAATTCAAAATTATAATCCGTTCAAAATGCTTATGATTGTATTTGGAATGGAAATATAACACACTTTAGAAATTATAGGCACTTTTCAAATTTCGCATCTGGCTCTTTGGTGGTTTTGAGGGTTTGGATACCTTAAAGTCGGGACATAAATGACAAGTTACATTAACATATGAAGTGTAGGAAACAACAATTGATTCAATTTCAAGAAAATATATATTCCTCGTAAACAGCGCTATACGTTGGCTCGATATTTTAGAAATATGTTCATTCAAATAAGAATGAAAGAAAACGTTGAGAAAATATTTATGAAATGTCTGTTTGATTAATGTTAGCAGAGTCCTTGTCCGAGAGGCAGAGCGTAGCGTTGGTATTTCGACCATGAGGTTCCCAGTTTGATCCCTATTAGGGAGGGTAGTTCGTGGACTTTCCATCGGTGTGAACTCTAGGCAGTTTCCATGAAGTAGAATCGAGAGGAATTGAAAGAAGTAAAACTGGATCTCGATATAGAATAAAAACGTTCAAAGTAGCGGCTGAAAAAATGTGGGAACTCGGCGTATTGATAAGCATGCACTATATTACTCCTCTCTAATGGTGAAGTGAAAGCCATGTATTGTTTAGAAAGGGCTTGATACTCGTAGATACAGAAATCTTTCAGCCATATAGATAATTACGTCATCTGTCTTGTTATGTAGTTGACCTATATTTCATCTCTCGAACAAGGTTCTTAGTGCTATCTTCCTATATTGTACATGTATATTTTTACTAATGACATCGTAATTAGCTTATTTGCATTCAAGTCTGGGTCTTATCGTTGGCCATCTGTATCGAAAGGAAAATTGTTTGTATTTTTCCTGTCATATGTCAGTCTGGGAAAAATAAGAAAATTCGGAATAAAACAATTTGAGCATACAGTCGACACTCGTTGTGTCGAAGTCGGAGGGGCCGTCAAAATACCTCGACATATCCGGAGTTCGACTCATCCGATTTTATTCGGCTTCGAGATACTTGGTATTTGACCGTTTTTGAAACTTATCAAGTACGAATATTATTGAAATATAGTAGGAAAAGGAAAGAAATTGCTCGTGTCGAGCAATTTCTATCCTTTTCCTACTATATTTCAATGGTTATATTCAGTTCGAAATTATTTCGTTTTGAAAAAATTATGTTAATAGATGAGGACGGGACCAGATTTGATCTTCGACTTAAGCGAAAATTCGACTTATCCGATGTCGACATAACGAGTGTCGACTGTACATCCTCTGGTCGATAACATACGAAATCATAGAGGTCACAAATATCATAAAGGCCCCTTTTTCATATTCTTGTAAATTATCAGGGGTCTGGAACTATGTCATTTAACCCTTTTCCAAACTGCAAAATTTTAAGGTGATCCACTTCAAAAACTGCCACAAATGACAAAATAGATGTTCTTAAAGATAGAATTTGTGTAACATATGGCACAGAAAATATTGAGACAAAAGGAGAAACTGCTGGTTATCAGCAGTTTCTTCTTTTGTTTCAATGTTTTCCCAAGCCATTTCTATAAGGGACGTCAAAACCAGGTCTTGTTTGGGAAAGGGTTAAGGTATTTGAAGACAACATGGATCCAGACCAGCCTGATCAGGATCCAACCTTCGTCTCTAAAAGCTTCTCTATGACATGCAGAATCTGTAAGTTAGCAGATGGATCTTAATCAACTGATGTGGAAATTTGATTTTCAAAAATACTATAAGAACCATTCTTTCAGATCCCCGCTTATATGTTGACACTCCTCAACGAAACGGGCCTATTTATATATAGTAAAATGGGTCAATTTGGCAGCTTCTAGCTTCTCTCAGAAGTCTCTGTGGCACCTTTTACTTAGTCTGTCTGATAGACCATTTCTTCGTCTTTAATTTACTACGAAGAAAGGGGTATCAACAGCACCATCAGCTAAAATCACGCACCCGTGAACACAGCCACCCTTGCAATTGACCAAACGCCAATCGACAGATCGCTCAGCCCAACATAGAATTTAGGACAAACAATGGGGATGTGATCGTTAATAGGGAACGATTTTATCCAGTTAATCGTGACGTAAATTCGCACCAACAAAATAGTATTTTGTAGGTGTTGTTATAAAATCTCGTAACTACGGCTTGATTTAAGCCGTAGTTACGAGATTTTATAACGACACCGACGGTTTATCAAAACATAACGGCAAACCTACTCTATTGTTAGCACAAAATTCTTTGCCATTGGAATATCGATTGTTTTGATTGTCAGTCGATAAATTGATACAATAACACGTGCAATGAAGAACAATTGGGGCATGACATTTTTCTGATCGTCCATTGGCTAATCGATGTTTTTGATTGACAGTCGGCGTTTGGTCAATTTGCCAACTCTTTCGGGATCTGCAAGTGACACACCCCCATTAAAGGTCACGACCGCGCAAGAAACTAGTTCCCGAGAAATCCATTTAAACACATCCTAGCAGTACACTGATGGTCTGCAAGTATGCAAAACCACATTTCATGCATCTGCCTATTCTATAGACACAGAATGAATGTAACAAAAGGAGCAAATCAATTTTTGGCGGAACTTTGTGTGTATACTACGACCAGGAAGCATTTCCCGTTGTGGAGTGTCTCCATATCTTACAGAGCTCCAGATGAATGTGTCTGAAGAAATCATAAATTTGTAATGTTTATATTACTCATTAGAATTGTCTCGATGAGACAATTCTAATGAATACCCATAGCATATGGTTTGATGAGTAATAAATGAATTAGTGCATTTTGGAAAGCCGTTTACCCATTCCCAAACAAAATCTGGTGTTGACGTGCCTTATAGAAATGGCTTGGGAAAACATTAAGACAAAAAAAGAAACTGCTGATAACCAACAGTTTCTCATTTTATCTCGATATTTTCTATGATATATTTTACACAAATTCTACCTTAAATAACTTCCATTTTGTCATTTGTGACAGTTTTTTAAGTGGACCACCCTAAACTTTTGCCCTTATGGGAAAAGGTTAAAATTTCTTATCTGTAGGCCCAGCTCTGTCTAATATCTTTGTTTATTTTTTTCTTTTCAGAAGGACATTACAACATTATAAGAGTCAGTGAAGGTTGAAATAATGAATCAATCAAGTCAGCCGTACCGGAGCGAGCTTTTAAACTCCATGAGTATATGGTACAGTCAATGGCATGGTTACGTCAGTCTGCTCGTTTGCGCTATAGGAATACCCATGAACATTCTGAACGTTGTTGTATTGACTCGTAAAAAGATGCAGACGTCAACGAACTGTATATTGACGTGGTTGGCGGTCGCTGATACAAGTACAATGATGTCATATGTGCCGTTCGCCGTTCATTTTTATTGTGAGTTTCCCTCTCAGTCTATTTCTGCACAGAAAAACAGCCGAGCATGGATGGAATTTTTGTTAGTGTATCTAAATTTCTCCGCCACCACACATACAATATCGATATGGTTAGGTGTAGCACTGGCCGTGTTCAGATACCACCACGTGCTCTCTCCCGCTAAAGGTGGTCTTACACGCATGCGCAGACTTATTCGTGCTAGAATTGTCGTGTGTTTAATTTATATCGGTTCAGCGTTGTTAATGATACCGCATTATATCAGTTATAATCTGGAAGCATTCCGATTGTCAGACAACACAACAGTATATGTGTTCGAACCCTGGAATCTAGGAACAGACACCATGGAGCCTGTCGTATTAGTGGCTTTGCTGCTTTATTGTATAGCGGCTAAACTGATCCCGTGCTTTCTAATAATAGTTTATGGAGGCTTACTGTTACGTACTGTGTACATGAAGTTTAGTGTAACTCGGACACGGTTATTAAGTTACCCAAACATGACGATGTCGTCACAACGGTCACGTGACACATCAAGGACCACCAGTATGCTGTTACTCGTGATTGTTTTGTTTCTAATAACGGAGTTTCCACAAGGTATACTCATTCTCTGCTGTATATGGCTGAAGAGATTCTTCGAGAATGTGTATATCCCACTCGGTGATACGATGGATATTCTAGCCTTGTTTAACAGCGGTGTTAATTTTATATTGTACTGTAGCATGAGTCGAGAGTTCCGCCAAACATTTTCTGCCTTGTTTACACCAAATCTCAATTCCAACAAAACGTCGAAAGGTAACGACCAGACGGCACAGACTGCACAGAGTGACTGATTGTGTTTCTTTTATCTGTTTCATATATCGCTGTTATAAAACAAAGCTTGATTTATTAGCCCGGTGCTCAATATGAGTTATTGTGGACGCTCACCGTCTGTCGTCCATCCGTCTGTCCGTCCACAATTTCTTCAAACATCTTCTCCTCCTAAACCGTTTGGCCAATTTTGACCAAACTCTGCAGGAATGTTTCCTGGGTGACCCTTTTCAAAATTTGTTCGCAGATTATTGATTTGTCAAAAAACGTGGGCGTGGCAGGGCAGGGCTTAAAATCCTTAGAAAAATCTTTAAAACCCAACATTTGGGTCAATTTTAAACAAACATGGCAGTATTGTTCCTTGAGTGACTCTTCTCAAAATGTGTTCTAATAATTTTAGATTAATAAAAATGTGGGATAACAAATACAATACTTTTGCAATTTGTAGTCTTCAAGTTGCATCCGTTGGTCCAAATTGATTAATCTAGATTCTATCTTATCATAATTATGATCTAGTCTTTATTCAGCTAAATGATTACAGATGTATGAGTTTTTTTATTTATGTCGGTAAGCTATAAGGACCTTATCAAAAATTGGAATATTCTGTTGGATATCCCGGGAAAGGGAGCCTCAATGAAAACACTTTTGTTACCACTCTTGAGGCCACAATTTTTGCCAAAACAATTTGTTACATTAGATATCACGGTAAAGGGAGCCTTAATGACAAAATCCTAGTTAGTACTCTAGAACACAGGTGCTTCGCCCATTCATTTGTATAAGATGTTGTAGTGATTTATATGACTAGGTGTTGAAGTTCGGTAAAGAGGGACCTTAAAGAGTTACATTTGTCTTGTTTCTTTAACAACCACAAAAAGTGATCAATCAAGACAAAACTTGGGAACAAGGTTGGTGTTTGTTTTCAGTCTTAAAGTCGAAACTATTAAATGATTGTAATAAAGCTGTGGCTCATAGTTATCATATTGGTTCAGGTGAGCGATTTAGGACCATCATGGTCCTCTTCTCAACAAAAACTTCGTAACTACAGCTTGTTGTAAGCAGCACGTACGAGGTGTTTGTTGAAACCCGTCGAAATGATATTTACAACTATAATCAAATATAATTATTTCAAAAGATTCATTATGTAAGCAGATGACAGAATTTTGGAATGGTTCCAAATCAAAAGAGTTTCAGATAAAAAAAAACACATTATTCAAAGACTTTAATACGACGCAGAGTTAAACGTATAAATGTTACATAAATTTGGGACGTAAGTTCCAAATTCATAAATTAATCCCTCTCGACATTGCTTCCCGTAAAATGCACCCGTATTCGCGCCGACTGTGCGGGTAAATGAGAACCACTCCGCCACTGTGGATCGAACTTTGAACCTGTTAGTCGCAACACTCTCCTTCTCGACCCTCTGGCCTCTAACAAATGCCCGAAATAATTATCCCTCTCACAAACAAGACCTGGTTTTGACGCCCCTGATTGAAAAGGCTTTGGAAAACATTGAAACAAAAGAAGAAACTGCTGATAACCAACAGTTTCTCCTTTTGTCTCAATATTTTCTGTGCCATATTTTACACAAATCTTATCTTTAAAAACATCCATTTTGACATTTGTGACACTTTTTGAAGTGGATCACCCTAAAATTTTGTCGTTTTGAAAAGGGTTAAAGGAACTAAATCGTTTCTTTTATAACTCTTTATTTGTGACCACACCTGCTGATATAGAAAATTACACTCGTTATCTCGACATCGGATAAGTCGAAATTCCGCTTAAGTCGAAGTTAAAGTCGTGTCCCGTCCTCAACATATGGATATCAAAATATTTAATCAAAATAATTCTGAAACAAATACAGCCATTGAAATTTAGTAGGAAAAGGATACAAATTGCTCGTCTCGAGCAATTTCTTTCCTTTTCCTACTATATTTCAATCATGGACACATACGATGCCCATCAAAAATGGTTAAATAACATTTTCATAGAAAAATAATCAAACTCGGATGAGTTAAACTCCGGATATGTCGGGGTATTTTAACTGCCCCTCTGACTTCGACACGACGAGTGTCGACTGTATTGTAACTATGTATTATCCCGTCCTTTGTCGAAGTATATACTGAACATCAGAATTAACGTGCCTCTTACATTTTTCACTTTTTTTTCTTTACCATTTTTTCAAACTGTACAGCCACAACCCAAAATAAAATGAATTTATTCGTGCTTGGTCAAAAGAATGTTTCTCCACCTTAAAGCAATCAAGCGCGACGAGCGCGCAAACGTGAATACCCTCGAAAGTGAAAGGCACAAAATTAGTACTGCATGTGACCACTTTGCAGATCAATACAGTCTGTTGACGCATGGAACTGATCACATTTTGGAGTCTGGTCTTTGGCATGACTTTCCACTCTCCATGTATCACTTTGGACTTTACCATGCTAACCTGTTTTGAACTGCAGTGGGGACCTTTGGTGACCCCTTCCCGGACAGTCCAGCACTGTCCCAGTTTGTTGGAAACGTTGCCTAAACCGGCCAATAGTATTGTGATGAAATCATATCATTTGTGCAATAGCCCATGGCGTCATCACTGCCTGAAGCACCCCAGTAGAAAGTCTTGGTATTGTTTAAAGCATCGAAAACTTCCGACCGATTAAATGTTTTGGTGTTTTCTTTCTGTCACCGACTGCATGTACCTTCTGAACCGATCAGCTGGTTTATGCACCAGGTCAATACTGTGGCACGTGTAGAAAACATGTTTACCAAGTTTGGAAGGCTAGCGTCACGGATGAATGGGTTTTATGCTTACGAATATTTCGTGTGCATACCTAATGTCCGGCGGATACCGCATAATAATGTGTTAACAAAATCATTCATTTTGTTGAAAAATTAGATAACAAGAAAAAGTCGGGCGTTGTTGAAACATTAGATAACAAGAAAAAGTGGTGCGTTGTTTCTGAGGTTGAGTATAGATTATTTACCGATGCTAGATTTATGCAGAGTCTATATCTTTTTTTTTTCTTTTTTCTTTTTTGCCCCATTTTTCCCATTTTTGAAACGCCATTTAGCATTCCATGTCTGCAAATTTTCATATGCGATCTTTTCACTTTTTTGTTTTTGTGATGATTAAAGGAATGACACTGTGTTTTAAGTTGTTTTAAGGAAGTGGACTTTGTAAGATTCAGCTCTATGTGGCTTATCAGCTTAAAATACTTTTTATGAGACTAGAAACAAGGTCTTGTTTGGGAAAGGGTCAATGGTAAGAATTACCATTGACCATTTCCCAAACAAGACCTTGTTTTTAGTAGACCATGGCGGGTAGCAAGTGACACAACAACAACATTTGCAGAAAAAAAACTTCAATATGAGTTTAAGTTTACATTACAGTACTCTTGCCAATGTGCGGCCATTTTAAATATTGTTTGAAGCAAAGCAGACGAGACACGGGTGTTCTCTGGATGTATTTAATCCTTTAAATACCAATATGATTAAAAAAAAAGTTGACGACTCAACAAATGTTTTAGTACCCAATAACATTATTAGACTCCATTGACTCCATTTACTTTGACCCACTTAAATTGCATCATAACAAATCCGTTGCCAATCAAGCCCGACACACTAAAAGTGACAGTTGGTACGTTCCGCTATCGGGGCGATTATTTCATCGGTATTTAACACACAAAGTCCAAATCTACGATATTTGGTTCCAAATATGTTTCTTACCATCACTACTAAAGTCACTTTCGGCTTAAAAGTCACTATCATAAAAAATTCACGCAAAAATTCATCAACATGTTCGCCTTCTGAGCGCCGCCATTTTGGATTAGGGTTTTCCAAATTTCACTTTGGAATATTAAGTGAATCATTATGACGTATAAAGCTTTTGGTTGGCTGATATTTTTACAGAATTGACCTTCACTAAGAGTGTCCAAGGTTGTTGCACCTGGAGCCAATGTTGTTGCACCTGGAGCCATAGTTGTTGCACCTGGAGCCAAGGTTGTTGCACCTGGAGCCAAGGTCGTTGCACTTGGAGCCAATGTTGTTGCACCTGGAGCCAAGGTTGTTGCACCTGGAGCCAATGTTGTTGCACCTGGAGCCAATGTTGTTGCACCTGGGGCCAAGGTTGTTGCACCTGGAGCCAAGGTTGTTGCACCTGGAGCCAATGTTGTTGCACCTGGAGCCAAGGTTGTTGCACCTGAAGCCAATGTTGTTGCACCTGGAGCCAATGTTGTTGCACCTGGAGCCAAGGTTGTTGCACCTGGAGCCAATGTTGTTGCACCTGGAGCCAAAGTAGTAGAAACACTTGGAACCAATGTTGTTGCACCTGGAGTCAATGTTGTTGCACCTGGAGCCAAGGTTGTTGCACCTGGAGCCAATGTTGTTGCACCTGGAGCCAAGGTTGTTGCACCTGGAGCCAAGGTTGTTGCACCTGAAGGCAATGTTGTTGCACCTGGAGCCAAGGTTGTTGCACCTGGAGCCAAAGTAGTAGAAACGCCCGGAGCTAAGGTCGTTGCACCTGGAGCCAATGTTGTTGCACCTGGAGCCAATGTTGTTGCACCTGGAGCCAAGGTTGTTGCACTTGGAGCCAAGGTTGTTGCACCTGGAGCCAATGTTGTTGCACCTGGAGCCAAGGTTGTTGCACCTGGAGCAAATGTGGTTGCACCTGGAGCCAAGGTTGTTGCACCTGGAGCCAAAGTTGTTGCACCTGGAGCCAAGGTTGTTGCACCTGGAGCCAATGTTGTTGCAGCTGGAGCCAATGTTGTTGCACCTGGAGCTAAGGTTGTTGCACCTGGAGCTAATGTTGTTGCACCTGGAGCCAAGGTTGTTGCACCTGGAGCCAATGTTGTTGCACCTGGAGCCAATGTGGTTGCACCTGGAGCCAATGTTGTTGCACCTGGAGCCAAGGTTGTTGCACCCGGAGCCAATGTTGTTGCACCTGGAGCCAATGTTGTTGCATTTGGAGCCAAGGTTGTTGCACCTGGACCCAAAGTAGTAGAAACACCTGGAGCCAATGTTGTTGCACCTGGAGCCAATGTTGTTGCACCTGGAGCCAAGGTTGTTGCACCTGGAGCCAATGTTGTTGCTCCTGGAGCCAATGTCGTTGGACCTGGAGCCAAGGTTGTTGCACCTGGAGCCAAAGTAGTAGAAACACCTGGAGCCAATGTTGTTGCACCTGGGGCCAAGGTTGTTGCACCTGGAGTCAATGTTGTTGCACCTGGAGCCAAGGTTGTTGCACCTGGAGCCAATGTTGTTGCACCTGGAGCCAAGGTTGTTGCACCTGGAGCCAATGTTGTTGCACCTGGAGCCAATGTTGTTGCACCTGGAGCCAATGTTGTTGCACCTGGAGCCATAGTTGTTGCACCTGGAACCAAGGTTGTTGCACCTGGAGCCCGATCCCGGCTCATTTATATTACACACCCGTGGAATGCGTTATTTGTAATTGATATTAACCCTTTCCCAAACGAGACCAGATTTTGTTGTCCTTGATAAGACGTTTTGGGAAAACACTCAGACAAAAGAAGAAAGTACTGATAAATAAGTATTTTCTCCTTTCGGCTTAATGTTGTCTGAGCTATTTTGTACACAAAACCTTTCTGTAGCATTATTCATTTTATCTTCTGCAGTGGCTTCCAAAGGGGGCAACCCTACAATTTTGTCGTTTTGAAAAGGTTTAACCCTTTCCCAAACAATACCTGGTTTTGACGTCCCTAACAGAAAATGCTTGGGAAAACATTGAGGCAAAAGAAGAAAGTGCTGGTGACCAGCACTTTTCTCCTTTTGCCTCAATATTTTCTGGGCTATGACATGCATAGTTTCTCCTTTTGATATAATTTATTTAGTCGACTGCAGCCCCTTTGAATTTGGACCACCCTAAAATTTTGTCGTTTGGTAATGGGTTAAATTCCAACATACTGACGCTCTCTGGCTCCAGTAGAATAATAATTAAGGCTTTATTCTGAGTTTCCACAGCCAATTAATTTTAGATTTAGCTCGATCGGCACATGTGATCGCGTGTGGTCGGGTTCATCTCATACGAGCACATAATTATCTAGTCCTATTTATAAGCCCTGACATTTTTCTAACTTTCTCGTGAATGTCAGGTCTTATTAGATACGCCATTTTTTCTATAGCACTTCCTATGGCGGAAAACGTCGGAGGTTTAGCCCTCAATATACTACCTCTAAAATCGAAATTACGATCTAAAAATGGTATGGATAGAAAGATAAATCAATTGTTTTTCACTTCAGTATAATTTTGAAATAAAAAATACCTTGTTTTATTTAAATCCAACCAAATTTCCAACAACCCTATACAAAAGCAAGATGGCCGACACGCTTGCCCATTGTAATAAAAACACGTTTCGCAGTCATAATTTGATGGTCAAATCAGTATATTAGTATCTTTAAGGTGGTTTTAAACGTTATGTAGTTATTGTTCATTGTTTATGCCTCACTTTACCAAGAATAGAGACTTAGAAGAATTTTAGATTTGCTACACAGAACAACAGTAACCTGACAGGACTAATAATTTTCGTACTCTCTCTGTTTGAATTTGGGTAGATTTATGGCTGTTTGGTCTTGATTAACCCACATAAAGTACAATCCAATATTTTTAATAATGATTTCACATGAAAAGTCAGTTATTCCCTATGTATTACTCCATCTCTTCAAAAGTATAGATATCTTCAAAGTCAGAGTTAATACAACCATCTAGATCTGGACCACGAAAAAAATGTAAAATTCCATTCCCTTGAAATCAGAGTTTGTATGAGCTTTAAATTCGCACAAATTTGAAATATTACCTATCCGAAGGGATTAGATGTAGTCTGTTTCAAATGTTTGTATATAAGAAAAAGTCGTAAGAACGCAGATTCGTTTAGATGGAACGTTCATGGAACGTTTTTATACAGATAACCGTGACGTAGATCTCTAGTTTAGGACAAAAAATAATATTTCTATAGGTGTAGTGTTATAATTACACTGGCGGTTTATCACTACATGTAGCCTATAACGATAAAAAATGTCTACTTTTTGCTCAACAACTCTTTGATAGATATGTTAAATTGTTAAGTTATCTAGTAATACAAGATGAAAGCCAACAATAATCCTCGGGATACGGGTAAAATTGTCCCCGGATACCGATGAATTTGTACCCTACCCGCGGATACCCGAGTATCCGCATCAGCCATAAATCACACATAGAAATTGGAAAGAAAACTTGTTAAATGAAAATTTACCTATGTACGGATAGATGTTTCTTTTATTGATCTAACAGAATTATTTTACATGTTGACCCTATTATTCAACTTGAGTCTGACGTCATTGCGAAATATGTTGACGTCACTTGCTGGAAGAGTTATCGCTTTGACCTACTTTAATAGCTTTGGTCTCGTTTCGCAACTAAGGAGCATTTTAAAATCTGTTCGCTTTTAACCAATGCCGTTTAAAGTACAGTCGAGTCCGGTAAGTCTGCGCATCCGGTAAGTCTTCACCAACTCAATTCCGTCTATCAAACAGCTAGTGTCTCCATTATCAATTGAAAAACAAAACTCAATCTATGAACAGACTCTTCAAATATTATGAATACTTTTCTTAGACATTAAATCAATTTACAAAAATTCCTGATTGAACCGAGGGACACCAGTGTTTACATTTTCCTCATTGATTCATGTGACCTATTTTAGTCGTACCCTTGTCCTCCACATTTTTCTCTTCTAGAAAGGTATGAAAACTGAGTATTTAATAAAATATGGCACAAAAAGTCCCCTCGGATAAATAGGGCTGATCTAAAAAAGTCTAACCTTAACGTATACAACCCATCATTAGCACCAAAGAGCCAGAGGCGAAATTTGGAAAGTGCCAGTAAATCCTAAACTGTGTTATATATTATATTTCCGTTCCAAATACAAACATAAGCATTTTGAACGGTTTAGAATTTTGAATTAATGCATAATTGTGGAAACATTTGACAAAAATGTTATAAATTACCCTTCTTGCATATGAATATAGAGTTAAAAAGTTTTTTGTAAATTATTTTCTTCTTGAAGCGTAATCTTGAAATCCGGCACGGTGAATCAACTTATTTGAAGTGTATTTACGAGAGTGTGTAATTTGATGCATGTCCCATTGCTAGAAAGTGGAGTTTTTAATGAGGGGTCATATACCTTAAACGCTCATTCTCAATAATAAGGAACAAAAAAATTCGTAATATGCAAAAAATAAAAGTTTAAAAACTGTAATTTTTATTCTTTTTCTGGATTACACTATACCTCTTGCAACTTCTGGTAAAGTTTTGTGTACATAATTAAAGTAATTTGAAAGTTACGAGCTTTTGAAACTGTATACTAAAACAACATAAATGTCTACGTTACCATTAACATGTTGTCTTTGATAATCTTGCACATTTAATGCACCAAGTTCATTTTTAAGCCAATTAATGTTAAACGTGTCACAGAATGCCTGAAGATTTGCGAAATACTAACTTTTTCCGATTGAGAAAAGAAATTGTCTGTTTTTGGGCCATTAAAAAGTAGAATCAGATTCTAAAAATGTGATTTTTTCTTCCAAAACTTTTACATAGTTTTTTCAACTTTGGTCATTTTCTGCTACTTAAGTATACATGTATGTATTTAGTATGTTCACAAAGTTCAACTTCTCTGTTTAAAAAAAATACCCCTTTGAGACGTTTCATATTCTTTTTTTAGGAAGATGTGAGTAAATAATGCTCTCAAGGGGTAACGTAACGTAGGCATCACACTGAACCAAATATAACCGACACATTGAAAAACTTAGTCTTTTGCATTTCAAACAAGTTAAATAATGTGAATTCGTTTCGAAAATGACACGCCCGTTACTGAAGGAGACTAATAATATTTTGTAACCAGGAAGTGTTCACATATTCTGGTCATATGCTTGTGTAATGATATATACGTATTTTGGATTGTTCATACGTATCGTACGGCTAAACAACGTCATAATAGATTAATTACTGTGACTGTAGTTTGAATTATTCATTTGTTATGGGATCTTTTATTCGCTGCACATAAACACTATCGATTTTAAAGATCAAATACCAATTATAAGGTAACGTAGGTACCAGGGGTAAAGAAGGTGTAATTCATACGTGGATAACCTTTGTGTGATATTCATTTTATATTTACAAATGTTTGTATATAGTTATTTTGAAGGACTTAATAATTTCTTTGAATGATATTCGTAGCCGGCCCTTTCCCGTTCTATACAAATATTAATCTCTACTATAACTTCCCTTCAATCAAAGTAATGGAATAACGGCCTTTCTGAATTCCACGTTGTTTGCTCGCTCATATTTCTTAAAACTATTATCTCATTCCTAGGTTGTGTCTTCGAGATACACTTTTACTTTTACTTTATGTTTGTGTTTGTCTTTGAATTGGGCCATGTTACCCAAACTTTAAGCAAAATGGTGCATGAACACGATCCCTGTTCGACGCCCAGCTCAAAGATTTATATTGCATTTACACATTCCTAGATATTTGACCTTCAAATAGCGTGTTTATTGTTTATCTGTTAGACTACTTTTAATTTATTATCTTTCATACATATAAACAAACATATCTAATGTTTGTTTAGACAAGAAATGGTGATTTTCTTGGATATAACAGTCTTATGTATCCTTTAGAGACAACGAATTCGTGTTCACATCAATTGAAATAAAATACGGCGTCATAAAAATATCTTAGATTATGATTTATTCAAACTTGCTGTCTTTTTTTCTAAGCATACAACTCTTATTTTGCGGTGTAATAGTAAAATTTCGAAAAAAGTCATTCTTTCATTTTCAAATCTTTTGAAAAGCATTACGGTTCCTACGTTACCTGCATGTAACGTAGGCATGACAATTAAACGGCCAGCAAGATTATCGAACGATACTGATTCTGGTGAGTGTTTTCATTTTTTCGTAGGGAAACAGTATCCAACTATAGATCTACTGCTCGGAATCTTTAGTTGAATAACATATATCTACTTTTTAACCTCAATCTGTACACTGGGGTCTACTTAAGTCTTTGAGTAAAATGTAAAGATTCTACATCTATATCATGTAAGATCAAGTATTTTTGTATCATATTAGTATGAAGACAGTTAAATATGACATCAAATGTATATTAAATCATCCAAAACAATGATTTTTTGTAACACAATGTTTTTTCGGTAACGTAAGCACCGGTAACGTAAGCATTTTCGTGACATTGTCTGAGAATATTTTTCATCTATTACATTTTTATTGAAAGTAACAAATATCTGACTGTAGTCGACATGCTTATCTTTCATATTCAGTATCACATACCTCGATCTTTCACAAAAATGACTCAAAAACCCATGTCACGTAGGTATCGCTTTAAAATCAAACCTATTTCCCACTGAAATAAATAATTACATGAAAAATATCTTTTTTGGTGCACGAACGGCAAAAACTGGTTTATCTTATAAAAATGTGGTTTGGCTAAATTTTAGTCAAGATATTTTACAATTTTATGTAAAATTCGGAAAAGTGATGCATGAAAAAGGACGACGTAACGTAGGCACTCTAAATTTTGAGACAAACGTTAATCGTATAATTTTAACAATAAAAGACACTGCATAAGAGTTTCAAGTATTTCTACAGGCAAACAAATATTTTAGTTTGTATTTCCGAGGGTAAGGTCAAGTTACACTGGTATCCCTACTGAAAATTAGGGCGTGCAATCATGTACCTATGGCTTGAGACAGGTGAAATATGCGTGAAATTACGACTTTGACACAGTATATCTGACATGTAGGAATTTTTCTGAGGGCATGTTGTGTTTTATTCTTGAAAACAACTAGCAAACTATCAATTAAGCCAATCAAAGCCGGGCCAGTGCTGTCTGCTTAGAAAAAATATCACTGAGACATGACTTTTGATGAAATGTTCCTTATTATTGAGAATGAGCGTAAAATGAAATGCAGAAATTCCACACCTAAAGTCAACAAGACTAAACTTGGTCACATTTTACATAGCAAACGTCATCACTTCAGCGATTGACGTCACTGTGTAAATAAACTACACACAGTGAAGTGCGCAGACTTACCGGACATAAAAATAAACTTCAAAACACGAGGGTAGGTAACTTCAATCTTGATTATCTTAATTGTCTTGTGGAAATTTGCATAATTTCTAGATTTCTATGTTTTAACATATCCTGATTTGCTTTATGTTTGTCATTTGTGAGCTTACAATCGTGTATTCAATGGCAAATATCGATCTTGTTTCTTTTAAAGTGCACAGACTTACCGGACAGCACTGTATCTATAGTTCTAGTTATTTTAGTACAAATCCGTTGGAAGAGTAAATTAAAATATTTCATTCACAAACATTATCGGCAAAAATTACGGCATTTTTTTTTTTTTTTTTTTTTTTTACATTTTTCTTGAAGGTCACCTCATGACATCATTCAAATTTAGATAGAGTCTAATTAGCATTATAGTATTTGAGCCAGGATCTGGAAAAGGGTGTATTTAGGCTTTTGAGTCCAACATTGATCCAGATCAGCCTGTGCATACGCAGTCTGACCAGGACTCATGTTGTTCTCTGAAGTTTCTTCAATGTTGTTGCACCAGGAGCCAAGGTTGTTGCTCCTGGAGCCAATGTTGTTACACCTGGAGCTAACGCTGTTGCACCTGGAGCCAATGTTGTTGCACCTGGAGCCAGTGTTGTTGCACCTGGAGCCAATGTTGTTGCACCTGGAGCCAAAGTAGTAGATACGCCTGGAGCTAAGGTTGTTGCTCCTGGAGCTAATGTTGTTGCACCTGGTGCCAATGTTGTTGCACCTGGAGCCAGTGTTGTTGCACCCGGAGTCAATGTTGTTGCACCTGGAGCCAAAGTAGTAGATACGCCTGGGGCCAATGTTGTTGCACCTGGAGCCAGTGTTGTTGCACCTGGAGCCAATGTTGTTGCACCTGGAGCCAATGTTGTTGCACCTGGAGCCAAGGTTGTTGCACCTGGAGCCAATGTTGTTGCACCTGGAGCCAATGTTGTTGCACCTGGAGCCAAGGTTGTTGCACCTGGAGCCAATGTTGTTGCACCTGGAGCTAACGTTGTTGCACCTGGAGCCAATGTTGTTGCACCTGGAGCCAAGGTAGTAGATAGGCATGGAGCTAATGTTGTTGCACCTGGAGCCAATGTTGTTGCACCTGGAGCCAATGATGTTGCACCTGGAGTCAATGTTGTTGCACCTGGAGCCAAGGTTGTTGCACCTGGAGCTAACGTTGTTGCACCTGGAGCCAATGTTGTTGCACCTGGAGCCAATGTTGTTGCACCTGGAGTCAATGTTGTTGCACCTGGAGCCAAGGTTGTTGCACCTGGAGCCAATGTTGTTGCACCTGGAGCTAACGTTGTTGCACCTGGAGCCAATGTTGTTGCACCAGGAGCCAAGGTAGTAGATACGCCAGGAGCCAATGTTGTTGCACCTGGAGCCAATGTTGTTGCACCTGGAGCCAATGTTGTTGCACCTGGAGCCAAGGTTGTTGCACCTGGAGCCAAAGTAGTAGATACGCCTGGAGCCAATGTTGTTGCACCTGGAGCCAATGATGTTGCACCTGGAGTCAACGTTGTTGCACCTGGAGCCAATGTTGTTGCACCTGGAGCCAATGTTGTTGCACCTGGAGCCAATGTTGTTGCACCTGGGGCCAATGTTGTTGCACCTGGAGCCAATGTTGTTGCACCTGGAGCAAAGGTTGTTACACCTGGAGCCATTGTTGTTGCACCTGGAGCCAATGTTGTTGCACCTGGAGCCAAGGTAGTAGATACGCCTGGAGCTAAGGTTGTTGCACCTGGAGCCAAGGTTGTTGCACCTGGAGCCAAAGTAGTAGATACGCCTGGAGCTAATGTTGTTGCACCTGGAGCCAATGTTGTTGCACCTGGAGCCAATGTTGTTGCACCTGGAGCCAAGGTTGTTGCACCTGGAGCAAAGGTTGTTACACCTGGAGCCAATGTTGTTGCACCTGGAGCCAATGTTGTTGCACCTGGAGCCAATGTTGTTACACCTGGAGCCAAGGTAGTAGATACGCCTGGAGCTAAGGTTGTTGCACCTGGAGCCAATGTTGTTACACCTGGAGCCAATGTTGTTGCACCTGGAGCCAATGTTGTTGCACCTGGAGCCAATGTTGTTGCACCTGGAGCCAGTTTTGTTGCACCTGGAGCCAATGTTGTTGCACCTGGAGCCAGTGTTGTTGCACCTGGAGCCATTGTTGTAACACCTGGAGCCAAGGTAGTAGAAACGCCTGGAGCTAAGGTTGTTGCACCTGGAGCCAATGTTGTTGCACCTGGAGCCAAGGTTGTTGCACCTGGAGCCAGTGTTGTTGCACCTGGAGCTAACGTTGTTGCACCTGGAGCTAACGTTGTTGCACCTGGAGCCAATGTTGTTGCACCTGGAGCCAAGGTAGTAGATACGCTTGGAGCTAAGGTTGTTGCACCTGGAGCTAATGTTGTTGCACCTGGAGCTGGTGTTGTTGCACCTGGAGCCAAAGTAGTAGATATGCGTGGAGCCAATGTTGTTGCACCTGGAGCTAAGGTTGTTGCACCTGGAGCCAGTGTTGTTGCACCTGGAGCCAAGGTTGTTGCACCTGGAGCCAATGATGTTGCACCTGGAGCCAAGGTTGTTGCACCTGGAGCCAATGATGTTGCACCTGGAGTCAACGTTGTTGCACCTGGTACCAATGTTGTTGCACCTGGAGCCAATGTTGTTGCACCTGGAGCCAATGTTGTTGCACCTGGAGCCAAAGTAGTAGATACGCCTGGGGCCAATGTTGTTGCACCTGGAGCCAAGGTTGTTGCACCTGGAGCCAATGTTGTTGCACCTGGAGCCAAGGTTGTTGCACCTGGAGCCAACGTTGTTGCACCTGGAGCCAAGGTTGTTGCACCTGGAGCTAATGTTGTTGCACCTGGAGCCAAAGTCGTTGCACCTGGAGCCAATGTTGTTGCACCTGGAGCCAAGGTTGTTGCTCCTGGAGCCAGTGTTGTTGCACCTGGAGCCAAGGTTGTTGCACCTGGAGCCAAGGTTGTTGCACCTGGAGCCAGTGTTGTTGCACGTGGAGCTAACGTTGTTGCACCTGGAGCTAACGTTGTTGCACCTGGAGCCAATGTTGTTGCACCTGGAGCCAAGGTAGTAGATATGCCTGGAGCTAAGGTTGTTGCACCTGGAGCCAAGGTTGTTGCTCCTGGAGCCAAAGTTGTTGCACCTGGAGCCAAGGTAGTATATACGCCTGGAGCCAATGTTGTTGCACCAGGAGCCAAGGTTGCTGCACCTGGAGCCAAGGTTGTTGCACCTGGAGCTAACGCTGTTGCACCTGGAGCTAACGTTGTTGCACCTGGAGCCAATGTTGTTGCACCTGGAGCAAAAGTAGTAGATACGCCTGGAGCCAATGTTGTTGTACCTGGAGCTAACGTTGTTGCACCTGGAACCAATGTTGTTGCACCTGGAGCCAGTGTTGTTGCACCTGGAGCCAATGTTGTTGCACCTGGAGCCAAAGTAGTAGATACGCCAGGAGCCAATGTCGTTGCACCTGGAGCCAATGTTGTTGCACCTGGAGCCAATGTCGTTGCACCTGGAGCTAAGGTTGTTGCACCTGGAGCTAACGTTGTTGCACCTGGTGCCAATGTTGTTGCACCTGGAGCCAGTGTTGTTGCACCTGGAGCCAATGTTGTTGCACCTGGAGCCAAAGTAGTAGATACGCCTGGGGCCAATGTTGTTGCACCTGGAGCCAGTGTTGTTGCACCTGGAGCCAAGGTTATTGCACCTGGAGCCAAAGTAATAGATACGCCAGAAGCCAATGTTGTTGCACCTGGAGCCAATGTCGTTGCACCTGGAGCTAAGGTTGTTGCACCTGGAGCTAAAGTTGTTGCACCTGGTGCCAATGTTGTTGCACCTGGAGCCAGTGTTGTTGCACCTGGAGCCAATGTTGTTGCACCTGGAGGCAAAGTAGTAGATACGCCTGGGGCCAATGTTGTTGCACCTGGAGCCAGTGTTGTTGCACCTGGAGCCAAGGTTGTTGCACCTGGAGCCAATGTTGTTGCACCTGGAGCCAAGTTTGTTGCACCTGGAGCCAATGTTGTTGCACCTGGAGCCAATGTTGTTGCACCTGAAGCCAATGTTGTTGCACCTGAAGCCAATGTTGTTGCACCTGGAGCTAACGTTGTTGCACCTGGAGCCAATGTTGTAGCACCTGGAGCCAAGGTAGTAGATACGCCTGGAGCTAACGTTGTTGCACCTGGAGCCAATGTTGTTGCACCTGGAGCCAATGATGTTGCACCTGGAGTCAATGTTGTTGCACCTGGAGCCAAAGTAGTAGATACGCCTGGAGCCAATGTTGTTGCACCTGGAGCCAATGTTGTTGCACCTGGAGCCAATGATGTTGCACCTCGAGTCAACGTTGTTGCACCTGGTGCCAATGTTGTTGCACCTGGAGCCAATGTTGTTGCACCTGGAGCCAATGTTGTTGCACCTGGAGCCAAAGTAGTAGATACGCCTGGGGCCAATGTTGTTGCACCTGGAGCCAAGGTTGTTGCACCTGGAGCCAATGTTGTTGCACCTGGAGCCAAGGTTGTTGCACCTGGAGCCAAGGTTGTTGCACCTGGAGACAAGGTTGTTGCACCTGGAGCCAATGTTGTTGCACCTGGAGTCAATGTTGTTGCACCCGGAGCCAATGTTGTTGCAATTGGAGCCAAGGTTGTTGCTCCTGGAGCCAAGGTTGTTGCACCTGGAGCCAATGTTGTTGCACCTGGAGCCAAGGTTGTTGCACCTGGAACCAAGGTTGTTGCACCTGGAGCTAATGTTGTTGCACCTGGAGCCAATGATGTTAAACTGAAACTGAAACTGTTTGATTTACTTAAACGCCTAATTTTACGCAAAGCATATTCACTGGCGTTGTACAAAAGTAAAGTGTGCTAAAATAAATATGTAAAAGGATACATAAAGGATACGCTTGCAGCACTACTCGGGTTCAGTTGAACAGAGCGTCGAAGTCTTTAAAAAACATGGTTTTCAAGCCTTTCTTGAAAGAATCAAAGGTGCTGGATTGTCGTAGGTCCTGTGGGAGTCTGTTCCATAGTTTTGGGCCTGCTGTTTTAAAAGCCCTGTCGCCGAATGTTTTGCGTTTGTTGAATGGTATACTGTAACAACCTGCAGATGAGCTAGTGGATCTCAAATTTCGCTTTGGCGGCACTGGTTTGGTAAACAACTCGGTCAAATAAGTCGGAGCGCGTCCCTTGGAACAGTTGAACATGACAGTCAGAATTTTGAATTCAATCCTTGCTTTGATAGGGAGCCAATGTAGGTCATAGAGTGCTTGTTTACTACTGTCATATTTGTTTCGCCTTAAAACGAGCTTTGCACACATGTTTTGAATCCTTTGCATTTTTCGGATGACGGTTTGAGAAGCACCATAGAGAATCCCATTACAATAGTCTAAGTGAGAGATCACAAGCGATAGAACGAGAGTTTCTGTTGCGTCTTTAGTAAGATATTTTCGTATACTTTTTATTCTTAGATAGTGGAACATTGCAGTTTGGCATTTTTTCTTAACATGTTCGCTGAAGGTTAAATGTTCGTCTAGGAACGCACCAAAATATCTTATGCACTTAACAGACTTGACATGGTCACCAGCAATATTGATTTCATTTGTTGTACACTTTTGTAGTTGTTGTTTGCTTCCAAAGGTAATGAATTCAGTTTTTGAAGTGTTCATTTTTAGTTTATTTTGTTTCATCCAGTCATTAATTGTCACAGCACAACTTTCTAATTCTTCTATGGCTATTCTCTCGCTGTCTGCAGAGGGTTTGAATGCTTTTGTCGCAATATGGTCGTCCGCGAAACCGTAAACGGATATAGATTTTGGGATGACGTCAAACAAAGTTCCGGCGTACGTAAGGTATAACCATGGACCTAAACAGCTTCCCTGAGGAACACTACAGTTCAAATTTCGTGGAGTTGAAATGGCCGATTTTACATTAACACTACAGCTCCGAGGCCTTAGATACGAGTCAATCCAGTCAATTGCTTTTCCACAGAGTCCATATTGAGACTCCAGCACTTTAATCAAAATGTCGTGATCTACGGTGTCAAACGCAGCACTAAGGTCAAGCGCTAAAAGCGCATTGACCTGTTGATTTTCCATGCAATCTAAAAGATCGCTAACCAACCTTAGAAGTGCTGTCTCGCACGAATGACACTGTCTGTACGCAGATTGATTCTTTGGGAGAAGTTCGTGCTCACCCACGTGCTCATTGAGTCTGAGAAGAGCTGATTTTTCAATTAGCTTTGAAAGAAATGATAGATTGCTTACAGGACGATAGTTTGAAAGCACAAGTTCGAGTCCAACTTTTTTCAGCAGAGGTCTCACTACCGCGTGTTTCCAGTTTTTTGGGAAGATTCCTTGGCCAAGCGATAGGTTCACTAACTTCGTAATTGACGGTAATAGTTCATCTATGTGATTTTTAAGTATTTTTGTGGGAAGTTTGTCAAGTTCGCATGATTTTGTTTTCAGTTCATTAATGAGTTTCTTAATTTCGTCGCATGTAAGATGACGGAAGGAATCGAAAGCAGGACATTCCTTGTTGTTCGGTGTATAGCTTGCATAATCTTTGAGAGATTCTCGGATTTTTTCAATTTTGCCTAGGAAAAAGTCAGCAAATTTTTCGGCCAACGAGGAGTCACTCTCACCAGATGGTAAGGGGTTTTCTGTTTTTGTCCCTGTGAGTTCAGAAACTAACTTGTATAGTTGCTTAGAGTCACCTTTCGAACTGAGCACTTTTTCACTAAGAACGGATCGTTTTTCATTACAGATAGCATAATGGTATTTCAGACGAAGCTGTTTGACAAATTCTAGTTGATTCGGTTCTCCATATTTTCGCCACACTCGTTCTGCTTTTCGAAGTGATTGTTTCATTTTAAGTATTTCATCGTTAAACCAAGCTTTTGGTGGTCGACACGTGATGGTTTTATGTGTTAAGGGGGCATGTTTCTCCAGAATAGATTCTAGTTCCGATTCGAATTGTTCGACGAACAGATCAACATGATCAGTTTCAATTTCTATTGCCCCGAGATCTTTTGAGATATCGTCAGAGTCAATTTGTTTTAGATTACGAAATTCAATTCTTTTACTTATCACATCTTCTTTCTGAATGTTCAATATTGACTTGACAACACAGTGATCGGAAACAAATAAACCAGGTTCGCATGATATAATTTGAAGACCATTTACTACTTCTGTAATTACTAAGTCCAGTTTTTGACCAGCTGTGTGGGTGGGAAAATTCACATGCTGTTGAAGTCCAAGGGCACATAGCGAATGTTCGAATTCTGTGATGTGGGCACTTTGGTTATCAATATGAAGATTAAAATCTCCGGTGACAATTATGTTGTTGTATTTGGGGACAATGTCTTCCATAAAGTCAAAGAAGTCCGGAACAAACTGGCTGGGCGTAGAAAAAGTCGGAGATCTGTAGATGCCGACAACAGTTAAAGACTTGCTTTTCAAAATAAGTTCCCAGATGCCATATTCAAAAGTATTTGTGGTTCCAAAAGAGAGTCTGCGCAAATTTATTCCAGAGCGACACGTTAAAGCGATGCCGCCTCCGATTCTCTGTTTTCTGTTGGCCACGCTGATTTTATAACCATTTTGATTCAAGTCCGACGTTTCAAATTGGAACTGCTTGTCGTCCGAATACCAAGTTTCTGTGAGTAATGCGAAATCAGCCTTTTCATCCCTAATTATTTGGCCTACAAGTTCACTTTTACCGACTAGGGATCTGCAGTTAATTGTTAGGCATGTTATCTTGTCTTTGATTTTATTCAGCACAACGGTATTGTCAGGTTTGATGTGGATCAGGTTTTCCATGTGAACACCAGAATTTTTTATGTTTTTTCTCTTTTTGGGATGGCCTGACCTTCTACCTCTATATGTTAAAAGATCAAGTTCCTTCAGTACCGTTAGTGTTTTTTGATTAGGTAAAATAGCCCCCCTGGGCATATGTCTAAAACCCACTAACTGTTCCCTACTGTATTGTATCACGGTAGGGTGTGAATACTCCATTGTTTGTGATTTTCTATCCACATAGAATATAGAGTTCAATCGAGTAAAACTCAGATCTTTCTCAAATTTCAATTGTTTTTCATCAAAATAAATGAGTATTCCAATTACAATTCCATAAAATAAATAGCACATCATCTAGGACACACATTCATATAAGTCTATGATAAAAATCCAGAGTTTCTATGCACAAATAACAGTGAAATAATCCAATTTATTGAGAGCACACAAATTTGCAGCCTAACAAGTGGCGCATGCGCATATGACTATGACTATGTTGCACCTGGAGTCAACGTTGTTGCACCTGGTGCCAATGTTGTTGCACCTGGAGCCAATGTTGTTGCACCTGGAGCCAAGGTTGTTGCACCTGGAGCCAAGGTTGTTGCACCTGGAGCCAAAGTAGTAGATACGCCTGGAGCCAATGTTGTTGCACCTGGAGCCAATGATGTTGCACCTGGAGTCAACGTTGTTGCACCTGGAGCCAATGTTGTTGCACCTGGAGCCAATGTTGTTGCACCTGGAGCCAATGTTGTTGCACCTGGAGCCAATGTTGTTGCACCTGGAGCCAAGGTTGTTGCACCTGGAGCCAAAGTTGTTGCACCTGGAGCCAATGTTGTTACACCTGGAGCCAATGTTGTTGCACCTGGAGCCAAGGTTGTTGCACCTGAAGCCAAAGTAGTAGAAACGCCTGGAGCCAATGTTGTTGCACCTGGAGCCAGTGTTGTTGCACCTGGAGCCAATGTTGTTGCACCTGGAGCCAATGTTGTTGCACCTGGAGCCATTGTTGTTGCACCTGGAGCCAAGGTTGTTGCACCTGGAGCCAATGTTGTTACACCTGGAGCCAATGTTGTTGCACCTGGAGCCAATGTTGTTGCACCTGGAGCCAGTGTTGTTGCACCTGGAGCCATTGTTGTTACACCTGGAGCCAAGGAAGTAGAAACGCCTGGAGCTAAGGTTGTTGCACCTGGAGCCAATGTTGTTGCACCTGGAGCCAAGGTTGTTGCACCTGGAGCCAGTGTTGTTGCACCTGGAGCTAACGTTGTTGCACCTGGAGCTAAAGTTGTTGCACCTGGAGCCAATGTTGTTGCACCTGGAGCCAAGGTTGTAGATACGCCTGGAGCTAAGGTTGTTGCACCTGGAGCCAATGTTGTTGCACCTGGAGCCAAAGTAGTAGATATGCCTGGGGCCAATGTTGTTGCACCTGGAGCCAAGGTTGTTGCACCTGGAGCCAAGGTTGTTGCACCTGGAGCCAAGGTTGTTGCACCTGGAGCCAAGGTTGTTGCACCTGGA
Organism: Fragum sueziense; assembly: GCA_963680895.1. Classification (NCBI taxonomy): domain Eukaryota; kingdom Metazoa; phylum Mollusca; class Bivalvia; order Cardiida; family Cardiidae; genus Fragum; species Fragum sueziense. The sequence goes on from OY804604.1 coordinate 52,512,488, forward strand.
GCCAAGGTTGTTGCACCTGGAGCTAATGTTGTTGCACCTGGAGCCAAAGTCGTTGCACCTGGAGCCAATGTTGTTGCACCTGGAGCCAATGTTGTTGCACCTGGAGCCAAGGTTGTTGCTCCTGGAGCCAATGTTGTTGCACCTGGAGCCAATGTTGTTGCACCTGGAGCCAAGGTTGTTGCACCTGGAGCTAATGTTGTTGCACCTGGAGCCAAAGTCGTTGCACCTGGAGCCAATGTTTTTGCACCTGGAGCCAAGGTTGTTGCACCTGGAGCCAATGTTGTTGCACCTGGAGCCAAGGTTGTTGCACCTGGAGTCAACGTTGTTGCACCTGGTGCCAATGTTGTTGCACCTGGAGCCAATGTTGTTGCACCTGGAGCCAAGGTTGTTGCACCTGGAGCCAAAGTAGTAGATACGCCTGGAGCCAATGTTGTTGCACCTGGAGCCAATGATGTTGCACCTGGAGTCAACGTTGTTGCACCTGGAGCCAATGTTGTTGCACCTGGAGCCAATGTTGTTGCACCTGGAGCCAATGTTGTTGCACCTGGAGCCAATGTTGTTGCACCTGGAGCCAAGGTTGTTGCTCCTGAAGCCAAAGTAGTAGAAACGCCTGGAGCCAATGTTGTTGCACCTGGAGCCAATGTTGTTGCACCTGGAGCCAAGGTTGTTGCTCCTGAAGCCAATGTTGTTGCACCTGGAGCCAGTGTTGTTGCACCTGGAGCCATTGTTGTTACACCTGGAGCCAAGGTAGTAGAAACGCCTGGAGCTAAGGTTGTTGCACCTGGAGCCAATGTTGTTGCACCTGGAGCCAAGGTTGTTGCACCTGGAGCCAGTGTTGTTGCACCTGGAGCTAACGTTGTTGCACCTGGAGCTAACGTTGTTGCACCTGGAGCCAATGTTGTTGCACCTGGAGCCAAGGTTGTAGATACGCCTGGAGCTAAGGTTGTTGCACCTGGAGCTAATGTTGTTGCACCTGGAGCTGGTGTTGTTGCAGCCGGTGCCAATGTTGTTGCACCTGGAGCTAAGGTTGTTGCACCTGGAGCCAAGGTTGTTGCACCTGGAGCCAATGTTGTTGCACCTGGAGCCAGTGTTGTTGCACCTGGAGCCAATGTTGTTGCACCTGGAGCCAGTGTTGTTGCACCTGGAGCCAATGTTGTTGCACCTGGAGCCAAAGTAGTAGATACGCCTGGGGCCAATGTTGTTGCACCTGGAGCCAAGGTTGTTGCACCTGGAGCCAAGGTTGTTGCACCTGGAGCTAATGTTGTTGCACCTGGAGCCAAAGTCGTTGCACCTGGAGCCAATGTTGTTGCACCTGGAGCCAATGTTGTTGCACCTGGAGCCAAGGTTGTTGCTCCTGGAGCCAAGGTTGTTGCACCTGGAGCCAATGTTGTTGCACCTGGAGCCAAGGTTTTTGCACCTGGAACTAATGTTGTTGCACCTGGAGCCAAAGTCGTTGCACCTGGAGCCAAGGTTGTTGCACCTGGAGCCAAGGTTGTTGAACCTGGAGCCAATGTTGTTGCACCTGGAGCCAAGGTTGTTGCACCTGGAGCCAAGGTTGTTGCACCTGGAGCCAATGTTGTTGCACCTGAAGCCAATGTTGTTGCACCTGGAGCCAATGTTGTTGCACCTGGAGCCAAGGTTGTTGCACCTGGAGCCAAGGTTGTTGCACCTGGAGACAAGGTTGTTGCACCTGGAGCCAATGTTGTTGCACCTGGAGTCAATGTTGTTGCACCCGGAGCCAATGTTGTTGCACCTGGAGCCAAGGTTGTTGCTCCTGGAGCCAAGGTTGTTGCACCTGGAGCCAATGTTGTTGCACCTGGAGCCAAGGTTGTTGCACCTGGAGCCAAGGTTGTTGCACCTGGAGCTAATGTTGTTGCACCTGGAGCCAATGATGTTGCACCTGGAGTCAACGTTGTTGCACCTGGTGCCAATGTTGTTGCACCTGGAGCCAATGTTGTTGCACCTGGAGCCAAGGTTGTTGCACCTGGAGCCAAGGTTGTTGCACCTGGAGCCAAAGTAGTAGATACGCCTGGAGCCAATGTTGTTGCACCTGGAGCCAATGATGTTGCACCTGGAGTCAACGTTGTTGCACCTGGAGCCAATGTTGTTGCACCTGGAGCCAATGTTGTTGCACCTGGAGCCAATGTTGTTGCACCTGGAGCCAATGTTGTTGCACCTGGAGCCAAGGTTGTTGCACCTGGAGCCAAAGTTGTTGCACCTGGAGCCAATGTTGTTGCACCAGGAGTAAATGTTGTTGCACCAGGAGCCAATGTTGTTGCACCTGGAGCCAAGGTTGTTGCACCTGAAGCCAAAGTAGTAGAAACGCCTGGAGCCAATGTTGTTGCACCTGGAGCCAGTGTTGTTGCACCTGGAGCCAATGTTGTTGCACCTGGAGCCAATGTTGTTGCACCTGGAGCCATTGTTGTTGCACCTGGAGCCAAGGTTGTTGCACCTGGAGCCAATGTTGTTACACCTGGAGCCAATGTTGTTGCACCTGGAGCCAATGTTGTTGCACCTGGAGCCAATGTTGTTGCACCTAGAGCCAGTGTTGTTGCACCTGGAGCCAATGTTGTTGCACCTGGAGCCAGTGTTGTTGCACCTGGAGCCATTGTTGTTACACCTGGAGCCAAGGTAGTAGAAACACCTGGAGCTAAGGTTGTTGCACCTGGAGCCAATGTTGTTGCACCTGGAGCCAAGGTTGTTGCACCTGGAGCCAGTGTTGTTGCACCTGGAGCTAACGTTGTTGCACCTGGAGCTAACGTTGTTGCACCTGGAGCCAATGTTGTTGCACCTGGAGCCAAGGTTGTAGATACGCCTGGAGCTAAGGTTGTTGCACCTGGAGCTGGTGTTGTTGCAGCCGGTGCCAACGTTGTTGCACCTGGAGCCAAAGTAGTAGATACGCCTGGGGCCAATGTTGTTGCACCTGGAGCCAAGGTTGTTGCACCTGGAGCCAATGTTGTTGCACCTGGAGCCAAGGTTGTTGCACCTGGAGCCAAGGTTGTTGCACCTGGAGCCAAGGTTGTTGCACCTGGAGCTAATGTTGTTGCACCTGGAGCCAAAGTCGTTGCACCTGGAGCCAATGTTGTTGCACCTGGAGCCAATGTTGTTGCACCTGGAGCCAAGGTTGTTGCTCCTGGAGCCAATGTTGTTGCACCTGGAGCCAATGTTGTTGCACCTGGAGCCAAGGTTGTTGCACCTGGAGCTAATGTTGTTGCACCTGGAGCCAAAGTCGTTGCACCTGGAGCCAATGTTGTTGCACCTGGAGCCAAGGTTGTTGCACCTGGAGCCAATGTTGTTGCACCTGGAGCCAAGGTTGTTGCACCTGGAGCCAAGGTTGTTGCACCTGGAGACAAGGTTGTTGCACCTGGAGCCAATGTTGTTGCACCTGGAGCCAAGGTTGTTGCACCTGGAGCTAAGGTTGTAGCACCTGGAGCCAAGGTTGTTGCACCTGGAGCCAAGGTTGTTGCACCTGGAGCCAAGGTTGTTGCACCTGGAGCCAAGGTTGTTGCACCTGGAGCAAGAGTAGAAGTGGCACCTGTGACTTGTGTGGATGTAACCCCTGGTACAGCGGTGGTAGCCCCAGATGACAGAGTTGTTACACCGCTTGATAATGTTGACACCGGACCACTTGTACTGACTACAGTAGAGACAGGTGTTGTCAGTTTTTGGGTCGTTTCTGTTACTGTAGTTGCTGCAAAATATATTTTCGTTTAAATCTTTTTCACTACAGTTCTTGTCAATGTGTGCCAAAATTATATGTTTTTCAAAAAAACGTGATAACCATTTTCAATTTAGAAATTTTGTTCAGTTATCTGTGATTCTATTCTTAAAAAAACGACTCATATTTTGATTAATAGATAGATCAAATAATAGATTAATTACCTGATTCGGTTGGTCGTATTTAATCTTTCAATCCGAGACTTGAGGTCTGAAGCAAATTCATTAAACGCCTTGTGTATTGCATCGATTTAAATCCCAAAAGCCATTTAATAATTATTGTTAAAAATAGATATATATTTAATATATATAAATGGCATTATTACCATGGATACAGGCTTCCAATTCAACCGTAAATTCCATGTCCTCAGTCTCATTATCACGGAAGATTTTCACGGTGATTGATTCAATATCTACGTTGGATGGGAAATAGACCTTCAGAGGTTCAGCATCGTCCTGGAAAAGAAGCAATTATGATGTATACCGTAACTGATATGACCTGTGCCTTGTATATATCATCTGAATAAGTCTAGACGCAAAAAATGTATGATATTGTGTTGCTACTTTAAACTCGTACATATGCAAATTCAATGACCTTGGTATTGCAATGTTTTCTTTAGATACTCAGCTCAGTGACCTAACCAACAAAAATGTCTAAGATCAGGTCAAAATTGATAAACATTATGCGGCCAATATTTATGTTTATGTCAAAAATTCTAACATTTTACACGAACTACTACGATAATTCAAAAGTACTTTCATCGTACATCCCAAGTCTGAAATATTGTCGTTATTCAAACTAAAAAGTACAATGACATTGAACCCAATATTTCAGCATTATCATTCATTCATACCTTAGAAGATGTAAGGACTACGGGGACAGGAGTTGTAGCCCCTGATGGACCACCAACAGAAGCTCCGGTAGACAATATTGTAGTTCCTGGTACAAGAGTCGTTCCAGCGGGTGAAGTAGCGCCTGGACCAGTAACGCCAGTTTGAGGAGCCCCGCCAGATACACCGGTAGTTGTTCCTGCAGAAGGCCCTGAACTACCTCCGAACACAGTAGATCCTGAACTACCTCCGAACACAGTAGATCCTGCAGCAGGTCCTGAACTACCTCCGAACACAGTAGATCCTGGAGCAGTTGTGGTTCCAGCAACGCCAGTAGAACCTCCTGGTTGACCAGGAGAAGAACCCCCGACGGCAGGTTGACCTCCTGACACCGTGGCGCCACTACTTGGCGTGCTTCCAAAGCCGGTTGGTCCACTAACAATGGGTACAGAAGACGTAGATCCTGCTGGGCCTGTCACTGTAGAAGATCCCCCAGGACTTACAGTAGATACAAGAGATCCAGGAGTTGCTGATGGTGCAACTGTTGCACTCGCAGATGAGGAAGCACCAGACGCTTGTCCAGCCACAGTTGTAGATCCTCCTACTCCCCCAGGTGACGAACCTGATATTCCGGATGGTGTAGAACCTGAAACGCCTTCTGGTGTAGAAGAAACAAATGATGCACCCGGAGCTGCTGTTGTTCCTGATGACGCACCATTTTGTTCTGTAGAGACACCTCCTGGACCGGAGGCTGCTGGGGCTGTAACAGAAGCTCCAGGGGTAGAGGCTATTCCTGACACGGATGTGACGCCTCCAGGTAACCCTGACACGGATGTGACGCCTCCAGGTAACCCTGACACAGATGTGACGCCTCCAGGTAACCCTGACACGGATGTGACGCCTCCAGGTAACCCTGACACGGATGTGACGCCTCCAGGTAACCCTGACACGGATGTGACGCCTCCAGGTAACGATGTTTCTCCACTCGGTGAGACAGAACTATGGCTTGATAAAGTTGTAGTTGACACCGATGGTACGTAGGATACTTCAATTCTGTCGACATTTGTGGCATTAGGTAGCTCGAAATTCATTAATCCGTCAGTTTCTTTTATGAATGTTAGTTCCACCACTGGTTCATCGACTATTACTGGTGCTTCAGGGTTCCCATCTGAAAATTAAACCAGTGACAGTTGAGATATAGCAATTGAGACAAGACTAACAGGAGGACTACATTGGTCGATTATCGGTCACTTCAACCAAGATGACACAGCAGGATATGGCAATTTTGCAGAATCTAGGGCACATAGCTCAAGTATTTTTATTCAGATCAGGCCGAAATTCAAACATGTCAAGATTTTACATACACATGCATTTTGTCATAATTAATTGTGAATCCATCAATATTTGTGACTGAGAATGAATACAATGTTAAAAACGCCTATGTTGTCTAACTCAGAGACAGTTCTGTTTTCAAATATCAAACGCTGCATGTAAAGAATCTATATTTAAGAGAAAAGAAATTAATGGGAAAAAAACAGCATGGATCTACTTAGGATTCATTTAAGTTTCTTTTAAATGGCATACTAAGTCATATTTACAAAACATCGACATGAAGTTACAACAAAACATAATTAAGTGAACCATGACCAATTAAGCCCACAAGTACGAATTGGCGTCGTAAGAAACATCTAGAATAACAAACTTATACAATAACGCAAACATGATATCATAGTTTACCTCGCGATAAATGAACTGGCAGAGCAGCCTATGCTAATCGAACAGAGTGCTCTGCCAGGTCAATTCTCGTCCGCTATAAGACATGCCATTAATGAAACTTGCCTTTTATAGCATTGATATCTGGGATCTGTGTGTCGTTATAAATAATATCCTCCAGTGGCATTATACTGTCTTTTAATAGATCTGCTTCTTCACACACGGTAGTTGTTGATGGAGTAGATATAGTTGTAGATGGAGGTACACTTGTACTGCTTGGCAGACTTGATACTGCAGTAGTCGATACTCCTGTAGATACAGTGGTCACACCTGGTGCCAAGGTTGTGGTCACCCCTGGTGCAAGCGTTGAAGTCACTCCTGGTGCTAAAGTCGTTGCACCTGGAGCCAATGTTGTTGCACCTGGAGCTAAGGTAGTAGAAACACCTGGAGCCATGGTTGTTGCACCTGGAGCCAAGGTTGTTGCACCTGGAGCCAAAGTAGTAGAAACACCTGGAGCCAATGTTGTTGCACCTGGAGCCAAGGTTGTTGCACCTGGAGCCAATGTTGTTGCACCTGGAGCCAAAGTAGTAGAAACACCTGGAGCCAATGTTGTTGCACCTGGAGTCAAGGTTGTTGCACCTGGAGCCAAGGTTGTTGCACCTGGAGCCAATGTTGTTGCACCTGGAGCGAATGTTGTTGCACCTGGAGCCAAAGTAGTAGAAACGCCTGGAGCCAATGTTGTTGCACCTGGAGCCAATGTTGTTGCACCTGGAGCCAATGTTGTTGCACCTGGAGCCAAGGTTGTTGCACCTGGAGCCAAGGTTGTTGCACCTGGAGCCAATGTTGTTGCACCTGGAGCCAATGTTGTTGCACCTGGAGCCAATGTTGTTGCAGGAGGAGCTAGAACAAACAAATTATTGGGAAACTATAAATACACCAAAAGATAAAGTGTTTCTATATAATCATATTTGTCCATGTATATGAACGATGTCTATAGAAATCTTAAGTTATTATGACTTTTTTGTGAGCATGTTTTTTGCATTTGATATTAGTTCGAATGCATATCTAAGGTTTTGAAGTGAACGAAATACGAGATTGTAAATATAGATCTAGTAACAAATAAGTTTGTGTCTTTTTATTAAAAAGGTAAAATCATTTAACCATCAAAGAGGCCATTACGTATGATGTATTAAACATTTTCTTAATAAAAACAATTTCTTATTTTATCTTTCCTAACATAAGGTTGGGATCAAATTGAGACATAAGGAAAGAACATGATAACTAGCATTTTCTCTTCTTGCTTCTATAATATTCATTAAAATCCATTAACCCTTTCCAAAACAAGACCTGGTTTCGACTTCCCTAATATAAAGGGCTATGGGAAAACATTGAGGCAAAAGAAGAAAATGCTGATTATCAGCATTTTCTTCTTTTTCCTCAATATTTTCCATGCTTTATATTACCAAAGGCCCATCTTTTTTAACATCCATTTTGTAGTCTGCAACAGATTTCAAATCAGACAGTCCTACTATTTTGTTATTTGGGAAAGGATTAAACCGTTGACTGAAATTTTCGAGTAGTTACAGTCTAAAATACTGTTGTTTGGCAGTGTGTAATGTACATACCCCCTGATGGCGCGACAGTTGCTCTTTGTGTGGTAGCAGCAGCATGTCCAGTCGACAATGTGGTTACTTCAGAAGCCTGTGAGGAACCACCGGATATAGCGACCTCTCCTGTTACAGTAGTCGCCCTGATACCGGTGTGGTGGCACCAGAAGCGCTGGTACCCGGTCCAGACGTCACGGGGACGGATGTAGTAACGGGTTGGCTGGTTCCCGTACCGGATACTGATGTGGTTCCCGCGGGTCCAGTGGTGGTAACAGGTGCGCCGGTGGTTCCCGGCGCAGGAGTTGTAGAAGGAGCAGGGGAACCAGTACTGAAAACAGTTCCTGTCACGGTAGTTCCTGCAGATGTTATTGTTGTAGATACTGGGATAGTCGTGGGAACAGACGGACGTGTTGGCAGCGCCATTGTGGTTGTAGCCGCGCTGGATGACAGGGTTGGTATCAATGGTGTCTGCGTTGTACCTGAATAAAAATAAAGCCGAATAAATTGATGGAGTGTTGAGTTTTTTAGTAGTGATTTAACCCTGTCCAACACATTGACGTTTTTAGATACCCCACAAAATAAAGGCTTTGGGAAACATTGTGGAAAATGGGGAAATTGCTTGTAACAAGCAATTTCTTCATTTCCCACAATGTTTTCTACCAAGAAAGACCAAAAATGTTAAATTTTGTTCAATGGAAATTGTCGTCTGCAACACCTATGAGTTTGGACCAGGCTTAAATTTTGTTGTTTGGTTGTGATTTAAGGTAACTGTCAGAACTTTGTGTATATATGACTTCATCCATAATTCAACATACACAGAAAGAGTATGAATAGATCAGACTACTAAGTATTTAACCTTTTCCCAAACGGCAAAATTTTAGGGTGATCCGCTTCAAAAAAATGACACAAATGACAAAATGGATATTATTACAGATAGAATTCGTGTAAAATATAACACAGAAAATTATATTGAGGCAAAGTAGAAACTGCTGTTCATCAGCAGTTTCTTCTTTTGTTTCAATGTCTTCCCAAGCCTTCGCTATTAGGGATGTCAAAACCAGGTCTTGTTTGGGAAAGGGTTAAAATATGCATAAACTCGAGGTATCTTTGAATGTTAATGTAAAATTCATAATAGTTCTGTCGTTTAGTAAGTACAAAAGCATGTCCTAGATCTATATCATATCTTTTGATCGTTTCCATGTGAATTATGAGCTTCTGTGACTATTGTGCAGACCCTTCCAGAGTGTATGCTGTGATCATTCTGATCTTCATCAAAACAGAATTGAAGGGCATATTAAACCATTACCACACAATGGCTCTTTTTGACTATCTATACAGTAGGTTTTGGGGGGAAAAATGCGGTAAATGAAGACATTGCATGTGATAAGCAATTTCCCACAATGTATTCTACCAAGAAAGACCAAATTATGTAAAATTTCATTCCATTAAAAATTTCGTGGGCAATGTCTTCGAATTTGGACTAGTCTAAAATTGTGTTGTCTGGTAATGGATTACAGATTAAACATTAAATGTAAATAGTTTGCTGCAAATTCAATCAAATACAATGCATATTTAAAGGTAAAATACCAGTAATATCGCCATTTTGAGATTTATAAATCATCGGCTTTTTTCGAACAGCATCGTTACATATCTGAATCTATTGGAAGTGGCTAGGGATACGGGCCCGTATCTCTAGCCCATGGGGGCTGGAGATACGGGCCCGTATCCCTAGCAAAACCCCTTGTTTTTGCTAGAGATACGGGCCCGTATCTCTAGCGAAACCATGGGGTTTTTGCTAGGGATACGGGTCAAACGACTTCCGGTCTAACATAACCTATCGTGTCATTTATGGAAAATCGATATTGATCCATTCCCAAACAGCGAAATTCAGACTTGTCATTTTGAAATTAGTTCCAGAAGACAAATAATATAATTATCACTTATATCTATTATCTAGAAAATACGAGCGATATTGCAGGGGAAATGTCGAGGGAATGGAGAAATTGCTGAAATTGTTTCTTCTTGTTTGACAGAAACCTTTAAGGTTAATATCATCGATTTATTCCCGGAACGTCGAGTCGCACCTTTGCACCTTTTAATAAATGTGTGAAAAGGGGTTACCCACAGGGGGACACTTCTGAAAGGTCACATTTATGAGAAATATTATTGAATGAAAATAGGAGAAAACTTAATTATTTTGCATCGTAACATACTTTTTTATTCGTGGTAGACTCTATAATATTTGTTGTAAAATATATACATAGACCTGTATAATAACTAGGCCTTTTTATTTACGTTTTAACTCATTACCAGACGGCAAAATTTTAGACGAGTACAATTCTATCTTTCTGGACAGAAAACGTCGTGAGAAATTAAGAAATTGCTTGTCACTAGCAGAGTCTTCAATCTTCACATTGTTTTCCAAACCTTTTATGTCATTGGGCGTCAAAAAGCGTCAGTTTGACAACCTTTGGGTTATTGATATCTTATATTGTGTATAACCCTTTTGTTTGATTATATTATTCTTGTTTGACAAGAAACTTTAAAGGCGAATAGTCTATATAGTTCCAAGAAGAAACCAAACTAAACAATAATGAAACTTTGGCAAATTTTACTTTAAGCCGCAATATTGCGCAAAAATGTAGTTGAAAAAAAATAAAGGGTAGATCATCAACCAATTTCTTGTTTTCCCTCAAAGTTTTCTAAAACTTTTTCGTTTACGAACGCCAAAACCATAATTTTGCAAAGGGTTCAACGACTGTTTTATTTTGGCCAGTAGCCTAATGGAAACTGTTTTAATCCTTTCACAAACTAGACCTGGTTTTGACATATTTCTTGCTTGGAAAAAAACATTGAGACAAAAGAAGAAAATGCTGTTAATCAGAATTTTCTTACTTTGAATCAATATTTTCTTTGCTATATTGCGCAGAAATCCTTTCTTTATAAACAACAATTTTATTTCCAGAAGCAGCTTTTAAATTGGACGGGTATAAATGTTTGTTGTTCCTGGTTTTTATGAAGACAAAAAAAGAAAATGCTGGTAATCAACATGGTATATATCCTTTTGCGTCAATATTATGTATGTTATATTACACACAGAACATACGTAAAGCAGACGATTTTCGGTGTGAACGTTTCCCAAAAGTTAAGTGGGTTATCTAATGTATAATAGATGACTTACTTTCAAAATATCGAGGGCGAGGGTTACGAACTTGTAAGACATTTGTAGGTGTAGATGCAATTACACCTTTTTTGCATTAAACTCAAAATGATGCTATTTTTAGATGATATTATTGTTGCAATTCAACAAAGCGGTGACCTATTGATTCAATGTGTTCTTTTCTACAGACAAAATATATTTTATATATTCTAAATTATGAGGGCCACGGGAAGCTATTTCATATGGAGAGAGAGACTTAAGCCCCTCTCCGGGCCAGTGTCTGAATATTGGAGGGGATTTATTAGATGTTCCAAATTTTCTTCAGTATAAAATAAAGTCATTAAAATTCGGCTTTTTTTGCCCAAATTCAGAGGTAACAGGCCCCCCTTCCGGCCCCCTATTCGTCCCTTACAATCGAAAAAAGAGTGAAAATCATGATCCTCTACGAACATTTATCTGCCGGTCCAAATTGTGTGAGCTTCAACCTCGGCTAGATTTTTACAGGACAGTTTATTGCCAAACAAGAATATGCTAATATCTAAACAAACAAAAGGGTTAATACGCATGGCACACGTGTGTGAAACCATTGCAACTGATTAACTTGCAAACAATTAGCACATTTTTGTCAAAATGTAAACAAAATAACATGAGATATTGATGAAATATAAAAAGTTTCCATTTCAAAATTTCACTTCAGCAATTTCTCCATTCCCTCGACATTTCCCCTGCAATATTGCCCCGTATTTTCTAGTTAATAGATATATGTGATTTATTATTAGTCTTCTGGAACTTATTTCAAAATGACCAGTTTGAATTTCGTAGTTTGGGAAAGGATCAATATCGATTTTCAATAAATGACTCTAAAGGTTATGTTAGACCGGAAGTCGTTTGACCCGTATCCCTAGCAAAACCCCTATGGTTTCGCTAGAGATACGGGCCCGTATCTCTAGCAAAAACAATGGGTTTTTGCTAGGGATACGGACCCGTATCTCCAGCCCCCATGGGCTAGAGATACGGGTCCGTATCCCTAGCCACTTCCGAATCTATTAGGGCCCGCTCGTAAACATTCGGCGGTGGAAAATTCCACCGCGAATGTTTTCGACCTCGCCCGTCTAATTCTGACATCATGCGAATCTCATTATGGGTATTCTGTCTTAAACAAACAACACAACGAGTACAAGTAACACGTACCAGCGGCTCCAGTTATGGTAGTTGATGCTGACAGAAGTGACACGGTCGTTGTGACTGAAAACGTACAAACAATAGGCATGATTTTTGTGCTACAAATATACGTGGTTTACGGTTATATTTTGATAAAGCGTTTGGTGTTGTTACAAAATCTCGTACCTACGGCTTGAATCAAGCCGTAGTTACGATATTTGATAACAACACCTACGAAATGCTGCTGTTTGTCCTATTATACGTCATTGTTTACTTGATCAAATCGTTTCCTATTCAGCAATGCAGCATTGAGTTTCAGTTGCAGATCCAGGATTTCTACGAAAGGGGTTCATACATACAAAGAGTGGGATTCGTTTTACTAGTATTACACGATTTTTACTAAAATGATCAGGCTACGGAGGGGGATTCGTTTGAACCCCCGAACCCCCTGGATCCGCCACCGACTCTAAGGAACTCATCTAAACTAGCCGTCGATGGAAAAGGGTAATACTTTTATCTTAACCCATTTCCACACAGAGACGCCTTTAAACGCCCAATCAGATAAGGGCATTTGAAAATATTGTGGAAAATTATGAAATTGTTTAACTTAGACAAGCAATTTCTTCATGTCCCACAATGTTTTCTTCATAAATCATAATATTCAGAGCATGCAACTTTATTCAACGAAGTACAAATTATCTTTTTACACATCCACCTCTCTAAAGAGGGAGCTCTTTCGACACACTTAACACTTAGTTCTGCTTACTTAAGGTAATCCAACTCGATGAAAAGCGACGTTATCTGTACTGTAGCTTTGCCTACCAAACAGAGTGGCATGTAAGGGGGGGGTGAGGTTAAGATATTCTGAATTCATTATTTCAAGTCCAACCCCGATGTTGTGGGTACTCATTCGAATCGTCTCGACGAGACGATTCTAATGAGTACCAACAACATCGGGTTAAACGATCATAAATTTAAATATCGCATTTCAAAGACATCAACCCCTGTTATCCGTACATCTCTACCTACCATTACAGCTTTCTTCATCGCTGCCGTCGTCACACTCGGTAATATTGTTACATCTTTCTGCACACTGCACGCCATTCACACACAGAAACTGCCCGCTACCACACGTCGTCTGCAAAAATATAGGTTAACTTTAAGGTATTCAATCCATCACTAGATAGGGCCTACTAAACGCTTCATTCAACTTCGGATGTCATCCGTGGCAACGGAATTTTAGGAGACATATTCTCGACAATTACCCTTTATTTAGAACCACGGATGACGCCCGAATTTGCACGAAGTGAGAGGTATCTAACAAATGACGGATGAATATCTTAATTTTAAATACTTTAGACCCACGCTTTGTAGCAACCATTTATGTAATAAAAACGAGAAATGTAATAATTATTACAAAACACGTTGCGATTACAAAACTCGTATTGCATTTCATGTAGCAACCAGAAATGTAATTAAATCGAGAAATGTAATAAACTTATAGTTATGTTTCTTCTCTTTCACAAAGTGTCTTCTACTGATTCTAAGTGCAAAAATATCAATGTTCGGTGTTTTGTTACATTTCTCGAGTTTATTACATTTCTGACTGAATGATAACAAGAAGTTTTGCAACAAAACGAACTAGAATATCACTGAAAGTGATCATACCCACCAAAAGCGCAGCTTTTGTGCATTTTGAGAAGGAAGTTGATTTCATTTGAACTGGGAGCTGTTAAATTGGGAAATAGAGCTAACAAAAAATCAACAGACCAAACAACACATGTACCGGGTAAATGTTGCAAAAAAGTACCAATTTTCGACAAATGGACATATCTCACTTAACAATCCCCAAGAGCTACCCTGCCATGCTGATAGTTTTCAATAAACCAAAAATTCACAACCATGTATTGAAGACATTCAATCAAGGTGCACTCCTGTAAGATTTGGTTCAAATTTACAGTATAATAGCTTTTTTTAAAAAATATTCTCATGATTTCGTCTGATAAGCCCTGCCCTGCAATTACCACATTTTTTTGCAAATCAAAAATTCATGAACAAATTTTGAAATAAGTCACCAAATGAACATTCCTGCCAATTTTGGTAACAAAACACAGAATCAAAAATTCACGATGAAGTTTTGGAACAGAGTCACCCAAGGAACATTCCTGCCAAGTTTGGTAAGGATTGGCTCAGTGGTTAAGGAGAAGATTTTTGAAGAATTATCTGACAATTTCTCGAAGTCGGATTAGCCCCGCCCTGCCACACCCACATTTTTTGACGAATTAAAAATTCATGAACATACATTGAATACAATCACTCAAGGGTCATTCCTGTCAAGTTTGGTTCAAATCAGCCTGATAATTGATTTTTAAAGATTTTTCACATGATTTCTCTAAGTCCAATAAGCCCCGCCCTGCCACGCAAACAATTTTTGACAAATCAAAAATTCACGAACAAGTTTTGAAAAGGGTCACCCAAGGAACATTCCTGCCAAGTTTAGTAAGAATTGGCCCAGTGGTTGAGGAGGAGAAGATTTGTGAAGAATTATCTAACGATTTCTCGAAGTCGGATAAGCCCCGTCCTGCCACGCCCACAATTTTTGGCGAATGAAAGAATCATGAACATACATTTAATACAATCGCTCAAGGGTCATTCCTGTCAAGTTTGGTTCAAACTGGCCTAATAATTGATTTTTAAAGATTTTTCACATGATTTCTCTAAGTCCGATAAGCCCCGCCCTGCCACGCCCACAATTTTTGACAAATCAAAAATTCACGAACAAGTTTTGAATAGGGTCATTAAAGGAACATTCCTGCCAAGTTTAGTAAGAATTGGCTTAGTGGTTAAGGAGGAGAAACTTTTTGAAGAGTTATCTAACAATTTATCAAAGTTGGATAAGCCACACCCTGCCACGCCCACCTTTTTTGGCGAATGAAAGAATCACAAGCATACATTGAATACAATCACTCAAGGGTCATTCCTGTCAAGTTTGGTTCAAATCAGCCTGATAATTGATTTTTAAAGGTTTTTCACATGATTTCTCTAAGTGCAATAAGCCCCAACCTGCCACGCCCACATTTTTTGACAAATCAAAAATTCACGAACAAGTTTTGAATAGAGTCACCCAAGGAACGTTTCTGCCAAGTTTAGTAAGAATTGGCTTAGTGGTTAAGGAGGAGAAGATTTTTGAAGAATTATCAACGATTTCTCGAAGTCGGATAAGCCCCGTCCTGCCACGCCCACAATTTTTGGCGAATGAGAAAATCATGAGCATACATTGAATACAATCACTAAAGGGTCATACCTGCCAAGTTTGGTTCAAATCAGCCTGATAATTGATTTTTAAAGATTTTTCACATGATTTCTCTAAGTCCGACAAGCCCAGCCCTGCCACGCCCACGATTTTTGACGAATCAAAATTTCACGAACAAGTTTTGAAAAGGGTCACCCAAGGAACATTCCTGCCAAGTTTGGTAAGAATTGGCCCAGTGGTTGAGGAGGAGAAGATGTTTAAAGAAAAAACCAACAGACGGACCAACGGACCAACAGACCAACAGACCGACAAGCTGACTCCTATATACCCCCCAAATTGAATTTGGGAGGGGGGTATAAAAATGTAACACATTATATGTTGAATATTTCTTCACTATCTAATTATTATTTTGATTCTTACTGATGTTTCGTTTCTAAACATAGGCTCATCATGCTGTCAAAATTTGAAAAATCGTAAAACGACTTTACTAATCGACCTAATGATGACAAATAGTGTTACTACTGTAAGATCTTACCGTTAGAACAAAAGGCGACAATATGAATCGATATAATTATCTGAAATGTCGGTGTTGGCAGTTTTGTTACATTTCTAGATTTTTTTTCATTTCTCGTTTATGGTTCCTAACAAGTTGTGTAATAAAATCGAGAAATGCAACACACTTTTATATGTATATTTTTCCGTCTAAGAAAGTATATTATACTACAAATAAAGGCTTCAGCTCAGTTTTTTACATTAATTAATGTACACGATAGAAATTGGACTCTGGAAATCTTAATACAGCCGAAACCTGGCCGAATTTAAAAGTGTTGAAACTAAATTAACTTAACGTCATAGTGTCGACTGTTGCAGTACCTGTTTAATTTCAGTATCAGATATCAATCAAAGGTTAAATTTTATACAATTAGGTTATTTTTTATAGTTTGTTAGATTTGTTACTTTTCTAGATTTTATTACATTTATCGTTGAGTCTTGTAACCAGTTTTGTAATAAAATCGAGAAATGTAATAAACTTTTTGTGTTCTTTTCCATTTCAGAAAGTATCTTAAATACTGAAGAAAGGCTTCAGTTCCATGCTTCGAAATTATTGAAATACAAGAGAGATCCTGAACGCTGACTATTTTTATACAGCCAACAAAGGATTTTTTAAAAACATTGTCCAATTTTACTTGCGCTAAACAACATCACTTAACGTCGTAGTGTCGACCTTCGTTATAATCTTAGCATAAGAATATAAGATTAAGGTTGAATTTTATAAAATAAGGTAAAATATCATAGTTTGGTAGTTTTGTTACATTTCTCGATTTTATTACATTTCTGGTTGCTACATGAAGTGTAATAGGAATTTTGTCAACGCAACGAGTTTTATAATAATTATTACATTTCTCGTTTTTATTACATAAATGGTTGCTACAACGCTATGTATTTTACTGCACAATCAAGTTGTATATAGAGCCATTTTTAATGAAACAAAAATGAAAAACCGAATGCCAATATTGGCATAAGCCCTTTCCCAAACAGCAACAATTTAGACCTAGATTTCTCACATATTTTAAAGCTGCTGTAGACGACAAAATGGATTTAATAAAGACAATCTTTCTGTACAGTTCACCTCAGAAAATATTGAAAGAAAAGAAGGAAATACTTGTTATGATCGCTATTTTCTCTTTCCATTTCTCATGTTTTCCAATTGTATGGGAAAGGTTTCAACAAACGAAATATTTATTGTTTTAAGATTTTACTTAACGTTATGGAGGTTACAATTGACGTCACCGCTGTCGGTGATGACGTCACTGGTGCGGTTGTTGCTATAAATAGAAATAATGTCAGACTCTAAGATATCTTGCGATGGAAAATAGAAATATTATAGTTAAAGGACATCAAAGTCCAATCACGATTAGATAGATAGATAGCATGGACCATGTTTAATAGAGTCTAACAGTGGAACCTTGCGACTTTTATCTAGATCTATGTAAACAATGAATATCGTTCATTTTATCAATCCGGTTTTGTGTGATTTGGTTCAAATTTTGCAGGTCTATCACACCTGAAAGATTTGAACCATCACAGGCAAAATAGCAGCAGTTCGAAAATCTGTTTACATACTTTAGCTATATTTTGCTATAAACTTGTGTCAATAGACTTTATATCAGTAACCGGGTTATCATCTGAGCTCAGTCAATAACAACAACTAAAGAAATGTGCATGCATTTGTACATAACTTTTTTTATATTTGATTCTAGATCTATTTCTTATTTTACGGAGAGAAACAATCTTCTTTACCGAAATCTTTATTCATCTCAAGGGGGGGGGGCATTTTAGGAATACAGTACTATAGGCCTATTAATTGGTCGATCAATATTTTCACCGACATTAGTGATTAGTGAATAAGTTTATTTAAACAACAGATAAGAGGGGGTAAAGACGCTCTATTTCTTTAATTTCAAATCAAAACCCTTTATTGTGGGCACTAATTTGAATTTGATTAGATTGTAATGAGTACCAACAACATAGGATTTGATGAACATTTAATGAAATATTTCATTTTGAAAAGTCGTCATCCCCTCTTATCTATAGCACTGGACTCCTACTTGTAACACCGTAACAGGCAACAACGATCAGATCAGCAACAAGAGGTACGTTCGGTGCGGCCATGTCTGGGATGAACACAAGCTGTATTTTATTGGCAGGAACACCGTTTAGTTCTATAGACACGTCTGATGGAGACTCTGTAACAGGCTGGTATACCTGCAAGCAAAATAGTGTACATATAGTGCTCCCATGATATTCTGAATCCCGCCAAACAATAAAACATTTATTTATTTACTAATCATAGGTTATATAGATCAAAATGAAACCATATTGATGATAATCTGTATTTTGATGTAATATTGACGAGACTATTTGCACGTGCGTCACTTCAATAACATGTTTTTATAGGTTAAAGGTTTGCTTATAATATCACGAAAGCGCAGGACATCTATACATGTATATGTTATCACAAAACGCATTTTTCCATTTTGTAATAATCAAATAATACATGAGCTTACCGATCTTAGAGGGGTTTGAAACAGAAAAGGCGGGATAACGCCATGGATTTGCTAATGCAAAGGATCCTTCTAAACAGCACGGGATAACAAAAAACAAGATGTGTATGTGTACCACTGACATGTATGCCCCCGAAAATGCCACAGTTAACTTTTCTAATTAAGTTTTCAAACTGCTAGACAGACTTACGAACGAACGGACGGACAGACAGACACGAGTAAAACAATTTGCCCCCGATCTCTTTATTCGGGGGCATAACGTTATTGACGACCAATTTATTTTCAAGTGTTTCATGGTAAACGACAAGGCATTGCAACCACCATCCGATTTTTGGTGAAATCCGTACACATAAACATTTATTTCAGAGTTATCTCAAAGTTTAAAAAAATTCTTAATAATGAATCAGCAAGAACACGGTGTATTAATACGTGACTCAGAATTTCAGAAAATCTGCTTTTTCAACGAAATACTCGTAACTGCAGCTTGTTTCAAGCTGCAGTTACGAGATTTTTGTTGAAAAGCATTAATTGATATACTCACAGGACTACCAACTGGCACACCATTAGCGTCATACACCAATACTTCTACAGCTGCGATGTATCTGATCTTCAGATCGACCCTGTATAGGTCGAATGGTGCATTGTTTTGTAGAGAGATGTCCATGGTTGACAGTACTTGTCCGTCGGGCGACCAACCAGAGAATGAGTTAATTAAGGCTTCTCTCGGATCGGCGACACTGTTTGACTGAACTATAACTTCGGCTGTGTCGTATGTAATTGTCTGTGCACAAGCTGTTTTAAAAAAATTATATATGAGCTAAAATCTGGAGAAATGTCTCTTATAGCAATTGTAAAATGTTTTAAAGCCGAAATGTTCATAAGTGCAATCTGATAAAGAACACTTGTATTCACTTGAGGTTGCTACAATTCATGAAAAACTACCTTGGAGAAAATTATGGCATTTAGCAAACAGTGTGGAAAATGGAGAAACTGCTTGTGATAAGTAATTTCTGCATATTTCACAATGTTTCCTACACAAAATAACACACATAAATGTAAACTTTGAGTCATTTAAAAAATGTCGCCTGAAACTTCTTCGAATTCAGAGCAGTCTAAAATCTTGCTGTTTGGTAATGGGTTAAACAAGGATCTGGAAAAACGTCCCTTAAGGCTTTTGAGCCCAACATAGATCCAGATCAGCATGTGCATACGCACAGTCTGATCAAGATCCACGTTGTTCTCTAATAGCTTCTTCGCGACCTGAAGTAACTTAACAGGCTGATCTTCAAACTCAATTTTTAAAAATGCTATAAGGGACGTTTTTCCAGATCCCGGCTCAAATATATCTTACTTGGCACTGTCGTCATTGGTGGCGAGGATGACACGGTAGATGTGGCACTGATGGTCGTCAATGGCGACGATACTGTAACACGGGGAAAAAACAGTTAGATTTGGTCCCGGAATTTTACAACAACGTCATTTCGATTTTTATAGTGTAGGAGGAACCTTAACGTATCTTACGCGACCATATACTTTGAATTTTATACAATACAATAGTGTTTTATTGCATTTAACATAGAACAATGTTTAAAGCAACTACAACTACAAAGACGAAGAACTGAAAGAGAAGATGAATCAACATTTAAACATAAACAATGAATTTACAGAAGAACACAAATTGTAACAATGTAAATGAATTATTATATCACTTTCTTTCTAGGGATGCAGTGGCAGGGATAAGATAAAGTTATGGCCCAATCTGGTTGTTTAGTTAGCATGGTTCACGGTGGATAATCACGTGATACAATATTTTCAGAAAATCTTCAATAATTTTGTAAATACTGGACCGATTTGAATTCGGTTTAAACCAGAGAATGTGGACAGACGTCACGCATTAGATGGACGTGGTTATTTTTTGAAAAATTAACTGATAAAAAAGTTATTGAAGATAAACCAAAATTTTGGTTTATCTTCAATAACTTTTCAACAGTTGGTTTTTTTTAATCCAACATGTCAAGCTTATTCCTGGTATTTCCCCATCTTCTCTGCTTCAAACCGAATTCAAATTGGTCAAGTATTGACAAAGATATTGAAAATTATCGAAAATTCTGAGTCACGTGATTATAAACCGTGATGGTTAGTGTGTGTGTATCTTTCTGGCTGTTGTAACGATATACAGAGAGCCATAACGAATGCCAGAGTTGACATGAAACCTTACAAACTTAATATCACTACTTTTTATCAAAAACCTCGTAACTACAGCTTTTGACTTTTGTTTAAGCTACAGTTACGAGGTTTTCGTTGGAAAGTTAATATGTTTCGTTTGATATCAAGACAAGAAACGATGACATAGATGTGGTATAGAGTATAGCTCCTGATAAATGACCTGGCATGACATCTTAATCGATTTGCTATATATGCTATGCAAGGTCATTTATCTTGAACTATACGTACCTGTTGACGATGAGAATGACAACGTTGATGACGTCACCGTCGTCTGGTTGACGGTGGCGACGCTGCCGGTGATCGTGACCTCCTCCATCGTCGTGACGTTCATACGCTGTGTCGTGGCCGCTGCGTGCTCCGTGGAAATGTTTGTGGTAGGTGTCGTTGATACTGCAATAGAATGCATTCTTTAAACGCATCCCAGTCCTCATTACATACCAAACACTTAGAGCAATTTCGCTCCCAATTTCGTCATTTTCCGTGAAGACGAGTATTGGCAAGGCTATCCTTGTTCAAAAATCTAAATAACGTCGCTAATCTCCATTTCAGCTGATGACGCGGAAGTACGAAAAGTTTGGTATCTAATAATTGTCGGGATACCCTAATCGGTTATTCTAGAACGCCGGCAACGTTCGAAAATGTAAGTACAGCTTCAATAAACTGTAGTCACAGCGTTTTAACGTAGATACCGGTAAGCATGTACGTAAATGGTAGACTACATAGAGATAAACTAACTGAACAAATGTGATATGAAAATTATTTCACGAGAATAGGGTGTGATGCTGTTGAAAAAAAACGAGACGAGTTTTTTTAACCGCTTCTCACCCCATTCAAGTGAAATTATTTTCATATTACATTTATTCATTTAGTTAATCTATTTATTACATACCTATTTTGGTAATTTAACCCTCAATTTGGGGTAGAATCTTTAAAAAAATAACGTTCTTATTCCAATCTGATCCAAGGCTTTACACTGCGCATATATACATGTTCTTTGTGTTTTCAGAAAGAAAGGCCGCCATTTTGTTTAAATTTTGAAGCGAGCAAAGAATGAAGCGTCTATTTGGACTTTAGATTATCAAAAACAATTGTAATCATAAATGAAAGAATAAAAAGCGAACTGAATAAATTTCAACCTTTCTAGTCTAAATTTTCCAAAACTCCAGTCTAAGTTACCAATAAAAACAACAACAACAAGTTCAACAACAGGATGACAGATTTATTAAAGAAACAGAATTTTCAGCGGAAAACTATTGATTTAGCGTGTTTTTGACAAAAGGGATGGCCTAGCAACAATCTTAAATATCAAATTCTGTGATGTGTCGTTCGGTTGCTTTGATCAGGCGTAAAAAGGCTGTTCAAGTGATTTGAATATAGGCCTATCACGGAACAAATTTCGTCATGTTCGTGTTTCTCATTTCCCTTCAATACTCCAGCGCTGGACAGATCTTCGCTTCCATGATCAAAGATGTAGAATAAGGGCGAAAACAAAGAATATAGGTTAGTTCTCTTTAGATGTTTTTTTTTTCTTTTTTACAGGTAGATCTTATTTGACATATGCTTCATTTCCGATGGTTATGCATACATGGAATCTGTAAAGCCTTTACTAAAGGATAACGAATTAATGGGGAAAAAAGAATAACAAAGTAGTTTCGACAGGAGTGAAATATTTCACTGCAGTGAAAATATCAAAATTTATTTCACTGTGAAAATACAGGATATCACTGCTAGGAATGTAATAAACAAGAATATCTGTGACATTTCTGCACTAAGGATTCAGAATTGATTCACACCAGACACATTGATCATCTGGTTTTGACAGGGCAGCCCGACAACGATAGTGGATTATTCCGGCAATGACTTGGTTCATGTTTGGAATTTGTATTACAAATTCACTGTTCATCGTCGCTTTTCGACAAAAACCTCGTAACTGCAGCTTAAAACAAGCTGCAGTTACGAGGTTTTTGTTGAATAGCGACAAATATGTTTCGTTTCTACTCACCAATAGTAGTCGTTGTTATAACTGCAATGAAATAATGGCATATATTAATTAATAAAAAGGAAAATGCTCCGAACTAATTTGTGTATGTTAATTTGATTTGAAGATATACAAAATCTACGGAAGTATTTGGGATAGGGCAATATATTTTAAAATTGAAAAGCCAAAACTTTATTTGATTTTCAAAATGTTTTTATTTTTCAAAAGTAGCAGACTTATTTATATGAAAAATCGAATTGACAAATTTAGAAATAGGTTATATGTTATTAAATACCGCGTTTCAGTGCAACACACATTTGCAATTATCACAAAAGAAGGTTTCAGAGATATTGTGATACGTAAATTTGCAAACAAAACTAACCGTGATGTTACGCATAAGTCTGATTGAGTCTTTTCGCTACCCGATTTTTCGAAATGTATATTTTATTTAAAAAAAAATATTAGTAAATGCCACTTTTTAACGAAAACCTCGTAACTGCAGCTTGTTTTAAGCTGCAGTTACAAGATTTTCGTTGAAAAGCAGCGTAAATTACCTTCAATACAACCAATGACGGCCAGCTCTATGTACATGGGTAACGTGACGTTAATCTTACTGTCTATGTTGATGATAACTTTGTCTGCATACACCGGGTTAATCAGGTCTACGACGGCAGATCCGTCAAATATCTGGAGATGAGAAAAAATAGAAACATAACAATAGCAAAAGATTTGGTACTAAAATAGATTTGGTTTACCGTTATGTATTGATAAAAGCGTCGATGCTGTTATAAAATCTCGTAATTACGGCTTGGATCAAGCCGTAGTTACGAGATTTCATAACAATACCGACGAAATATTATTGTTTGTCCGAAATTTACGTCATGGTTATTTGTATAAAATTGTTCCCCATTGAAAATAAAGACGGGCATATTGTTGGCTTCGTTCTGGAATTACAGTTTGAATTAACGGTGGGTACAGCGTTTATGAACTAAGCTGATGATATGAAATTCGTATTTTAAGGTATCATAAATTGACAAATACAAATACCAATCAATGCTTTTTGTAAAGAATCTGGGAAGAACCCTATGTCATGGCACCGAGATTAATACCATAAACAGAGATATATAATTAGTGCGACAAATTCAAAGCCATTCGCGCATACAAGGAACAAACTTTGTGGAATTGTTTCGGTGTATTGACTAACAAAAGGTTCACTTTACAATTTATGTACAATTACAACAATTCATAGATGTGGTTTTGATTACGTAATTAAATAAGGCGATTAAAAAAATCATTTTACCGAGATGTTTTCTAAGCATAATCTATATTATCTAGCTTTCTTATTTCCGTTTTTACAGGTCTCAATAAATGACCTGGCAGAGCATCCCTAGCTATAAGCTAGAGATATTCTGCCAGGTAAATTATCGTGGGCTATACCTCTGGAACGTTATCGTCTCCGATTACTGTTGTATCATTGTTGCCAGTCTGTACAACTTCAACTGTAAACGTTCCTACATTCTCATTGGTCGGCAGAGAAATCCGGGTCAACAATGTTCCCTCTGGTAGATCAACCGTGATCTGAAATTATCGAGAAGAAATTGCCAAATCGCTGCTTTTTACCGAAAACCCCATAACTACAGCTTAAAACAAGCTGCAGTTTCGAGGTTTTAGTGAAAAGGGACGATATTATTGATACAATGTATCTATTTAAAATGTCTTAGACTTAAAAAGCATTATAGATCTACTTCATAGGCGTAGGAAGAGGGGGCGGCAGGGAGGGCAGCCCCTCCCCAATAATTTAGAAAAGTGGCCTGGTCCCCCTTTGGCCCCCCAAAATACATCCATATTTCCATTTACTTTAACGTTTGCCCCCCCCCCATCCCCCCAAATTTATAAACCTTCCTACGCCACTGTATTTATACTTTCTATACAGAAAATTTAGCGCATATTTATCGATCAAAACGCTCTCGTTACTCGTCATGAGAACTATTTTACCATATTGGTGACGTCATTTACCGCGTCACTGTTTTTATTTGGCATTATCCAATGAAAGTCTACACATACAGTGATCGAGCACTTGGTCAAAACTTCAAAGAATATGATAATAATCCAATGAAATCGAATCTGCTCTCGTGTTAAGGTAGAATACCCGTAATATGGCCATTTTGAGATTTACAAAGCATCATTGGATTTTTTCGAACGTCCTCGTTTACGTATTCAAACCTATTCGGGCGCGGTCGTAAACATTCGGCGGTGGAAAGTTCCACTGCCGAATGTTTTCAACGTCGCCCGAATAGTTCCCGTAGCGCAAATCTCATTAAGGGTAGACTACCTTAATTTTAACTCATTGATTTTATCATTTGGTTAACAATCATCGGATGTCACATAATTTCTATGGTCAACAAAAAGGATGGGATGCAATAAGGAATTTAAAAAAAATTGTGGGTTGTTAGGGTTACACAATTTCTTTAATTTGTAGGAGTAAAAAACCTAATGAGAGCTTATAGATCTACCGTTTTGTATAGATCAGAAAAAATGAAATTTAGCATGTACATTCAATAGATCTAGACCAAGGACAGGACACTGTAGGAATCATTAATTATTAATCATATATACCTGTAGGGTATCGGATGTTACTTCCAGTGGAAGATCGTTCAAGTCGTCCGTATTACGTAGATTCTGCTTGTTGACGCTAGCGGCGGGGTCGTCCAACGTTATGGCGTCAGCGGGCACGGCGCCAAGAGTGCCGTTCATGACGTCAACCTCGATACAAGGTGTGGTGGGTGTGGTCGGTGCTACAACGGTTACAAACACATGTAAATTTACCTTTCCCATATAGCTAATTTGATAAAGAAGAGAATTTTTAAACAATCAAGATCACAAAATATTGAGGCAAAGGGAGAAAATGCAGCTAATCAGCATTTTATCCTTTTGTCTCAATGTTTTCCAAAGCTTCTTCTATTAGGGACGTGAAAACCACGTCAAGTTTTGGAAAGGGTTTAAACATAGTGAGAAATATCAAGAAGTCATATTGAAATATGCCATGGCGTGTTCTAAGACGATACCAGAGTGCCGTTCGTGAAATATGGCATCAGCAGGTATTGCATCGATTATTTTGTTCCCTTTCTGACGTTCACCTTGACTCATAATGGAAATGATTCTTAACTATCTCCCAAACGACAATATGATACTCCAAGGGTGACTTTACACATCATACGTATCTAATCCAATCGACCAACGCGAGAAACAACAACACAGCTTTATTTCGTCTATCAATCTGTTATATTCAATATATTTATTGCCAAAGTGTTATAGTCGGGTCATGACATTATGGCATATGTAATTTTGCATGTGATGTTTCAAATCTTGCAGGGGTGAGACACCTGAAAGATTCGAACCAACGCACGCAAAGTATCATTGCGATTTAAAATGATGTTGCTATTGTTTAAATATGTTAAACTTTAAAAAAAAGTGCCATAATTTCGAGACAGGACAACACGAGTTTTACATACTTGTAGTTAGTGGTGTTGTTGTTGTTACACACTGCGTCTCGTCCGAGCCGTCCGTACAGTCTATGGTGCCGTCACATTTAGACGTTCCGTTAACGCACTCTAGATTATCACACGTGAACTGTGTAAGGGCACACGCTGAAATGAAACGGGAAAATAGTGAGAAAATAGATGGTGCCGTCACATTTAGACGTTCCGTTAACGCACTCTAGATTGTCGCAAGTGAACTGTGTAAGGGCACAAGCTGAAACGAAATGGGAAAATAGTGAGCAAATAGAAAATCTGAATGAATTCAAACAACTTCGCGTCTTTTTCTACTAACGATCACCATCTAAATACAATCAATCGTATCGTTACAGTAAGACGATCTATTAACGCAGTATGACATACGCGGAACCAAGGGTTAGACTCGAGCTCGAGTTCAAGTTTGTACACAGAAAATTATCCAAGGGATTTTTCAATGAATTTTGAGGCTTAAATGCAGCCAAACTTCATCTGGAAAACAAGGGAAATATTTAGGAAAATGTCTTGATCCGCGTATGTATATTGTAGCAAATAAACTATGTCAGTGCGTATGCTAAGAAGAATAAAACAATACAATAGGCTAAAACGCTTACAAATGAATCTTGAAACATTTGTCATATTTAATGGAATGTTGATGTGTTCTTGTATACAAGCCAATAACTCGAATGTACAAATTGTAGCTTTACAACAAAACCCTTGTGAGTGCAGCTTACAATAAGCAGCAGTAACGAGGTTTTTGATGAAAAAGCATCGAAATTTTATGTTCGTAATGTATTTTAATAATCTGCTGGATTCACGTTAGTAGGATAATCAAAGTTTATAGCTCACGATAAATGACCTGGGCGAGCATCTCTATTTACAATCTAGATATGCTGTGCCAGGTTATCTATCATGTACTATACATACCACATCCAAACTCGTCCGAGCCGTCAAGACAATCCACCTCTCCATCACATTGTTGATACGCGTCGATACATTTTTCACAGCTCTGACACGCCGTCGAGTTACCTTCAGCGCACGTGCAATCTGGAAGAGTGGTAACATAACAATGGCCACGGTTAAAAACGCCGTAACTACAGATTATTCCAGCTGTAGTTACATTTTTGAACATGACCAACAATAAGGTAAACGTAAAAATCACTAGCAGTGATAACAAACTTAATCAAGGATGGAATGCAACAAGGGCGTAAAAGATAGATCTATTTCCTGTAAAAGTATGTGGATTGATAGTTAAACAAAATCTCTAACTTGTAAAAAATATCGGGTGAGGACTCGGTTTTTTTTTTTTTTTTTGAGATAATGGCTCCAAAATTATTTTTACCGAAAGGAATCTATCTATCTACTTATCTGACAAAGTGGTTGGGGTAAATTGACATGAAAAGTAGCCTTAATTTTTACTTTGAAGTTAAATAACTTTTTCAGTACCAGTATATCGAAATGAAATGTTGCATGTACTTTCAATGGAACAAAAAAGAACTTTAGAAGAATCAATAATCACATAATTATACCAGTTTGTTGATTTTCCGTATTCGTTCTTATGTCAATCTAAGATTTTGCTTGTTTTGATGTACTTTCTTTATAAAACTATCTCTACAGCTTTTTGTAGAAAAGCGTTAAATCATTACCACACGTTAGCCCTTTCTGACTCCCAATAAGATAATGACACTGGAAAACATTGTGGAAAATGAAGAAATTATTTGTGACAAACAATTTCTTCATTCCCACAATGTTTTGTAATCAAAAAGACTGAAATACGTAAAACTTCATTCACTTAAAATTGTCGTCTGCAACATCTTTGAATTTGAACCAGTCTAAAATTTTGTCGTTTGGGAAAAGGTTAAACTGTTTATTTGTGAACCAACACGCTAAAAGGGACCTTAAAGGAAGTGTGGACTAGGGCCGACACTTTTCGCTTGTACGTAGTTTTTATATCTGGAATGTTTTTCCTATCTTACAAGATATATGTTCATTTTTCGCATACAGTATCTGAATGACTTTTGCTGTGTATGACAATTTTGCAAAAATTTGGATTTTTGTAGTTCGGATAAAGTCCCTTTTAGCATGACAGGTCACAAATCTCAGATTTTGCTTTTTTTGATGTACTTTCTTAATGAAAACTATCTCAAGAACAACAGAGAAGAGGGAGTGAAGCCAACCTAAATTTGTTATTTGAACTCCAAACTCTATGTTGTGGGTACTCATTTGAGACGATTCCTATGAGTACCCACAACATAGGGTTTGATGAACAATAACGTAAATATTGCATTTTGAAAAGCTTTCACTCCCTTTTATCTTTAGCTCTGTATCTCTACAGCTTTTTTGTATGATTTGTCCCAATTGTATTACTTACTGCAGCCAATCTCATCGCTGCCATCTCCACAATCGTCATGACGGTCACAACGTAACGTGTAGGGTAAACATTCTCCGTTCTGACAGCGGAACTGACGTGCTTCAATACATTCTTGTATCACTGAAATATGGTACAAAATTAATCATCATGACGTTCACAACGTAACGTGTAGGGTAAACATTATCCGTTCTGACAGCGGAACTGACGTGCTTCAGTACATTCTTGTATCACTGAATAAAAACATGGTACAAAATTAATCATCATGACGATCACAACGTAACGTGTAGGGTAAACATTATCCGTTCTGACAGCGGAACTGACGTGCTTCAATACATTCTTGTATCACTGAATAGAACAAATATAACATGTATTAGATAGAGGTTGTAATGTAGATTCTATGCGAAATAAACATTCAAATGCGTGCAGCGCATTGGATGTTATGTCGCGTATAATCTACTATACATACTCTATCTGACTTACTGTTTGATAGCGGTTTATTAGAGACGGGACATGGCTATGCATCTATAGACGTCACATAAACTAGCCGTCGATTTCGTTTATCAGTAATTCTACAGAAAACGTACATCTATGGCCAGGTTTTGATAAAAAAGACACATTTTGGTATTGGACCTCGAATAACTTAAATTAAAGGGAAAATATGTGACAAAATCAAATCAAAACATGTTCTGAATTAAGTACCGATATTTTTTTGTAAATTTTCATTCCTATGATAAAGCACCTGACAGAAATAAGCCTTACCGTTACGGAGAGAAATGTTGAGTTTAACTTCTTAAAATTGTTTCATTTTTAAAACAAGGTGTCAAACTGTCACAAGATACGCCCGTAACACTGCTTTTTGTCGACAGGGGGAGCAGATTGGTAAAAGTTTCATGGTCCTAGATATTATACTTTTCGAGATATGCCCTGGACAAAAATGAAGTATGAAAAATGACAAAGGGCAATAACTCAAAAAAAGACCAGCTAGAATTATGGTTCTTTTGTACTGCACTCCCCTTTGATGAGATCTATACACCCATGAAGTTCCATGATCCTAGCTATTATACTTTTAGAGATATACTCCGGACAAGATTCAAGTATGAAAAACAACAAAGGGCAATAACTCAAAAATAAGCCAGGTAGAGTTATGGTTCTTGTGCACTGCACTCCCCCTTTGTGAGATCTATACACCCATGAAGTTTCATGATCCTAGCTATTATACTTTTAGAGATATACTCCGGACAAGATTCAAGTATGAAAAACAACAAAGGGCAATAACTAAAAAAATAAGCCAGGTAGTTATGGTTCTTGTGCACTGCATTCCCCTTTTGTGAGATCTATACACCCATGAAGTTTCATGATCCTAGCTATTATACTTTTAGAGATATACTCCAGACAAGATTCAAGTATGAAAAACAACAAAGGGCAATAACTCAAAAAATAAGCCAGGTAGAGTTATGGTTCTTGTGCACTGCACTCCCCCTTTGTGAGATCTATACACCCATGAAGTTTCATGATCCTAGCTATTATACTTTTAGAGATATACTCCGGACAAGATTCAAGTATGAAAAACAACAAAGGGCAATAACTCAAAAAATAAGCCAGGTACAGTTATGGTTCTTGTGCACTGCACTCCCCCTTTGTGAGATCTATACACCCATGAAGTTTCATGATCCTAGCTATTATACTTTTAGAGATATACTCCGGACAAGATTCAAGTATGAAAAACAACAAAGGGCAATAACTCAAAAAATAAGCCAGGTAGAGTTATGGTTCTTATGCACTGCACTCCCCCTTTGTGAGATCTATACACCCATGAAGTTTCATGATCCTAGCTATTATACTTTTAGAGATATACTCCGGACAAGATTCAAGTATGAAAAACAACAAAGGGCAATAACTCAAAAAATAAGCCAGGTAGAGTTATGGTTCTTGTGCACTGCACTCCGTAATGATGAGAAAAATATAACTGCCAAGTTTAAAGTCAATCGGACTTAAGGTGACAGAGTTATGCTCCGGACAAAGAAGTGGACGCCGCCGGACGCCCGGACGCCCGGACGCCGGACGCCGGACGTCACGGGTGATCCCATAATACGTCCCGTCTTCGACGGGCGTATAAAAAACACACACAAACAATTTTCACTCGTTAAAAGCTTTCGCCAGAATGCATGAACATACTGCTACAGTTGTTCATCTCTTCGGAGAAATCATTTCAACACCTGAAAATCTAAAACGATTCTAAAATATGTATCAAAACTTCTCATATAATCTGTGATTTTAGTCCAAATTTAAATGCACAAATGTCAACTTTTGTTTTTTCTTACAATACTTTTATCTTCACTTGAATTATTCATAAAATATTTGAACTTGTCTTCAAAAGCAGTGTAACGGTATGGTTTTTAAATATTACCGTTACGGAAAATGGACCTTACCGTTACGGAAAAAGGACAATACCGTTACAAAATGGACATTACCGTTACAAATTTTTGGTTTGCGTAACGGTATTGTTTGTAACGGTAATGTAAAATTTACACATCTTTTCAATAATGGTGATAACGTGGAAGGGATATGCATAGTTTCTCTTGACATAAACCAGAAGGGTTATACAGAAAATAGCATGGCAAAGTAAACATTTCATTATAGCGACCGACATTTGTTTAATCATATGAACGGTATTGTACGTGGAAAACATAACTATTTAATACGAACAACTTACTTCGTATTTTGTCTTCAAGCGAATCAGACATCACGGCCATATATTGTCACATTTACAAAATGTCGCGGAGATGCTTTAATATGACGTCATTTGATGACGAAGTCAGTGGTAGATAGTTAGCAAAAGTTGAAGAAATGATCCCGTAACGGTACTGTTTTATTTTACAGGGACAGTGGTTTAGGATTAAAAATTTTGTTAATGGTATGAGTGTTTAGCTCTTTTTGTTTTATATCCACGAGGACAACATTATGTCTATCAACAACAACAAAAAAGAATGTATTTTCTATTTGATAACCCTTTCTTTTTTGTAAAAAATATGTCAGGTTGGGCATCGGGACACAATAAAATCGCTGATTTTCGTAGGGTCATCAAATTTTGTTCCGAAATATTGTTACAATTGGCGTTTTTCTGTTAAATAAAAAGTACATGTATTTGGTTTTGAAAATATAAGGTAAACATACTGAATACTGTATATAAGTGCACTTTTAGCACAGAATTACTCCGTAATTACACCGGGACAGGCGATGTACGTTTTCTATAGAATGACTGTTATGCGAAATACAGCGGCGAAAATTAAAAATATACTGCAATTTCATTGGTCAAAAAGGTAGAAGAAACACTAATAATCAAAATAAGGAAAATCATATTTTTACATAATCATTCAAGAATGAAGTTTTCTAGAACTGCCTAACATTAACAGCGATATACAAATTAATCGTTGTTTTTAATTGAAAAATATCAATTTTACATCGAAAAGTGCGAAATCTTGTAAGCTTATAAATAAATGTAAGATCCTTTACATTTTGCTTCAAAAACATGATCTTAATATAAACAAGTGTTGGTAAACACATAGTTTATAACATCATTTACTATTTCTTTGGATTTAAACATATAAAATTTATAATTTGGATGTTCTGTTCAATTATAGAAGGACTAAACAAATGGAATGACTGGGAAATTGAACATTGACGAGCCTCTAGTAAGATATCTAAATATATTCGCGTTTTCACAACGCAGGCCTACCATGTGTAGGTATCCTAACCTTTCATCAGTACTTTTCTGACAAATATACATACCTAGGGTGATGTTGCAAAACCTCGTACCTACAGATTCATTTAAGCTGTGGATACGACGTTTTGAAATGACATCGACGATTAATATATCTTATCGTCGCTTTTCAACAAAAACCTCGTAACTGCAGCTTGTTTAAAGCTGCAGTTACGAGGTTTTTATTGAAAAATCAGCGTTATACCTTCGCAGTTTTCCTCGTCGGATGAGTCTAATGGTCCACAATCTGATTCTCCGTCACAACGATACATGGAAGAGATACAAATACCAGAATCACACTGGAACTCGTGCTCAGAACATGTGGGCTCTGTAAGTAAGAAAGGATCAATTAATTAGAAATAATTAATTAGCCATCAATTAGAAAGGATTAATTTGCCATATATCACAACGATACATGGACGAGATACAGATACCAGAATCACACTGGAACTCGTGCTCAGAACACGTGGGCTCTGTAAGTAAGAAAGGATCAATTAATTAGAAATAATTAATTAGCCATCAATTAGAAAGGATTAATTTGCCATATA
The DNA here is from genome assembly GCA_963680895.1 of Fragum sueziense. Lineage (NCBI taxonomy): Eukaryota > Metazoa > Mollusca > Bivalvia > Cardiida > Cardiidae > Fragum > Fragum sueziense. The sequence goes on from OY804604.1 coordinate 52,545,390, forward strand.
TCACAACGATACATGGACGAGATACATATACCAGAATCACACTGGAACTCGTGCTCAGAACATGTGGGCTCTGTAAGTAAGAAAGGATCAATTAATTAGAAATAATTAATTAGCCATCAATTAGAAAGGATTAATTTGCCATATATCACAACGATACATGGACGAGATACATATACCAGAATCACACTGGAACTCGTGCTCAGAACATGTGGGCTCTGTAAGTAAGAAAGGATCAATTAATTAGAAATAATTAATTAGCCATCAATTAGAAAGGATTAATTTGCCATATATCACAACGATACATGGACGAGATACATATACCAGAATCACACTGGAACTCGTGCTCAGAACACGTCGGCTCTGTAAGTAAGAAATAATTAATTAACCCATTACTAGACTGCAACACTTAAGAACTGTCTCAAATCAAAGGTGTTGCAGACAGTAATTTAAAGTGGTTGATTTTTTTTTTATATTTTCATCTTTTTTGTACAAAACATTGTGGGAAATGAAGAAATTGCTTATCACAAGCAATTTCTTCATTTTCCACAATGTTTTCCAAAGCCATTAACTTGTTCGGTGTCAATTTAAGTCTTATGGTCCACAATCCGATTCTCCGTCACAACGATACATATACCAGAATCACATTGGAACTCGTGCTCAGAACATGTGGGCTCTATAAGTAAAAAAGGATAAATTAACCCATTACTAGACAGCAAAACTTTAGAACTGTCCAAATTCAAAGGTGTTGCAGACAGTAATCTAAAGTGGTTGATTTTTTTAATCTGTTCGTCTTTTTTGTAGAAAACATTGTGGGAAATGAAGAAATTGCTTATCACAATTTCTTCATATTCCACAATATTTTCCAATGCCATTATCTTCTGATTCGTCGTCACAACGATACATGGACGAGATACATAGAATCACACTGGAAATAGTGCTCAGAACACGTGGGCTCTGAAATAATGAAATGATTACTTAAGGTAAATATTTCGCTATATCTATCAAAACATTATAAGACGGAAAATTTTGGGATGGTTCCAAATTGGAAGAAGTTGCAGACAACAATTTAGATTTGGTGAAATTTTAAAATTCTACTTTTTTAAGACTACAAAAAAGGGTTTTTATTTTCCAAAATGTTTCCAAATCCTTTTTCTTGAAGGGCGTCAAAAAGAGTCAATATGTGGGAATGGATTAATATATGACTTTCCACTGAATGCGCCATCGTAATTTATTAGAAATACCCAATACATGTATATCCGAAAGAGATGGGTTGACTGGGTAAAAATGTTGACAAAAATATTACATAAAAATGAATATTATATTTAAAAATCAATTAACTCAATTATACATGTGCTATCTTATTTATGACGATGTGAATATCATTACACGAACACAAATGTACATTATTCTCTCATTTTGAAATTCTAATGCGATGAAAGAAGATATTAGAGACAAAGACAAATACGAAAGAAAATAATTATGTGCAACTGAAAAGCCTCTCTAACAACCCACCGTGCGTCTTCGGAGATTTTAAAAATCTCTAAAGACGCACCATTTATAAAATACGCCAGACGGATTGTAAGAGACACTCTTTCGTGCTCCTGGCGTTCTAAAAAGACACAGTCTGATCGTAGCGAAGAATTGTCTGGTTAATTCTTTGCTACGTCAATTCTGCATCGTGTTTGCGTCCATCAAAGAAGTACTTTGCATGTGCATGTAGACGCAGAATGCTCGAAGGAGGCCCGTAGGAACAGGGAGAGGGAGTATAGATCAAGTCCTCCACAAAGTTGGTCAAAAATGCAGAAATTGTCTTTATTATAACACTGAAAATTCAAGGAAGATCCAATTTAGACCCCCTCCCTATTCAGACACAGGAGCTTCAGCCCACCCAATATGAATTTGCTTCCTACAGGCCTTGTACATATGCCGATTGTAAGAGAGGCTTAAGACACCTACCACAATCTACCTCGAAGGAACCATCTAGACAGTCAGCAAAACAGTTAAAAACATATCGTTGCATTTCAACAAAAACCTCGTAACTGCAGCTTAAAACAAGCTGCAGTTACGAGGTTTTTGTTGAAAAGCATCAATATAGAGCCGTAAGACACCTACCACAGTCGACCTCGTCTGAGCCATCAAGACAGTCGGCAAAACCGTTACAGACATAGTCGTCGAGTATACACTTGCCGGACTCGCACTTAAACTCATTGGCCGCGCATGTAAAGGCTGAAGGAAAGAGAAAATACAAAATAACAAGATGTGTTTGTGAAACACAAATGCCCCCGAAATTGCCATGGGTTATTAAGGGTTAAGGAATGACCTTGAGGAAGGTCAAAATGCATGGAACAGATAGATATCATTGAAAGGAAGTTGCATACCAAATTTGAGCTTTCTATGTCAAATACTTTTGGAAATAAGGCCAAGGTTAAGTTTTCGGAGTAAAAGTTTAAGTTTTCGTAGAATAAAGGGTTGATAGGGGTTTATGGATGACCTTGAGGAAGGTCAAATTGCATGGAACATATAGATATCTTGGAAAGGAAGTTGCACACCAAATTTGAGCTTTGTATGTCAAATACTTTTGGAGAAAAGGCAAAGGTTAAGTTTTCAGAGTAGAAGGTTAAGTTTTCGTAGAATAAAGGGTTGATAAGGGTTAACAGATGACCTTTAGGAAGGTCAAATTGCATGGAACAGATAGATATCATTGAAAGGAAGTTGCATACCAAATTTGAGATTTGTATGTCAAATGCTTTTGGAGAAAAGGCCAAGGTTAAGTTTTCAGACAGACGGATGGACAGACAGAGGGACGGACGGACGGACGGACAGACAGACAGACAGACAGACGGGCACGAGTCAAACAATATGCCCCAGATCTCTCGATACGGGGGCATAAAAATATCGAAGTACCGGTATTAGTTGTCTTAATCACGTTGAGATTTGAATCTCATAATGTTATACTAAATGTATGTATTGCGAGACCTGTTAAACATATTACAGGTATCAAATACGGTATACGTGGATGTTTGGTTCACAAAACACTTGACAATATACACTCACAATACCTGTACATTTTTAATAACTCAAAATACCCGTACAATTATTCAAAATAAACTCGCAGTACCCGTACAGTTATTGAAAGTAAATACATATAGTATAATAATTGAAATAAACTCATAATACCCGTACAAATACTTCCGATACACTCAAAATGCCCGTAAAATAATTGAAATAATGTATCGTCGCTTTTCAACAAAAATCTCGATACATTCACCATTCGTACTTATAAACCTGTACAGTTGTTAACAACTCAAAATACCCGTACAATTATTTTGAATAAACTCGCGAACCCTGTACAGTTATTGAAAATAAATACTTACTACAGTTGACCTCGTCGCTGTTGTCTTCGCAGTCAATAATTCCGTCACAGACATACGACATGTCGATACATTCACCATTCGTACATATAAACTCATCGTCCTCACAAATACCCGTACAGTTATCTTGTGTACAATTCATCTTTCCATTTATACACGTACTGAAAAGAGGACAACGAAACTATCTATAAGAGAGAATGATAACATTATATTTTTTATTTCACATTAATTGCTTAATTGAATCGTATTGACGGGACGATTCTAATGTAGTAGCCACAAAATAGGATAAGAAGAATATTAAGTGAAATATTTCATTTTGAAAAGCCATCAGTCCCTCTAATCTGTAGCGCTGTGGCAACAACAATGATATGGTTTGGTCGGTATTAACACGGAATTGCTCTTAAATGGTGTTTTATAAGAAAGATGACATAATGTGACATATCAGTTTCTGCATCCTTGTATAATGATAGTAGCACCAGCGGGGTATTCAATACCGTCATGCATACAGGGACATTCTTCAGCTGGTATACAACTCTGACCTGCAGACATAAAAACATTTGGCGTTATTATAATTCAATTTCAATTTCATTTTTCCCAAATTTTACATTTTGTAACATGAATTGTGTGGTCTGCTAGCTGCAGTAATCGAATTTAACCTCTCGTTTGGGAAAGATTTAACACGCACTGTTTTACAATCTCATGCCTCAGGGCCTACCTATCGAGACTGCAGTGTATTTTTTCTTTATCTCAAAGAAAATGACTGTTTAAAATAATGACAAGTACTAACCTTCCTGCACGTATCCAGATGGACAGAAACATCCCTCAACACAGCTTGTGGCGTTACAATATGGCTCCGGATCTTCATCGTTGTTTCGACTCGTTTGTGGACAGGGTGACCCAAAGGCAATATACGCAACAGCAACGTACATGTTAGAATCAACTTGGGGAAACATTGAGACAAAAGAAGAAAATATTGACAATCAGCTTTTTCTGATTTCGTCTCAATGGACAGCATAGGGGACGCTTTAAATGTAAACAAAGATGACGTTATCGCCGCCATTTTGTTTTCGATGATTCAATTTGTGCACATTTCACATTTTGTTACAACCATTGTATGGTATGCAACAGTAATCAAATCCTGAAGAGTTTGGGTTTTTTTCTGTCTTTCAAAGAAAATAACTAAAATGATGACAAATATTAACCTTCCTGCACGTATCCAGATGGACAGAAACATCCCTCCACACAGCTTGTGGAGTTACAATATGGCTCCGGTTCGTCACCGATGTTTTGACAGGTTTGTGGACAGGGTGACCCGCAGGCAATATAGGCTAGACCGTTATCACACTGCATGGCTGAATAAGGTAAGCAATAAATTGAACGAAAGGAATTTTGTCCTACAAATATATTTTGTTGACCGTTATAATAAGTTGATAAATCGTCAGTGTTTTATTAGGTCTCGTAACTACGGCTTGAATCAAGCCGTAGTTACGAGATTTGATAACAACACCCACGAAATAATGTTTGTTTGTCCGAAATTACGTCACTGTTTACTTGATAAAATCGTTCCCTTCTGAACGAAATAATACTGGTATGAGCGTTTTGTAATAGAAGTCTTGGGCAGTACATGCATGATCGTCGTCATTATGTATGGAGATAAGGGAAACACAATAGACAACGTAGAGGACAACATTTTCGTTTTAACCAATTACCAAACAAGACATAGCTTTTAAACAGTTCTGGAAATGTTTTGGGCACGTTTTCCTTTTGAATAAATAGTTTCTTTTCTTAATTGCTCAAATGTTTATTCGTCGATGTTCATTGTGTCGCTTTCATCGCATTTCAAATCAGACCTTTCCGAAAGTTGTTTTATAAAGGTTTTAAATAACTTTTAAAAATATATTTTAAAATAAAGATAACACTAGTATTTCATTGTGCTTACTGCTCAAAGATATACATCCATTTGTCACATGTCGCTGGTTTTTAAGAAAACGTCGTAACTGCAGTTTGAAACAAGCTGAAGTTAAGAGATTTTTGTTGAAAAGCGACGATTTACTCACGACAAAGTCGCTGATATCTCCACCGCGTGGGGAAGCCAAGCTGGTTACATTTGTCTCCGCAAATTGGCAATTTAGTGTGCCTTAGTTCATTGACTATAGATATATTTGTAACATATCGTCACTTTTCAACAAAAGCAACGTAACTGCAGTTTTTTTGAGTTGCAGCGATATACTCACGACAAAGACGTTGGTGTCTCCAACGTGTCGGAAAGCCGAGCTGGTTACATTTGTCTCCGAAATTAGCAATAGCCGTACACAGACATTCGCAATCGCCACCTTGGTCACATCTGGAGTAAAAAAAGATAGTAGAAAAAATCAAAGACCCGGAAGCACTGTGATTAGACGGCTCTGATTGATTAAGCGGAATTGTAAATTGTAAATAAATTGAGATAAGGGCGTTTCATTCTTTCGTTTCTGTTAATTTGTCTGGAAATTGAATCTAAATCAATTCAGTCGTGGTTTTTACTCACGTTGGTGGAATAAAAAATTACAAATTGATAATGAGAAGGGGTTTCTGGTAATTTGATAGTTCAAAAACAGTTTTATATGATTAGACTATCATACAAATAAAAACGTTTAATATACTAGTAAGAGATATCATGTCGTCGGTTTTCAACAAAGGATTAAGGTTTATATTAAAAACTCGCGATATGGAAAAATGCAGTAATTGCATTTTAGAGCATCATATGTACAGAAACGTCACGTGAAATACCTGGAGTCTGATCATGATTAATGGTGTTCTTAAAAAATCTATCATTTCTATATTAAGTGTTAAACTGGAATCGGTTAATCTGTGATAGTTTAACAGAAACCTGAATAGTAACTGTTAGGAAAAAGGCGGTTTTATAAAAAAAAATAAAAAAAATCTATACTAGTATCTGACCTGCATGCGTCAAACAGACAGTCCTGGTAGTAGTTTTCCATCATATCTTGTGGCATGGCTGCCCTGCAGTCAGCGAATACGTCACCCTCAACGATAATGGCGCATGAGTCTTTAGCCCAGGTCTCTCTGTGTTCAACACCCTATAAGTGTTTACAAGCGGCAAAAATGTTACATATAGCTACTTGTTTCAAGCTGCAGTTACGAGGTTTTCGTAGAAAAGCATCGATATAGTAAATAATGCATATCCATATATAATTTTTGAAAGTAAAGGTTAAAATCAGATTCTACCAACTAGACCTAGCTTTGGCGTCCCCGAATGTAAAGACTTGGGAAACATTTAGACAAAAATGTTGGTAGACTGATATTTTCCGTGCTGTATTGAGTTATATCTAAATTAATCTATACCAATATGGATTTGACGTATGCAACAGCTTTGTGATTGGAACTTCCTAATTTTTAGGCCGTTTAGAAAAGGCTTATATATTTTCTTGAAGAAAAAAGACACTGAAAATTATCAACAAAAAACAAGAAATCAATGATAACCAGCTTCCCCACTTTTCCTCCCAATGTTTTTCACAATTTGGGCACATATTTTTAATATACATATTTTTATTATTTTATTAGCACTTAGTATGTCGTCTGCAATATCTTTCCATTTAGATTTAATTTTTTTTTTGGAAACTTACATAACATGCGGAGTTCTCCACAGCGGGTGGTATGGGGATATCGGCGCACGAGGTACTGGTCTTAAAGGAGTTACCGAAGTCGACCGCATTCGTGTAAGTCAACATATCATCCGAGGCCTGGCCGTTATAGTCGCCGCATAAACCAGTCACCATGCCCTTCCACGATTTGTCTAGATGCAAAATTACTCGAGTGCCTGAAGAAATATATTAATTAATGAATAAGGTATATTGTAACAATCAGTTAGTATATAGAAGAGGATCAGCTTACACGTATTGATCTTTGTTGTTTGCCAAAGGGACCAAACATTCCTATGTTACCCTATGTTTAAGGACAATATAAATAAAAGTGAGCATCGCTCAATTCAGAAAGCATAATTGTTTGATTCATAATGGTGTCAAATTTCCTTCATATGTAGGACACTTATCAGTTTAGCAGTGCGTTAGAGACTCAGAGAGACCCAGTACTTATTAACATTGACTTAAATTATCTTAAATGTCCGTCCATTCTACTTTCAAAATGTTCCACTTTTGTGAGTAAAGGAATGAAAACATACCCTCATCATATTGCACGGTAATCCCAGTGTTTGTCCGTACGTACACCCATACACCAGCTCTAGATATAGATACACCGTACGTCTGATATTCCTGGTCTAGGTTCACTGTGTGGTTTCCGATCACGGGGTTGCGACCTTGGATCAGACTGATCACAAGATTGTTGGCGAGGATGATCTCCACCGCTTTGGTACATGTGACACCGGTTGTTCCACACGGCACGTTTTGTACGTTAACCTGTAATTGTAAAGTATGTTGGTAAAATAAGATTAACTTGGTTAAGTTTTAATTAATATTATTCGGGTATGTGTGCTGACGGCTTGAGCACTTTACCACAGCGGAGGATAAAGTAACACAACAATAACCTTATCACTGCCCGAAACCATTACAAAATGCACTCGTCCTGTTTGTACATTCATTCATAATAAAATTGTAAACTATTGTGAAGTTGACATACTTTTTGTACACGGGACACCGGTATGAAGAATCAACGTAAATGTATTCCCATGCCCTTACTGACAGAGATGAGGGTTAATCGATTAACCCTCATCTCTGGCAGAAAGGGCGTTGGAATATATTTACGTTGATTCTTCATGCCGGTGTTCCGTATACATGACGAATTATACCTCAAATCCGACGCCGTTCGATTTCGCCATTGTGTAAGTACATTCTCCCTGGAATGAGTAGTGATGTCCGTCAAACGTGTAGTAATGAGGATCTCCAGACGCCCAGCAAGTACCTACAACAAAGGTGTATACCATGCATGTATCTTAACAGCAGGGATGAGAATCCATATCAGTGGGAAAAAGCCGAGTCCCCAATATCCCCATTTAAAAACATCATATCTGGATACATCCGGCTGAATTTACAATAATATCAAACCATAGTTAGATTATTTTGTTTCACAAAAAAGCTAAAATTTCACGAGCGATGAAGATTCTCATCCCTGCAACTGATAACAGAGATCCTCTTTCTTTGGGATATTTCCAACGTCATGAATGGCACAATTTTAACATCTAAAATTTTCAATCAAAAAGACATCTTTTAAAAATACCGTATCTTTAAAATATCGTTTTCGACGCATTACAGTTGAGAACATCATGAAATTGACATTAATTCCATTGCATTTCAATTAAAATAATTCCACGAAAGCGTTGTTCATTGCGATCACAAACACATTCAAAACTCTCTAAAAAACAATCGAAACTCTTAAAAAACGTTAGCTTAATACCCGTTGAATTGGCTATTAGGGAAAGAAAGCATTTCATTGGTCGCAAAAATATCGTAGGCGTCTTATCGATACATTTGCCTGTATATGCTATTGGTTTATTTCCGATATGGGGACTGTTACTATTTCAAGATTATGTCTGATTGGTTCAGAGGTTATCGTGGGAGTGCTATCGATTTTTTTAAATACACAAAAACGTTTCATAACGCCCAAATCATTCTACGAAATAGTTTAAAACGTCCATTCCACTTATTCAGCAAGTCATTCATAAATCATTCCTATTCCACCCTGGATTTTAATTTCACGATGTTTTCAAATGTGTATTATGTAGTATATTAGTCTTCGTGTTTGTGTCTCAAAAGATGCAGTCTCCGTTAAATTTCAATGACGAGCAACGATAGTTATTTCGACTTATCCCGAATGTTATCTTACAAGAACCAATCTAGCTTGAAGGGACCTTCTGGGAGGTTTATTGAAGATGGCCACTTGATGGTGCCTGTAGTTTACACCGGGTATTATTCCTTTCCCCAAAAAGACCTGGTTTTGGCGCATTTATATGAAAGGGACTGTGAAAACATTGAAACAAAAGAAGACAATGCTGATAATCAGCATTTTCTCCTTTTGCATCAATATTTTCTCAGCTATAGTGTACATAAATTATATCTTAAAATAATGACAAACAGCAGTTTTTAAAGTGGATCAGGCCAAATTTTGGCCGTTTAGGAAAAGGCTAATCAGATTGTTTATAACCACTCACCTGGACAATCTCCCTCAGATATAACGATCCAGTGTCGATCTACACAACGTCTGTAAATAAATATACATAAACTCATAACATTGTTTTTATGCTTATGAAAATGGGACCCGTCACGATAAAAGAGACCTTATAGGAAGTGTGAAACATATCGACCCTAGTTTGTGTGCGCAGTTCGCGCAGCCAGACTAGGGCCGACACTTTTCACTTTTATGTTATTTTCTAAGTCCGTAAAATTTTCGCTATCTTACTTTATGTTCATTTTTCGCATACGGGATCTGTGTGACCTGTGCTGGGTCGGACAAGTTTGTCAAAATTTGATTTTTTGGAGTTCGGATAAGGTCCCTTTTAGCGTGACGGGTCACAAATGATTTTTCTTTTGAATTGTTTAACTGGTATAGTAAGTTATAAAATTTATTGCAGAAGGTGAATAGAAAACGTCTTATCAATTTACAATTGTCAGAAACTATCTAGTAATGTATTTCTGTCCGCAAAAAGCAAACGAATTTACTGTCCTGAACAACACAACAAACGGAATGAAATAAAAATGGTTTTTTGCGTGTGTGTGTGTGTTTTTTTTTTTTTTTTTTTTTTTTTTTTTATGCAGACTGTGATCATAAACGTCTTTGTGGTGGATCACGGATTATTATGAAGGGGGTTGAACTTACAAAAAGGGGTTCGTGTTTATAGTATTACACAAATTTGGTTGAAAATTTCTGAATCAAAATGAAAAAGAATCAGGTTTCAGAAGGGATTTCGTTTGAACCATCGCCCCCCCCCCCCCCCTGGATCCGCCACTGCATCTTATCAACTTACAATTGTCGACAACCATCCAGTACTTCTTCTCCAGGCTGACACCAGACGCGCGTTCTTTAGAGCGAGTTTTTTTAAGATTTCTTAAGATGTTTTGGATAAAGCGTTTTTAAGACCGAGACTATGACCGAGCTGTTCCGAATGCTCCATATTTATACAAATGACGTCATCATGACGTCATTTGTATAAAGTATGGAGCATTAAGAACACCGCGGTTTTGAATTATGGGGCGTTCGGAACATCTCGGTCAAGTCTCTTTCATATTGTTTCTATAGAGCTGACCGAGGGATTCTGCATGAAGTATATGGCAATGGCGCCTCCCATTGAGGGTCTTAAAAATCATGCTCTAAAAAACGCTTTATCCTAAAACACCTTAAGAAATCTGAAGATATCTCAAGAAATCTCGCTCTAAAGAACGCACCTCAGTTATAGTTGTACTGACATGGACAACTACTGGGTTCTACACAGTTAGATATATTAAGTATGGAATATGTACATGTAAACAACTTACAATTGTCGACATCCATCCAGTACTTCTTCTCCAGGCTGATACCAGTTATAATTATACTGACATGGACAACTACTAGGTTCTACATAGTGAGATATATCAAGTATGGAATATATACATGTAATCTACTTACAATTGTCGACATCCATCCAGTACTTCTTCTCCAGGCTGATACCAGTTATAATTATACTGACATGGACAACTACTAGGTTCTACATAGTGAGATATATCAAGTATGGAATATATACATGTAATCTACTTACAATTGTTGACAACCATCCAGTACTTCTTCTCCAGGTTGATACCAGTTATAGTTATACTGACACGGACAACTACTGGGTTCTACACAGTGAGATATATCAAGTATGGAATATATACGTGTAATTAACTTACAATTGTCGACATCCATCCAGTACTTCTTCTCCAGGCTGATACCAGTTATAATTATACTGACATGGACAACTACTAGGTTCTACACAGTGAGATATATCAAGTATGGAATATATATGTGTAATTAACTTACAATTGTCGACATCCATCCAGTACTTCTTCTCCAGGCTGATACCAGTTATAGTTATACTGACATGGACAACTACTGGGTTCTACACAGTTAGATATATCAAGTATGGAATATATACATATAAACAACTTACAATTGTCGACATCCATCCAGCACTTCTTCTCCAGGCTGATACCAGTTATAATTATACTGACATGGACAACTACTGGGTTCTACACAGTGAGATATATCAAGTATGGAATATAGTTATACTGACATGGACAACTACTGGGTTCTACACAGTGAGATATATCAAGTATGGAATATATACATGTAATCTACTTACAATTGTCGACATCCATCCAGTACTTCTTCTCCAGGTTGATACCAGTTATAGTTATACTGACACGGACAACTACTGGGTTCTACACAGTGAGATATATCAAGTATGGAATATATACATGTAATCTACTTACAATTGTCGACATCCATCCAGTACTTCTTCTCCAGGTTGATACCAGTTATAATTATACTGACATGGACAACTACTGGGTTCTACACAGTGAGATATATCAAGTATGGAATATATACGTGTAATTATACTGACATGGACAACTACTGGGTTCTACACAGCTTCCCTAAAAGTGGTAACACATGGGAAAATTAATGGATATATAAAACCCTGCATTACTTGCCTTTAACCCTTTCCTACACACTGACATCTTTCGACTCCCAGAAGATAAAGGCGTTATAAATCACTGTGGAAAATGAAGAAATTGCTTGTGACAATCAATTTGTCCATTTCCTACAATGTTTTGTACCCAACTATGACCAAAAATGAAGAATTTCGTTCATTTGAAATTGTTGTCTGCAACACCTTTCAATTTGGACCAGTCTTCAACTAGCCATTTGCTAAAGGGGTTAAAAGAATTTATATATAAATCCCTGCTTTACTTGCCATCAACGTGACACGAAGTTCTCAGATAAATGACAACACGCTTTACACTTAGTTATATAGAGAGTAAAGAACAGTCCATTCATATATGGTCGCTTTCAATATACTGTACATGTGTTGTTTAGCTTGAATGGTTGTTCCACGTGTAAGAAATGTACAAAGGTGCACAGAGTATCAATACTAAACATTGCAACTTGGCTTATATTTATGCCACTCCCAACATTACAGTAGCTCGCACTTAAAATCCTTAATTAAATCTTGAAAATAAACAAATATCAAGAACAATATTGTATGACGACAGATAGCATGCGTCTGACAAGTTGTCCAGCAGACGGTCGTAACAGAAAAAAAGAAAAATAAATAGAAAAAAATGATAATTGTATCGCTGCTGTTCAACAAAAAGCTCGTAACTACAGCTTAAAACAAGCTGCAGTTACGAAGCGTTTGTTGAAAAGCGACAAAATACTACGCACTTATTGTTTTTGTTAAAAAAAAGAAAAGTCAATCAACAAGAATTGGCAGCTACATATATGTACTTGAATATGGAATCGCATGTAAATAGTGTTTCCAGATCCTGTTATTCTCAGCTTCGGCAAATTGGACATATCAGACAATATCTAAATAGTGATGCTACTAAGTCCCTCGTAAACTCGTTGGTCACTTCAAGGTTGGACTACTGCAACTCATTACTTTTTGGATTACCCCAAAAAACTCTGAACAAGTTACAGATAGTCCAAAATACGGCAGCTCGTATTATCACCAGAACTCCGAGACGTCACCATATCACGCCTGTCTTAAAAGAATTACACTGGATACCTGTACAATACAGAATTCATTTTAAGATATTGACTTACACGTTTAAAGCACTTCATGGACAGACCCCAGATTACATTGCATCACTTTTGAATATTCACAAACCAAAACGTGAACTTAGATCCGGGTCAAATGGCACGACACTTGTTGTACCCAAAAGTCGTACAAAAACATACGGAGATCGCAGTTTCATGAATGCTGCCCCTGACCTGTGGAATTCTTTACCGGTCGAAATAAGAACTGTTTCTACAATTTCCTCTTTTAAGAAATCACTGAAGACTCATTTATTTGTACAGATCTATGGAAAGTGAACTTTCTTGTGTTTAAATTATTTTACGGTCAATGACGCTACATTGATATGTTTTATGTAGTTTTTTTTAGGAGATTTATAATTTGTAAAGCGCTTTTGAACGTACACCTGTATGATAAAAGCGCTATATAAATATGGTATTTAATAATAATAATAATAAAAAATACTTACATCAGGGGCCATGGTATAATTAGACGGACAACCGCAACCAGAGTATAAATATCCAGCATCGCAGGCCATAGAGTATGTCTCGCAGGTGGTTTGGCAAATATTCGTGTCTTCAAAGAATACTTGGTTCTTTGGGCAGGTGGCGTCCGTCACACACTGTTCTAGATCAATGCAGCTCCATGTACCATTGGCGCAGAGACTGGAATATAACAACACAAGTATAGATCCCTTGGCGGTATACTCTATACTACTATATTTTGTCACTTAAGTTTAATGGCAAATATCGAAGTAAACTAGATCTACTTCGTATTTGTATTAGCCTACATAAATCTAATTTAAAAATTGGTGTTATAGAAATTGTTGAAACATTAATCTTAAGGCCTGGTCACGTACACAAATCCACGTCTACATCACGGCCGGAACACGTCCAAATATGATCAGTGGTATAGCATATATTTGGATGTGACATGGACGTAACGTGGACGTAGAATTGTATTTGGTCATGCCTTAACCCTTTCCCAAACAAGACCTGGTTTTGGCTTCCCTAATAGAATTGGCATAGGAAACATTGAGACAAAAGAAGAAACTGCTGATAACCAGCAGTTTCTTCTTTTGTCTCAATATTTTCTTTGCCATATTTTACACAAATCCTATCTTTAATAAGATCCATTTTATCATTTGTCGCAGTTTTTGAAGAGGATCCCCCTAAATTTTGTAGTTTGGGAAGGGGTTAAGAGAGTTCGATGAATTTCAACTTTACACACCACTCCTGACAGTTCATCTCTACCGTCTCGCCCGCGTCCACAATCCTGTTACCTTCCGGCAAGTATTTATCATAGCAGGTACAATCCTCGGTGTTGACGCACGTGCCGTGATCATTGATCATCTGATGCGAGGCCGAGCACTGGCACCCGGGTATACACTCCTCCTCACACGCCGAGTCAGCCACCTGAAGGTCGCGGCATTGACCTTTACATGTGGTGGCGCATTCCTTGTATGCTAGACCGGATTCGGATACCGGGCACTCCACTATATTGTCTAAAAATGAAAATATACAATATAATTCATGATTAGATCTAATGACATAGCATAGCAACGTCATTTTTCGTGACCTATATATAACAAGCCACCTGAAGGTCAAGACATTGACTTTTACAAGTGGTGACACGTTCTTTGTAGGCTAGACCAGACTCGGATACCGGGCATTCTGATATATCGTCTACAAATGAAAAAACAATGCATATCTTAATAAAATATAGTTCACGGGGTACACTCTACGGGCCCGTAGGAAGCAGTTTCATATTGGGGGGCTAAAGCCCTTATCCTTAATATTGGGGGCTAATTTGGATTGTCTCAAAATTTTCAGTGTAAAATAAAGAAAATTCGGCATTTTTCGCCAACTTTGGGGGCCTTAGCCCCCTAGCCCCCCCCCCCCCCCCACCCCCCCTGTTCCTACGGGCCTGTGCTAGAGTTGCTCCGCCATGTCATTTATCGTGAACTATGCATTAAATACAAGCTTAGTTCGCGACCTGAAGGTCACGACATTGGTCTTTACACACGATGGTGCATTCCTAGTAGGTCAGACATGGCTGGTATACCGTACATCTTTCATGTGTAAAAATTGATGAAGGCTTTTTTTTTTTTTTTTTTTTTTTTTTTTTTAGATAATCGCTGACAAAGGGTGCGGGGTAAATTGACAGGAGAAGCATAGGTTTACTTTGAAGTTTAATAACTTTTCTGAATAGATTAGATCAAAATGAAATTTTGTGTGTACTTTCAATGGACCAAGGACAGAACATTTTATGAATCATCAATTATATACGTGTATAAGTTTTTATATTATCATTTTCTGTATTCTATAACACTTACCACAGCTTCCACCCAAGCTAGCATGATCTGCCCAGTCATCTATGACCGCACCCTGGAGAGCACATACATGAGCCGCGACTGCCATAATAGCAGCGATATAATGGTGACCCGTTGCACTAAAAAGGACCTTACGAGAAGTCTACAAAACTGGATTAGGAGAAACGGGTCAGGCTCTGGGGAGGTCAACCAGATGTCATAGTTGACATAATAAGATTAGACAGGGTAAAAAATCTAGATTTCGGAAATTATTTTAGAGTTAGAAGTATCGATCGTAGTCAGGCTGCGCGGACTGCGCAGACTGACAATGGTCGATAGTTTTCACACTTTCTATAAGGTACCTTAGTGCAATGGGTCACATACATATATTTACATCCAAAACCTCGTATAGCAGCGATATATCCATATACCACTCACCGCAGCTTCCACCCAAGCTAGCATGATCAGCCCAGTCATCTATGACCGCACCCTGTAGAGCACATTCATGAGCCACAACTGCCATGATGATACAAGCTGGTTCCACTTCAGACTGCGTGTTTATGCTGCACATATCACTCATACACTGCTCGTAGTACTCGTTAAAGGGAACAAGACCTTGACAACTCGCCCATAGGTCGTCCGTGTCTCGTAAAGGCGCGCATTTACTACTGGCGAAGTTAAACTGCAAACAGAGTTAATTTATTTCAACAAAATGAGTCTTTTTGATTCTCCACAAGATAATGTTTTTTTAAACATCAATGCAAAATGAAGAAATTGCATGTGATTAGCAATTTCTTCATTTTTCACAATAGTTTAATTTTGCTGTTTTGTGATAGGTTTAACTTTATATAAATCATGATAGGAAACTTGGTGTATTAAAATTTGCACCACATATGCTTTCTAATAGTTCGAAATAACCAAAATTATCACCGCACAACCAGCGCTGTCAAGGAAGTATTATATTTATTGTGTAACAGGAAGGTTTGCCTCTGGAACTTGCAACGAAATAAATGTAAATAAACAAAACCAAATGTTTTATATATCCCGTTAATTGACTTGTCAGATCATCTCTAGCTATTGGCTAGAGATGCTCGGCCAGGTCATTTATCGGGACCTTTCATATCAAACACAAACACGGATTACATACCAGATCTATTTGGCAGTCGAGCGTGACTGGTCTCTCTTGTTGTGGAGGACAGCTGACAGATGCCCGGTAGTGCGTGACGAAGGCGGCAACCTTGGTCTCCGTTATACCCTGTGGTGACTGCATATCGTCTGACGTGATGTAGTTAAACCGCCCGCATAAACCTTGTATCTGGAGAACATGAACACAGAAACTTAGTTTTACGTATCAAGTCTTCTCCCCGGCCCAATAAGCTGTATCTGCCCCACTGCAGCTTCATCTAAATCAGAGTAGGCCCCTACAGCTTCAAAATGACCCCACAGCTTAAGCATAATTTCTTCAAAATGGTCACCAAAATAGAGGAATTTGAGGTGTTCATGTAAACAACTGTTGACTTTAGTCATTTTGTACAATGAATTTGAATAAACACTTAATGGGAAAAGAAGAATTGCTCATTTTGAGCAATTTCTTCTTTTCCCATTATGTTTTTATTCACAATTAATTGCATTAACACTGTATTGTAAGATTCGATGATATTTATATAATTTGCCACTACAGCTTCAAATTATTCTAGGGAGAACACTGGTATCTATGTAGTCCTGTCAAGATGATATGTTACATGATTACAAAATTAATTAATCCTGTCTATGTAAGTAATACAACATCGAACTCAAAACTACTGTAATTTTGCATATGATGATTCGAATCTTGCAGGTGTCGTACACCTGTAATAATCAAGCAACGCATTCAAAATCATCTTGACAATTACGTATACTTTTCTATTTGTTTACAGGAGTAAATTTTGTAAACATGTACCATATATCGTATCTGGAATGTAGTATTGTATAACATGCATTGTTTTTGGTTCGATATTCCAAATCAAACGATCCGAGATAGTGTCACACAAGAATTCTAAAGACAGTAGATATAATGCATGATTAATTTGAATGGGGTTTAATGAACAGCTCTTTAGACTGCTATGGTCATATTTCTGTGGCTGGATTACCTAACAGTACAATTCTTGGTAGGTCCTATTGGAGTTATTGTTTGGTATTGGAATATTAATTTATCAAACTCATACCTTGTTGTCATAGAAAGGATCCACACTAACGTAGATTCTTCTATAACCGTACAAAACTCTGAAACCGAAACCTCGCACTAGTTTGAACAAGGAAGTGGCTTGTTTCACGTACAAGACTCGAGACAAAAATGGCGTATTATAAATGCTATCACTGTGGTCGATACTGTTGATTGTCACAAATTCACCGTTCGCTCCTTCAATCTCGACTGTATTGCCCTGCGACTCGATGATTATACCGCTGATACAGTTTCGCTCGTTAATATTCCCGCCACAGTCCTCGTGGGTAACCCGGATCTTGAGGTCATTTCTGACGTCATCAAGTGACGTGGTGTCCGTTGGCTGAAACGGGAGAAAAAGCGTAAATACTACGCTCTTAAGGTAGCATACATGTACGGGTCCGTAATGTGGCCATTTTGAGATTCATAAAAAAGTGATTTTTTTCTAAACCAAATTTATTCAAGCTGCATTTACATGATTGCAGATCTGTACCTTTCATCGTTAACAATAAAACAAGTGTTATATAGTACGAGAGATCATTCTCAATTGTGATTTTAATTATACTTAAAATCTAAAGAGTGGAGCCTAAATATCTTTGCAAAACCTTAATTTTCCTATCGTTTGTATGTATGTATGTCATTTTCATTGATTGTACAGCGCAACGGAATACCTGTATAATTTTTACGCTCTATAAATGGAACGTAGGCTAATTGTAATTGTTATTTCTAACGACAATTGTTAAAAAGCATAACAAATAATAATTCACTTTATAATGTATATCATGACTAACCTGTACAAGGTAATAGGAGCATTCTGCCGCTTCAAACTCGTACGATTTCCCGTCAAAAGTGTCCACATGACCAAATCCATAATAGTCACATGACGAACTACATTTGTCCTCAACACACACCCAGTTACCCATGTTACATTCGCTGTAATACAACAGTATAATCCGGTCACATTATCATGGAACATGTTTACAAAATTAACTTATGTAAACAAGACAAAATTAAACTCCAGACCGATGTAATTTTGCATGCGATGGTTCGAATCTTCAGGTGTATCACACCTGCAAGATTCGAACCACTATTTGCAAACTCGTATCGAAAATTACGGACGCATTTCCCCTTGTTTACATAGGTAAAATTTGTAAACAATTGTCATAATATTGTTAACCCCGCCCTGGTTTCTCAAAAAATCTTAAGTATATACTTATGAGTAACTGCTGAACTTCAATGGAATACTCTCAAACGTTGAAGGGTATTCGATTGAAGTTCACGTGCATTTCGTGTGATTTGAGTACGGTGCTCAGATTTGAGTCTGAAAACTTTCTTAAGTTTTTTTGAGTAACCTCTGTTTCAGTAGTATTGCATAATCGAAATGAATTTTCGGAGTTGCACAAAGAACTTTCTAGAAAGTAAATAGCACTGAAAAAGCAAATATTCGATTTTGTGTGAAGGCGCCACGTCCATATCCAAAATCCGTGGCGAATTGAAAGCACATAATTAAAAGCATGTTACTCATATTAAAATCAATCTTTAAAAATTAAATGTAGATTTATAAAAACAGAACGAATTTGTGAAGGTATAAAGGTACGATATTAGTTTGCCATGTTTCGGTAAAATGCATATTTATAGCGAAAAGGATTTGCCCTGGTATATATTTACAGCAAAAACTTTATGCTATTAAGCATTGCATATCGCCAGTAGGGGATCAAAACCTCGTAACCCCAACTTATTCAAGATGTAGTTACGAGGTTATGACTCCCCACTAACGGTATGTAAAAGTTTAACACAACGTAACTCCGTCCCTATTCTTGTGCTCTGGACTACCACAGGGAATTTTAGCGATCTTCATGGATTTTGATGGTGTCTCTCTCTTAAGTAAATAATAAACGTGCCTGCAGATAAATGATATTTTTATCGACTAATAATTCTTCATACCATCTATTGCAGTCGGCTCTGATGACCTCTGTATGGTTATATCGCCTGTTGTGATATTCACACTGACATTCTGTGGGCAGTATACACTGACCATCCTGGTAGAACTGACCAGACGGACATTGGCAGCCAGAGATACATGACGTCATACATTCTTCCGGCATCACCTCGTGAAGAGCCTTACATGTGCGTGGACATGGTGAGGCACAGTCCGAGTACTCTAGGCCGGCTGGACATTCCTTGGCTGAAAAAGAGATCAGTCTAATGTAACTATCAATATTGGGAGTCAAAACCTGGTAACTACAGCTTCATACTTCTGGCATGACATTATGAAGATGTTTTCACGTGCGGACCCGGCGAGGTACAGTCTGAGTACTACATGCCGGTAGATTATTTTTTTTACTTGGCTGAAAGGGAGATCAATCATGTAAATATCGTTAGTTTGATGTCAAAACCACAATGTCATTAGCGGCACATTCTCTTGCATACAATTCAATATATAGTAGCACTTGGCATAAATTATGTAACATTGTCAATCTTTACGGTATCTTTTCTGGGGTTACGAAGATAAATACTTACGGCACATCTGCGAGCTTTTCTTTAGAGCCATGATATCATTAGCAGCACATTCTCTGGCATACCCCTCGATAAAGAGACATTTTGCTTCGCTTTCCCTTTGTCATTATCGGCTATAAATCATTTCTTTTTTGTTTATTTGTTTGTTTGGGGTTTTTTATACTGAGTTTATGAGTATAAATACTTACGGCACATTTGTGAGCTTCTCCACAGTGCCACAATGTCGTTAGCGGCACATTCTCTGGCGTATCCCTCGATATAGTAGCACTTGGCTTCATCCTTCTCCGCGTCACTATCAGCTTTACAGTGGTAGTTTTTACACATCTCGAACCACATATTAGCGTCCACCTGGAAACATAAGATAAGATTAATGTTTAAAAGATGAGCCATGAGCTACAGATAGGGGGTAATGGCTTTTGAAACACATCCAAAATGTATTCTGATTGCCGCCAAACAATGAAAACTATGCCCATTTACTAATTGAAGGTTATACTGGTCAAAACAAAATCATATCTATGATAACCAGGATTGTCATGTAATATGGACGAGACGATTTGCACATGCGTCTCTATGATAACATTTTTATAGGTTAAAGATTTGTTTATAAACATCAGATTAGCGTTGGACAATTCATTGTACGTCAGAATGCTTCTCTGTTTTTATAAGAATATTGTTTTACAAATATCACTCACCACTCCGTGACACTCCAGAAATGTGTTAGATCTGATGAAGGAGCAAGCTTTGCTGGCCGCCTGGGCTTCTTCTGGTGTGGCGTCCGAGCAGAAATCTTCTACAGCGCCCGTGTCTTCGCACTACAAACAACAATCGGGAACGATTTTTATCCAGTATCCGTGACGTTATTTGGGACAAACAATAATATTTCGTAGGTGTCGTTATGAAATCTCGCAACTACGGCTTGATTGAAGCCGTAGTTACGAGATTTTATAACAACACCTACAATTTATCAATATGTAACGGTAAACCGAATCTATTTTTAGCACAAAATCCAATGCTATTATGTCAATGATGAATGTGAATAAGGCATAAAATGTTTGTTTCTGTGTCGTTATATGCATGCAGTAGAAGACCAAATTAGGCGGCTATCAGGATAAAACGTGCATTATTCAGTAAAATACCATGCCATGCCGTGAGCGACCGGCTTTGCACTCATGTATCCTCGGTTTTTGGCTTTCTAAATAAACAATTGATCCTTTTTTCCGCAATATTTCTAAATGTTTATTAGGAACTTTTTTTCGGTTTTGGCGCCAAAGTATGACCTAATAGTACGTCATGTTACATGCTATACAACGACAATGTGTTTTACCAGTTCGACACTGTTATCAAGTTTCCAATAGTTACCGAGCTTGCAAGAATCGGCTGTGCAGGCCTACTGGCTGTTATATTACACCAATATTAATTAACTCGGGACAACCTAATTATTATGATATTATGCAATTATATATGTTATAATGAAACAAGAATGTATTTTACCAGTTCGTCACTGTTAACCAGTTTCCATGAGTTACCGAACATGGCAGAGTTGGATGTGTATTCATTGTCCTTTCGAATGAACTCATCTGTGAATAAAGAAGATAAGATTATATAACATGTAAAACCATGTACTACGATATTTCCGGTCATGACCACACGTGAAGCTATTAAGAACAACGTGGATCCTGATCAGACTGTGCGTATGCACAGGCTGGTCTTGATCTATGTTGGGCTCAAAGGCCTTAAGGGACGTTTTTCCAGATCCTGGCTCAATTATGTTAAACATACGGTTATTACATGTAGCACGATTTTATTAACCCTTTCCCAAACAACAAAAAGGGCGATCTACTTCAAAAACTGCCACAAATGACAAAATGGTTGCTATTAAAGATAGGATTTGTGTAAAATATGGCACAGAAAATATTGAGACAATAGGAGAAACTGCTTGTTATCAGCAGTTTCTTCTTTTGTTTCAATGTTTTCCCAAGCATTCTCTATTAGGCACGTCAAAACCAGGGGCCCGTTTTATCAACGGTCGTACGTCGGTCGCAGCTAAGATTGTCGTAACTTTCGGTCTTACGTCCGCGAGACGGTCTTATCAAAAAGTCGTAGCTACGATTGACGTAAGTTTTTCCCAAATTTCTACGACCGGTCCGACCCAGTCTTAGTAGGGTCGCAAAAATGGCGGTCACATTAGAAATGTTTGAAGCGAGAAAAAATGAAATTTTAAAAGGCCAAAACTGCTAGAATAAGTTGTCTAGAGAAATGTCAACATTGAAACCGTGTGTCCCTGACCGGAATGAACGAACTTACCCGTAGAATGGGGGCTATTTTCGGGAGCAGAGCGAACAGAACGGAGGCAAAGTTTCGTTGAAACACAGGTAAATAATCATTTATGGTTGGGCCAAATTAGTAAGTTTTTACTGTAAAATTTACTGTCAACAATGACAAGTAGAATAAATATGGTACGAAAAATTTGTAGTGCGAAATTTGTTGTGAATTACGTCATTAATTCAAGGGAAACGACTCTCGGTAGGGGATGTTGACAGTGTCAAGGACGCAAGGTTGAGTTTCATTTTATTTCCTGGTTTGAAGATACTTTGCATGCAAACATTTTGCAATATAAACGCATTGATTGTATAGTAGATCACGGCATTGTTATATGATTCGCCCATCTGACTGACTTTAAGTCTACGGCGCCTTTTGTCTTGAAACCAAAAGAAACATTCATTTGCCTAGCTTAAGCTAGTGGGTGGGGTAAGCAAGGAGTTTAGAATGGTAAAATTATTCCAGATAAGGTATTTCCATTGCATGTTTTCAAATGACCGTGTTACTATTAATTAGCAATTATTGTCTGTATGTATGACGAAACATTTTTCAGTGGATGATAGGAATAAACCTCGCTTCATGTTAATATTTTCTTAGCTCATCCTTTACTAGATAAAACTAGTGATAAAAACTGTTCATTTGGTTAATTTATATATTTTCAGATCAAAGTAAAAATCATCGAATGTGAATAGCCTGGTAGATAAACAGATGCTAGACCACGAGATTACAAATATTTGAAATAAAAGGTTTGACCTATTTTTAATTATTTAGTCTTTAGAACTAAAAAATGGCTTTGCAAAGATAAGGTCTGATTTCTCAGATGTTCTAGAACCCAAAACAGCCATGATGTCTCTGACCGAGTTATCACAGCTGGTTACGGATTTTGTTTTAGCCATCACCATCAATGGCATCAGACAGGTTTGTCATGGATCATCATACTATCTTGATTCAGATTCCTGAAAAGTACACTAATAATCACTTCAAATATGTTATAATAATAATGTTGCTTGATGAAAAAACACAGGAACTACTGGTACCACTGTTGCCGGAAATCAAACTGGGAACCTCTTGGTTCCATGGCCTGTAGGCTGACGCTCTACCTCTCAACCACAAATACCATTGCTGGTTATATTTTAATCCTTATCCAAACATACCTTTATTCTAGATAGTAGTTACACTTACATGCCCATTTGAAAATTATCCAGTTAAAAGGATGGCTCAGCTTGAAACAGTTGTAATTGCCTATATGAATAATGTTTATAAGTAGTTACAACCGTTTCGCGCTGAGCCTTTGAAATGCTGGTGTAAAGAATTTTTGCTATACAAATTTTGCTTCCATGATTTGTGCATCTAACTTAAATTGTAACCAAGTATATTATGCAGCATCATTGTGATACCATAGTATGTATTTTTGTCTCATTACAGGTATACATATACTTGTACAAGCTGATGTTATAAATAGCCTACAAGAACATTTGGTGCAGCTCACAATAAGAATGAAGAAGACCTCTTGGAAACACTCTTCCTACAGTACTTGGACTCATCTTCATGAAGTTTCTACCAATCTTAATTGTGATGAGCTTAAATATTTCCCAAACAAGACTGGGTTTTAAAATAACTTATAGAAAAGTCTTGTGAAAACATTGAGGCAAAAGAAGAAAATGCTGATAACCAGCATTTTCTTCTTTTGCCTCAATATTTTCTGTAATAATATTCACAGATTCTACTTCAAGTGACATTTATTGTGTTGTCTGTAACTGGTTTCAAATTGGACCACCCTAAAAGTTTGGCATATAGGAAATGGTTAATCTAATAATATTATAATTAATTTACATCAATACTTGTATAAAAAATAGTGATGGTGTGTTCAAGATATGTTTTTATTATTGAAAGCAATAAGAGAAAAGAAAGCAATTCTGAATTATCAGTGCTTTCCTCTTTTCTCTCAATATTTTCTGTTTGTAATGTGTGCTAAGTTTTCTATTTTGAGGACTGAAAATGAACGAAACTGTTATAGTCTGCAATTAATGATTACAACAGGTCATTAACTACAAAACACTTCATGCATCTTCGGGCGCCATCTGTAGTAACGGAAATTGACGAGGGTATCCTTCGCCAATTTTCATTGCCACGGATGTCACCCAGAAATTGACGAGGGTATCTAACGACGCAATCCCAGTTAAAGGGGACAATTGATGTCTCCGGCCTTCAATATGTTCTAGCTGCAAATAGTCAACATTATATAAATGCCCTCCACATTTATTTTCATCCAACACCTATAACTAAAAAATGTATCTATAATTTACGTTCGTAAGAACTCCATTTCTTATGAAAATCATGTGACAATCAAACTAGGGGGTACGAAAAACCGATGTCTCCGGGTATAAATTCTAACTTTCAAACCAAAAATGTCAATTTCAACAATAAATTATCCTAACAGAAATGTCCCAATCTTGTACAGAAAACATAGAGCTCCAAGACGATACCAAGATTTATAGAAAAAATGTAATCCAAAATTTGTAGAACAGCCTCGAGTCGTTGTCTCCAAAATTCAAAAACGTACGGGACACTTTCTTTAAAGCTAAGAAACACTGACATAAATCTACATTTAATGCATTAATCTAGCGTAATCTACTTTAGTATAAATATATATAGTCAAAATGAAGTCGTATTTTTATATACTTTTGTCAATATTTTTAAAAAATCAACATCATTCTTAAACAATTTACCGTAATTTTAACCCCGTAACGTACGAGGCAAGAACTAAAGTAGCTGTAGTTAAAAATGTGTAACTATAAATAGTTTAATTCTTCAAGTAACATCACCATTCGAAGCGTCTTCAAATATGACAAAAAGAATTATGCCGATTATTATAATAGCATTGATACAGCAGGCCAAATAAAATTGGGTACACATTAAAAAGTGACGTACGAGTCCATAACGTTCGAGGCAATTTTTAATTTTCAGTTTTTAAATTGCTGAAATGGAACGTTTCCTGTGCTTATTTTATGTGTTTTGGGTTCCTTAAGGACTCCAGTTTAAGCAAAATAGACTTTTAATGCACATACTAGACTGTACACGTACTCGTACTAGTCTCGAACGTTATGGTATTATAATTACGCTTAATTGATACTATTTTTACAATATTGAAGAAAGTTCCACAAAATATGTCGGTTTTCGTTGATATATATAGGAATATATTCATACCATATACATTACTTTAGATTGATGCATTAAAATAGACTATTTCAGCGTTTTTTACCTTTATAAAAAGTGTCCCGTACGTCTTCGTATATTAGATCCATCAGAGGTAAGGATGTCTAGCAAATTTTGGATACCATTTCACTTAATTAAGAAGTTATTACACATACCTCATGTGTCAAAACAATACGAACATCTCAACTTTTATAAATTGAAACTAATTTGGCTAGGAAGTTTTAATTTGTAAAACAACACACCCAGATGGCTTATAGAGTTGTATTTATTTTTATTTATTCATTTCATTACACTTTTTTTGACAAAGTGTCTGGCAAATGGATATTGACTGATAATATTATGATTTGATTGAAAAGGTAAAAATACAGAGGCTGTGATGTTAAAGAAAAGAAAGCATATTACGTACGGGACAAGCTGTAGTTACGTTCGGGACAGACCATTTTTAAACTATTGTTGATTTGTAACAACTCATTGACTTTCCATTTCGGTATATCGATTAAGGGAATAACTCATTGCTTTTGTTTAACGATACGAGAGAAAATTAAAGGTTGTTTTGGTGTATTTTAGAAGAGTTGGAAGTAGTCAACGTTCTAAAATAAAGGAATTATACAAGGATGGCTGTTTTGTATTTTCATTCGCATAGGTACAATTCGCCATTTTCACCCATGTTGTCAATTGATTCACATTTTACAAACAAATACTCATCAAAATGTATCGGATTTATTATTCTTTATGCATTACTTAATGTGAAATTAGACACACATTTCACAAATGGGTCTACTTAAAATACGTAGTTTTTTATGCACGCATTTGATCATTTAACAGTCTATAAATCCAAAACTAAGCAAGCCCAGTTGACAAAACAAGAGAAATTTGTGCAGAAGATGTGATCCATGAAGAAAATTTGTCCAGAATGAGTGAATGGTAAAATGAAAAAATTCGAAAAAAATTTAGCCAATTGTCCACTTTAACTGGGATTGCGTCTATTAACATTACTTTCCATTGTCACGGATGATGCACAAAGTGTTTTATACTTAATGATGAGTTGTAATGTTTAAGCAATTTCAAAAATTAATTGTTTAGACTAGGAAAGTGCTGAAGACTACTTAGATTTGATTTTTTTCATGGCATGACATAGAAAATGTTTTAAAAAAATGTTTATTAAGGTAGTCCACCCGTGATAAGTTTCATGAAACAACCCCCAAGTAGTAAAGGTTGGCTACGTAACAAGGGTTTAATCACATTGCACAAAAATCCAATGTCCCATGAATATAATAAGGGGTGGACTACCTTAATATTTTATTTGAACTAAACCCTTTTCCAAACAACAAAAGTTTAGGATTTTGCGATTAAAAAGCTGCTTGAGGTCACAAAATGGATGTAGAAAAAGATTGGATTTGTGTACACTTTTTATGTGTGCAAGCCACAAGGGACATCACATTACCTCTGAGATTCATAAAACATCAGATTTTTTCCAGCAGCGTCGTTAGGTATCGAAACCTATTTGGGTATAGTCGTAAACATTTGGCTGTGGAAAATTCCAATACCGAATGTTGTCGATGTCGTCCGAATAATTCCGATGTTGTGCACATCTCAATAGGAGTGGACTACCTTAAACTTTTCTAAAAGGCAAAAGTTTGGCTACAAATTTATTGATGAGAAGAGGGTAATATATTTTCCTGATGAAAAATATCTTTCATAATTCTCCCAATTCTATGTTGTGGGTGCTCATTTGAATCCTCTTCTAAAAAGGATTCAATGTGGCTATGTACCTACAACAAAGGGTTTGGGTTTGAAGTAAATTTAAAATCCTATCACCCTCTATTATGTTATTATTGCTGTGTCTAAATTTGTCTAAATTTGAAATGAAATGTCTAGATGTTAAAGGGACCCATGCTTTTCGATGTTGCTTGAATAATTTCGATGTTGTGCAAAATTCATAAGGAGTGGACTACCTTAAACTTTTCTAAAATTTGTCTACAAATCTATCGGTATTGATGAGAGAGGGTAATAGCTTTTAATTACAATTATTTTCATAATTCTCCCAATTCTATGTTGTGGGTACCCATTTGAATCCTCTTCTTAAAATGATTCAATGTGACTGTGTACCCACAACAAAGGGTTTGGATTTGAAGTAAATCTAAAATCCTATCACGCTATCTTATCTTATTATTGCTGTGTCTAAATTTGAAATGAGATGTCTAGATGTTTAAGGGGCCCATGCTTGGTGGTCGGATTCAGAAACATGTTAAAATATATATTCAGATAATATCATATGAAATTGTCAACCTGCATACCTAGATTATTTCTATTCAAGGAAATTTCAAACAAAGCTCATTTAGTCCTTCTAAATCAAGTCTGCATATAATTACCCTACCCACATTTTATATCTACAGTAAGATTTATTGGAAACTGGACCTTGATAGATAATGGGAGCTTGGTTCCAGTGCTAAAATTACTTTCTTTTTGGTCCTAGATAATGAAATCTACCACACAATAATGCAAACCCTTACTGTCCTCATGTTGCCCTTATCCCTGAAGAACCTAGCATTGTGTCCCTTTAACAAACTAGCAAAAACACATTATAAAACAACATAAAAAACCATCGACAGAAATGAAGAAAATGCTGGTCATCAGCATTTACTTCTTTTCTCTAAAAGATTTCCAAATGTCTCTCTCGAGGACGGATCCAGAATTGTTCGAGGGGAGGGGTTGGGGTCAAAGCTTTAAAAATGGCTTTAAAAGTGTTAATATGTAAAGTTATACTAACGTTATACAGTCAAAATTTTATTAAAGGCCAATGTCAGGGTGTCTGGATTCCACCCCACCCTCTCTAGATCCATTCTGGCATAATTCGTGGCTTTAAAGGTCATTTTCTGTCCTGTTATGTTAACAATTGTAACATTTACACTTTCACATGGCTATACATCGGTTTTCTAAGATGTAGGAGATACCATTTGTAAAAGTACTTTTTTGCGTTTTTAAATCGTGTCAGTTTAGATGAATGTTGATTCTGACAATAAAAATGTAGCAATAAATGGGAGTAGAATAAATGTTGGGATGTTACAGTCACTTTGACTAGATCCAAAGCTTGATTTCCAAAATCACAGCGTCTTAGACTGTCATACCCCCTGGTGATTTGATTGGCCATGGTTGACACAAGGTTTATGCCTTTAGCGTGTGAACTTGTGTCAAAGGATCAGTATTTGTAGTTCCGATGGTGAGAGAGCGGTGTAATTTGTCTTAGCCATTTACCTAGTAGAAGGGAACACCAGTTTTCGGGAAAGAAATATAGAGAAGCCCTTTCTTCACAAACTATTCAAGACCCGACAATAAAAATATCTAGGTTTAGTTTCGGGAAAAAAGATGTCAGGATTAATGAAAACTAAAGAGAATGTGCAACTACACAGTCTTGGGGTATGTTACTTCAATGTAAGCATTACAAAAAAGAAGGGAAAATGCACGATGCATATCTGCTCCTGAAACTTTGGTACTAAACTGTGACAAAGGAGTTGCGAGCCACATTTGCAGAAAGTTATTCCTGTTAACATTATCGTCTGGCCCAGTTGAAAAGGAAAATGTTTGCGTCTTCTTTTATTTGCCACAAAAGCGATGTATGCGGGTTTTCTAAGAACAACCAGTACAAAGCTGAAAAATGTCTAATGGTGGAATTAGAAAATGGAAATTGCGTTAGGACCAAAAGGGGCATATTCTATGGCCTAGACAATTATGTGTTACGCTCGCAATAATCAATAGGCTGCTGTAAACATGTCTGTCTACTTGAGAAGCCACAATCTATTTCAAACATGTTGTGTAACATGCTTAGACAGAATTTGAAGGGGTATGTTTGCTAATCTATCGCCCAAAGATGACAGTTTATGCTCAATATTCCATGAAATATAGTATATGCTTCCGTAACGAAGATTCTATATTTCGTAACGGAATATTACTATATGAATTCACAGATAAACACAATTAAGCGGCTTTGTTAGTATTCCTACTTCATATACTTTCTGAGTTAATTATAAACACTTTACATCAATATGTTTTATGTATCGTAATTTACGCTCAAATTGTAAACCCAAATATATGCTTCCGTAACATTTTTTTATAGAATATGTGGCAAAACATGATATAATAAGCTCTATTTAGACAAAATTTAACTATACGGAAATGTAAAATCCCATTTGGTTCATGCAAACTCAATTAATCAACAAAAAAATCTCATTAATATCCAGGACATGCTACCACCAAATAATATATGCTCCGTAACAGTTATTTTGACCGTAAAACAAAAAGGGTAGATACGTAAATCCCGCATTACTTTGTTTTTTTGTTTGAGATTCCAGCTTTTGCACGTCAAATTAAAAAAGAATCGAGCATAAATAAAGAAGTTTGGTATTGCTAATCTGGAAATGAATTTGTATGATACTATATGTACATACTTCCACGTCGAATTTCACATTCAGCATTCCATTTTTCTACTTGCAGTAGCCGATATAATGAATCTTTGATAACTGCAGTGTATTATATTTTTCACTGTATTGAAATACTCCTGTTAGTTTAACTCAGGGTGTCCTTTGAAGTACGTTACGGAAAAATATACGTAACGGAAGCATAGCGACCAAAGGACATTCAAGTCTCTCAATATGTTATTCTCTTGATTATACTTGAAACTCGCATTTATTTCAACAGTTTGGCAACCACTCTGTCAAAATTTGACAGATTTAGGAATGTCCGTGCATTCTTGTGGGCTACACGGACGTAACGGAAGCATAAAGAATGAGTGTAATGAAAAGAACTTGTTCGATTCATGGAATGAATGATATAATAGGGAGAAAAGTCCAAAACATGCAGGATATTGCCGCATCTTGATTGCCACCAAAACGGTTCCAACGATTTTCTTGAAACTCTCAACAAATTGTTGTGGCAATCTCCATCTAGGTCTCCACGTTGTCATTATTTCTGCGAAAATTCATTTTCGAAAAATATTTAAGTCGCAAAGTGCAGAACGCAACTGCACCTATTACCGGATGTGTAATAGCAACCGGATCCTGGATACGTAAACAAGCGTGTTTGCAGGCCTTGTCACTCAAAGAATGGCCGTGAAATCTGTTTTATGCATATATTTTGTCAAAATAAATAATTGCATTTCTTTTCTGAAAGCAGGAATTGGATATCAATTGCTAAAAGATCGCTATGTTTGTGGGTGTCGCTTTATGTCATCCGTTTGCGTCACGCAAAAAGCTGTTGGGCCGTACTTGATTGGACATACTCCGTTTTCACTCCGAACTGTGCAGTCAAATCAAGTGTGATTGGGCGAAAAATAAGATAATTGTCGCAGAATGTCCTATCACAAAATGACCAAAAATGTAAAATACGTTTTTTAGCTTCTTCAGAAAAAATGGTGTCTTTTCTTTTGCAGCCTAATTATTCCGAGTCAATTTAGTAGCACAATCAAGTCCTCCCCAAAGATGACAGCGTGGAATGTTTTTCTTTTTAGTTGGAAAATGATATTTTTACGCTGGAATAAATGTGGAATAGGTTTTACATTTTCGTAGAAAAGGGACTTATCTAAAGTGACTTGCATCGACTAATTGTCAGTGGTATAATAAGTGATTATTTGTGAAATGTCATTAGTTTTCGTCTTTAATGCAATTGATTTTACTACAACTGACATTTATAAGGGACAGATATTCGGATAGAATAAATCTATTCTAGATCTAAATGGACATGTTTAAGAAGGTAAGTCATGTACAATTTGTTTCTTATTTGTGTCTTGCATAGTTCTAATTGTTAGAAGTTTTATTTGAGATGATATATTACCCCCCCCCCCCCCCCCAAAAAAAAAAAAAAAAAGAATAAATAAATATAGGTCTGCATTGTTCCCTTTTCTCTGTCCGAACGAAGCCAGTTGAACTGGCAGACGAGAGCCATAAATTTTAATTTCAAATTCAACAGTGGATGATGGTCTAGCTGCGATATCGTAGCCACAAACTTGATGATGGGTATTGGTTTGTGGCTACGAGTCCACCCTATTCCTTTTAATGGAGCAAGACAAAAAGTGGAAAACACATTTTCTTGCATAAATTTTTGAATACTAAAATATCTTATCAGATGTGAATCCCATAAAAAGATATTCCATTGCACAAAGTCGGTTAAAAAATATCTACAAGAAATGTTTTCGATTTTTTCTTCCAACGGAAAATTCAAGTCTCAGTAGAATAAAATGGGTGGGTAGTCCACTTCAAAATTGAATTGAACTTTATTTGAAAGTGATTTCAACATCAAACTATGCTGGATTGACAGGAAAATGGTTAACCTATTGTCAGGTATCATTCTTGCTACATTCCATAGCTTTATTTCGAAGTTTGACTATGCTAAACTTGCTGGAATGAATCATTCCAGCACCTGCTCCATTGCAACGAATAGGAAGGAATTGTAACCGAAACCAAGATCAAAATTCAAAAAGGTTTCGGTTACATTATTGCAACTAATGATGGTCCAGACTGGGTGTTTTCTTCGTCGTTTCCCCCTATTCATGTTGACTCTCTGATTATGTGCATTAAGACCGATCAAATTAAAAAAAATCCAGCCTGTTCAGTAGATGCCATGATCATGCAGACGCTTGCAATGATACAGTGTTTTGGTTGAGTAAATCCCAAAAACGCAGCGTCTTGGCCAACTACAAATAGCGGAAAAATTAGAGGGATCAGAATGACCGAATTTTGCAGTTTCGGTTTTATTCAGCTATCAAACTTGTTTTTTCTTTCGTAAACAACAAGGAGAATTGTCATCTTATTTTCATACATGATGCGGGTTCATTTTTTGTACGTTCTTAGACGTTTTGGGTGAGAAAGTAGTACGTGATTTTTGTTCAAATTACGTGATTCACGTACATTTGTATGTGAGCCTATAATATGTCATTTACACTGTGACGCTGAGAATAATATATCTATAGATTTAGCCTGAAGTGTCGATTGAGGAGAAAATATTTTTCAGAACCGCAGGGGGTTCGGGGGGCGCAGCCCCCTGATGTAAACTTGTAGAACAGTGTTAATGTGACATTATGATAAAGATTGCAGTGGTAACATTATTGCAACTTTTTAAAGCGTACTATGCCTTGTGTTTGTTTGAACCCACCAGAATTCGATCCCCTTCTGGATCTGCCAGTGTAAGTGTAATTATCAAGGTTTTGAGTGCTATAGCCTAATTTTCATGCAGAAATCCAGTCAAAATTGTGCAATAAAAGGAAAACACCCCCTTTGTATATTGAACCCCCCTCACATCAATTCTGGATCCACTACTGTATACAGTGACAGGTCCACTCCAGAGGGGGTTGGGAAGTGTTATTTTTCCGTTTTCATGTAGAAATTAAGTCAACATTGTGTAATACCATGAAATGACCCATCCCCCTATTTGTAGTCTTCAACCCCTTCACAGATATCCTGAATACAGTTACAAGACGTCATGTAGGCTTGTACTTTGAAAAAAAGAGAGGTCTTGGGGCCATTTAATCTTTATAGATCTACATAAAATTTTGCATACAAATGTTTGAACTTTGAAATGAAGAGCCAATGATCCTTTGACTCATTCAGAATAATCCATACATGTGACAATGTCTGTAAGCCACAATATAAACTAAAACTATTTATATAAACAACATATAAACAACAGCAGGGGTTCAGGGGCGCTGCCCCCGACATAAGACTTAGCAAGCTAATTTAATAGGGATTTACACTTTCCCAAACAGCAAACTAGTGAACACCCATCCCCAAAATCTTGGCTTAAAATCTGCACAATTCAAGCACAATTTTAACAAAAAAGGGTAATTCTAATACCCCCCCCCCATTTCAGATAATGATATTAATGTTAATTTGTCATTTAAACAAAGGACATTTCCAAAAGCAATGAAAAAGATGATGCCGCGCCCTTTATCAGTTTCCAATAGCAATAAATCTTGTGCTAAAAATAGACTTGGTAATACTGTTATGTTTTGACAAACCGTCAGTGTTGTTACAAAATTTCCAAACAACTGCTTGAATCAAGCAGCAGTTAACAACACCCACAAAATACAGTTTGTTTGTCCGAAATTACCTTGAGCACAGTTATTAAGATCACCAAATGATCCGGCACTGACCTTATGCAAAGCATAAATTAACATTGAATTATAAATAATTCTTCTTTCACATTTGTTCATTTACGTGGTTTTTCGGTTGCTTCCGGAAAGCAACAATCCTATAAAATATTAATTTTAGCGATCCTACCCAAATGCAAAAATCTGTGATTAGGAAACTGCACTGCATAGTCCTTAAAATGGCAGAAAGGATATTGAGGGAAAAGATGCTGATTCAATCAAGTGCATTCTTTTACTTCCTAAAGTTTTTCAGTCAAGGTTAATTGATTTGTAAATTTATAATCTCAAATGATTTTCAACATCTCATACTTGTAACAACTTTCCGTTCTTCATTTTAGAGGCTTGCATTTGTTACATCAGGATTAACACAGCATAATTTATTCAATCTTTACAACCAGCTATGATTCAGCCTTTATTGAGAGACAATTTATGTTTTATCAGATGTTGATTTTAAGGAATATTGGTTTTGGATGTATTTATTCCTCTATTGTTTATAATAAATGTTAGTCTTCAACAATACAGACTGAACTATCTCAGATTTGTTGAAGGTAATAATGGGAAAGATGACTAATCAGTAGTGAATGATCTCCATACATGAATAACCAATCCTGGATAGTTCAGCCAGTAACGACATAGTCTTAAACTTAAAAACCAAGAGGTTTATTGGTCTCGGACCCAGCTCAGGCAACATTTTCTGAATCGTCTATCAGAATAGCAGCTGGCGTGCTTAGATGTTTGTACTGATGCAGCTAGAAATGCCAGGAACATATGATATACCAATCTCCGAGCAGAGTTGTCGTTCGTTACTCTCACACATACATGTGAATGTAATGAATGGACCGTGTGCAAGAGAGTGATGATATACATGTAGTTGGTTGCACCAGTTGCCAATATTATGACTGGAAAACTGTTTATGCAGTGAACTAAATGCCATTCAATTAATCAACCCAACATGGATTATATGTGTTTAATCATTTTCCAAATGGCAAAATTTTAGGGTGGTTCAATTTGAAATCTACTACAGACCACAAATGGATGGTGACAAAAATAAGATTTGTGTGCAATTGAATATAGCCAAAAAATATTGAGTTAAAAGGGGAAATGCTGATTTTCAACATTTCCTTCTTTTGCCACAATGTTGTCTCAACTGTCAGGAATATCAAAACCTGGTCTTGTTTGGGAAAGGGTTACCTCTTGCCATTCTGACTCTGAACTATTCTGTGTTTGGCAGTCAATTAGGATCAAGATCAGCATGAATTATCGATCACAAAATCTAAATGTTTTTTTTTTCTTTTTTTGTTGAACATTAAACTATTTGAATACTTAAAGTTAAAAGTCCTTTCCTAGATTTGTAACCCTTTCCCAAACAAGCCCTTGAATCGATAACACTGATAGGCCTAGATGAGACATGGATTTTTTACTCTATGTCTTGATGCAACAGGGTCCATATGATTGAGTATGTAGGTAATGAGGTTCATGTGACATCTGAATTATTCAGGCAAGGTCGTGAACATCCAGCGATGGAACATTCCATTGCCAAATGTTTATGAGGTCACCAAATTAGGTTTCGATACATAATGAATGTTAACAACGTAGCATGAAAAATTCCGACATTGCATGAATCTCATTAGGGGTGAACTACCTTAACCCCAAAGTTATGTATGATCTGTAGTAAGAACTTATGCACTGTGCAACTGTAGGCACATTAATTACGTATGCAATATTGCTCTATGTGCATTAATTCAGGAGTTTATGTAATATGTAGCTACATGTATAGTAATCATCCATTGATAATCTAAATAGCAGTGCTTTTTGAGTTTTAAGAAAATACATGTTAATTCAATAGAATGATGCTGTATGCAAAAAATGCATATTGATAATATGCAATATTACTGTCTGTGCAGTGTGTTTTAATTTAAAATTACAACTTATATGGCTTAGTTGAATATCCAGCAACAGAACTGTATGATCAATAAGAACAAGCAATAGACTAGTTCAGCATCATATACATTAACCCATTACCAAACTCTTAAATTTTAGACTGGTCCAAATTCAATATGCCAGATCACAAGTAAATTAAATTTTATATTTCAAATACTAGTAGGTACATCAAAACCAGGTCTTGTTAGTCTCAAAGTTTTCCACACAAACATAATGATAAAATAATAGCTGATTTTATGTCTAAAAGGGAGATTGTTTGGAAAATCATCAAGTGAAGTATAATTTTTTATTAACATTTTGAGGAGTGAAACTAGTTAGGAATTATAATCTCTCATATTAATGATGTCTTGTTCCATCCCCATTTTTAAATAAAAGATGATACATGTATATATATACCTTATTTCAAAAATTCTTTGCTTTAGGAACTAACCCATTCCCTATCTAGAACATACTTCTTAGAAATATAATATTTTAGAAATAATCAGACGAAAGAAGGCGATAAAAGAATGCTGATAATTAGCATTTCATCTTTCCTTACAATTCTAATTTGCTAAAAACAAAGAGAGATAGAGCTAGGTATAAGCATCCTTCTATATAGTTTGAATTTCAACTGCTTTGAAGAAGATTTCGACATAAACTAGTTTTTACAGTCTATAGTCCTAACCAACACTCCAACTTCCATGGTGCAACAGGAAAGCATATTCACTTTTGAAGTGGATGATCTGGGTTCGAATCCCAGTGGAAGTCATTATTTGGAAAGACATTATAGAACTTGTCAGAAAACAGTTTTTGTGGGAAAATTTAATGAAAACTCTTATTAACAATATGAAGTAGCAGATTTCAAAGTCTTCAGATTTTAGAAGCATGCTTATAGCTCTTTCCCAAACAAGGCCTGATTTACACATGTGCAAAAAAGAAAGATTAAGAAAACATTGAAGAAAAAGTAGAAAATACTGATGTCTAATATTTTCTACATTTTCTTCTCTGCCAAAGGAGAGGAAGCATGTTACTATTGTTATACATGCGTATAACTTATACATTTTCTTTTGTTTGACAAAGACTATTGTGCTGTCAACAACTCCTTTTAATTGGAACAACCTCTAATTGTACCATTTTGTAAAGTTATAAAAAGCATAGACAGAGAAAGCTTTAGAAAATATTTAAGAAAAAGATGAAAATACTAATGATCAGAACTTTCTGTTCCTTTTTCTGTAAGATTTAATGGGACTTTTATGTTAACCCATATACGCCGAGAGTCCTGTTTTCAGGACAGTACCTTATGCCCACATATTTTCCCACTAATTAGTGATAAGTGTTTATTTTTATAGTATAAATAATCAGATAAGCCCGGATTAGACCCATTAGAACGTTTGAAATGATAACTTTCCCATGTTTCTGTATTTGATGCAATAAAATATAACCATTTTCGATAAAAGTGTATCTTGGAATGGCTACAATTCAAAGGCATGTGTATAATTTTTTATCTATCAATATTTCAATAGAACATCATGAATATAATATGTTGCTAAGTGAATGCTTTCTTAGATATACATGGAAAAATATTCATTTGTAATTTTTTCCATGGCAATTTCGACATTTTAAAAGTGTCCTGAAAACAGGACTATAGGCGTAAATGGTTGCGGGGGACAATTTTTGTCCATGCTATTCATTATATATAATTCCGTATTTTTTGCATAAGATCTTATATGGACAAAGTTCAAACAATGGTAGAGGATGAAGAAGCTTTCCAAAGGGCTGATATTTATATAGAACACCCACCTGTATGTGATATGACAGATGAGGACAGTGGGGATGAGGACAGAGATGTTGATAAAAACAACATTCCCGGTCAACAACAACCAGCATCTAAAACAGATTTTCACGAAGAAGGGAGTACAGTATTTGACGATAAATGTATTCAAACAAGAGCACTGGGACTTTTGATGAAACTTCTCTGGAGCGTGAAGACAGTAGACACATATTATTGAAGTACCACTAGCTCAGAGAATATCATACACTGATGTTGGTTGACCAAAAGGGCGCACTTCTACTTACCACAAACACGTTCCAGAATATATTCAATGCATACAATGGTCATTATGTAGCACTGTCTTAGTGCATTGGGCAAAATGTTTTGCAAACCATTTTTACTAAGCATCCTGTTCGACTTCATTGAAAATGTTTTAACAATATCAGTGTTTGGAAACTTTGCATTTTTGTAGTCTACACCGACAGAATGAAAATGAATATTATCGTATGCCTTCAAAAAAATAGTAACTACCTTGTTTATATAATCTGCATTGATGAAGCATTCGAAGAAAAGTGATAATATAACATATGATTTTAGCGAAGACAGAGTGAAAATATAAGATATGTTCTGAGAAAAAGGTGCTTATTGCATTTAATCCAGTAGTCCATGAAGTCCCCTTTTCACAAAGCACATTTTCATGTGTGTTAATGACATTTTTGGAATGGAAAAATGATTTAAAACTATCTAGAATTATTCTTTCAATGAGAGTTTATTCTGAAATTTTTATTACTCTAACGCCTAGAGTCCTGTTTTCAGGACACATACAAAATATACGGTTTTAGCCAAATAAAGTATTGTACAAGGTAAAAAATGTTCAATTCTATTTAGTATTTGTATTCCTTTCACAAATAAATCAATTACATAGAAATAAAAAATTCAGGCATATATGGGTTAAAGATTGCACAAACTCTTATATCTGTGAAAAATTTAGTGAAAATATGAAATTGCTGATGATCAACAATTTCTCATTTTCCCTAAGTATTTTCATAGATATAACTGAACATTTTCTGTTTTTGACATGAATGATCGAATCGTCTTCAATTCCTTTCAATTTGGAAATTTATATCAAATTGTGCCATTTTGTAGTTTTAAAAAGCCAGGACAAAAAAAGCTAAAGAAAACATTCAAGAAAAAGAAGAAAATACCGCTGAGCATATTTTTTCACTTTTCTTAGCATTTAGTGCAATTTTATGGCAAAGATTGCATATAGATCTATTTTTTTATCTAAGAAACATTGAGAAAAAATCTGAAATCGCTGATGATCAAGAATGTCTTCCTCTCCCTCAATATTTTTAGTTATAGCTGAGTTTTCTTCTTTTTTCAAAATATTTAATGCAATTCTTATGTCAGATATAGCATAAATTATGATGGCTGGAATTTTAAAATGTCAAAATGTCTTAAATAGTGTAATCTTGGGTCTGTTTTTTTTTTTTTTAATTTAAGCATTGAATATAAAAATAGGAAGGTTACATAGTAGCTAAATTTAGAATTTTGAATTGTGGTTAACCCTTTCCCAAACAAGACCTGGTATTGACGTCCCTAATTGAATAGGCTTGGGAAAACATTGAGGCAAAAGAAGAAACTGCTGATAACCAGCAGTTTCTATTTTTGCCTCAATATTTTCCACGCTTTATTATGCAAATTATTCTTTCTTAATCAACATCCAATTTGTTGTCTGCAGCAGCTTTCAAATGGGAAAAGCCCAAGCTTTTGTCGTTTGGGAAAGGGTTTAATTGTGATTGAATTGTGGTTGGTCTTATATGGGCTCACAGGTGATAGCCTTGGCGCAGTTGGTAGCGCATCTGCCTCTCAATCAAGAGGTCCCCGGTTTGATACCCGGCTGCGGCAAATAACCTCTCTGACAAATTGTCACCCATCATTGGTTTGATATTGTGAACGTATGTGGGTATGCAGCAAGAGGCTCGATTAGGGTGTTGTGGTAGTACTGGTATGAGAAACAACAGGAAACCATGATTACGTAAAAGAAAGCAAGTGGAGCGATAAAGTGTGTCACTATGCACCCCATACCAGGGTGTGTCAACAAGAAAAGTCGCATTGTGTATCTATATTTTAATGCTCTGAAAGGATGAGCATTTAGTGTGTCTGTCTGTTACAAGCGTTTTCGGTAAAAACGCATCGCAAAAATTGATGAGACTTAATTAGAATATATGTATTGCTGGTATAACCTTACGATAATACGCTTTTTATGTCACCTGAACATATTGTGCTTGTGTTGAGATACTGTGATCGGCAGGGAACCAGTCACCCATGACCCATAATTTTTGGGCTGGGCCTCTGCATCTCTGGAGAAATGGCCTATACATACACATCCCTAATGTTAAATAATAAATATTAGGCAAGCTGGGCCCCTACATCAAAATTGTTATTCTTTATCCCCTGTGATCGATCTGTTGTCCGGCATCCATCTGTCCGTCAACTGTTTTCATGAAATTTTGTGTACTGTCAGGAAAATTGAAAATACAGACAAATGCTAGGGAATTGGAAATGAATTTTGAAAAAAAATAAGATGAAGTGCCATATAATAAATGACTTTAACATCCTCTTTTCAAATTGTCTCAAAATATTACGAGTTACTGCGAAATAACTGCGACGAAACATATCAAGAAAAATGTCAGGGATTTTATTTCCTCTGGCAACCCTGCAATACCATTAGCCAGCTCGTTACCCAGAATGTCGACATTCGTCTGACATGATCACACATGTATACTGACATACATACTCCTGGGTCAATTGCGAAGGCCTTGCTTATTAATCTTAGGGCCATGATGTTTACAACTAGATCAGATCGGTCGTAACAGTGCCTGTTTAGTATTATGCACTTTTAAGATTTTTTTAGACACAGAAAGGTGCTTGTGTTTGATTTTTTTTTAATCTTGGTATTAGGTAAAGACCGAGTTATAACCGAAAATGACCCTCTCAAAGGCAAATTCGGTGCAAAGAAATTAGATTAGAAAAACATGAAGGAAGCGATTTGTAGGTGTGTTCTTTTCCAAAAGAAAACTTGGGTAAGCTACCATGAAAGTCTTAGCAACCTTTCTCACAACCTCCATCTAGGTATCCATATAGTGATTTTTCTAAGAAAAATCAATTTGTCGGGTTATATAAGTTGCAAAGTGCAGAACAAGTTCTATTCATGTCACTCATTCTTTCATGTGACATCCTTTAGGTGTCGCCACTCTAGTAGTAAACGAAATGCGACAAATTCTATTTGTCCATGTTCTTTGCTTTAGTGAAAAAATACTAAGATATTCATAAACTTTAGGGTTTTGATAGTTAAATTAAGCCATTCGCCGACCAAAATAGTTCGAAAATCGGAAAATTGAGAGAAAAGCTGGCGTTCTTTCATGCCTTTGAAAGTTCGTTACGGTCACATAGGCAAATCTGGCGACATACAAACAGATATGTTTAAATTCTATTTCATGTATGATAATGGAATCATACTTAATTTAGTCGTTGTAGTAGGGTTTGGGGAAAATTATGTCCAAGAGAACAAAGTCTAAGTCAAAAAACGGCTGATTTGGACGGTAGTTTAGAACAAAAAATTGTGCGGCGACATCAACATTTTGACGTTTTGGCAATATTCAACACAGCCAAGCACATTCATAATGACGTTTGAATAACTTAAAAATCATACTACTTTATTGCATATTATGTCCCGTGATAAAAAATATCTTGCTTTTTGTCGTACCTAATTGATAAAGGTGTTAAATAATGCAATGAAGGTCGGCGACATGCATTTTCAGTAAATGGGTCAATTTTCGTGGAATGGCTGCTCAGATATATTGATTGATTGGGGTTTAATGCCGTATTCAATACCTCGTTTAGGTTTGGCAGAAAATTCATAATGGAAATATAGAAAAGGAGGAGGTAGTTCTCAGTTTAAACAATTTCCCACCTTTTTCTACCATATTTCATCAAATCACAACAATAATACATTCAACTAAACTATCATGAATACGCTGCTTGTTACAAGCAATTTCTTCATTTTCCACCATGTTTTTTTAAAGTCTGTATCTTTTGGGGAGTCAAAAAGAGTCAATGTGTAGGAATGGGTTAATTAATTCATCCATTTGGAGAGATGATTGACTACATTTGTCAAATGACAGAAAAAAGATCAACACAACTGGGTTCAAACCAACTCCTGCTTAGATGTATAGACTATGATGCTGCTAGCAAAGCTATCCAGGCTTGGCCAACCAATGAAAGATGTCTTAACATTTCTCAATCACCACTGTCAGTCAGAGACCTTACCATTCTGTAAAATAGACAGACAGACAATGTGATTGACCATATCTCAAACAAGACTCTAACATATTTTTTGGAAAACATTGAGAGGAAAGAACAAATTGCTAATAATTAGCAATTTTTCCTTTGCTCTAAATATTTTCTATGCAGTAACATACACATTTTCTTCATTTAGCATTTATTATGCAGAGTTTGCATCTCCTTTCAATTTGGACAACAGGACCAGCCAAAATTATTGTTGTTTGAAAAAGGATTGAAATTTTATTAACCATTGACAGCACTGAATATAATGGCTTAGCA
This sequence comes from Fragum sueziense, assembly GCA_963680895.1. Classification (NCBI taxonomy): domain Eukaryota; kingdom Metazoa; phylum Mollusca; class Bivalvia; order Cardiida; family Cardiidae; genus Fragum; species Fragum sueziense. The sequence continues at coordinate 52,587,538 of OY804604.1, forward strand.
CCATGAACAAAAAACTTGCATTTGATTTTCATGAAACCTTTTCAATAGGGCAAAAGTTTGGACTATTCCAACAAGTAAGCTGAATGCAGAAATGGTTATAGATATCAGAAGTTATGTACAGCAGTCTGTTCTTTTCTATTTATCTTTTTTCAAACCTATTTCTACAAGGGACATCAAAACTGTGTCTTGTTTGTGAAAAGGTGAATTACAAAGGCAGCAAATGTAGGTCAATTGTTTCAGACAAATATTTGTTAACAATCAAAGTTGAAGGAATCTTGTTAAAATTGTCTTATTCTCAAAGGAATATTAAACAGGAAGTTAACTCTGTCACAAACAAGATCTGGTTTTGATATCAGTACAACCAACATTTTCCTTTTTTGTCCTCAACATTTTCTACACTATAGATATTGTTAACAAACCATACCTTTAGAATTAATCAATTTTGTCATCTGCAGAACCTTTCAATTTGGACCACCTTAGCCAATAATAGGAATTTCCAACTTGCATGTACATCTATATAGAGTATAGTACATGTTTAAATGGTCTATAGGTTTTGATTAACCCTTTCCCAAACACGGCCTGATTTTTACATCAGAAAAAGGCAATGGAAAATATTGAGACACATGAAGAGAATGCTGATAACCAAGATTTTCTTTTTTGTCTCAATATTTTCTGTTCTATACTGCACAAAAATCCCGTCTATATCAACAGCCGTTTTTTTTGTCTGCAGCAGCTTTTTTTGAGTACATAAATGTTTGCAGTTTTGGAAAGATTTGAAATGATCTAAATGCTCTTATTTTGTTAACCTGTATTGAAGAACCAGCTTAGGAATCCAGGTTCATGGGGCAAGTTGTTTTTAACCCTGGAACACTCCATATTTACTGTGCTGATTGCTGCAATTTGTGTCATTTTGCTCTTATCCTCTCCCCCTTTTCAGTAGCTTCTATTCAGGAGCAGGATTACCATTCTAAAACATAAACATATGACATATTCCTAAAAGAAATGAAACGCTTGTAATCACAAGGTACATCTGAGTCTTTAAACTAATACAGTCAATGTATATAACGTTGTTTACTTGTTAACATTTGCATAGGCCTAAATGTAAAATGTGTAAAATGTGTAAACATTTGATTAAAAAGTCTGTTTTCTGCCTTATCCCTTTCCCAAATGAAGAAATTTAAGGGCTGTCCAATTGAAAGTTGACGCAGACGATAACATGGACATTGAAAAAGAAAGGATTTGTGTATAATATAGCTATGAACATATTGAGGCAAAAGGAGAAAGTGCTGGTTATCAGCAGTTTCTTCTTTTGTCTTAAATTTTTTCCAAGCATTTTTTATTAGGGGCGTCAAAACCAGGACTTGTTTGGGAAAGGGTTGATATATGCAACAAACTAATCATTCTATGCCAGACTTAAGTCAAATGTAAGAAAGGATATTGGCCGTGGCAGGACCCAATCGACAGGCCATGGGTTGTCGATAGACACCAACTGCACAGTATTATCTATCCGGACTCGCATACGGTACCCGACAAATTGTCCAAATAGATAGTTATTTGGTTCTGAATTAAAAGTCAAGTGCTGTCTATTGCATATTATTTAGCATATAATAGACTTGTCATTTTTCAATCATGTATATACAATGTATATACACAAAGGGTATTAAAGCATAGCGTTCTATTTTCTAAGACTATACATGTACTAACATTCCCTGGAGTGGTTTTAGTTTAATACAGCACCCATTTTTTTTCAAACTCCTTATTAACCTTCAGTGTGGGCTTGAAGATGACATAATAATCTGCAGCAGGTAAGTATGACTAGTGTTTACAGATCTGTAAATAGAGACTATTCGTGAGAAAGTTTCATATATATATAGAAAACAAACAATACAAACACACTACATTTGATATGTACATATTTAATCTCTTTTCTTAAGGTAGTCCATCTGGTAACTCTAATGAGATTCAAGAATGCAAAAACTGCTAGAGGCAGAATTCTTTGTACATGTATGATATGTTGTTAAAATTTAGTATGTATCCAAACCCTTTTGGGCAACTTTGTAAACATTCTGTGGAGGAACATTCCACTGCCTAATTCTCTTGTCCTGTTAATCTCATTGCTGGTGGAATACCTTATTAACCAATACCTTATTTAAAGGGCTATACGTATTCCTAGGCCTAAATCAATAATGATCCACAGAATTTGCCTTTTAGCATGTTGTCACATCGTTTATAGACTTTTTAGAACAGAAAACAAGATTCATACAGCTGAATCGACAATTATGCAGCGGTGTAAAACTAAAATATTGTCAATGGTTTGATCGTACATGTATTTACAAATTCATGTGATATGGGTTTTATATCTGTCCTAATCTAAGCCAATATAGGTCAGACAAAGGTGAAATTTTGCACAGAGAAACATACGTACAGTTATATATACAGAAAAAGTACAGCAAGAAAAACCCCTGGGAAAAAGTTCATTTAAGTTCAACAGCTGTTCTAGAACATTAAATAGCACTTCTAGAACATGGGCTCTGGTTGTGAGTTAAAACACCGGTTGGGCCAATATTCTTTCTGATATGTGACAAAAGTAATTTTCCTGTCACCCAAGATTTGCTATGTGACTCCATCATGGATTCCTGGTATATTTCTCACAGTACTACCACAATATCCAATATGAGCCTAGAGCTACTCTGAGTCACGTTACAAATCCATTCAAAGTTGAAAAAATGAGAAAAAGACAGAAAGGACTCTTGACAGTATTCTAGGAACTGTTAATCCATTTGAGGATTGTGGAGAATTTGCTTGACAGACTCTGTCTGAATCTGTCTGACAGAAGTAGACACAAAACTATCATACACATTTGAAAAGATAAGGCATGTTTATTATACACCCCACTTTAAAGGGCCTGATTGTTTTGGCTTATGAGAAACTCACTTCTAAAATAAACGCACAATATCTTCCTATTCCCCACTCATGATGCCGAGCGTCTAGCAGAGATGGGTCTACTGTAATTATAGTCTAACTAGCTGGCGGCTCACCAGCTGGTTGCTAAATAATTCTAATGATAACCAGGCAGACCAGCTTCCACTGGGATTCAAACCTTCGACCTCCAGCTTCCAAGATCCCTGGATTGACTGACTCTGATGTTAGGTACAACCAGGCTCAGTGGAAAATATCTTGATCTGCGGATATAATAGCATGAATTAAATTAGATTTGTTGCTTATAAATATATGCTGAATAAGAATCTTAGATCTTAGATCTTGCAGAAAAGTGTCAGACTATGTAAACATTGCATTCTGATCTTGATCCCTACTGCCTGCCATAACTCAGAATAATTCATAGAACTTCTGAAATATTTAGAAAAAAACGAACTTTTAACTCTTTCCCAATCAAAATCTGGTTTTGATGTCACTATCAGAATTAAGGCATTCAGAAAACATAGCAAAAAAATTTTGTTATTCACAAATCTGACGCATCTTTATCAAAGGTCATTTTTTGTTCTGCAGCAGCTTTTGAATATGACCACCCTATCTTTTCTGTTTGGGAAAGGGTTAAACCCTATCAGTTTGTTAAAGGTCTTATGTCGGAGGCTGCGCCCCCGAACCCCTGCTGTTATTTAAATAAATATTTGAATAGCCCCAAATACCTTGTTTTTTTTTCAAATATACATCATCATGACATACGTCAAGGATTTCTGTGACGAATGTTCAAAAATACAAAAAGGAGATGTGGCATTTTCTTGGTATTACACAATTTAGAGTTAATTTCTATGAAACTGTTCAAAATAATAACACTCCCCAAGACCCAAACCCCCTCTGGATCTGTCACTGTATAGTTTATTAGCAGACTTCTTCGTTACGGTGTCATTTACAGTACAGTGGTAATCCATAGTCAATAAGTTGAAACATATATTCTCATTTCCAGAAGAATTGCTACAGAACAAATGTGTACATGAACATGATCAGTCAAACAAAAGAAAATCAATCTCAAAACTTCGGATCCAGAAGGGGATCAAATTTTGGGGGGTTCAAACAAACACTGGGCATGATACGCTGTGATCCCATCGTTGTTATCATTAACAATTTCATCTTCAACACTGAACCTCTACTTACATCAGGGGGCTGCGCCCCCCGAACCCCCTGCCAATCTAAAAAATTATATCATCCTAATAAGGTTTCCATGCTAAATCTATGGATAATTACTTTCTCAGCATCACAATATGTAATGACATACAGACTTGTTATTTGAGGGTTTTGGATTGGGGGACAGGGGAATGTTTTTCCATTATCTGATAGACACATTAAAAATTCTAACCATACACAGCACAAGCAACAAATTGAAACATGACTTACCTTCTTAGATATAATCGTCTGGATTTACAATCAGATTCTAACGAACCTGAACATTTTGCAAGATCCACCATTGGCACTGGCCCATTTGGGTTCGAAAACGAAAACTAGTGACATTTCATCAATATTCGCTGATTATACTCTGAAGATAATTCGATGTAAGTCGCAATTAATTCCATGTCTACCAAAATGTCAAACCAAACACACAAACTTTTTTCCTAGTGTCTAAATACGATAAAACACAAAAAAAAAATCACAGCTGTCACCTTGAACAAACTTTTGGGCGTACGTGATTAGGCCATTTTGTTGACACATAGTCCCCCCTTTTTAGAACTGAAAAGACACCAGGTTTTAATGAAAATTCTAAACAACTCTATTCGGAATGTTATTTAACGATTTTGCAATAGAAAACTCGTCAATAGTTATCTTGATTTATACCCAAACACACCTGTTTGGGTCACACAGTTCGGGGTGAAAACGGAATAAGTTCAATCAAGTCCGACCATACTAAGCAACGCCACTATTTACCAGACAGTTCGAGCATGACATCTATCTCAAGCCGTATGTTTCATGTTTTGTTTATATTTTCCTTCTATGAACCAGATACTTATTTATCCCCAGTAGATCATAAAATCTGGAGAAAATAGGATTTTGCTTACATTTTGGGTACTGGTTCATGCAAGGGTTCAACAACGTGACAAAGAATGATATTAGGGGGCGGTACTTGTGACGCAGACATTGTAATACACGAACGGGTGACAAAAAAGCGAGATCCTGCAAAGCTGACGACCGTCCGTACTCGCCTTTTAGCAATTAGATTCCAATTTCGTCTTTAAAAAACAAATTAAATGACTTCTTTTGTGAAACCATATGGATATAACACTTTTCATTGCATTTTTTCAGTGGGAAAGCCTGAAAACCTGGGGGGGGGGTTACGTATCTAGGGTCGGTATCTATAGCAAGTCCGGTAATAGGTGTAGTTGCATTCTGCACTTTGTGTGTAAACTATCTAGAGAAATAGAATTTTCGCAGAAATGGCGCCTATGTGGAGACCTAGATGGCGGTTGCCACAAGAGTTGCAGATAGTTTCATTAAAATCGCGGCATAGGATATGGAGCGCATCAAATCGCGGCTATATCCGGCAAATTGGTGACATTTGTCCCTATTGTATCATTCATTCCATGAACCGAACAAGTTCTTTTCATTTCACTCATTCTTTACGACTGTCAACCGCTCGTCTGTCTGTCCGCCCGCATGTCTGACCCTCCACCCACAATGCAGTGTTTACACTCTATCATATACAAATATATACCGGTTTTGATCATACTTTGTGAAAACATATATGATTATAAGTTCCTGTGTGAGTATAAAAGTGAATCTGATCGGATAGAAACGTCAGGAGTTGTCTGCCCTTGAATACCAAAAATGGCTATTTATGAGTATGTTTACATTCTAACACCTACAGTTATCAACCGATAAAGATGATACTTATACACAATGTAGGGAACTATATGATCTCAAAGATATGCGAGTTGCACTGAGACCCAAGTCGCTCATCCTGAATTATGCGCCCTTGAATTTAAAAAAAAAATGCTGATTTTGACATTATTCTTATTGTAACAACGAATATTTATTTAAAGCCATTTTTGGTATTCAAGGGCAGATAAATCATGACCTTTCCATCTCATTGCACTCATTTTCATACTCACACAGGAACTAATAATCATACACGTTTTGACCAAGTCTGAACAAACTTGGTTAATATTTGTATATGCTAGAGTGTAAACACTGTATTGTGGATGGAGGGTCAGACATGCGGACGGACAGACAGACGAGCGGATGACAGTCGTAAAGTGACCACATCACCTTATTCTAAGCCCTTGTGGTTAAACAATAGGAAATTGATCATTTACATTGAATTCTATGCCTTTAAATCTGAAATAGAAATAAAACAAATATTTGTATTTTCCATAGAGTTCCAATAAATTAGATTTTGACGAATATTCTTGGAAATCTGTAGGATTTTTTTTCTGTCAAAAATATTCATTGTAATTAGTTCTTTGTTTTTCACATATTTTTTCATGGATATGCACCGAAAAAGTGGGACAAAATTAAAGAACATTGTCAAATGTGCATTTATGGCCAGTCCAGGCCACCATACTTTAGAGCTCTTATACACCCCATTTGGACTATTTTAAATCCTTAAATACTTCAGGAGGATTAAGTACACAGATATAGAATTCATTCATGTAAATTTATTCGCATTCTCGAGGTGTCAATCTTTTATAGAAATGGACCCACATCCTTTCACTGACTTGTTCTAATTTGATTGAAGGGTGTAATTGGTCAGCCATTTTCATTGAAAAAGTGGCGTATTTGAATGACGGGGAGTATATCTATACCTAGATCATTCCCTCAACACTAAAATGTTGTAAACATCTTGAAAAAAACGTATGGTTAATTATGATTTTACCAAACAATACGATCAAGAGTAGAGTACAGTTTCGTTTTTTTTTTAAACTGCTGTCTTAAATTTTGAAGAGTCTGTGTTTTGTTGTCTGGAAAAAATAAATAATACTATATAAGTCCCTTGTTTTGGAAAGGGATAAATAGATGTACGTACTTACAATTGATCAAAGGAGTGTACTTCGCAGTCATACTGGTTTGCAACACCATCATCAAACGAAAAGTCTTTATGAATACTGAAAAACCAAAAAGTGTGAAACACGATGTAGAGGATAATGGAGAGCTGTGATCAAAAGTTGTTTTCAAATCTTTGATTCATCAATACATCTGGGCGTGGCAGGGCGTGGCTCATCATCACACATTAGTCCAACTTGAAGCAAATTTTGTAGGAATGCTTCTTTAGAGATTGGCTACAAAGAAAATTCATGAATTTTTGATTCGTCAAAAATTGGGGGCGTGGCAGGGCGGGGCTTATCGGACTTAATGAAACCATGAATATATTCTTGAAAATTCAACCATAGGGCATATATGAACCGCACTTTCGTGGAATGAACTTCAAGTGAATGTCTTCAATTCGTGGCTGTGATTTTTTAATTTATTGACAAATGTGGACATTGCAGCCTTGACAGGACGGGACTTGTCTTCCTTATACAATAAACACATTGATATTTGTAATGTAATAAATTCTGATGTTTCCAAATTTGAGTGTAAAAGTTAAATCTACAGATCAAGGATCAAACTTGAACAGATGAAGATATTAGATTGTAAGTGTGTGTGTAAATGCTACATGTACTACATGTCATGATTGAATACCAATAATGAGACCTCCTTGCATACATTAAAGAAATATTTAAACTTAATTTACAATTAATAATGTGCCATATCTATTTGTTTACAACAAAATTCACAATTGTTCACAATCCAAACATGTATTCACGTAGAACTCAGTTGAGCAATTAAAGTGACATTTTATGAACTCTTGTTTAGCTCACCTGAGCACGTAATGGTTGAGGTGGGGAGGTGGGCAATTGTGACAGATCCGTTGTACGGCGACAGTCTATCGGTCTATCATTCCATCTGTCCGGCTGTCCACTTATTACAAAAAATTTTGAACTGTTCTATGAAGCATCGTTTTAAGGCCCTATTCTAAGATAATTTAACTTATTTTGATACAATGAAAAATAGCCCTGTCCTGTCGATATCGAAATTCATATAGATACAAAGAAGGAAATCTTAAACATTCCTGAACCATTTTGCCAAGAACTTTGAAATTTGATGTGTATAATTGTCTTCAAGCCTTCTTCCAAAATGCTTAGAATTAGTGTGATACTAGGAAAATTGCTCTATGTTGTGGGTATCGCACTGTATATAAAGAAGAAGATGGAATCGTTGTGTAATCTTTTTTTCCTTCAATGCTTGCCCTAGAGTTTTCAATTGTTGTTTGTATAAATGAGTAAAAGCCCTCTACAAAAAACTTAAAATTACTGTAATACAAGGAAAATTGGCCGTATGTGCTGCGTATCAATTTTCATATAGAAAAAAGAGGAAATATTTTACAATATTCTTCTCCAAAACTGGTCGTACTAGAGCTTTGAAATTTTGTTTGTAGAGGACATCCACCTACCAAAATGCTTTAAATTAATGTGTTAAAAGACAAAAATGCACATACTGTGGTTATTGAATTTCTTTTAGATATCAAGAAGGAACTCTTATACAATCATCTTCTCCTTACTCGCTCGGCCTACGGTTTTGAAATTATGTATAGAATTGCCCCATAATCCCTCTACAAAATACTTTAAATAATTGTGATACAAGTAAAATTCGCCCTATGTTGTGAGTATCGATTTTCATATGGACACAACGAAGACAATCTTGTACACACTCTTCTCCTGAAACATTTGACCCAGAGCTTTGAAATATGTGGATATAATTGTCTCAATGCCTTTACCATAATACTTAAAATTATTGAAATGCAAAGGAAATTTGCCCTATGTTGCGGGTATATAATTTCAAAACAAGGAAGAAAACCTTGTACACTGGTTTTCTCTTGATCCGTTTAGTATTAGGATTTTAAGTTGTTTGTGTAGATTATCTAAGGGATCATTGGTGAACAACTTCTAAATATGGTGATACAAGGTAATGCCCTTTGTTGTGGATATCATTACTCATATTTAGACACAGGAAGAAACTTTGTACACTCTTCTTAGTCTAGAACGGTTGGCCCTAGGCTTTGAGAATTTGTATGTAGAACTAACCCATTATAAGTTCGGCTATCCATTATAGATATCAACGTGTTATTGCGGGAATTCATTTCTTATCCTGTGCCAGAGAGTGGAGTGGACATAGTATTTTTCACGATGACTTGCATCTTGAACCCATCACCGCTTATCATTCTGCGCACAGCCACGTGAGTTCCAATTTTTACCAAAAACTTATTTTTTTTTACAAAACAACTGTATTTAAGGTATCATTCTTCTGTTACCGGCTCGTTTATGACTCTTCAAAACGGCATGTATGTGGTAGATACTGGTCTCTCAAATCGTCAGCACCATGCATAACGAGTGGGTGGGGTACGATGATAAATTTTGACGTTGCTGTTTTGTCTCGGTTCTCCTTTGGATCTTTGTTGTTGGTATTTCTATGAACTATTTTAATGATTTACATGTAACCACGTACCCCGGTCCGTGTAGAAGAATGTCCAAGAAAAGACCAAACTAGAGGGAACCTTACAATTTACAGCTCATGTTTAAACAAAAGTACTCATGTCATTGATTTGGGCATCCGGGATTATGCTTCCCCTGTGCACTAAAACACAATTATGAATTTGTGATCACTGATCAGTCTAGAATTTTGTAAATTAGGTAAGGGTAAACATGTAAGTATACTGACGGAATTGCAAAAAGACCAAGAGTACGGCAGTATTTCAGGTATTGTATATCCAGTATTACGAGGTTTGTTTGATAAATTCGCGGAATTATTCTGTAATTCAAAATTGTGATTGAATATCAAAATTTAATCTCTTTCGTGATAAACATTAACTATTCGTTAGTAAATATGCAAAACATCATCATCATACGTTTACAAATAATTTCTACAGATACCATTGAATAGAGGCATATCTTGCCGGTTGCCTTTAGCCAGAGCGTCACGTAACGTCAAGTCGCCGTGAGTGACGTCAGGTCTGTGAAAATCAGAAATGAATGACCCGTTGACTCTTTCGATATAATCTCCAGCAGCAGCTTTTAAGTTCCTATGTATGCGGTTAAACTCTGATTAAATGTTTCCTTAGCTCAGTCACTGATGAATGATAAAATACATGATATACTTCTAGCGGTTTCTTTAGTTCGTCGGAAGTTTCGATATGTTGGCCAATGCATTACGATATTACTTCCGCACTATTTAGGGATGGAATGTGCCTAGAGTTTTACGTACATACACATATTTTTAGGCCAGGAAATCCCTCCCAAGGGATTTCTAGCCTAAAGGTATCCAAAGCTAAATTTGACGGACTACTTTCAGAAAACTGGCGACCGATGTGTCCACTCTATGCCACTGAGTCTGCTAAAACAACTAGTTTTCCAAGTGTAGACAGAGAATGCCTATCACACGGTCCGAATGCTCCGAATGCTTTCCTTTCATCAAAGTGTTCATCAGCAAATGCAATTTAAGGTACAACTCCCCCTTAATAATAAACGAGTGTGTGTTTTCTCTCATATTATAGACATAAATTACTGCGCCTGATACAGTTGGTGTTACTCCACAAATAAATATGATTCTTGGTCGTAATCCCAAAATATGTCCCGGTCAAAAATTGATAATATATTATATTTTCGTCGGTATTTCTGTATGCATACAGAGGCTAGCTAATAGCTTGAAATGCAATTCTGATGAATAACAGGTCACTAGTGGAAAAAGGCCCTTGTCCGATGGTATATGTCTGTGGGTAGTGTATTAAAACGAAATTTGATGTACATCCATTGATTGGTACATGCAATACAATTCTATTTCAAGATGAAATAATTAATGTCCCTCTGTTAACTCTTTATCACACAATCAAAAACTTTCATTGACCCTGAGAGAAGGCTTTTAAATGTTATGGGAAAAGGCTTTTGAAAATGTTTGAAAAAGGAGGAAATGCTGTCGGCAGTGCTGCTTTCAATATGGACCTGTCTAAAAAAATGTCTTTTGGCAAAGAGTTAAACACTTAATACTTTTACTTTTGTCATTTACTTATTGAATACACAAACCGAAATTATTTATGTGTGATTTGTGTCATGAATATTGGTCAATTTCTTCTCGAGGAAAATGGAAAATTCTGGTCTGATAGACTTGAACATAGACATATTGAACATTGGAAAGAAATTGTTTTAGTAACTGTTTATCAGTCGGACAAACCTGATCAATGGCACCATTTATCTTTTGAAAATTATATTTCTATGACAGGAAAAACAAAATTTGGGCTCTTCTCAAATATGAGATAAAAATATTACAAAGCATAATATTATGTCTTAAGACGTTCCTTCGAAAATTGAATTTGGATTTGGTCTCTATTGCAAAAGCCATTTTACTTGCACCAAGAAAATTTATAATTCTAAGAGGTTTCTTTTACATTTGTGCCTGTCCTCTGGCAGATATCATGGTAGTTAAATGTTGATGTACTTTTACTGCTGCCTAAATGTTAATTTGCTGACGAGAGAGGGAGAGGGTTAAGTGAATCTTTAAGAAGTCCTTTTCTTTCAAACTTTATTGCATTGTAAATTTCAAGGTAAAAGCAATATTTACTATGTTCACATAATTTATGATCTGTATTGCACACCATTTCTTTGACAAAAACACAAATTGATGCCATGAACAATGTATGAATGCTCTTACTTTGAAATTCTCTATACATAAATGTGCTATAGTGTAATTCTAGTCCGTCAAGATCATTAACCCTTTCCCAAACTGCCAAATTTTGGACTGCTCCCTTTTGAAAGGAGCTACAGACGTCAAAATGGATGTTAATTAGTGAATGGAAGTTGTACATTAAAACATGGAAAATATTGAGACATGAGTAGAAAACGCTGATCATCAGCATGTTTTTTCTTTTGCATCAATATTTTCTAAAGTCTATTCTTTAAGGATCATCAAAACCAGGTCTTGCTCGGAAAAGGATTAAAACTTATTTATCGTTAAAATGACAGTGCTGTGGGCAGTGATAAGAAGATATGTAGTGTTAATTAGTTATGATTCAACTGTTTCTTTCTCTAAATTGTTTCTTTCCAAGTGTTCAATAAAGTATTTTCTGAAAAAAAAAGTTTTTCCTGTCTTAATGCCTATGCATCGAGTAATCAGGTGTATTTTGTTTCACTATTGTCGGTCAGTCTGTCAAAATTTAACCAAGATAAATTCCCTGTTACTCAGTCTTGAAGGTCTGTTTCTCGAATGGAGTATGTGGGTTTATCTATTGATATCTATCTACTGAGATCAAGATCACCTGACAAGGTCAATGTCAATTATCAAGGTCGTATTCCATAAAATTGATCTCTTCTATTCTGGCCTTCAGTACTATCAGTACTTTGATTTTTCTTTCGGTAACAAACATGGTAACAAAGCCGCATTTCACAAGTCGTTACAATTCTATCTAAGGAATTGTCGCAATCAGACTCATGAAAACCGCATTAGAAAATCCCAAGATGAGTTAGAAGACTGAACATGATTCTGCTGGTCGACGTCTCTTAGAAGACGAGAAGCCAAGCTACCGGAAACTTTTGACATAATCATTCAAATCCTGTAAAAGTACGATAAACGTTTTACTTTATTCGAAAAAGACATTTTTACAGTATCAACCCACACAGTCAAGCGCTTATACGCCCAGACAAGCTGCCCTTCACAAGTATTTTTTCCCTGACTGACCGAATGGTTTGGTCTACCCGGCTAGCCATCATCATGTACCGATGTTCTGTCTGTCTTTAAAGGTCCATGTCATTTCAATGCAAATGTTTTTCCACATATTGACAAATTCATCGACTTGCTTATTTCTCTGTTAATTATTGTATTCTGTAGGTGATTTCTCTAACCGAATACAAAACATCACGACGGCACGCCATCAGGTTATCAGATGATGTCAGTTTTCTTCGACGATTTGTTTACGACATGATCTTGAAAACGCTGATTGCATGTCAACTGTTGAAATAAAAACGGCAAATTTTCAGAAAATCTCTACACATTGTCAACCAAACATTAATTCCCATGGTTCTGACGCGCATGGTTATTGTGCACCGGCACGATTTTCATATACACAATTATTTCAAAACTGACCTAAGGTAACGTCGCGTATATGGGTTGCTATGGAGACCGAAACTTGAAACTTGAAACTTGTAACATTTGATTAAACGCCTATTTCTACATATAAACATATTCAATGGCGTTGTACAGCAATGAAAAACATATAACATCGATAAAAATACAGTAAGTAAGACATACAATATAGCTCACGATAATTGAACTGGCAGGGTATCCCTAGCCAATAGACTGGGATGCTCCACCAGGTCATCCATCGTGAGTAATACTACAATACGAAATGTACATGTATGAGACACTGGGTTGTCGACACAATAGTCTAAAACAGATCGAAATAATTCTTGAAGTAGTATGACTTCAACTTTTGTTTAAACATGTCTACAGTATCACATTGTCTTATTCCAATGGGTAATTCATTCCACAGCTTTGGACCTACTACACTAAAACTTCGGTCGGAAAATGTCTTGTTCTTGTTATACGGTACTTCATAACAACCTTCAGATGACTCAGATGATCGAAGAGTTCGTTTTGGCACCTTGAGAGATAGAATTTCAGTTAGATAAAATGGTGCGTTTCCTACTGAACAATTATACATGTATGTTAAAATCTTAAATTGGATTCGTGCTTTGATAGGAAGCCAGTGAAGATCAAATAATGCAGTTTTGGAACTATCATACTTGGCGCGGTTTAGTACAAGTTTAGCACACATATTCTGTACACGTTGCAGTTTAAATATTTCCTCTTGAGAGATGCCATATAGAATAGCGTTACAATAGTCTAAGTGGGATACAACCAAAGATAGAACCAGAGTTTCAGTAGCCTCTTTTGACAAATATTTTCTAATGCTCTTAATTCTAAAATAATTCAGCATAGCAACTTTGCATTTTGTTTTGATGTGGTCTTTGAAAGTTAGGGACTGGTCCAAGAATGCGCCCAGATACCTTATACAATTTTGTGATTTTATAACTTGGCTACATATATTGATTTCTGTAGTGTTACACTTATTGAGCTGTGCTCGACTTCCAAAAAGAATAAACTCTGTCTTTGAATTATTCATTTTTAATTTGTTACTGTTCATCCATTCATTGATGTGAACAGCACAGTCCTGTAGATCCTGGATAGCTCTGGCTTCTTCAACTGGCGTTGGTTTAAACCGTATGTTTGCCGTGTGGTCATCGGCAAATCCGTACACAGATATAGACGGAGGCACTATGTCAAAAATTGTCCCAGCGTATGTCAAGTAGAGCCAGGGGCCCAAGCAGCTTCCTTGAGGGACACTGCAGTCAAGTTCCCTTGCAGAAGACAAATTGGAGTTCACACTCACTCTACAACTACGCGGTCTCAGGTACGAGTCCACCCATTCCAGCGCAGATCCGCAGATGCCATATTGACTTTCGAGAACGCTCAGCAAGATGTTGTGGTCAACGGTATCGAAAGCGGCACTTAAATCCAAGGCTATTGTTGCAGTGACCTCTTTGTGCTCCATCACATCAAGAATGTCATTTACCAGTCTTAGAAGAGCAGACTCACAGGAGTGAAACTGACGATATGCTGACTGATTTTTAGGGAGTAAATCATTTTCCTTGACATGTTCATTGAGTCGATAGAGGGCTGCCTTTTCTATCAATTTAGATAAAAATGATAAATTGCTGACTGGTCGATAGTTGGAAAATGTAAGTTCAAGACCAGACTTTTTTAGCAGAGGCCTGACAATTGCCTGCTTCCACTTGGCAGGGAAAATTCCTTGTGTCAAAGAAAGATTTACAAGCTGGGTAATTGTTGGCAAAAGTTCATCAAGATACGATTTTAAAACCTTGGTCGGAAGAATGTCAAGTTCACAAGATTTAGTTTGTAATTGGCTAATGAGCTTACTAACTTCATTCTCTGACAGATTTTTAAAGGAACCAAACGATGGTACCTGTTTTACATTTGGTTTATAGTTCTTAAAGTCATTCAAAGAATCTCTTATCTTTTTGATCTTCTCCATAAAATAGTCGGCAAACTTATCGGCGAGGGCATTATCATCATCCATCGATGTCATAGGATTTTCGGACTTGCTTCCAGTGAGATCTTTCACCAAACTGTAAAGGTGCATAGGAGTGAATAAATTTTATTGTCGTTATATCCCCCAAATTTGTGACATGAATTTCAATACGTGCGTGTAATTTCATAGTTTTTGAACACAAAATAAAGAAATGAGAAAGAAATTCCGCGAATTTAGCAAAAAAACCCTCGTACATGTAAGAACAAACATACTCTTGTTCACTTTTATGTGTACAAAAGTGGATCCTTAAATTTTCTTGACGTGGGTTTGTTTTTGTTGTTGTTGTTTTTCCCCGGGGTTTGATTAAAGTAAGATCTGTTTAAAGACGTGTATGCTTCAGGAATAGTTGTAATATTAAACCATCCCTTTGAACCCCTTCTGCATTCGTTGGTGTATGTATCAGCTACCGTGTAAACATTAGTTAGTTAAAATTCCATTTAAGCAAAATTAACACATAATTTTATGGGTCACCTCGAACGAACAACACTTGCCAAATGTGTGACAAAACAATCATCAGACAGCATAATAGCATAAAAAACTCTTGGCGAAATATATTTAGAGAAAGATATCCATGTGCAGTCACTGTAAAATACCTAGTTTATGTGTACGATCTTTAACATGTTACGGAAATGGCCAAGATTTAAGCCTAGCAGTTTTATTCAAGTTTATAATTGCCAAATTTTGAATTCAGTATTCAAATTAATTGTCAATTGTTGCATTAAGTAAAGATGAAAGCTAACATACCAATGCATCTTTCAAACCATTGTGAAAACGTACATGTATGTTTATTTTGGGCCAGTTCAACTTGCTCTTCTGAATAATTCGGCAACATATTTCAGCAATGCATCATACGGCAAAACATTTCATATACACAATTTATTAAAGTGCCTCATTAACAAACACTTGAAATTCACATCAGGGAACAAGACTAACAGCAAACTATATACAACAAATGCAAACATAGGTACCTGATTTTGGGTTTCTTTCCTCTGCCACCAATGGGGAAAATAAGCTTTTTTTAGTTGGAAAGTAGCCCATTATGACCTCTTTTCAGGCAAACCCCTGCACACCAATTGCTTATTTTAGCCTTCCCTGATGAAAGACCTTGCCTATGTGATTTTAAATAATCCCTCAAAACAATCAATCTCGCCTCAAAGCATGAATGTTAAATCGATTCAACTTAAGGTATCCAATCCCTAATACCTTCCAAATTGCCAAGGGCGATACTTGAAAAGTGCCAGTAACTTTTAAAACATGTTACATATCCATTCCAAATATAAACATAAGCATTTTTATGGTTTAGAATTTTGCATTAACTCTTGCATATTAATATAGAGTAAAATAATATTGGTACATCATTCTCTTCTTGGAGCATAATCTTATTATTTGGCATGGTGAATCAACCTTTGTGTAGAAAAGGTTTACGCACGGACGCACGGACAGACAGACGGACGGACACGGGGCCATGACATTAGCCTCGCTGGCCTTCGGCCAGTGGAGCTAAAAAACAACCACAACAACAATCATGATGATGACGACAATGATTGACCACGAAAAAGAATATCATTACAGAAATAATAACAAGAATAAAACAACAACAACAAATATCAACACTATCAAAGTGTTTATAATAATCACTGAAATAAAAAGTGATGTTGCTCGACTTGAAAAACAAATAAATAATTAGAATCAAAAAAATCAAAAAATTAACATAGATTATAAGTTAGGTACTTTCTGAATACTATCCTAATGGAATTCAGATCTGCGAGCCGTGTACAGTATTTCATACCAGTTAAGTTCCCTTGTTACAGCTTTTGTCAATGCATACACCCGCTTGATGGACTTAACCCAGGACTTAACCCAGGACTTTAGTTTCCATAAGTATTGTTTTGATTGCAAGGTTATGCTCGCCCTGGATAACATTAATGATTATTGAACAAAAAACAAAAAAACTTAAACGGCATCTTCCTTGGAACAAATTCCTGTTATTTTGCCTTGTGGAAACAATTACTTTGGTAAACCCCCTCCCCACATCATGCGCTCTGACTTGTTGCTTAATCATAATTGTTGAAAACACCTCCAATTTTTTACTTTCTCGAATTCTTCCTCACATGGATTTCCAAGCAATAATTGATTCATTTGGAAGAATTGTAATTGTCAAACAGCATCTTATAATAAAGAAGCATTCATAAAGTGTTACTGTATCCAACCCCTCATCGGCGCCAAGCGTCCAGATGCGACTTTCCAGGAGTGCCATTGGTTCCTGAACTGTGTTTCATTTCCATTCTAGGTACGGGAATGTGTATTTTAGGTGGTTTAGAAGTTTGAATATGCATACTTACGGGTATACTTGACAAAAATGTTCATAATGATCTCCCTTGCAAATGGATATATGGAGTAAAATGGTATCCGTGAATTATTTTCTTCTTGAAGCATAATCTTCGAGCCCGACATGCAGAATCAATTTATTTGACGTGTTTAAGTGTGTGTGGTTTGGTGCATTCTGTGTGGCTAGGGGTGTTGATTTTTTTTGTTGGCCTGTAAACCTTACCTGGTTGCGGTCATTGGTCTAAAACTACCCCCCCCATTACATTACTTTTGTCAAACTGTGAAATTTTGCTGATTTATGTAAACATCTTAATGAGCTGCTTGCCTTTTGTTTTACAGCCATTCCACGAAAATTGACCCATTTACTGCAAATGCATGTCGCCGACCTTCATTGCATTATTTAACACCTTTATCAGTTAGGTACAACTAAAAGCAAGATATTTTTTATCACGGGACATAATTTTCAATAAAGTAGTATGATTAATGTGTTATTCAAACGATTTTATGAATGTGCTTGGTTGTGTTGAATATGGCAAAAACGTCAAAATGTTGATGTAACCGCACAATTTTTTGTTCTAAACTACCGACCAAATCAGCCGTTTTTTTACTTAGACTTTGTTCTCTTGGATATTATTTTCCCCAAACCCTACTACAACGACTAAATTAAGTATGATTCCGTCATCATACATGAAATAAAATTTAAACAAGTCTGTTTGTATGTCGCCAGATTTGCCTATGTGACCGTAACGAACTTTCAAAGGCATGAAAGAAAGTCAAATTTTCTCTCAATTTACCGATTTTCAAACTATTTTGGTCCGAGAATGGCTTAGTTTAACTATCAAAACCCTAAAGTGTATTAATATCTTAGTATTTCTTCACTAAAGCAAAGAACATGGACAAATAGAATTTGTCGCATTTCGTTTACTATGCTTCCGTTACGTCCATGTAGCCCACAATAATGAACGGACATTCCTAAATATGTCAAGTTTTGACAGAGTGGTTGCCAAACTGTTGAAATAGAGGCGAGTTTCAAGTATAATCAAGAGTATAACGTATTGTGAGACTTGAAATGCCTTTGGTCGCTATGCTTCCGTTGCGCATATTTTTCCGTAACGTACTTAAAAGGACGCCCTGAGTTAAACTAGCAGGAATATTTCAATACAATGAACAATATAATACACTGCAGTTATCAAAGATTCATTATATCGGCTACTGCAAGTAGAAAAAGGGAGTGTTGAATGTGAAATTCGACGTGGAAGTATGTAAATATAGTATTATACAAACTCATTTCCAGATTAGCAATACAAACCTTCTTTATTTATGCTTGATTCTTTTTTAATTTGACGTGCAAAAGCTGGAATCTCAAACAAAAAACAAAGTAATGCGGGATTTTCGTATCTACCCTTTTTGTATTACGGTCAAAATAACTGTTACGGAGCATATATTATTTGATGGTAGCATGTCCTGGATATTAATGAGATTTATTTTGTTGATTAATTGAGTTTGCATAAATCAAATTTCCGTATAGTTAAAATTTGTCTAAATATAGCTTATTTTATCATGTTTTGCCACATATGCTATAAGAAAATGTTGTATGAAGTAGGAATACTAACAAAGCCGCTTAATTGTGTTTATCTGTGAATTCATGTAGTAATATTCCGTTAAGAAATATAGACTCTTCGTTACGGAAGCATATACTATATTTTATGGAATATTGAGCATACACTGCCATCTGTGGGCGATAGATTAGCACACATACCCCTTCATGTTATATCTAAGCATGTAACACAACATGTTTGAAACAGTTTGTGGCTTCTCAAGTAGATAGACATGGTTACAGCAGCCTATTGATTATTGCAAGCGAAACATAGAATGATCTAGGCCATAAAATATGCCCCTTTTGGTCCTAACGCAATTTCCATATTCTAATTTCACCAGACATTTTTCAGCTTTATACTGGTTGTTCTTAGAAAACCTGCATATATCGCTTTTGTGGCAAATGAAAGAAGACACAAACGTTTTCCCTTTCAACTGGGCCAGACAATAATGTTAACAGGAATAATTTTCTGCAAACGTGGCTTGCAACTCTCTTGTCACAGTTTAGTCCCCAAATTCCAGGAGCAGGTATGCAGGGTGCATTTTCCCTTATTTTTTGTAATGCTGATATTGAAGTAACACACCCCAAGGCTGTGTTGTTGCACTTTCTCTTTAGTTTTCATTAATCCTGACATCTTTTTTCCCGAAACTAAACCTATATATTTGTATTGTCGGGTCTTAAATAGTTTGTGAAGATAGGGCTTCTCCATATTTCTTTTCCGATGGCTGGTGTTCCCTTCTACTAGGTAATTAGCTAAGACAAATTACACCGCTCTCTCACCATTGGAATTACAAATACTGCCCGATGCTTACAATGTAATTGCTACTCTGAGTGTGATATTAAAGAATAGCAAAGGTACCAGTTCGGCAATTTTGCCGATGAGATTAATAGTTTAAGTGAACTAAAAGAAACGTCTATTGATTCATTCGTATTATTGAATTTAGTATTTGTTTTATATTAATTTATTGGGTTTTTTTGTAAGAACCTTTACGTTTAGCGTTTAAAGTTCTTTGAAAGAAATGACACTAATGGTAATAAGGTTATGGAAATGATCTATTTTCCGTAACACAAGGGCCATTTTTTCCACGATCATACATACTAAGAAATAAAAGCTCAAGGGCCAGATGCACCTGAAAACATAATCTGAAGTGGCATTACTATCGGAATATTTATTTTTAACTTTACTTTGCAAGATGGCTTCAAAAAGAATACAAACGATCACAAACACTTTTAAAAGCTCGAATATTGCGTTAAACAGTGAAATACTCGTTTTGATATCACCACATAGGGTTACAGCTGAATTGTTATCATTTTGTCCTTGTACGTTGTGCAAATGGTTGATGATGGTCAAACAAACAATCTTTTTGATGTTGGGTTATAACATTGGCCACAGCTCACGCTATATGTATCTCGAGTTGCTTTATATGCTCCGTAACAGCTCGGTTATAGTGGTATATTTGAAAATGCGATGACTCAGCAGGACTTAAAATGTTATGGGTAAAATTTTAACAATACATTGTAGACATGTGACACTTCATTTTAACATAAAAAGTGTGCTCATGCAGAAAAGTTCATTTTTCAACATTTTCGTTTTTGTAAATGAGTCAATTTTCGTGGAATGGCTGTTTAACCACCTTAGCTTGTAAGGTAGCAATAATTTTGCGAAAATCAAATACGACCCATTCGCCCTGGCTACGGCTTGTGAAGCTGGTGCCCCCTCTTTGCGGCGGCGACTCTGGTAACCCAGAAAGTCTGGGTTGACTCGTCGTATGGCGGCCAGCTTCTTTGTGTTTCAAAGTGTTGTGTGACATATGAATTATGAACAATACTGATAAAACGATGACTTCAACTATCAATGGTATAAATTTTAGTCTCAAGCCTCTACCTAAACCAGGATTGGTTGCACATGTCTGTTTTGATTTGTAGCCCAATTGGGGCTTTTGGGGCTAGCCATTGACATTTTGGGCAGCCCATTTCTGTTTGATTGTATGATATGTATTTGTAGCCCATGTGGGGCTTTTTAGGGGCTAGCCTTTTTGGGCAGCCCATTTGTGTTTGTTTGCATGATATGAATTTGCTTGTATTTTAGGTAGTTTTTGTGTTTTTGTATTGACAAGCCGTAGCCAATAAAGAGTAATACTCGTATTCAGTCTCGTTTTCAATTAAAATCATACACTGCTTGCAAACCTCACCTGGAAGTATACATAGATCATCGCAATCATGTGTGTCCTTCAGTCTGTCTTCGTTGTCCAAAAAGAGCTTGCGATGAATATACATTATTCAGAAGGCAATGCTAGTATCAATGATTCAGATGAGACTTCAAACCTTCGAATGATACATTAACCCCTTGGATGAGACTTTCAACCTTCGTATGATAATTTTTGCCTGAGGTTGAGACCTTAACCTGGGCCTCGGCTCAATGTGATATCAACGGCTAGAAAGGATGTAAAATCCCATTCAATCAATCAATAGATCAATCAATCATTCATTCAATTGTTTTAGAGCCAAACCCTCTTGCCCATACATTCTCCGCAATAATGAATATACTCTAATTCGGTTCGTCAGAGATCATTAATATAATTTTTGCATTTCTCGTGGTAGTATGACTCTGAATTCTACATGAAATATTTGAATTGTTTTCTGAGTGAAAGTTGTCCAGAAGTTATGGGTTTGATATGAGACAATTGAAAGTTAACATCCTAATGTTCTTTAAGGTAAGTGTTAGAGGGTCATCTTTGCCCTCTTCGTTTAAACTTTTATATCTTGTATGTATTGTTTATGGTAGTTGCGAAATAAAATCAATTGTATTTAGGCATTTATTGATGAACCATTGTTATTCTTTATCTTGCTGTACAGAATTAAAAGGCTCACTAGGGGTATTCAGGAATTTAAAAAAAATAAGAAAAAATAACGAGTTTCCTTTATACAATGTTTTTTTTTTGCCGTAGAAATTTGATAATAAAGGTAAAAAAACACGCCTGCCTTCATTTCATTTATTCAGGTCGTAGGCTGTAAAATGACTATTTATTTAGGCCCAGATGTACACATGGTACTTATCAATAACGATTTATGCTTGAATTTTCATTTTGGGAAAAAAATCAGAGAATACAGCGAAAACCATGTGAGAATAACACATTACGCTTTAATTTTGTGAAATTTCACCGAAAAGTAAGATTTTGTACAAAAACATTTTTGTCCACTAAAGTGGACGCTATGCACGAATGGGTACATGTCACTTAACTTACATTTCCCCCTACAACTTTAGTTTCAATCTTGAAATTTGCAAATATACGAGCACAATTTGTTAATTATACCCAACCTACGGAGTAGATGGGGTATATTGGTTTCACCATGTTTGTCTGTCCGTCCATCCATTCGTAGACGTTTTTGTTTTGTTTCCGTGCTCTAGCTCGAGAACCATTTGACCTAGGGTCATGAAACTTTACTCAGTTGCTGCCTAATGTTTTTGGGTCACGAAAGTCAAAGGTCAAAGTCACAATTGGACTTTGCTTAAAGCCTGTTTCCTAGCTCTAATTCAATAACTGATTGACCTTGGACCATGAAACTTAAGACTGCTGTTGCCCATGACCCAAGGAAGGGCCCATTGTTTTGGAGTCACAATGGTCGAAGGTCAAGGTCACAATTTGACTGTGTTAAAAATTCATTTCCGTGCTCTAAGTCAAAAACCGGTTGACCCAGGATCATGAAAATTTACTCAGTTGTTGCCCTAGACCCAAGGTCACAATTAAGCTTATATATCTTCCTTCATCTTCCAGCATAGATACAATCACGTTTACTGTATATTTTCTGCATAAAATCAGAATTATGTTGTAACTATTAAAAGAATTTACAGGCACCCCCTCAGTCCTAGCGTCCACTTTTGTGGACAAAACAATATTCTTCTTTAAAACAATGACATATTATTTTTTCTCTGGAAATTGTTTCTGTTGTTACCTACAAATGAGAAACATTACAGAACATATAATGAAACAATACATGTAAAAAATAAAGGGAATAAACATACCCTTTCCCCTACCCGTTTTCAAGTCTTTCCTTTCTCGGTAAAATAACTCCCTTCTCTTATAGTGCTCATTTTTACTGATAGTTTTATTGCTTATGATCACTTTGATCTGCATTCCCCTGCTTATCAATGGATTTTCAATACAAACAAATGATGATAAACGTAAAGGTAAACACATACTTAAAAGATAAAGTCCAGTGTCGTCTTAAGTGGACGCTAGGCACAAATGAGTTAATTAAACATTCAATAAACATCTGACCGCGCATATCCGCCTGCTGAATAACATTCTATACAATACAATACAATACAATGATATTTGTATAGCGCAAAAACTGCTAATGAAGCATTATGTTGCGCTAAACATAAATTACGAAATCAGTACATTATTTACATGTCAGTATAAAACTTTGAAAACAGATATGTCTTTAGTGATCGTCTAAAAACCGATTTTTCTTGTATTTCTCTTAAATGGCTTGGTAGTCCATTCCACCATTTTGGTCCCGTCACAGCAAACGACCTATCGGCAATACATGTACGTGTTTTAGGAATACAAAGCAGAGAAGTCTTACTTGATGATCTTAATCTGTGTTCAGTCTGTTTGATGTTGTTCAAATTGATAAGATACTTTGGAGATGTTCCCGCTACACTAATGTAGCCAGTGCAGATGTTGCAAAACCGGTGTACATCGGACTTTTTGGAGTTTGTTCAATTGGTATTCAGGAATACACATATACAGTCCGTTGCAGAAATCTAGCTGAGAATGGATTAAGCCATGTACTAAGATTTTAGTACTTTTTTCTGGTCAAATATTTTCTGATTTTTACTAATCCTTTTATTTGATAATGAACAATTTTACATTTGTTTTTAATATGACTATCAAAACTTAGGTCATTTTGCATAAGAACACCTACATCTATGTCATGATCAGCACTCTTTACATCGATTCCACCAACATTTACACCGGAAATATTAACTTTGGATAGCTGTTGTCTAGTTCCGTACACAATTATTTCTGTTTTTGAATTGTTCATTTTTAGTTTATGACTACTCATCCATACAATAACGTCACTAAGGCACTTATTTAGAGCAATCGAAGTTTGAGTTTCATTCTCATAGACACCTGCATTAAATCTCATTGCCAATTTATGGTCATCAGCATATTCATATAATTCGATAGGATATTTGCAGACAACATGACTTAATGCAGCAATATACATAGTGACGATTACTGGTCCAGCACATGCTCCCTGCGGTACACCGTACTTTAAGTTTTCACTTCTGGAAGAACTTTTATTAACTGTAACCCTCATAGATCTTTGACTGAGGTAAGACTGTACCCATTTTAAAGGAACATCCTGTAAATTGAAGTCATTCTTTAGAATTTCAGAACTATGGCGATATCAACTGTATCAAATGCGGCACTAAGATCTATCATAACAACAATAGTAACCTGTTTATTGTCAATGGCATCTAGTAGATCACTATACATTAATTGATTAATGCAGTCTCAACACCATGATTTTTTCTGTATGCATTTTGATACGCAGGGAGAATGTTGTTTCTCTCCACATGCTCCGTGATCTGATTTAATGCTGCTTTTTCCAGTATTTTTGAAAGAAAAGACAAGTTAGAAACTGGTCTATAATTATTCAATTCAAGGCTAGCACCTTTCTTTTTCAAGAGTGGTCTTACAACAGCACTTTTCCATGATTGGGGGAATATTCCAGAGTCGAGAGATCGATTGATTATATCCGTAACAATTGGCAGAAACGATTGAATATGTGATTTTAGAAATGGAGTAGATATCACATCCAGTTCACACGATGTAGATTTTGAACACTTAATAAGTTTATGTATATCCATTTAAGTGACTGGTTTGAAACAAGCAAAGGGTTCACATTGCGATCTATATATTGGAGAGGAAATACAAGTCAGAGTTCCATCACTGTCTAGATCACTTCTGAGGTTCGTTATCTTAGTAGAGAAAAAGTCAAGGAACCTGTTTGCGAGTTCGTCATCTGTACTGCTAATAGGTAGAGGATTTTTTTTGGTACGGCCAAGGAGATCAGATGTCACTCTGTATAAGGCTTTAAAATTAACATGAGTTTCGTCAATTCTAGTTTGATAGTAGTCATACTTAGCTTTGTTTAAAATTCTCATATATTCATTTCTTACACTTTTAAAGACAGTAGAAGATATGCTACTTTTATGTTTAAGATGAATACGTTCTATGCTTCTCCTAAACTGTTTCAAACTGTTGATATATGGAGAATACCATGGAACATTTGGTCTGCAGACAATGTATTTTTCCTTCAACGGAGCATGTTTATGTTCTAAGAAATGATGCAATTTTTTTCATCTAAACATGCTTCTATCAGAGTATTTTATATTTAGATTTTTTGGAAAAGGGTAAAAATTCCTTATGGTCTTCCAAAAACTAAATCTGGTATAAAAGTTGCTTAAAGAATATTACCGATTCCCCTTCAGCAATAACGTAAGGTTGTCCTTTTCGAAAGCTACCTTAGATGACAAAATGGATGTTGATATGGTGAGTGTTCGTGTATAATAGTAGCAGAGATAAAAGGACACCAAAACCAATTATTATTTTGGAACAGTCGTAAATTATAAATCGTAAACAATAAAACGAAATATGGTTTACCTACCCGAATGAGTACATTATGCATCGCTTATCATCCTGTATCATATCTTCACATATATGGTAGCCACCGTCCCATTCGCCACCTATGTGTCTCTGTCTTATACACACAACTTGAATGTTCTGCACATAACTAAACAAAAAATAAACATATCAGTATGTACGAAGACGTTGGAAAAAAGAAGAAACATGTCTTCTGCGTACATTTTCTAAAGTAATATTGTACAAAATCCAATATTCATTTGCCTGTAATAGAGACAGCTTTTGATGTCCCCTTATTGTCAACGCTTTGGAGAATGTTGTGAAAATGGAAAAACAATTTGATACGCATTGTTTCTAAACCTATCTACTTATTGAAAATGAAACCGTATTTTTTCGTACAAGCTGAAAGGGATATTTAAGTCATTTTGTATGATAGATTAAGACTTTGTCAAAGTAAGACACATTCAGTCTATGATAAAATTTTTGACAACATTTTTGTATTTGTTATAGTGTTATGAAAAGGGATAGTATGATAGCTTACGAATAGTAAAGTTCTTCCAGTTGTAGAACATTCATTGTGTCCAACACTTTAGGATATGGTATGGTAACAGGATCAAGTCTTCTACCAATTTCCCCCTAAAACACCAATAAATGAACACATATATTTTAATCATAGTGTACCCTTTATCATTTGACAGATCTATGAAAACATGTGATTAACTAGCCAGGCGATGTCCCAAAAGGTGCTGTCAGTCTAAATGGACTAAAAATAAACATGACACTCGTTTTAATGTTTTTATAGGCATGTTTTACATAATTGAGGGGGTATCCGGATCCATCACACCAAACGATCCACGCATGGTGCTTATAAAATGATAAGGCTTTTGCAGTTTTACGTCCCATTCAAAAGCTAAGGTAATATAAAGACGGGACCTCGGTTAAAAGTCTCATCCGCAAGACTGAAGTGGTTGGGGATCGTTTCTGCGACCCCCGTGTTACAAGTTCAGTGCGTTCCCACTGCACCAGATCCGCACCTGCTCTAAATAGTCATCGGGGTTTCGTTTAAGGTCCATGCGCAAATTCCTTTTCTTTTAGAAAGGAGAAGATATAAACTAATTTCCTGTTTTCCCAAATAATTGTTGATTGATATCCATTTGAACGTTAACTAGCATTTAATATTTGCAGAATTTTATAAAAATATATCTATACCCACTCCAGTTCTCAACTTTCATGCTTCGTGAGGAAACTGTATTAAGTCATTAAGGAGATGTCAGTATGTATGCCTAAACTATTGACAAAATTGTTTCCAAGCGACAAAAAGCAAAGTTATTTCAATTGATTTAATGCATGTGAAAAGTCTAAATACTACAAATGGCCCATAGAGAGTCGTATGCAGAGAAACTATCGTATGAAATCCCGTTCTCTAGAATAAATTCACAGACATACATTCTTCCGAAGAGAATGCCTATTAATCACCGTTTTCTTCTCTATCTAATTCAATGGCAGGCACACATTACTTTCTTTGTAGTGTATATTTCTCGAGAAATGTCCATGCATATAATCTAAATTGACTAGAGATTATATGTCAGATCTTTTCTCGGTACCAGTAGTAAAGCGTGTATAAATATCATTTTCGACGTTTGAGGAACGAATTAGTCGAAAAATTGATTTCCCTTGCTATGTCTAAGCTCCAATAGATGGGGTTAAAATCGTGCACGAGATATCTCCTGCCGTGTTTAATTTCCTCACTCAGCTGACTGCGGGTAGACGTAAATTAATATTTTTTGTTGTTGCGCGGTGTGATACGTGTTCAAATGGCGAGTCAATACAAAGGCGTACAAGGAGATTTACGTCGTTACTCGGAGGTCTCATCTCATATGTTAATCTGATTGTAAATGGATTAAAATAATTCGATGCGGTGTAATATCATGTGACACCGTGACCATTAGTATCCATTTCATTTACATAAGGTGTCGTTCGTTGGACCCCACAATAGTTATTCTTTTTTACACTTATTTAAAAAAAGACAAGGTTCACTTTGTTCATAAATCGGCCCCATTTTTTCAGAAAAATGAAGTGTCTTTTCAAAAAGTAATAGTTGTTTAAGTATGAAAGAATAATATCTCAACTTTTTGAAAAGAGATTTTTGCAATGAAAAATTGTAAATTTGTATGTCTTAATCGTCGTCAAAGTGAGGGTATTTTGGCAATTTTGCTGAGTTTGCCTATTTTTCAGGCTTTTGATCTAAAGTTGCAGCCCTTGCCTATGCTAAACAGAAAATAAAACCTATGTTAATTGAAGTTACACAGTGGTCTGAATGGTAACTTGAAAGGGCTAGTCCTGCGACCTATGTGTAAAAAGAAAACAAAATCGATGCATTTTTTTCTGAGCCGGGTAAGGGTTATTGCTAAGTGAGGTCAAAACTACGTATCGCGTCATTTCCAACGTTTCTACTTTCGATTTAGAACTCGGAAAAGCACAACAGACGACGGGTGCAACCTTTCCGTACCTTATCCGTCACAAAATAATCGTCAGAATGTATTAATTATGTTTGATAGTAATCATACAACAAGTAATACCAGTGCTAGTGATCGGAAACTGCGTGAAAAATCGAAATATTCTCAGTAGTATAGTTTTCGGACGTTCAGCAGTTCGGATATGATCGGCTACATTTTTACAAGATTTGAGACAATCCAGAGTTCGGCATTGATATTGAACTACCGATGCATACTGTTGAAAACTTAATATCACAACCAGCCAGGCTTCCAATCGGCAAACATCGTTGACGAATCGAATCGGCAGAAATGCAGGATTAAACTAAAGACAAACATTTATGGAAAAGGATTCCAAAAACCTGACAGTCTGATTGAATGTCTTTACATGTCAAACTCACTCGATGTGGTGAGTAATATTTATATATTCCGCTTTCACAACTTGTATTTATTCTCTTAACCAATTTCCAAAGAAGAAAACAAAGTCCAATAGAAGACGTAATTTTGTCATACTTAAAACAAAAAAGCGTGTGGGGAAACATTGAAGCAAAAGAGGAAAATTCTGATTACTTGCATTTTACCTTCTTACTTCAATATTTTGTGTGATATTTTTTATGAATGTGGAATCTTTATTGTCATCTGGAGCAGTTTCAAAATTGAACCAATGCACCCTTACAGAAATGAAAACTTAGCTGCAAAATTGCCGCAAATTTGCTGCAAATTAGCTACAAACATATTAGTTCGCTAGAAGGGTTTGCCGTAACTTCACCGATGTTTGCCGCTATCTGCAACATTTCTGCAATCTTCTGGCAAAGACGTCTCAGTTTGCGACAATTTTGCCAGAAATAACACAGTTTGCGGGAACTTCGCAGGAAAGTCATCCATCGATTATTCTACATGTAGTTTGCAGAAACTCTGTAAGAATTGTATCTTGAACCTTATTAAATATCATGCAGTTTGCAAGAAATTTGCAGATAATTAAATTTGTCCAGTAATAATTTAATATTAGTTGATTTCATTAAAATCCGAGCGTTTTGATTGGCTAAAATCTTTTTTTCATAACTTCATGAAAAAAATTGACTTTGCCGGAACTTCTTTCGGTGTCAACAATATGGATAAATGGATGTGTCCTGTACAAATCGGCATATTACGTTCATTTTGAGTAATAAATTACAAGTTTTATCATTAAATCGTACTCTTAAATAGATTTTCTAGTTGAAACAAACTCAATTCCAAAGATTTATTGTTTAAAACACACTTGAGTGGATGGAAAAAAACGTTACGACGTCTGAATTCGCTATAAACAACCTTGCAGCAACGCGCTCTTTATGACGTCATTTAAAGTTTTCGTCACGGATAGGCACGTGCGTAACATCTAAATACCTTGGCAGCGGCCAGATATCGCACATCTGTCCGCTTCCGGATTCATACAGTGTGATTAGATTTTATTTTTCATAACTGCATGAAAAAAATAAAATTGCATTCATTCCTTAACTCATTCAATGTTTTTTTAAATACCTTAAAATTCTTGCATATATACGCATTGAAACATTGATAGACTCAAAATTCTGAACCAATACATAAAGACTGACTCCATTTGTTTTCAGTGTGGCTCTATAATTTTTCTTCATTTTGTCAGGGGTATATGTACGCCGCCAAACATCAGTGAAAAAATCCAATGCTAAAATTTCATGTTGATAAGTTTGTTTTTTAGTATGGATGATAATCTAACAAATTCATGATAAGAATACACAAATCAAACTAGTTAGATAAGTAAGGTTCCGAATGGCATAATGTTACACAGGGTCATAGGAAGCAATTTTATAAGGGAGGAGTATCTGGCCCCTATCAGGGCCAGTGACTGGATATTGGAGGGGCTAGATTAGATTCTCCCTTTATTTTAGTGTACAAAAGAAAATTTTCGCATTTTTGGCCAACTTTGGGGGATGGGCTTATCCCATTTTAGAACCCCCTCCATTTTTGTCTACTTCTGGTGCAGAAGAGAAATTTAATATTAATAAGAATGGGATTTGTGTATATCATGTCACAGAAAATAATTACTTTGTTAAGACAACAGATGAAATGCTGTTTATCAGCATTTCTCTGTTATGGATTGGCCCTATGTAAAAATCGGGTCTTGTATGAGAAAGTGTTAATTTAAATCACACTTTTAAGTTGTTTTGTAAGTCATCTTCACTGTCTTTTTGCTTTAGCTTTTAATTCTAATTAGTCAAAATAGTGCATTGAATAACCTTAATATCCATAATTTGTGTGCGTTTGGGGGGGGGGGCGTAGATATTCATTTGTAATATCTGTTTTTATTGTTTTGTTGTTTTTGTGGGATGAAAATATAATCACAGTTTTTGCTTGCCTGTTTTATAAGCTGCGTGTCATGCTTACACTAGAGGTCCTTTTTCCTCCTGGACTAACTGTTTGGGCTCTGCATCCAGTATACTAAATGAACAAAACCAGTCTAAATGTCAAAATCAACGATTTCCGTTGAGAAATATTATTTGAAAACGTAAACGTGTTTTTAGGTTGTTTGGCAAAAAAAATCACTTTTAGAGTGTATACAAGGTTTTACAAAGATTTGACCTCATGACCTAGGTTATGACCCTAGATGACCCAATTTCGAACTTGTTTGCGATTGATCAAGACAATCATTTTGATCAATGTTCATGTGGATTGGGCAAAAATGTGGTCTCTAGAGTGCACAAAAAGCTTTTCTAAGATTTGGCCCAGTGACCTAGTTTTTGACCCCAGATAACCCAATTTCGAACTTGTCCGAGGGCGGATGGAAATAAACTTTCTGAGCAAAAACGAGTACATTCGGACAAAAAAATATGGCTTTAAGAGTGCACACAAGCCAAAGTTTGACGGACAAGGCACGACGGACGACGGACAAAGTGGTATCACATTACCTCACCATGAGCACTATCGTGCTCAGGTGAGCTAAAAAAAACTTACCCCCTTTTTATATGAAAGATGGCTCGTAATTGCTGTGTAATTCATGATGATTAAAACACAAACAACGGTTACACATATACAAACTTTCTGAATTGTCTTCACCATGGCAGCCAATTTCACCTGAAATGTGTAAAACTCTGTACAAATACTGTTTAATTCATAAGGATTGATACACAATCATATGTAACACTTATAGTCCGGCAGATTTTAATCTTGGCCCTGAGGTGAGGTATTAAGTTTTTTTCTCGTCTGGTTCTTGTTATTCAGATGTTAACGTTAAAGAATCTTACTGATGGCACCTTGCCACAATCGAGATGGAATAGTTCTACGGACGAACAACATGGAAAAACATTGTGAAAGAACTTTGTGATCAAAACAAATCTTTGAGAGAAAGGGATAACATGAAAGAACATTGTTATAATCATAAAAGAAAAAATGTGAACATTGCCAAAAAATATTGTCATTTTTAGCTCCACTGGCCGAAGGCAAGCGAGCTATTGCCATGGCGTTGTGTCCGGCGTGCGTCCGTGCGTCAGTGCGTCCGTGCGTCCGTTAGCTTTTTCTTTAAAAATCTTCTACTCTAAAATAAATTGGCCTATTTTGACTAAACTGTGCAGGAATGTTCCTTAAGTAACCCTTTACTTAAATTGTTCAAAGAATTTTGATTGGTCCATAAATGTGGGCGTGGCAGGGCGAGACTTATTAGACTTAGAGAAATCACAAAATAATTCTTTAAAAATCATCCATTAAGCCAATTCTGACCAAACTTGGCAAAAATGTTTAAAAATGCTTGTTATTATGTGCAAAAAAGTCAGTATGAATCGTGCATTTTCCACTGAACTAAATAATTACAACTAGGATATTATGATTTTTTTTTGTTTAAAATTCACTTCATGTAACAATATCATGATAAATTTTAACTCAAAATCTTAAAATGTAGTATTTTAGAAAAAAAACTTTGAAGGTCAAGGTCAAATAACTGACACAAAGTTTACACATATTTATTTACAATATATGGTATCATGTTCACAAAATATCATGAAATTTCTTACAAAAATAAAAGTTGTAGAGATAGTTTCGTAAGGTTAGTGCATCAAAAATAAGCAAAATCTGAGATTGACAGAAGGACGAATACAGAAAGTAGAAAAAACAGATATACATGATTCCAAAAACCCGATCAATTTACAGAATTTAAAGAAAATCTATTTTTGAACCCTTGTTGCAACCCATCCTTTTGATTGGTCCATTAATGTGGGCATGGCATGGCAGCGCTTATCAGAATGGGAGAATTCATAAAATAATTCTTTGAAAACAACCATTGGGTCAATTTAGTACAAACTTGGCAGAAATATTCCTTGAGTAGTCTTTTACATACATAGTTAGTGAAATTTTGATTGTTTTACGAATGTGGGTTTGGCAGGACAGGGCTTATCAGAATTGGACAAACTATGAAATAATTGTAGTGAAAATTAACCAATGGGTAAATTCAGACCAAACTTGGCAGAAATGCTCCTTGGAACGTTTTAAAGAATTGGCAGTGAGTGGCTTACAAGAACTCATGAGATCAATTTTTACTTTAGCCAGTGGAGCGATTCAAGCCCTCTTGGGCCTCTTGTTCCGAAGAAAGTTTTGTAAAATTGTTTAGCAAAAGAAAAAAAAAACAGTGAAAATGAAGAATTATGTGTTAATAAATGTTTGTAAATATTGTTCATAATTCCTTGTTCTATTGAACATTCATGAAACATTGTTAATGACAATGTTAAATAAAGGTAAGAAAATAACTTCGTGCCATATCATTTCTGTCCTTTGAAGATACAATATCGTCAACAAAAATGGATGCAGACGTGTTTTCACTCTTATTTCGCTATACAAGTGGATCAGGAAAAACAGAGTTCGTTCATAAACTTCTAGATTATAACGAAGATCTGTTTGATATTCCACCAAAGAAAGTTGTTTGGTGTTATAAAGAATGGCAAAACGCATACAGTATCATGAAAGATAAATTTGATTTTATCAAATTTATTGATGGAATTCCCGAAAATGAAAATGAAATAGTGAGCGATGTATTAATTCCACATTTGGTCGTTTTCGATGATATGCTAGGTGGAAAAGATGAAGAGAAAATAGAGTTATGGTTTACAAGAAAGGCTCATCATCGTAATGCAAGTGCGATTTATATCACACAGAATATATTTTAACAGGCAACGTCCAGTAGAACCATCAGCTTGAATTCACGATACATGATTTTTTTCGTAATGAACGTGATAAGAATCAAATTAAAACACTGGCAAGTCAAATGCAAGCCCCACATTTGATTCCTGCATACAACGATGCAACTTCAATGGATCATGGATACTTGGTCATTGATTTCCATTCACGGACTAAACATGGATTGAGATTAAGGACTGATTTTTTTCATCGGTGGTATACAGACAATGCAGATCAAGGTCGAATTATATATTACCTGTATAAATATTTGTAATACAAATTATGAATATTGTTCAGATGAAAATACAGTCGTTGCTTCGTCGAATTTCATTGAGTAAACATGACTTTTCTACGGATATCATCCTCGGTGCTTCATGCTTTGCAGAATTTAAGTAATCAAACCAACTAATATGAAAGAGAGGCATTACTGAAAGCAGGATTAAAGGATATCTCGCGATATCATTGATAATAAGATTAAACATCCAAAAACAAACAGTTAGTTATATGAAAAAAACATAAAGAAGATGTTGTGAAATTAGCAGATCCGAATATCGATGAACAAACAATACGAAACATTATTCTGAAAACTGGTGGTGGTTGATTCCTTGGATGGGTTATTATCAGTTTATTACGTTGCGATGGTAATAAAACTGTAAGAAAATTCGGTACAGAAAGTAAACGTTCACAAAAGAAGCAGAAGAAGGGGTATCCTGTTAAACGCTCAGAGAACAAAGGTTCAGAGAACAAAGGGTAAAAAAATAAAGGTTTAAAGAAATCTGCCGAGAAGAAAAGTTCGAAGAAAAGTACTCCTATTGTTATCAATGAGGAATTCATTGCAATGTGTAGGTCAAGATCCACAAGATCAGTGCACTCTACTCATAACTCTGTTCATAACTCTCCTCATAACTCAACTCCAAATACAAGTCTGAATAGAAGCATGAACACCAGTTTGAACTTGTCTCCAATCAGAAGTCTGAACAGAAGTTCGGACAGAAGTCTCAATAGGAGTCTAAACAGAAGTCTTGATGTCTTTGCTGTCCCTCAACATGTAACACAACGCACCCCATAGCATACCCCAGTATGTAGCACAACGTGTCTCGAACTCTAGGAAAGAAATTTTGAGAAAACGTCTTTTCGCATTTCAGAAAAGGTACAAATCTTTTCTACCTCCTGGAAAAAGACAGATTAATTTCCAACCTATATCTTAACTATCAATATCTCCTATCTCGAAAAGACTATATCAAAAGGGTGTAAAGGAAAGACAAATGCTGATCGATGATCTGTTTTCATTCTACGACGGCTTTCATCCGAACAGTCCATTAAGACGGGAAAAGAATCCGAACAAGAAATCGAGCAAAGAAACACCCCCTGTTGCACCATTTTTACCACTTTTGAGTATGGATACGACTGTGCTATCATCTCCTGCTAGAATTGCACTCGATACATTAAGATCACAGTTCTCCTGATTGATTGTCTATAATGTTTCAAAAACATAAAATAAAAAGAAAAAAAGATTCTTTTGAAAAATAAAAAAAAATATTTTTTGCAAAAAAAAAATACAATAAATAGTTTTGCAAAAAAGAAATATAAATATTGTTTTTTTATGTTATGTTTTTGAAACGAATCATTTAAAAAAGGATAAATCAAATTGGAAACAATAGATTATTTCATTTGTATTTCAACATAAGACGCGATAACATGGCAAAAGCAAAGAAGAAAACCCCTTTGATAATGA
Source organism: Fragum sueziense (assembly GCA_963680895.1). NCBI lineage: Eukaryota > Metazoa > Mollusca > Bivalvia > Cardiida > Cardiidae > Fragum > Fragum sueziense. The sequence continues at coordinate 52,622,666 of OY804604.1, forward strand.
AACACGGACATATGGTTCTAGCTATGTTGAAATCATCACCGAAATTAAGGAAAAAGATAATTAGAAATTTAGCTCCACCAGTAGTAAAATGCATTTCGTAATGTTGTCACAATGTTTTAAAAGGCAATGTACATTTGACAAAAGCTCAGAATAAGACGTTGCATCCAAACAGACAACATATTCGTAATATTGCATCTAAGTCAATTTCTGCTAAGAAAAAGAAACGTATTCTGAATCAGAGAGGAGGGTTTCTTCCTTTGTTAAGACCTGCATTGATCCCATTATTAGGAAAAGCTGTCATTGGTGCTATCGGAGGAGCATTGAAAGCTTTGTAGAAAATAGAATACCAAAATAATGGATGCAGAAACATAAATATGGTTCTAGCGAAAGTGAAATAAGATTAACTACGTCTCAAAAATCAACTCCGAAACGTAAACGAAAAATTCCAAAGGGTACACCATCTCTATCCCAACTTAAGAAAATGTCGCCGTATACGAATCCAAAAGAAAAAGAGAAATTGAAACGCTTCTACACAGATGAACTTAGAAAACCTATAAAAAAGAACTATCATCTCGAAGTCTTCAGACATGGGAACCATATTAAAGAAAGCAGCTAGGAAATGTGCTAAGAAAGTACTCTGTTAAGAAAGGTTCAAAGAACTCAAAGAAATCGGACCAAAGACTGGATTCTGTTTTACGAAAACTTTATTACTTGAGTGACGTCCCCTAGAATGGCCGGCTGTTTATTTTTTGAAGAGAGAAGAATAAAAACAATTTGACGATTTTCTCGAAAATGGAAGACAGCTGCAAACAGAGAGTTTAGAGGTGATTATCGGACATATCATGCTACAGATTTATACATAGAATAGACATTTTGGACATTTAGTAGAGAAGTTATAGTTGGTAGAAGATGTAGATATAGACTTATATAGAGTATATCAGCTGAAACCTGTGTATTGATATTCGCTCACAGGAGAAGGGTCACGCCCGATTTTTTGACTGAGGCCCGTCATGGGTGTCACAATTACACAGTGGAGAGTCAGCATCGGCTGCTTTGTGCAGCCTACAACCAGGAAGCTCAAGTCTACCACACGAGTTACGTTATCTGGGTCGATGCTTGCGTTCGTTTCCCTGAGTGTCCGCATTACGCTCTTCCTCTTGCTTGTAGTACAAGGGATTGAATTGAACACAGGTCCTAATACCAGGGGAGGTAATTCCGGTCAGCAAAATCAACCTTGTGATCGCCCTTTAACAAGGGGGAGAGGTGCTGCCAGAGGGTCTGAGAAATCCAACACTCCAAAAGTGTCAAATCCGTCCCCCAAAAATACAAGACCAGCTACGACACAGGCCACCGAGCAAGCTACATGTGACCAACCCAGGATTGATGAGTGGTTTCCGTCTTCTCAGCGAACACGCTCACCACAGCCTATACATAACACCCGTAAATCGAACCCCTCTCAACATACTCGGTCATCACATGACGATTCAGAACAAGACACAGACAGCGATGGGTTCGAAACCAGTGACGATTCTTATGTAATAGCAGATGGCACGCCTAATGGCAATGCAAATCAATCTACACAAATTATGATTAACATGCAGCGAGACATACAGAGAAGTATGAATAGACTGAGTAAAAAATTTGACAAGATGGACCGAAGTCTGAATGATCTCAAAAGAGAAAACAAGGAACTTAAGGCTCAAAACATTGAACTTAGCCAAAATGTGAAAAGACTAGAGGAGAATGTGGCGGAGATGAAACAACAAAACAACAGCCTAATGGATAAGTACGACAACCTAGAGAACCAATCACGCAGAGACAATCTCAAATTCTATAATATTCACGAGACTGCTGGAGAATCTTGGAGTGAGTCTGAGGAGAAAGTATGTGACTATATACAGAATGAGCTCAATATCAATGCAGATGACGTCAGTATAGAGAGGGCTCATAGACTACCAGGAAAATTCAAACCACGACCAATTATAGTGAAATTTTCATTTTACAAAGATAAAGATCGTGTACTAAAGGCATATAGAGACCTGGTTAAACACAACAGAGATTCGGGTAATCCACGGTCAGAAAACAGTGTTAGAGTCGGTGAAGATTTCTCTGAACGTGTCAGGAAACAACGCGCGCTCCTGTTTCCCTTCATGAAAGACGCTATAGACTCCGGTAAAAAGGCTCAGTTAAAGCTAGACAAACTTTCTGTGGAAGGTGAACTGTTTGCGTATGATGACAACTTAAAACGACCAGTACCTCTAAAATCTAAGGACTAGCAATTTGGCCATGGTCCAAAATTAGTACATTCAAATAAAACTGAATCTTTACCATTGGAATTTTGTTCCTGGAATATACAGGGTTTATTAAAATATTCTAACAATGCATATTTCAAACAACTAGCAATTTTACCCGTCTCGAAATTTGACCTTTGACCTCGAAATTTGACCTTTGACCTCGATGACCTTGACCTATCCGGGGCTGACCTTTGACCTCGATGACCTTGACCTATCCGGGGCTGCCCTCCACCTAATCCCGTCCCGTAACCCGTAAGCAATCCCGTCCCGTAACCCGTAAAAACGATAAATTTGACCTTTGACCTCGATGACCTTGAACTTTCAAAAAATGAACCCCTCAAGCTAATACCCGGGGCCGCCCTCCACCTTCCCTCCAAGTTTGGTGAAGATCGGCCCAAGGACCTGGGAGGAGTAGGGGAACAAACAGACAAACAGACAAACAGACAAACAGACAAACGTTGCTCAAATTGTAACCCGTAAGCAATCCCGTCCCGTAACCCGTAAAAACGATAAATTTGACCTTTGACCTCGATGACCTTGAACTTTCAAAAAATGAACCCCTCAAGCTAATACCCGGGGCCGCCCTCCACCTTCCCTCCAAGTTTGGTGAAGATCGGCCCAAGGACCTGGGAGGAGTAGGGGAACAAACAGACAAACAGACAAACAGACAAACAGACAAACAGACAAACAGACAAACGTTGCTCAAATTATAGTATGATACTGTTGTAAGTTCAATATCTTATGTTTTTGTGAAACCTGGGGTATTGAAGGTGAAACTTTTGAAAATATTCTACAATATTACACATCGTTTAATTTCGTGCGTTCTAAGAAAAGATCAGCACCAAGAGGTTCTAGAGGTGTATCTGTGTTTATCAAAGATAGTTTTATGCAGACAGGTCGATTTCGCAGAATTTTTGAAAATCTAAAAGACTACATTATTATTCATTTTGATAGTTCAAGAATTATTGATATTGCAAATGACATAAATTTCATATTTACATATATATCTCCAGAATACTTATCTATTTACAATAATGTTGATACCGGGGTCAATGGAATTGACCACGGCTTACGGTATTGTGGGCGTATAGATTTCGGTGCTTGTTATATTGTGTTTTTGGGTTGAGTTGCGCGAGTCTCGTTCTGAATTTTTTCCGGTTTTCGGACACCCTCGGTTGTCCTTTTGCCAGGCTTTATCCAAGATACTGAGATTGTGAATTGGTTTAGTGTAAATTACTCCGTTATTTTTTTTGTTCCCGGTAGCAAAAATATTCAACTTATGTAAACCAGTCTGATGACGTCACAAAAATTGTTGTTCTTGCTACCCAATTTGGAATACTGTCAATCTTAAGATTGATGTGTCAAACTTGGAATTCAATCTTTTTGCATATCATTAAATTGAAACTGGATACGAGATCACTTTAAATCAATTTTGAAATAACTGTAAATATTCAGTAACTGATTTTCCGTAACCGTTGCTTGATTTTTGTGCAAAGTATGGCGAACAACTTTCAGCCTTAGTGCGCTTAAAGTATAAACGTGGAGGTTTACATTGTGTAAACAAATGTTTTCAGGTATTTGACGGCGAATTACAAGGTTGTGGCCGCAAAACTGCAGGCTTTTACTTCTTTTATGCTTCCAGTAGACTATTGCTTTTATATATACAGCTGATTTCGTTGACGTACCAGCATTCATCGAATTGCATCGAGATCCTTCTCGAGATCGAATGGCGTTGGAAAGTAGTTTCGGCGTGAGCCGTGATGATTTCATTCCATTCGTCTGCTAGCTAAATTTAGGAAACTAAAATCACCATTTTCCACCTTAAATTGGTGAAATAGTTCTATGCTTGCAACACGCAAACATTCTGATTCAGGACTCAGAACGTTCAAGTACAGACAAAGTTTCCTTTGACCAGGCTCCCTAATTAGTAGTCCGCTTCAGTACCGCGTCTTTTACTATACCGCGGTATTCAAATCATTGTTCTATTTGCGGCTGAAGCTTCACCTACCAACTGCGCTGCCGCGGATCCAGGATTTCTGTGAGGGGGGTTCGAATCTGCAAAATAGGGGGTTCGTTTTCCTAGTAAACAATTTTGACTAAATTTCTGCATGAAAATGAAATAATTTGGCTACAGAGGAGGGTTTGTTTGAACCACCCCCCCCCCTCTGGATCCGCCACTGCTGTGTGCATCAGCAAAACAAAAAGCAAGATCATTTACTTTAATCTTCGATGATTTATTACTTTTATTACGATACCGCGGTGTTCAAAACATTGTTCTATTTCAGTATTTGCGGATGAAGCATGATCATTCACTCTAATCTTTGGTGATTAGTTTTATAATTTATTCGACTGATTGAACTGAAGAGAATGTAAAATCAGCTTTAGTTCAAAATGATTTAATCTTATTTCAACGGTCACCTTTTTGGACCATTTGGGCTGTTTTCAAAATTCAAAATTGTGGCTCTCTGAGGTGGCCTCCTCGTGGCGGAGCTGGGCAATATTCCAACTTCAAGTAACAGCCAATGTTTCTTGGTTTAGTTGTTATATTGGCAGACGACCTCAACTTGAAACAAAATTCTTCAAATGTATACATTATTGTCTAAACGTTTGCTTAAATTCAAAATAAAGCATATGCATGCTAAAACAACACGCCTTAATTTACAACTTTTCCCATTTAAGGACTGTCAAAACCATGTTCGGTCCCTAGCTTATAGAAATTGCAGACAAAACAATAATTTGAATTTTGAATAATCAAATCAATTGTACTAATCAAAAGTATTGGATGGAAGACTGGAAGTGTAAAAATACTGACCATCAGCATTTTTTCATTATCCCTAAATTCATCAAACACTTTCTAAGTAACTTAAAACAAGCATTTGTAAAAAGAAAAGGGGTTGACCTAAATCAAAAGTCATTAGCTCCTCTGGCTGTCAGGCCCACAGGGTTCGTTCGTGTTCGTTCTTCGTCCATCTTTCTTTCTTCAGGCGTTCCTTTGAACGCATTTATTTTACATTGATTGGGAAGCAAGTTTCTTCAACTTATTTTAATCCCTCTCGATTGAGCTTCCTGGAAATCCACCAGTACTCGCGCCGAATATATGGGCCAATGAGAAGCCTTGAATGACCCCCGCTACCAGGGATCGAACTTGGAAACTCTTAGTCGCTAGGCCGACGCTCTACCCCTCGACTACGGACACCACAGTGCAGTGTGTCCGTCTGTGTGTCAGTAGTTTCCTTTGAGAATCTTCCCAGGAATGTTCCTTGGGTAACCCTCTCTCAGTCTCAGATTTATTCAAATAATTTTGATAGAAGCAAAAGGGCATGGGTTATCTACCCTTGAATGTCAAAGAAGCGAATTTTGACCTTGATTTCACTCAAGCAACTACAAATTATATTGACCAATCAAGACAAAACTTGGACAGAATGTTATTAATACCGGGGTCAATGGAATTCACTATGGCTAACAGTATTGTAGTTGTAACGAACTGAACTATTTTGTTTCTATGTGAGTTTTGGTTTCTACATATTTAAGTAGTAAGCCAAGGTTGAACCCTCCATCGTTTGTATTCAGTATTCACCCTTAGCAAATTTATTCCAAATTTTGCAATACGCTGCATAGCGGTGGCCCTACTGGTTGTTATAGAGTAGCAACCAATCAAGCGTCACATTCAAAACGCATTTGACGTTAATTCGTCAATCATTGCTGACATCATTAACATGCATTCTCTTCCGCATACATACTTAAAACTCCAGATAAGAGGGGTTTATGACTTTTTCAACAGAATTACTTCTTTTATTGTTCATCAAACCTTATGTTGTGGGTACTCATTTGTATTGTCTCATCGAAACGATTCAAATTAGTACACACAGCATAGGTTTGGAGTTAAAACAACAAAGTTAGAATGTCTTCACGCCCAATTATCTTTAGCCCTGCATACTAGGAAAAAAGTAGCTACTTTTTAGCTCACATTAGCAGGAAGTGCTGAATGTGAGCTGTTGTGATCGTTCACCGTCCATCTGTCCGTCTGTCCACAATTACTAAAAATCTTCTTTGTCCAAAATATAAGGTCTAGAGTCGAAATTTTGTGTGTGGAATTGTCCCAATGCCCTCTACCAAAATACTTCAAATTATTGTGATACAAGGAACTTTGGGCCATGGCCCTATGTTGGTGGTATCAAATTTCTTATAGAGGCAAAGAAGGAAATCTTGTACAATCTTCTTCTCCTGAACCATTTGGCCTAGAGCTTTAAAAAATTGTGTGTAGAAATTCGTCTCAAGGCCCTCTACCAAATTACTTAAAATTATTGTGATACAAGGAAAATTGGCCCTGTGTTGTGGGTATTGAATTTCATAAAGAGACAAAGAAAGAAATATTTTACAATCTCCTTTGCCTAAACCGTTTGGCCTAGAGCTTTGAAATTTTGTGTTTAGAATAGTCTTAATGCCCTCTACCTAAATACTTCAAATAATTGTGATACAAGGAAAGTTTTACCTATGTTGTGGGTATTGAATTTCATAAACAGACAAAGAAAGAAATCTTTTACAATCTTCTTCCCATGAACCGTTTGGCGTAAGCTTTCCCATGAACCGTTTGGCCTAGAGCTTTGAAATTTTGTGTTTAGAATAGTCTTAATGCCCTCTACCTTAATACTTCAAATTGTTGTGATACAAGGAAAATTTGCCCTATGTTGTGGGTATTGAATTTCATAAAGAGACAAAGAAAGAAATCCTTTACATTCTTCTTCGCCTGAACCGTTTGACGTAAGCTTTGAAATTTTGTGTTTAGAATTGTCTCAAGAACCTCAACCAAAATACTTCAAATTGTTGTGATACAAGGAAAATTTGCCCTATGTTGTGGGTATTGAATTTCATAAAGAGACAAAGAAAGAAATATTTTACTATCTTCTTCCCATGAACCGTTTGGCGTAAGCTTTGAAATTTTGTGTATAGAATTTCTCAAGAACCTCAACCAAAATACTTCAAATTGTTGTGATACAAGGGAAATTTGCTCTATGCTGTGGGTATTGAATTTCATAAAGAGGCAAAGAAAGAAATATTTTACAATCTTCTTCGCCTGAACCGTTTGGCGTAAGCTTTGAAACTTTGTGTGTAGAATCGTCTCAAGACCCTCTACCAAAATGCTTTAAATTATTGTGATACAAGGTAAATGGGCCCTATGTTGTGGGTATTGAATTTCATATAGAAACAAAGAAAGAAATCTTTTACAATCTTCTTCTCCTGAACTGTTCAGCATAAGGCTTTGAAAAATTGTGTGTAGAATGTCTCAAAATGATAAAACCTTCAACAATCCTGTTTGTCAGAGATCCTTAATAAAATTATTGCATTTTCATGGTAGTATGACTCTCATACCACCAGAAATGTTTGAATTGTTTTCTGCAATGAAAAATACCCAGAAGTTGTGGGTGTGAGATGAGACAATATTAAAAGTTATCATCCTGATATTTTCTAAGGTAAAGTGATATAGGGCCATCTTGGCCATTTTGATGGTTGAGTTTTCGCAAGTATAGATCTAATAGTTTGTATAATAAAAATTGAAAAAAGCTTATCCACTGAAGGGAAATTTTGAGGAAAAATCATTCATCTGCGCGCGTGTTGGAATTTCCAAAGGAACACTGTCCCGCCCGTTGCCATGAATTGTTTACACATGACAAACAGATGTATTGAATCAAGACCTCGCTGGAACCAATAAAAACGCTTAACAGGATACATGTACCTAGAAAATCTGACTAAATTCACCAACAGCTTTTATCCATGATGTTTCAATTGTGAATTGGTTAAATGTAAAATTGCATAAAGTTTGTTATCTTAAAGTGTCTATTGAATGGTTAAATTCAACTCTTGTGTCGAAATAAACACCTTTCTAATAACCAAAATATGTCAAAGTTTCTACAGTTTTTTAAACATTTCGTCTTTTAAAATGGATGTTCAGGTTTTTTTCCGATCTTTACTGAAGACGAAATTTGAAAAAAAAAAACGCCGAACTAAAAGTTTGAAGTTATGACCTCACACCGGCGACAATTATGTCATCATGATGTGGAGACAAAATCATTGGTGATTTCATGGAAAACCTATGATTTCTGATACAGTCATATGACTGGCTTTTCTGTTATAAAGCGATCTCCCCTTCCCGTATAAAAATAGATACTGAAAACATGGAAGTCATTCTCAGTAAATGTTAAAACAAGTGCGCACACTTGCGAAAAATTTTACACGCGCTCGGAGCCCGCTTTTATTTTTAAGCAGCACAAAAATTAGGCGCCACGGCCATCGAATGTTGCACAAGTGGTGTAAACGCGGTACAAACGCAGACCAAACGAGATTACACGTGGTACACTCACGGATAACAAGTGGATGGCTAGTGGTCACTCGCGGGCATACGCAAAATTTCTTCGTGTGATTGCTTGTGTAGCACTTGTCATCCACATGTGATCTGCTTGTCTATGTACAGAGTTCCAAGCACATGTGATAGCGTGTGCTTCGCATGTAATAGGCTTTCTCAAATCACTTGTGACCCCATTTTCTGACCACAAGCGCTCACACACAGAGGACTCGTGGTGGACACGCGGAACACATGCGCGCGGTTGGTCCACTTGTCATTCGCGTGTCTAGCACGTTTGAGACAATTTTGCTGATTTTTCACCACATGTCGCAATGAAATGGAGCAATTTGGCAAAATTACATATGATCAACTCGCGGAAGGCTGTGTGACCGGCCTTTGAGTGAGTGAAAGAATATGCCATATAATTTATTGAGTTTGTCTGTATTGCACTGACGATTGAGAAATGAATGAAACTGAAACTTTGCATCATGATGGAAAGGTGGCACACTTCTATTTGTGTCAAAAACCTAATGTTCTAGATAGGAGTCCCTTTTGCCAATAAATGGTAGTGTTTGTGAAAAAAAAATCTTTTAAGGAAATATTGGGGGAAAAGTAAGCAAAAAATAATTGTTTTTAGAATAGTTTTTAAAACACTTTTAAAAAGCAAATTACACTTAAAATTTTCAGAGCAACTATAAATTGCAAAGCAGCTGTTGATAAAGATAAGACCTGTACATATGCATATATACACAATATAGAAAAGAAAATATTGCCACAAAGTGGGAAAGTGTTAGTTAATATTTCTAAATTTCTTTAGCCTCCATGTTTTTCTAAGCTTTTAACGATAGGATCTTCAAAATTTGTAGGTTAAATCTAGAGTTGTCTATTTTGAAAGTTGTCATCAAAGTAATTGTAGATAGTGATTAGATTTGAGTACAATGTTATGGCAGGCGAAAAGGGTCTAAAGTCAATATAGCGCTAGACCTATAATTAAAATAGGGGCGACCGCTAAAAATAGCGGTCTACCCTTATATATTTAGCGGTCTACCAAAAAATTTTTCGGTCCACCCATAAAATAAGGGTAGACCGCTATTTCAATTAACGGTCTTAGCGATAAAATTACCGATAGACCGCTATTTTTATCGGTAGACCCCTATTTTTTTCGATAGCCAATCACAGAGCTCTTACTATACGGTCGTTGATATCCATGGTGTGTTGAGGATGTAACGAGCCATTTGATTGGCTAATGAGATTTCGAGCCGAAGGGTCAAATATAATTATCGGTCTACCGGTAATTTATCGCTAGACCATTAATTGAAATAGCGGTCTACCCTTTTTTATGGGTAGACCGATATTTTTATCGATAGACCGCTAAAATTATAAGGGTAGACCGCTATTTTTAGCGGTCTATCCCTATTTTAATTATAGGTCTAGCGCTATATTGACTTTAGAACCTATTCGCGCGCCATACAATGTGCCTCTTTTAGCTGCCTTGGTAATATCACGCAGCTGGATCACCTAACCGTATATTAGTAATATTTTTCTCAACAGTACAGCCAAACTATTAAATCAGAGCCTCCAGCTTCTCTCTCTCATTTAAACGATTCACATCCATTACTGGCCGAGCCGGGGTTCGAACTCACTGCCTATGGATTGAAAGTACTGAGCTATCTGGGATTGGCACTTATATTGTAGAACTTACATCGCTAAATTATTTCTTACAAATAGTTAATTCCAAAAACGCAGTTTTCATGTATTGTTAATTAGCGGTGTTGACCCCGGTCAGAGGCTTTGCCTTTTTTCATATTAACAATGGCATTGGATTATTACATGAAAAGATACAAACAATTACAGATTCTTATCCAAATGCATCACTCTTTTTGGCGGGTGATCTTAATGCAAGGGTAAAGGATTTATGTGATTTCATACATCAAGATGACGTTTCTCATATTTTCGACGATGATATACCGTATCCATCTGACTTTTTTCAGTTTACAGAGAAAGTCAAAGGATACGGAATATAATCGTTTTGGTTTGTCGCTAATTGAACTTTGTTGCACTTATGATGTGCATTTTTAAACGGCCGCTTTGAGGGTGATGCAAATGGACATTATACTTCTATTGCAAACAATGGTTGTAGTACCGTTGATTATATGATTTGTTCAACTGAATTATCCAGTCATGTGAATGATTTTTTCGTTTTGGATAATGATTTGTCGGATCATTTTCCTATTCATTGTACATTGGAATTACAATGTGAAACTGAAACCAATAAGCATAACGATAAAAGCTTAAATTTACTTCCCTTTAATGTTTACCCTTGGAAATTACAAGATATTGATTTGTTTTCAAACAATTGTCGGCAGAATTTTAGTGTATTTAAAGACAATTTTGTACATAACAATAACAATATTTCATTATTGGAATCTTTGAATGAATTTTGTGATGTATACAGAAAATCATCCAAAAGAACCAAAAAACATGTTAAGAGAAATTATGAATTGAATTCTCCATTGTGGGATAATGAATGTAGTTTAGCAAAACGTGCTAAGGGCACATTGCTACGACGATTTAAGCTAACTTGTTATAAGTCGGATTTAATGAGATACAAAACAGCAAGAAAAACGTTTAAATCTGTCTGTCGCAAGAAGCAGATAGTATTCAAAAAGCAACTACAATTAGAACTTATGAATTGTAGAAAAGATGCAAAACAGTTTTGGTCTAAACTTAAGTCTATAAATGTTACACGTAAAGATCCAGACATTTCAGCTCAGACCTTTTATGCTCATTTTAAACAATTATTAGATATCAACTCTAATGCAACAGATCTAGATTCTTCGTTTTTGAAAGATATTCGCCTGGATTTGGATTGCGACGATTTGAATGTTCCTATCACACAAAATGAAATAATTCAAAGTATAAAATCATTCAAATCAAACAAATCACCAGGTCCCGATGGTATATGTATAGAAATGTTTAAACACACCATGAATGATATTTTACCTTTTCTACATAATGTTTTTAACGATATTTTTGAATGTGGAAACTGTCCAGAAACATGGAGTAAAAGTATTATTACACCTTTACACAAGAAAGGACCTGCACAGGATCCTAATAATTATCGTGGTATATCACTTATAGATTCAATTTGTAAAATATTCACACATATTCTTAGTTCCAGACTTTCTAGCTGGTGTGAAGAATATAATGTATTTGATGAATCACAAGCAGGATTTCGCAAAACTTATTCAACGATGGAAAATATATTTGTTCTCATGGCTCTTATCCAAATGTACTTATCAAAAAAAACGAGGAAGATTTTATTGCATATTCATTGATTTTAAGAAGGCGTTTGATAGTATAAGACATGATAAACTTTAGGATTCTACGGAACGGAAAGGTATAAAGGGAAAGTTTTTGAATATTATCAAATCTATGTATGAAAAACTTCAATCTTGTGTCAAGATCGACGGACAGTTAAGTCCTTATTTTGAGTGCGGGATTGGTACCCGGCAAGGCTGTGTGCTCAGTCCAAAATTTTTTGCTCTTTTTATAAACGATCTGGCAACCTACTTAAACAGTAAAAACGAACGCGGAGTTTTTGTTTCTGATGATATAAACGAGTTAAAATTATTAATGTTTGCTGATGATGTTTCGAGTTTCGCAGACACGATTATTCAATTACAAAGACAAATAAATTATATTGAACATTTTAGTAAAGGGGTTGGTTTAGATCTTAATCTTGATAAGACAAAAATAATGGTTTTTAGAAATGGTGGTATTATAAAACAAAATGAAAAATGGTTTTATGATAAAGAGTTGATAGAAATAGTACCATTTTATAAATATTTAGGCATTTATTTTACGAGTAAATTATGTTGGTCAAAAACACATCTAATGCTGTCATTACAAGCCAAAAAGGCAATCAACTATATTTTCCGACTACGTAAGCATTTCGGAACAATGCCTATAGCAGATATGTTCAACATTTTTGACGCCACTGTGAAACCAATATTATTGTACGGTTCTCAAATTTGGGGTTTTCGATGTGTAGAAAAAATAGAGAAAGTACAAGTATACTTTTGCAAGAGGCTTTGTTACCTTTCTCAAAATACATGTGACTTTTTAGCTTTAGGAGAATGCGGACGTTTGCCACTTTGTACTCAGTATATGCCAAACTGCATAAAATATTGGTTAAGAATTATTCGCATGAATTCTAATAGATACCCTAAACAATAATTTTACATGTTACTGCAGTTAAAAGAAGCAGGTAGGAAAAATTGGTGTTCAAATATCAAAAAAAATACTATTTACTTACGGCTTTGGTCACATTTGGATCTTTCATAAAGTTGGTGACGACAAACAATTTTTAAAGATTTTTTTCGGATAGAATTAGAGACTGTTTCACTCAAATGTGGTATAGTGACATAGAAAATTCATCTAAGTCTAATCATTATAAATACTTTAAATCATTGTTAGATCCTGAATTTTATCTAAGTACTGATCTTTCATACAAACTTATTATATGTTTTGCTAATTTTAGATGTTCTTCGCATGAATTAATGATTGAAAAGGGACGACATCTTGGTATTGACAAGGAATTACGTTTCTGTCCAATTTGTAAGTCGCAAGGTATCTCTGTTATCGAGGACGAGTATCACTTTTTCTTTCAATGCAACGTATATGAGCAACTTAGATCAAAGTATTTTGAATCATACTGGTTAAATGACAGAAACATTTTTAAATTCTACGCTATTTTGAAACAGAACGACAGAACTAGTATTTACAAAATTTCGAAATATATGTTCGAAGCTTTTCTATTGAGAAAAGAACTCTTAAATGAATAAAGTTTATAACAATATCTTAAAAATCTATAAAATTAATTGAATTCAAATTGTACATTGAAATGTGTATGCACATGTATATGTATGTATGCGTGAATGTATGTGTGGTATGATAAAGCGTAGCTCTTTATTGAACCATGTTATGTCACTCATGTTCTGTTCATGTTTTGTATTATATTGTATCATGGGCCAATGGCCTGAATACTTCATTAAAATATGTCTATGTCTATTACGATCCATCCAGTCAAGGTTCCTATTCAAGCATATATCAATTGTATCACTCTGCGAAATCTGTTTTGAAACATGTTAAATATAGAGAGGTTAGGGAATGGTTGCAAGGGGATTCCCCGTATACACAACATAAACCGATAAGACGTAAATTCAAAAGAAGAAAAACGATCGATTTCAGAGATTTTGTATCCATCATACAAGAAAGTGGTCAAAGAAAAGACAACATTTGTTTCACAACTAAGAAAAGGAGATCGTGTCCGAATCAATAAAACGAAACAAACTTTCGAAAAAGGCTATTTTCCAAACTGGACACAAGAATTGTTTGAAATTACACATGTAAATTCAGCAACATCTGCAATCACTTATAAATTAAAGGACTTAGAGGGTGAACCTTATCTTGGAACATTCTATGAGAAGAAATTACAACTTATAAAATTAGTGAAATATATGAAATATACTGAGCCGCACAGCTAACTCCTCACTTTTGATTTTTGAATAACTAAGTAATCGCTCAATCATTCTCCTTGATTTGTCATCTTTCAGTAGATGACATATTTCCCACCAAATTTAGTCACAAACATAAGTGTTTTTACGTGTCATTTACGTCGTACAATATGCAAGTACGTTTTACGATTTTGAAATGCATGTACATGCATCTTAACAAAACCCTGAATAATTCACCATGTTTTATTCAATGTTGATCGGGAGTAATAAAAAACATAATTTGACAAGTTTTACGAACGCAATTTCATTTAAACAGCGTAACAAAGACAGGTCTAAAACGTTACACGGTCGATACGTTAGAAGAGATCGAATTTAACACGTGTAAATCAGTTTGCCTGTTAATAAAACCATTGCCTACATTCACAAAGAGCAATATGAAAACAAACTACGAAGAAATCACTTGCTTTACACTATAACGCTACAAAAGTGACGTCAACACTATAAACTAGAATCTTGTATGACCGCTGTTTGCTCTCATTCCTGCACGGTATCTGGAGCGCATAGAATTAATTTAATTCACAATGAAGGTTTGGGGGATAACATTCCAAGCTTGTACTAAAGCGTTTTCCTGCTCCTGAAGTGTTACAAGACTGGTATGCTCAATTTCTTATACGACGTAATTACTCATCCGAAAGGTGCTCGACAGGATTCAGATCTAGGGACTTCCAGCACCACGAAAGTATCCTGATACGATTAATAGCAAGCACCGAACGTGTAGCGGCAGCAAGGTACTTCCATGGTGATCGAATTCCCCGGATCTGAATCCTTTTGAGCACCTTTGGGATGAGTGACCTAGGACGTCGGATAAGAAATTAAGTACGCCAGCCTCAAACACTTAACTTTTTCGCTGCCAAATTTCCTGGAATTATGCTATTTCCAGTGCCAATTTTTTTGAAACTTCATAGCAGGGCTTATCAGTTCATAAAGTAGTAAAATCATTATTTGGTGAATTCTAAGCTGAAACCATCAGAAATAATTGCACATAAACTATTTTGTTGAATAGCATACTTTTCATCAGGCAGTTTGATCAGATGACCCTGACCTTGACCTTGAATGACCTAATTAAGCTATTGTTTTGAAGTCGCCAAAAGGCGACATTGGTAGTCTCCTAATAGGTCGCTTTTTGGAGACATTGGCAGCGAAAGAGGAGTTGGAAAACGCTTTAGAACAAACTTAGAATGTTATTTACCCATGCTTTCATTGTGTATTGCTTTAATTATATGCGCTACAGATGACGTGCAAAAGGTGGACATACAATCTTCTAGTTTTATAGTGTTGGCGTCACTTTTGTGACGTCACGGTGTAAAGCAAATGATTTCTTCGTAGTTTGTTTTAATATTGCTCTTTGTGAGTGTAGGCAATAATTTCATAACTGGCAAACAGTTTTACACTTGTATAATTCGATCTCATCCAAATTATCGACCATGCGACGTTTTAGACATGTCTTTGTTACGTTGTTTTAATAAAGATTCGTTAGTAAAACTTGTCGAAATTATGTTTTTTATTACTCCCGATCAACATTGAATAAAGAAATGGTGAATTATTCAGGTTTTTGTTAAGATGCATGTGCATGCATTTCAAAATCGTAAAACGCACGTGCACGTTGGACGACGTAAATGACACGTAAAATGAATTTGTTTTTGACTAGAATTGATGGAAAGTAGGTCATCAACTGAAATATGAAAAATCAAAGCGATTGATTGAGCTATAAGTTTGTTATTCAAAAATCAAAAGTGAGGAGTTAGCTGTGCGGCTTAGTATAGATTCAGTTCTCGACAAACGAACAAGTCGTGAAGGTAAAAAGGTCATTGAAGGAATTAAAATTAATTGGAAAGGATAACCAAAGAAATTCCAAAGTTGGATTCCTGAATCATATCTTGTTTAAATATCTCGTTTAAACATCTTGTTTAAAATAATATAAAACATTCAACATCAACAATGCAACCTCATTCCAACAATGAATCCGGCGGTGATAGTATTAGTAATAATATTAGTAATACTCAACCATTTACATGTTTTGGGAATCGTGTGCCTAAGAACCAGTTCACTTATAGTTCACAGATCATAATCGTTTATGCAATAATTGCAACATCAATAATTCATTTGAGTCTTCAAAGGCAAGATCGTGAGCTCAGTTTAATCCTTTTGATCAGTTCTTTGGGTTATATATTACCTTCACCTGGACTTAAATTCTCGAAACAAAGCAGCCAACCAACATTTGATTTCATTGACGGTAAAAATGAATTCCTTTTATATCACATTGCCAAATGATACTTCTTTGAATTATCATCGTGATAGCACACAATGTTGTTTCAAAGTACAACTTCCAAGAACTGTTCATATCGATAAAGAAACATGGGAAGTAGCTTTAGCACAATTGGTAACACCAACTCAGATTCTTAATATCAGTTGGAATGAAGCTTATTTCGACATAATCGCAGCTTTTCAAAAGGAAATAATACTAAGAAATAAAAAAGATAAGCCATTAGAAATCATTGAAGTATCTCACGACTCGCATAAAAGAGCAAGAAAATGGGGAATTCGATTCAAGTTTCCATCTGGATCATACATTTCTCCATATCATGTTTTAGAAGATGTCAATGAATGTATTAAGGAATTAATGCAATTTTATTTTTTTTATGCAGGAATGAAAAATGAAATCTAATCACACTGTATGAATCCGCGAAGCGGATAATACAAATGTGTGATTAGATTTTATTTTTCATACCTGCATGAAAAAAATAAATAAATTGCATTCATTCCTTATAATTAAATAATACGTTTTATAACCGCAAATAGTAATATTTTTGCGACTAGAAAAGATGAGAAATCGTCCGGACCTTGTTCAAAGAAGCGGACAGATGTGCGATATCTGGCCGCTGCCATGGTATTCAGATCTTACGCACGTGCCGTACCGTGACGAAAACATTAAATGACGTCATATAGAGCGCGAGTAATTGCAACGTTGTTTACAGCGAATTCAGTCGTCGTAACGTTATTTTCAATCCTCTCAAGTGCGTTTTAAGCAATAAGTCTTTGATATTGAGTTTGTTTCAACTAGACAATATATTTAAGAGTAATATTTGATTATAAAACGTGCAGTTTACTACTCAGAACGAACGTTATATGCCAATTTGTACAGGGCTCATCCTTTTATCCATATTGTTGACTCCGAAAGAAGTTCCGGCAATGTCATATTTTTTCATGGAGTTATGAAAAAAAATTGCCAATCAAAACGCTCGGATTTTTATGAAATCAACTAATATTAACTTATATGACAATGAAATTTGAAAATACTTCTCAATTCAAATGCCTTGATTGAAGTTGGATATTCAACTTCATCCAGAATACCAAAGTTCTTATTCGCAAATGTAATAAAAACAGGGATAAAGTTCAATCAATCCTTGTTTCTGAATCTAGGCGGAAACCCACTTCTTGCAACGAAAACGTTTTTCAAAGACTGTACATAGCGTTTTCGAATTCTTCAAATATAACCCAACTATCGATGGTGGATATAACCACTTGTTTGTTTATTCAGACATATATAGTTGAATATTCTATCGTTGGAGATGCATTAGTTCCGCTACTTCGCGTCGTTCCATTTAAACACCTAACTCAGATGAAAATGCAAATGGAAGTCAACATATATTATCACAATATAACCATTCCTCACTATTTCCCTGTTTCGAAATTGGATTTCGATAGTATCCACATTATTATAACAGGTGATTCAGGTCAACCTCTTCAGTTCGTCATTGACAAGCTAATTGTAAAGTTGCATTTCCGTAAAAGTAGCAGAAATAAAAAAAACATGATTCCAGTTTATCGAGGAGTAAGGCACCAGTATTGATATGGGCTGGGATCTTTATTCAAATCGGCAATGAGATCGGTTACACCTTTGATTAAACCCATGGTTAAAACAGTAATCAATGCCTTGAAAAAAAGAATGGATTAGACAAGGTCTTGGGATAGCTAAAGCTATCCTATTACATCGTAAGAATCCAAAAAAGGTTCTTCTTTCACGTTGAAAACAATTTTTAAAGAACTTGCGTGAATAATTCACATTAAATATAAATGGGAAAAAGTCCAACATACAGCATCAGTCTCATTCACGTTCTCGTCGTAGAAAGATCGTTAGCAAGAAACACCGAATCGATAATAAATCTGCAAGACCTTTAGATATATTTGATTAATATTTCGAAAGAAAGTTTCGAATTTTTTTTTCCAAATGAAAAATATTTCTTCCAACTGAAAAATAGTTTTTCTCCAAATAAAAATGTTTAAAACTTATCCCAACATGATGCCAAGTCGATCTTGTGAATGTAGTAAATCAGAACTAGATATTCTCTCTGTACCACCAACAATGACAAGTATGCAGGAATCCCAATGGGTTGACCATTTCTCATTTGCTTCGATTGCAAATGAATTACCAATCGAATTCAATATCCCACCAAAAACAGAGTTGTGGACAGATCTATCCCAATCCTTTCTGTAGGTGAAATTCAAAGACACGAAAGAGGATGGGGATAATCTAGAAGGTGACGATAACATTAGTCCAGTCAACAATTTCCTCCATAGTATGTTCAACAGTGTTGATCTGTATCTGAACAACAAACTGATAACAAATGATTCAGACATATATCCATACAGAGCATACATAAAACATTTCTAGTAATAAGGCAACTCAATTGAAAGCAGGCGAAATGTGGATTAAGGATACAGCAGGTCATATGTCCGATCAAAAATTAGAGTTAACAGCCAACGAAGGTTCCAAAGCAAGAAATGCAATCATCAGAGAAAGCAAAACTGTCGAACTGTTTGGACGATTGCATCTTGATCTTTTTCTTTAGGAAAAATATCCACCAAATGGAGTTGAAATTCGATTAAGATTAAACAAAGCCCCGACCACTTTCTGTGTAGCTGCTCACACTGGTGCACGAGAAGCCAAGATACACTTTGAACAGCCAGTTTCCATGTTCGGAATGTAGAACTGTCACTAGTTGTTGCAAACAACTTAAATCAGTTGATTGCTCAACAAAACACGAAAATTCCTTATCCGAAGAGTAGAAGTCAATACATTTTCCATCACTGATGGCACACGATCCAAAGTTGAAGATCATCTATTCCAAGGACAGTTACCAAAACGTATTTTCATCGGAATGGTAACAGACAGAGCTTTCTACGAATTGCACATCAAACCCATTCAACTTCAGACATTTCAATGTCTCTAAAATTGATGTGTCATACAACAGAAACTGTTTTTCAAAAACAGAAACTTGATATATGAATTTCAATCCGGTTTCAGGAAAGGTTTTTCTACAGATACTTGTTTGATACATTTGACAGATCACATCAAAAGGGAGAATGATAGAGGTAATGTGGTTGGCATGGTACTTTTAGATTTACAGAAGGCATTTGATACCGTCGACCATACAATCCTTTTAATGAAACTTCACTCGTCTGGTCTTAGTAAAGACATCATAAGATGGTTCAGGTCTTACCTGTCTGATAGACAAAAACTGGTCGATGTCTCAGGCACTTTTCCATCCACAGCAAATGTGACATGCGGTGTGCCCCAGGGGTCTATTCTTGGTCCTTTGCTTTTTTAGCATATGTTAATGACATGTGAGGTGTAGTACACAATAAGTTACTTTTATATGCTGATGATTCAGCCATATTAGTATCTGGCAAAGATATTGTTACTGTCGAAAAGACCTTGTCAGATGATCTTCAAACTGTTAGTAACTGACTTGTAGACAACAAGCTCTCCCATCATTTAGGAAAGACTGAATCCATAGTGTTTGGGTCAAAACAAAAGCTAAGGTCAGATTCCAGTCTTAATATATCCTGTAATGATACTCAAATCACACCCGCATCTTCAGTCAAGTACCTTGGTGTAACCATCGACCATTTTTTATCTTTTAACTGTATGGCTGAGTCAATTATTAAGAAAGCCAATGCAAGGCTAAAATTTTTGTATCGCAAGAAAGATTACCTTACTCAGCATACTAAGAAATTACTTGTTATGTCCCTTATCCAATGTCATTATGACTATGCATGCTCCGTTTGGTACAGTGGTCTTACCCAGTCTTTAAAACACAACTTGCAGGTCAACCAGAACAAGTTGGTCGGATTTATACTGAACGTTGATCCAAGAGCGCACGTTGGTAAACAACAGTTTGAAACCCTTAATTGGCTACCTGTTAACAAAAGAGTTGAACAAATTATGCTGTGTCATGTCTTTAAGGTTAAGCATAACCTTGCCCCGGATTAAATGGACTATTTTCTTACTCCACAAATCACTGTACACTCATACAACACAAGGCTTAGCCGGAAAGGTGGTTTTAGTATTCCCAAGGCCAAAGGGGCTGGAAGTAAGTCCTTTAGTTTTATAGGTGCTAAGTTGTGGAACGATTTGCCCGCTAACCTTACTAATATCACCAAGTATCAGTCTTTCAAGGTTGCCATCAAAGGCCATTTTCTTAGCAGTATATCCTCTTAAACATATGTTTATATGTTTGTTTAAATCAATTGCTGATTCTTTATTAGGCATAGGTTACATAATGAAATTTGTTTTATAAATATAGCATAGATAATAGTAGGAGATTAGAACATGTACGTTCATTTTACTAACTATAACATGGTAAAGACTGTCTTTCAATTTTCATTGTGATTCTAATGTGATAATTCGTCTTTCAGCAAGCAATCTGTGATAATACATAACATTGTGTCTGTTAAATTATGTGCTGTACTGTGATATTTATTGTTATAGGTTACTTAAATTTGATTATACTGTTATTGCCTCTCTGGTTCATGCCACCTACAGCAAGGACCGCAATGGAAATAACAGCTTGCTCTTTATTGTGTCATCCTTGGTGTATGGAGCATGTCATGGTTCTTTTAAGTAATCTATAATATCTTATCTTTAAACTGTGTATATGAATATGACCTTTTTACCTCATGAACCATTATACCGAAATGAAATTATTATTATTATTATAACGGTCAAAGAATCCACAACAAACCCTTTGAGCCTGATTTCACAAGCGGTCTTACATTGAGAACATATCTTTCTCTAATTAATGATACGAAATCCATCGGTGCAGACAAATCATTCGACATAATAAAAGATGAATACGAAGATGGATTCACTCTGTGTGGGTTTGATCTTACACCAGGTCAAAGTAGTGAAGAAGGTCAACTCCACCCTATAAAAACTGGTGATTAAAAAATTGAACTTCAGTTCAAAGCCAACCTCGCAGTAGTCATCAACGTGGTTCTGTTTGCAGAATTCGATAATCAAATAGAAATTAACGGACTCAGAGAAGTTATCACATATTATTGATCATGCTTGGTCGCGACTATGTAATTAAACTGAGAGAAGACGCTGAAAAAGTAAAATATTCCTCATCACGTGAACCATCAGATCGCACATATCACATTCACAGAACTTTTAAATCTTGTATGGTGGATGAACTGCAAAACCTTATCATCGAAGAAGTACATAACAGCTGCAACGGATGTCAAATAGATAATCCTAGTCAAATTAAACATCCTATCTGTCTATACATGGTCAGAGCAAGGCATACAGACTTGTTTATCGAACGAGCGATATTGAATCTCAACCTATACAAAGTAATAGAAGTATGGTACCCAATGCTGACAGAAAGAAACTCAACGAACAGGAATCAGTAGAGGCTTACAAATTATGGCAAAGTATAAAAAGGAACATTCTCCATGGATTCACTAGTTCGTGGATAAATCAGTGGTGTGATAAAGTGAAACAGTCGTGGAAGTAAAGATGTAGGTCTACGCAAACGAAATACAATATACAATTAGACAATCCTAGACAATGGCATGTGGATAAAAACCTTCATGCAAATGTTTGTGCAAAAGATAAGTTACCAAAACGAAAACCACGACATATTGATGCATATATCATCAACACCGAGAAATCCCATAAATCGGGAGAACATTCGGTAGCAGTAATATTCGCCGGAAAAGGTGAAACGTTATATTTCGATTCGTATGGTTTACCACCTCTGGATATGGAAATAATCAGTTTCATTCGGAATAGTTCACTATCATGGACTTTCAACAATTAGATGTTACAAAGTGTGTTCAGACACGTGTGTGGTCAATACTGTGTATTCGCATTGGAGGGTGTTTCAAAAGGATACGATCTACAGAAATTACTCCAGAAAAATGAACGGTGTTGGTAGGAGGTGTCCATGTGTGATATATCAATCTGTATGTGTAAAAGGACATTGGAGAGAGACAAGGTTAAACATTTTTTTAATGCGGTCAAACTCCCAAGCTCAAGGTCCCAAAGTCAAAGTCAAATAAGAACGATGTTGGCAAGAAGTTCCATGGTTGAAAAATCAAAGCTGTATGTGAAATAGGACATAACATAAAGTGCATGTTAAAGTTTTCTTAAGCTCTGGACAAGAATTATTTTGAAAAACAAGAAAGTGCAATAACACAATACCAAAAAATTATCAGCAGAGTAACGGTCCTTATGCATTGCACCTCTCAATAATGAGATCTATCCACCTATAACCTTTCATGATTTTACCTTACATACTTTTTGAGTTAAGCTCCGGACAAGAATATATTAAAAAAAACAAAGGGCAACTAATAAAAACTTATTATTTATATGGTTACAGTTCATATACACTTCACCTCCGCATAATGAGATCCATCCACCTATGAATTTTAATGATTTTACTTTACATATTTTTTGAGTTGCGCTCCGGACAAAAAATAAGTTTGGAAACCAAAAAAGGGAAATAACACACAATTATGATCTGCAGAGTAACGATTCTTGTGTACCACACCTCTCCATTATGTGATCTAAGTGATGAAGTTTCGTGATTCTACCAAACATACTTTTTGATTTATTCTCCGAACAAGGTTTAGTCTACGGACCGACCGACTGAACTACCGATCTACCTACCAACAGACCAACCGACAGAACGACCTACATTTGCAAAACAATAGACATTTTGGCGCTCATCTTAAATATTTCAAAATGTTCAATGTTACCGGTTTCAAATTTTCACCAGATTTTGCATACACACAGGGGACATATATCGCCAACTTTCCTATCAATTTCATAGGTTGACAAAGACGGGAACATACAAAAACAATTGATAGAATTTTAGGTTTTGAAAATTCCTCGGCTAATTTTCTGACAATTTCTGACTAAATTGATTTTAAGAATGTTCGCATGTTGGTACCAACAGTGTTGGTATCAAAAGTTTCTACAATGACTCCTCTTGGTATTTTAATTAGAACTTGTGGATTTATACCAAAACTAGATAGCCAACATTGAGGTTTTGTAAGACGGGTATCGATGAAAATCGGGAAGTCTTCAAGGTGCCGCGTATAGGCCTATATGCACTCTTTCAGTAAAAGAAATATATTTTTTAGTCCATAGGTCAGAGGCATTCTATGAGTAAAGTTACAAGAAAATCTTTGCGTGGGCGCACATGAGACCCCCCTTTGGACATATTGTTCAAAATAATGTGTCATGAATACCGATCGGTAAAATACCTGAAAACCTGCCAGAGTCGTCTTAACTGGGCACACAAGTTTGAATTTTGAAAATCGCAGGATTAGAGTTACGAGATTTTGCATTTACATAATATACACGATATACATGTTTTGTATTTTAACCTCAAATGTGCGTGACTGTTTTGTAGATGGTTTAGAAGATATGCAGTAAAATACAGAAACATATGTGAAAATGTTAAAAATTTAAAACGGTTCAGTAAATTTGGGGCTTCATTGAACACACGGATCATATTATTGCAATATATAATGTATCCCTGCAGTTGACAATGACACGTTTGTAAATTATTAATTGAACAACCTCCAGTTACCGGATTGGGCATATGGTTGTGATCGATTCCGTCCGTCTGTATTTCTGTCTGCTTGTTTATCCGGGCAGACTCGCTGTTTATAGGCTTGTTTTTATTGTCCATAGTTTAAAGTCATAATAGCTGTCACGATTGAAGTTTTTCTGCTACCGAGTTCTTATTATCTGATGATATAAACAAAGCTTATTTCAACTGCATAAAAGTAATAAAACCAATGAAAGAATGGTACATGGGTACATTTTCCCTTTCTTGCAGTGTATGTCAGTATGTCATGTTTACAATGTCAAGGGCGAGTCGGAATTATTCGAGTCCTGAGCGGTTGTAAGCGAGCGTCTACGGAATCTATTTTTAAATCGAGTGGAATGGCGTCAGAGAATAAACAGTAAAAATTTAAAAATGTGAGATGTCTCTTTAAAAGGGACCTTTTGGGAAGTGTGTAGCAACCCTAAACAGTCTGCGAGGAAAGCACAGACTGAGCAGGATCGGAACTGTTGACACTAAGTTGATACTCTGGATTTACATGTTTTTCCTATCACACTATATATTAGTATCTAAATACGGAAATCGTTGGCGCTTGCTAAATGAGACCTGTCTCTCGAAATATGGTCTTCTGTTGACTTCATAGAAGCACGCTTTTAGCATGACGTGTCAAGCACAATCTGACTCTTTCCCAATTAAATCCCTGTTTTGATGTCATCATTAGAAGGGATTGAGAGCACATTGAGGTAATAGGATAACAAGCAATTCCCCCGTTGCTTAGATACTTTCTCGGTTTTATTTGATTCAACAAATCGTATCTTAACATGCATAGTTTGTCGTGTATAAAACTTTCAAAATAGAATATCCAACTTATTTCCGTTTGGGAAAGTGTGAAGCATGGCTATTAAGGTTAACCCTTTCCCATACAAGACCTGCTTTGGACTTCCTTTTTGCAAAACACAGGTAACATTGAGACAAAAGAAAGGAATGCTAATTTTTAGCAGTTTCTCCTATTACCTAAATATTTTCTATGTCATATCGTAAACAATTCACATTTCCAATGTCATTGGTTATGCAGTCTTCAAACGATTTTAATTAAGAAGAGTTTTATTTTTTATCATTTTTGGAAAGAGTTGAACATTTATTCGTTACCAGGCATGTGCAGAAATCCCGTGAAAATCGGAATGTTTCATTTATTTTACCCGTCGCACTAAAGAGGAACCGTCTGCAAAGTATAAAAGTATAGATAATATCCAGCCTGTGCGGACTGCGCAGACTGACAAGATTCGAGACTCATAACTCGTAGGTAATTTTCTGGGTCTCGAATAATTTCTCTATCTTACTATGTGTTCATTTTCTAAATGCAACATCTAGTTTACGTCTGCTTAGAATGAGTCGTTTCTCGAAATTGTGTTTTATGAACTTCCCATAAATTCCCTTTTAGCGTGACATGTCACTTTTATT
Source organism: Fragum sueziense (assembly GCA_963680895.1). NCBI lineage: Eukaryota > Metazoa > Mollusca > Bivalvia > Cardiida > Cardiidae > Fragum > Fragum sueziense. Next base: position 52,648,203 of record OY804604.1, read on the forward strand.
AGATACCCTTGTATCACATGATCACACGACTATAAACGAATATTTACGGCTTTTGCAGGTACCCGAAATATGTAATATATAAATCTATATATAGACATAATTGTAAACACCCCTCAAACTTTTGAGCGCCGTGGAAAGTTAGAATGTCAATATACATGCGCTTATTGTGGGTAAACAGCGCATGGTTACTCGCTTGAAATAAGGTGTTTCTGCATCTTTTTGCTCATACTTTAATACTGTAAACCCTTTTTTGCAAATTGGATGTAATAAAAACAGGGATAAAGTTCAATCAATCCTTGTTTCTGAATCTAGGCGGAAACCCACTTCTTGCAACGAAAACGTTTTTCAAAGACTGTACATAGCGTTTTCGAATTCTTCAAATATAACCCAACTATCGATGGTGGATATAACCACTTGTTTGTTTATTCAGACATATATAGTTGAATATTCTATCGTTGGAGATGCATTAGTTCCGCTACTTCGCGTCGTTCCATTTAAACACCTAACTCAGATGAAAATGCAAATGGAAGTCAACATATATTATCACAATATAACCATTCCTCACTATTTCCCTGTTTCGAAATTGGATTTCGATAGTATCCACATTATTATAACAGGTGATTCAGGTCAACCTCTTCAGTTCGTCATTGACAAGCTAATTGTAAAGTTGCATTTCCGTAAAAGTAGCAGAAATAAAAAAAACATGATTCCAGTTTATCGAGGAGTAAGGCACCAGTATTGATATGGGCTGGGATCTTTATTCAAATCGGCAATGAGATCGGTTACACCTTTGATTAAACCCATGGTTAAAACAGTAATCAATGCCTTGAAAAAAAGAATGGATTAGACAAGGTCTTGGGATAGCTAAAGCTATCCTATTACATCGTAAGAATCCAAAAAAGGTTCTTCTTTCACGTTGAAAACAATTTTTAAAGAACTTGCGTGAATAATTCACATTAAATATAAATGGGAAAAAGTCCAACATACAGCATCAGTCTCATTCACGTTCTCGTCGTAGAAAGATCGTTAGCAAGAAACACCGAATCGATAATAAATCTGCAAGACCTTTAGATATATTTGATTAATATTTCGAAAGAAAGTTTCGAAATTTTTTTTCCAAATGAAAAATATTTCTTCCAACTGAAAAATAGTTTTTCTCCAAATAAAAATGTTTAAAACTTATCCCAACATGATGCCAAGTCGATCTTGTGAATGTAGTAAATCAGAACTAGATATTCTCTCTGTACCACCAACAATGACAAGTATGCAGGAATCCCAATGGGTTGACCATTTCTCATTTGCTTCGATTGCAAATGAATTACCAATCGAATTCAATATCCCACCAAAAACAGAGTTGTGGACAGATCTATCCCAATCCTTTCTGTAGGTGAAATTCAAAGACACGAAAGAGGATGGGGATAATCTAGAAGGTGACGATAACATTAGTCCAGTCAACAATTTCCTCCATAGTATGTTCAACAGTGTTGATCTGTATCTGAACAACAAACTGATAACAAATGATTCAGACATATATCCATACAGAGCATACATAAAACATTTCTAGTAATAAGGCAACTCAATTGAAAGCAGGCGAAATGTGGATTAAGGATACAGCAGGTCATATGTCCGATCAAAAATTAGAGTTAACAGCCAACGAAGGTTCCAAAGCAAGAAATGCAATCATCAGAGAAAGCAAAACTGTCGAACTGTTTGGACGATTGCATCTTGATCTTTTTCTTTAGGAAAAATATCCACCAAATGGAGTTGAAATTCGATTAAGATTAAACAAAGCCCCGACCACTTTCTGTGTAGCTGCTCACACTGGTGCACGAGAAGCCAAGATACACTTTGAACAGCCAGTTTCCATGTTCGGAATGTAGAACTGTCACTAGTTGTTGCAAACAACTTAAATCAGTTGATTGCTCAACAAAACACGAAAATTCCTTATCCGAAGAGTAGAAGTCAATACATTTTCCATCACTGATGGCACACGATCCAAAGTTGAAGATCATCTATTCCAAGGACAGTTACCAAAACGTATTTTCATCGGAATGGTAACAGACAGAGCTTTCTACGAATTGCACATCAAACCCATTCAACTTCAGACATTTCAATGTCTCTAAAATTGATGTGTCATACAACAGAAACTGTTTTTCAAAAACAGAAACTTGATATATGAATTTCAATCCGGTTTCAGGAAAGGTTTTTCTACAGATACTTGTTTGATACATTTGACAGATCACATCAAAAGGGAGAATGATAGAGGTAATGTGGTTGGCATGGTACTTTTAGATTTACAGAAGGCATTTGATACCGTCGACCATACAATCCTTTTAATGAAACTTCACTCGTCTGGTCTTAGTAAAGACATCATAAGATGGTTCAGGTCTTACCTGTCTGATAGACAAAAACTGGTCGATGTCTCAGGCACTTTTCCATCCACAGCAAATGTGACATGCGGTGTGCCCCAGGGGTCTATTCTTGGTCCTTTGCTTTTTTAGCATATGTTAATGACATGTGAGGTGTAGTACACAATAAGTTACTTTTATATGCTGATGATTCAGCCATATTAGTATCTGGCAAAGATATTGTTACTGTCGAAAAGACCTTGTCAGATGATCTTCAAACTGTTAGTAACTGACTTGTAGACAACAAGCTCTCCCATCATTTAGGAAAGACTGAATCCATAGTGTTTGGGTCAAAACAAAAGCTAAGGTCAGATTCCAGTCTTAATATATCCCGTAATGATACTCAAATCACACCCGCATCTTCAGTCAAGTACCTTGGTGTAACCATCGACCATTTTTTATCTTTTAACTGTATGGCTGAGTCAATTATTAAGAAAGCCAATGCAAGGCTAAAATTTTTGTATCGCAAGAAAGATTACCTTACTCAGCATACTAAGAAATTACTTGTTATGTCCCTTATCCAATGTCATTATGACTATGCATGCTCCGTTTGGTACAGTGGTCTTACCCAGTCTTTAAAACACAACTTGCAGGTCAACCAGAACAAGTTGGTCGGATTTATACTGAACGTTGATCCAAGAGCGCACGTTGGTAAACAACAGTTTGAAACCCTTAATTGGCTACCTGTTAACAAAAGAGTTGAACAAATTATGCTGTGTCATGTCTTTAAGGTTAAGCATAACCTTGCCCCGGATTAAATGGACTATTTTCTTACTCCACAAATCACTGTACACTCATACAACACAAGGCTTAGCCGGAAAGGTGGTTTTAGTATTCCCAAGGCCAAAGGGGCTGGAAGTAAGTCCTTTAGTTTTATAGGTGCTAAGTTGTGGAACGATTTGCCCGCTAACCTTACTAATATCACCAAGTATCAGTCTTTCAAGGTTGCCATCAAAGGCCATTTTCTTAGCAGTATATCCTCTTAAACATATGTTTATATGTTTGTTTAAATCAATTGCTGATTCTTTATTAGGCATAGGTTACATAATGAAATTTGTTTTATAAATATAGCATAGATAATAGTAGGAGATTAGAACATGTACGTTCATTTTACTAACTATAACATGGTAAAGACTGTCTTTCAATTTTCATTGTGATTCTAATGTGATAATTCGTCTTTCAGCAAGCAATCTGTGATAATACATAACATTGTGTCTGTTAAATTATGTGCTGTACTGTGATATTTATTGTTATAGGTTACTTAAATTTGATTATACTGTTATTGCCTCTCTGGTTCATGCCACCTACAGCAAGGACCGCAATGGAAATAACAGCTTGCTCTTTATTGTGTCATCCTTGGTGTATGGAGCATGTCATGGTTCTTTTAAGTAATCTATAATATCTTATCTTTAAACTGTGTATATGAATATGACCTTTTTACCTCATGAACCATTATACCGAAATGAAATTATTATTATTATTATAACGGTCAAAGAATCCACAACAAACCCTTTGAGCCTGATTTCACAAGCGGTCTTACATTGAGAACATATCTTTCTCTAATTAATGATACGAAATCCATCGGTGCAGACAAATCATTCGACATAATAAAAGATGAATACGAAGATGGATTCACTCTGTGTGGGTTTGATCTTACACCAGGTCAAAGTAGTGAAGAAGGTCAACTCCACCCTATAAAAACTGGTGATTAAAAAATTGAACTTCAGTTCAAAGCCAACCTCGCAGTAGTCATCAACGTGGTTCTGTTTGCAGAATTCGATAATCAAATAGAAATTAACGGACTCAGAGAAGTTATCACATATTATTGATCATGCTTGGTCGCGACTATGTAATTAAACTGAGAGAAGACGCTGAAAAAGTAAAATATTCCTCATCACGTGAACCATCAGATCGCACATATCACATTCACAGAACTTTTAAATCTTGTATGGTGGATGAACTGCAAAACCTTATCATCGAAGAAGTACATAACAGCTGCAACGGATGTCAAATAGATAATCCTAGTCAAATTAAACATCCTATCTGTCTTTACATGGTCAGAGCAAGGCATACAGACTTGTTTATCGAACGAGCGATATTGAATCTCAACCTATACAAAGTAATAGAAGTATGGTACCCAATGCTGACAGAAAGAAACTCAACGAACAGGAATCAGTAGAGGCTTACAAATTATGGCAAAGTATAAAAAGGAACATTCTCCATGGATTCACTAGTTCGTGGATAAATCAGTGGTGTGATAAAGTGAAACAGTCGTGGAAGTAAAGATGTAGGTCTACGCAAACGAAATACAATATACAATTAGACAATCCTAGACAATGGCATGTGGATAAAAACCTTCATGCAAATGTTTGTGCAAAAGATAAGTTACCAAAACGAAAACCACGACATATTGATGCATATATCATCAACACCGAGAAATCCCATAAATCGGGAGAACATTCGGTAGCAGTAATATTCGCCGGAAAAGGTGAAACGTTATATTTCGATTCGTATGGTTTACCACCTCTGGATATGGAAATAATCAGTTTCATTCGGAATAGTTCACTATCATGGACTTTCAACAATTAGATGTTACAAAGTGTGTTCAGACACGTGTGTGGTCAATACTGTGTATTCGCATTGGAGGGTGTTTCAAAAGGATACGATCTACAGAAATTACTCCAGAAAAATGAACGGTGTTGGTAGGAGGTGTCCATGTGTGATATATCAATCTGTATGTGTAAAAGGACATTGGAGAGAGACAAGGTTAAACATTTTTTTAATGCGGTCAAACTCCCAAGCTCAAGGTCCCAAAGTCAAAGTCAAATAAGAACGATGTTGGCAAGAAGTTCCATGGTTGAAAAATCAAAGCTGTATGTGAAATAGGACATAACATAAGGTGCATGTTAAAGTTTTCTTAAGCTCTGGACAAGAATTATTTTGAAAAACAAGAAAGTGCAATAACACAATACCAAAAAATTATCAGCAGAGTAACGGTCCTTATGCATTGCACCTCTCAATAATGAGATCTATCCACCTATAACCTTTCATGATTTTACCTTACATACTTTTTGAGTTAAGCTCCGGACAAGAATATATTAAAAAAAACAAAGGGCAACTAATAAAAACTTATTATTTATATGGTTACAGTTCATATACACTTCACCTCCGCATAATGAGATCCATCCACCTATGAATTTTAATGATTTTACTTTACATATTTTTTGAGTTGCGCTCCGGACAAAAAATAAGTTTGGAAACCAAAAAAGGGAAATAACACACAATTATGATCTGCAGAGTAACGATTCTTGTGTACCACACCTCTCCATTATGTGATCTAAGTGATGAAGTTTCGTGATTCTACCAAACATACTTTTTGATTTATTCTCCGAACAAGGTTTAGTCTACGGACCGACCGACTGAACTACCGATCTACCTACCAACAGACCAACCGACAGAACGACCTACATTTGCAAAACAATAGACATTTTGGCGCTCATCTTAAATATTTCAAAATGTTCAATGTTACCGGTTTCAAATTTTCACCAGATTTTGCATACACACAGGGGACATATATCGCCAACTTTCCTATCAATTTCATAGGTTGACAAAGACGGGAACATACAAAAACAATTGATAGAATTTTAGGTTTTGAAAATTCCTCGGCTAATTTTCTGACAATTTCTGACTAAATTGATTTTAAGAATGTTCGCATGTTGGTACCAACAGTGTTGGTATCAAAAGTTTCTACAATGACTCCTCTTGGTATTTTAATTAGAACTTGTGGATTTATACCAAAACTAGATAGCCAACATTGAGGTTTTGTAAGACGGGTATCGATGAAAATCGGGAAGTCTTCAAGGTGCCGCGTATAGGCCTATATGCACTCTTTCAGTAAAAGAAATATATTTTTTAGTCCATAGGTCAGAGGCATTCTATGAGTAAAGTTACAAGAAAATCTTTGCGTGGGCGCACATGAGACCCCCCTTTGGACATATTGTTCAAAATAATGTGTCATGAATACCGATCGGTAAAATACCTGAAAACCTGCCAGAGTCGTCTTAACTGGGCACACAAGTTTGAATTTTGAAAATCGCAGGATTAGAGTTACGAGATTTTGCATTTACATAATATACACGATATACATGTTTTGTATTTTAACCTCAAATGTGCGTGACTGTTTTGTAGATGGTTTAGAAGATATGCAGTAAAATACAGAAACATATGTGAAAATGTTAAAAATTTAAAACGGTTCAGTAAATTTGGGGCTTCATTGAACACACGGATCATATTATTGCAATATATAATGTATCCCTGCAGTTGACAATGACACGTTTGTAAATTATTAATTGAACAACCTCCAGTTACCGGATTGGGCATATGGTTGTGATCGATTCCGTCCGTCTGTATTTCTGTCTGCTTGTTTATCCGGGCAGACTCGCTGTTTATAGGCTTGTTTTTATTGTCCATAGTTTAAAGTCATAATAGCTGTCACGATTGAAGTTTTTCTGCTACCGAGTTCTTATTATCTGATGATATAAACAAAGCTTATTTCAACTGCATAAAAGTAATAAAACCAATGAAAGAATGGTACATGGGTACATTTTCCCTTTCTTGCAATGTATGTCAGTATGTCATGTTTACAATGTCAAGGGCGAGTCGGAATTATTCGAGTCCTGAGCGGTTGTAAGCGAGCGTCTACGGAATCTATTTTTAAATCGAGTGGAATGGCGTCAGAGAATAAACAGTAAAAATTTAAAAATGTGAGATGTCTCTTTAAAAGGGACCTTTTGGGAAGTGTGTAGCAACCCTAAACAGTCTGCGAGGAAAGCACAGACTGAGCAGGATCGGAACTGTTGACACTAAGTTGATACTCTGGATTTACATGTTTTTCCTATCACACTATATATTAGTATCTAAATACGGAAATCGTTGGCGCTTGCTAAATGAGACCTGTCTCTCGAAATATGGTCTTCTGTTGACTTCATAGAAGCACGCTTTTAGCATGACGTGTCAAGCACAATCTGACTCTTTCCCAATTAAATCCCTGTTTTGATGTCATCATTAGAAGGGATTGAGAGCACATTGAGGTAATAGGATAACAAGCAATTCCCCCGTTGCTTAGATACTTTCTCGGTTTTATTTGATTCAACAAATCGTATCTTAACATGCATAGTTTGTCGTGTATAAAACTTTCAAAATAGAATATCCAACTTATTTCCGTTTGGGAAAGTGTGAAGCATGGCTATTAAGGTTAACCCTTTCCCATACAAGACCTGCTTTGGACTTCCTTTTTGCAAAACACAGGTAACATTGAGACAAAAGAAAGGAATGCTAATTTTTAGCAGTTTCTCCTATTACCTAAATATTTTCTATGTCATATCGTAAACAATTCACATTTCCAATGTCATTGGTTATGCAGTCTTCAAACGATTTTAATTAAGAAGAGTTTTATTTTTTATCATTTTTGGAAAGAGTTGAACATTTATTCGTTACCAGGCATGTGCAGAAATCCCGTGAAAATCGGAATGTTTCATTTATTTTACCCGTCGCACTAAAGAGGAACCGTCTGCAAAGTATAAAAGTATAGATAATATCCAGCCTGTGCGGACTGCGCAGACTGACAAGATTCGAGACTCATAACTCGTAGGTAATTTTCTGGGCCTCGAATAATTTCTCTATCTTACTATGTGTTCATTTTCTAAATGCAACATCTAGTTTACGTCTGCTTAGAATGAGTCGTTTCTCGAAATTGTGTTTTATGAACTTCCCATAAATTCCCTTTTAGCGTGACATGTCACTTTTATTAGATACCCTTGTATCACATGATCACACGACTATAAACGAATATTTACGGCTTTTGCAGGTACCCGAAATATGTAATATATAAATCTATATATAGACATAATTGTAAACACCCCTCAAACTTTTGAGCGCCGTGGAAAGTTAGAATGTCAATATACATGCGCTTATTGTGGGTAAACAGCGCATGGTTACTCGCTTGAAATAAGGTGTTTCTGCATCTTTTTGCTCATACTTTAATACTGTAAACCCTTTTTTGCAAATTGGCAGGTTTTTTTACAGCTATTATGACTTTAAATGAAATGTAGAACAAAACAACTTAAGCTAATACTTTTATATATTATAATTTTCAAAATAGAGGAAACAGCAAAAATAATAAAACGTAATCCTGAAATGTTGAATTGTCCGTCAGTCGGCCGGTGTGGCACACCGTTGCCAAGAGGATAACAGCTAACTAATAAGGATGGTAATTATCAAATTATTATTCGCACTTATAGATCGCAGCCTGTGTAAAATACGCACAGAGACTTTGCCACGACTTTTTTTTCGAGTGTTTGCTCTTTTTTGTTTTAACTTTAACATATTTGTCTGGAACATATCTACCAAGCCATGAGTGATAGCAACGTCACAGTGTGTCCTCTTGCACATTTCAATGTAGAAAAGTGTCATTTTCAATTATTACCATTTTAATATTTTTTTGAAAAAACAATAACCATAGGTAAGTGTAGATCACAATGTAGAAAAATGTCAAAAAATGATTCTTTTTCACCTTGACCCTTTGAGATATTGCCCTTAGGCTGGAGCCAGGTGACAGGATAGAAACGTACCTCTGTGAAGTTGGCTACCTATTCCCTATTCCCTATTCATTACCTAATCAAGTGTGAAGTTGGTTACCTATTCCCTGTTACCTATTCATTACCTTTTCGAGGTTTTAGGTCTGATTTGACCCAAAAGTGCGTCAAACATTGTTGAATCGTAGACTTGATGCCTTGTCAATGATTGTCTTCATTCCAGTGAAAAAAGAAACACCCAACTGGTGAAAATTGACTTAAAACATGCATATTAGATATCCTCATTAAAAGTTCATTACCTATTTGAAAATGACTCCCTGCCGTCCCGGGCAATATATCACCATGACTATGTCCAAAACAACTGAAGGATTTAAAAAGAGATCACACAAATGGAGCAAATTGGCTTATTACCTATTCAGAACGTCCGTTACCTATTCGTTACCTATTCGAACAAACGACTCCCTGCCGACCTATGCAACAAAATATCGCCTCCTACGATGTCCAAAATTACAGAATAGTTCTAAATTCGATCCCCTGTCACAGGAATAGCTAAAAATATCATTAAAGCTGGTGGGAATTGGCTTGTTACCTATTCAGAACGCCCGTTACCTATTCGTTACCTATTCGTTACCTATTCGAACAAACAACTCTCTGCTGACCTATGCAACAAATTGTTGCCTCCTACGATGTCCAAAATTACAGAATAGCTCTAAATTCAATGCCCTGTCACAGGAATAGCTAGAATGTCATTAAAGCTGGTGGGAATAGGCTCGTTACCTATTCAGAACGTCCATTACCTATTCGTTACCTATTCGAACAAACGACTCCATGCCGATCTAGGCAACAAAATATCCCCGCTACGATGTCAAAAACTAGCGAATATATCTAGACTCGATGTCCTGTCACAAGAATACTTAAAATGTTATTCAAACTGTTGGAATTTGGCTTGTTACCTATTCAGAACGCCCGTTACCTATTCGTTACCTTTTCGAACAAACAACTCCCTGCCGACCTAAGCAAACAACATATCCCTCCCTAGTGCAAATTACAGATCGCTGACATGTCATGCAACTTTAAAAAAGAAAGATGGGGAAGTTTCTCTTTGGAAGTATTTTAAACTTGAAGCACTAACTTTTTCACACGCTAAACGATAATAATTGACAACTAACCCGAAGCGATTTGTCAATCTCCTACGCAGTTATCTACCCTGAATCAGGATTAGATAACGTACCTCTGACGTAATCACTTTTTAGAGGTTGGCGATTTGTATCCGCCAGTTTGATTGGTCTACTCACCCATCATGAAATGATGATGGAACCAATGAAACGGTGGCATTTGGGAGCGGCTAATACAAAACTTTCATAGCCAATTGCCCCAGGGGTCATGTAGCGTAGCTATGACCGCTGGGATTTCGTTGATGGGGTTGAATCAAAATATCTAAATTGCTATACTCCGTAAATTTTGACCTGAGCCTGTTGAATATGCAATGATTAATTGTAATGCAAAATTTTTGCTCTCAAGTATATGGTGAAACGAGAAGCACGTGCAGAATACAAAGTCATAAATGTATATGGAAACTATCGACTCTGCTCGACAGTGAAGATTGCTGGCGAGTATTGATTATTCCATGTCACAATTACTCATTTCATATTCACCGGGTTCAGGTCAGTATAACACTCAGTCAGTGCGGAGATTTAACTTTGAGGGCCGACAACGGTCTTTTATCTGTCCTCTAATATCAAGCCGTATAATAGTCCATGGGTAAATGCTCCTTCCAAAATCTAGCATTACCCAAGTTTCAAAATTGGAACAGTAAATAAATTTTGTGTTTGGGAAAGAGTGAAAGATGTTACAGATCAAACAGCTTAAATTACTGTCCGTGGAAGGCAATGCTGAAAACTATTAAGGTGAAGAGCGAAATGACAGTGCAGGTGTACTTCTCCATTCCTCTAAGTCTTCACTCCCTGAAAGGCTTTAATTTTCTTGTTGTCGCTGCAAGTTGATGTTGACCTTGGTGGGAGAAATGTTAAAATTAGCAGGACGTTTGACTAACGTCTGCCGGCCTGTTAGCACTAGTTCCTTTATGTACAGCTAACCTAATGCTCAACCCTTTCCAAAACGATTAAACGTTAGACCAGATTTCCATTTGAACTACCCAACTGGTGTTGATAAAGAGATACGGTGATTTGTGTCCATATTGCACAAAACAGGCAAAATGATGAAATGCCGGAAATCAACATGTTATTGTTTTGTTTAACTTTTTTCCTACGCTCTTTCAATTTAGAACGCTAAGCCAGGTCTTGTTTGGATAATCTACATGGTCCTTATTTGAAATAGTGCAAAATATTCATTTTAGACTAATCAAAAGTGTGACCTACTTTAAACGAAACGGTGTGTGTAGGAATTTAAATAGCTGCGATATCGTCCCCACGAACTTGGATGATTTCGTCGTACGTTCATGACTCATGACAGGATGAAAAAGTTCCATTGCATTATGCTATTGCAACTAGAATGTGACTAAATTAGACAGATCTCGTTTTCCGCAAAAAGGTTTCGGTCTTGTCTTTGAGTCTGTTTGCTTCGTCCGTATTTAGGCTTTGCCTAATTTCATATTTATATCCATATAATCACACTATCAACACAAACTTCTAAACAAAATCCCCCGATAAACATATAACACGTCGTGTATAGAATCAAGGCAAATATGTATGTATAAGGTGTGATCACGTGAATTGGTGTTTACCAAATAAGTATGCTGAATTATATTGTCATCGGTTCATCTCATTAGTATTCATGTAAACAAATGTTGGGGTTCCCCACGCTAAAATGGGATTTACGACCGAATTGTCCACATTAAAGAGATTTACGAATTAGTACAAAATGGAATACGAATACAAAATCGAATTAAATGTATGGAGGAGAGAGGGTATCTCAACATACGTGAGGATGGTTCCCGCTCTTCCTTCGATGAGAGAATTTGTCTAAATTCGGAGGTCGGTGGTTCAAGCCCTACTTTGTCTTTCTTTCTCTCTTTTTTTATTATATTTGTATATTCCTTGTTGAGGGATAGCACTACAATGTACTAAGTAAGACTTCTCATGCGTAGCTGTTTTTGATTTGTATAATTCCTTTATCATTTTATCGAACGAAGCGAAATTTTAACTGTGGAGAGTAGGATCATTATACCAACTGCATTGGACCATTATGTAATCTGCAAATTAGCCTACGAAAAACGACGAGTTCTACCTTCAGTGGCGTTTGGTGTATGGAACGCCAGAGCTGTCATATATGCCAAAAATATGTTACATACAGGTAAAATTATTAGAGACGGAGATATAATTATAATACACGAAGATAGAACATTAATGCATGAATATCAAACTTCAATATACGAAGATAAAACTCCAATGCGTAAATATTAAACTTCAATGCATGGAGGTAAAACATCAATTTGTGAATATAAAACGTCAATACATGAAGATAAAACATAAATGCGTGAACATAAAACTTCAATACACGAAGATAAAATATTAATGAGTGAAATTAAAACTAAAATACACGAAGATAAAACATCAATGCGTTTATATTAAAGTTTAAAACTCCAATGCTTGTATATGAAACTTCAATACACGATGGTAAAACATCAATGTGTGATTATAAAACTTCAATGCATGAAAGTAAAACATTAATGCGTGAATATAAAACGTCAACACACGATGGGAAAACATTAATGCGTGAATATAAAACTTGAATTTACGAAGATAAAATAGCAATGCGTGAATATAAAACTAAAATACACGGAGATAAAACATCGATGCGTGAACTCAATATTTCAATACGCGATTATATAACATCAAAGCGTGAATATAAAACTTCAATACATAAAGATAAGATATCAATGCATTAATATGAAACTTCAATACATGGAGATAAAATAGCAATGCATGAATATAAAACTCCATTATATGATCGCAAAACGTTAATACATGGATATAAAACTTCAATGCATGTAGATATAATATCAATGCATGAATATAAAACGTCAACACACGATGGGAAAACATTAATGCGTGAATATAAAACTTGAATTTACGAAGATAAAATAGCAATGCGTGAATATAAGACTAAAATACACGGAGATAAAACATCCATGCGTGAACGCAAAATTTCAATACGCGAATATAAAACATCAAAGCGTGAATATAAAACTTCAATACATAAAGATAAGATATCAATGCATTAATATAAAACTTCAATACATGGAGATAAAATAGCAATGCATAAATATAAAACTCCATTACATGATCGCAAAACGTTAATACATGGATATAAGACTTCGATGCATGTAGATATAACATCAATGCATGAATATGATTCCTCATTGCAGGAATATGTTACTTCAATAAACGAAGATAAAACATTAATGCATGAATATAATGCTTAAATACACCAAGATAAAATATCAATGCATGGATATAATATACTCAGTTCCAAAAGAAAGTGTGCACTTTTGCGTTTTACATTTACCTTAATTTTCACAAAATTAATGGCAATTTAGGGAGTAAAAGTGGTATCATACTTCAGATTAGACCTTAAAGAAAATTGGTATCAAAACAGATGTCGAAAGGATTGCTCAAAATGGATACACAGAGTCAGATCATTATGGTGTTGATGGTGTTGAGATTTGCACACCTTACAGATTTACAAGCTTGTATGCCGTTGTAGGGTTTGGCCAGGCCGTCCAAGCCATTTCCACGTTGAAGCATGGACTTTCTTGTAGACGTTACGTGTACGTCAACGTTAGTAATCGCTCCGTTAGTAGTCTAGTTAATTGCCGTCGAACGGTGAAATAACGTTCTAAAGCGAATTTGTTTGCCTTCAAGATGCCATACAAATGGCCAATTGCTATTAGAACATAAATACCGTACAAATTCAAATTTTCGGAAGGTTTTTGTTTTCACCAGGTTCGGTCTTGCTCACCAACGTTAATTGTAATTCGTTTCACGTTAAATCACTATGTACAAATGTAATTAAAATGTGATTTTATGCTATGATATGCCAAAAGGAGTGCAGCGAGTGTAATTTCTGATCGATAACTCATCCAGCACGTGAGGCATACATAAAACACTAAAAATGCAAAATCGCAATCAAACCGAAAATTCGTGCGTGTTACTGTAAAATCAGATATTTTCGCTGGGCCAAAAGTTTACGAATTTTTAAATTTGAAGTGGTTCGCGAGGGTAAAAGTTTGCGAAAAACAAAACCTTTGAACCATGTGGTTTAATTTTCACGAAAATAAAATCATCAACTATCATCAACTATCGGTTTTGTGTTTTATTTTTACAGCCGGTCTTCATATTAATAACACGATACGTAAAAATACCAGATGCCCCTACTTGTTTAAAAAGGTCTCACATAATCCGTAATCAGTTAATCCTTTAATCATGTACGTGAATACATTTTCATACCAAACACTGTTCATCTTCTGTAGATTAATAAAATCATATCACGATAATTCAGATCGAATACATTCAGCAGTCCGTATTTGTTCAATAGATCTTGTTTAAAGTATGGAAAACTGCATAACTGTTAATTGCTGACAAACAATGCCTGTCAAAATCGTATGTCGCTCTATTGACCACATTTCACACCTTTTGTTACAGGTGTAACCAAACAGCCCTGGTGATATTTGATGTATTCAAGGCCCATCGCAGCGAAGGTTTATTGGAAATTTTAAAGAATGCGTACATTAAAGTCGTTTGTCTAGTTTGATTGCATTATTTACTCGATTTATATTGTACGATAAAACCAAAACAATTCCGAAAATCAAAGTAATGGCGGACAGACGGTGCATTCTTGTAGGATCATTGCATTTGCTCCCAGGCAATATGTTCATGTGGCTAAATGTTTACGAATTAATCATTGCATTTGCTCCCAGGCAATATGTTCACGTGGCTAAATGTTTACGAATTCATTGGATTCGCGAACATAGCGAAGATTAATCCCTAGCGAACATTTCTGATTTTACAGTATGTGATTTCTTCATCAATATATCGTTTATCAATAGTCTTGAAATGTGTCGTACAAAATTTCCTTGCGGTGGACGGTATACTTTTCGAGATATTCAAAATTTAAAAGTGCACACTTTCTTTTGGAACTGAGTATACAATTAATACAATACAATTAGATAATTTCAGGATTACGTCAAATAAATAAAGTATATACGTTTATACATTTTCTGTCCACAAGAAAAAAACATGGATATCTCTTATACGTTTCGTTATTTTGCGTCGAAATTTTGATATGATCAAAAAGAAAAAAATGGTATTTCCACATTGAAATTAAATGTTTGTATGAATAAGAGAACTTGTATTTTTTTAAGTCTAAATGGTAAAAAATTAGAGTTTTCAACGACATGAAACAATTTCTGTCCACACGCATTCTATATAATAATTGTTTCGTTTACTATGCTAACTGATTTTTTCCCATATATTATAGAAATAGAGAAAAATGGTATTTTTTATATCAAGTTTGGTTGCATTAGAGTCATTAATTAACAAGATATTCAACAAAATTGTCATTTTTTCTGCGACGTAATTCTAATTGTTACACTTCGATTTTTGGTAAATAAACTGGGCTAATTTGCGTAATCGACGTAGAAATTTTATTTCCGATCGGTAAAACATCCTACAGAATTTCCACTGTCACAAAATATATTTTTCCATGTGTTTGGCGTTACTTAATCGCAGAATTGCTAATAAATATCCGTTACCCTTGAACATTTATGTTACATGTTACACGCGTTTTTTCGCCGAATTTACGAACGAAAATTCTTTCTAGCAAATTTATACAAAATAAGAACTTTAAATGAGTATAACATTGAATAATATCAAGGCTTTACGCTTATTTTGATATATTACAAAGTTGAGAGAACGAAAACGATTCCTACAATATTCAGTTATGAATCGCGGAGGGTAGCGTTTTTTTTTGAAAAGTGACGCAATACCGTGCGCGACGTCCAAGCATTTCTTTCATTTCAATATTATTTTCAAACTTCTAAAGTATCTTGTGGGTCGCGAAAAAGCGCGATTATATGATCACATGGGAATGGGTTCAAGAGTAATAATAATTTCTGTCCCACATGTCCGCATAAATATTATAATATTTGAATCAAACATAATTATCATCCAATACGAAAACATTTCAAAAACAAATCTAATTCATTTTAAAGCAAAAGTGTAGTTAGCCGCAAATCATTAAAGATGTGGTGTCGGTTTGGAATTTATTTTGTTAATTAGATCCATCACGTGTTGACTCCGTTCTTTAATTCTTTGCTCCGTGTGATCTATTGTCGTGTGTGCTACAGTCAAGGGACATAATTATTCGCCACCCTGCTGATTTTTGCATAAATTTTATGCATAATTTTAGACTAAAACTGATGCTGAATCATTAATTTCTTACACGCCTTACAATATTTGATATCTTTTAAAAGTATAACCAATTGCAGACAAAATCTGCATAAAAAACTTTTTTCAAATGGTTCCAAGACATGGTTGCTAGGCAACTTTAGAAAAACGGTGAAAATTTCTGACCAGTCTCCATAACATCGTTGCCATGGTAACATAGGTTTCATTACAGATATGATTTAATGATAAACTTATCTACAATAGATTTATTATTTAACTATTATGTTTGCTGCAGTATCAATAAAGTTTCCTTTGAGAAACAAAAGTTTGAAATTTTATTTTTGTTGTAAAAATACCAGAGATGCAAAATTAACATAGGAGTGAATGGAACATTGCATTTTTCTGTGGTAACTTGGTCAAATAAAATTGCAGTACTTTGAAAGTATCTAATCTAATCTCATGAACAACATTTCACTTTTATATCTAGTATGTTGTGCATATTTTCATTTGCTCAGTTATCAAAAAAGTCACTATCTTTTGCCATAGCAACGGTTTTCCGGATGATTGCCAGAAATTTTTACTGATTTTCTTATGTTGCCTAGCAACTGTGTCTTTGAGAAAGACATTCCAAAAGAATTTTCATGCAGACTTTATCCGGTAATGTTTATACTTTTGTGTCATACTTATGTTTTTCTGCTAAGTGAAAGAATAAAGGTTCTGTTATAGTTCTAGTCCAGAAAATCACTCAATTTTTCAATGAAAAATAGGTGGGTGGCGAATAATTATGTCCCTTGAGTGTATATGACGGTCGGGGCAATTAAAAGAGTATTGCAAATTGATTGGGATAACGTGTCAATCGTCAAACAGTTAATCCCTTTTCAAACAACTTGAAGTACACTAACTATGACATGGTAAATGGAAGAATGTTACGAATCTAGAAAGAAACATATTTTCCTTGTCTTCGTGATATTTCTAAGAGTTCTTAAAAAAAAAAAAAGAAATGCTAGAATTGTTTTGAAATGTACATAAATGTTGTTTGTTCGTTGTTGTTGTTTTTGTTTCTTAATACGCCATGTAAAACTATACATTACGCAAAAAAAGTCTAAATCTGCATCTAATCATTGACTGGTTTGCCAATAATGCGCTAGAGATCTAATATTTTTAGCTCGATTTTTCGAAGAAAATGAGAACATAAACTGTCACCCGGGCGTCGGCGTCGGCGTTGCAACAAAGGTTAAAGTTTTTTTTTTCAAACATCAATAACTTCCATACTATCAAAGAGATTCAACCCAAATTTGGAATACTTATTCACCATCACACCCTCTACCTTACTACCAGGGCCCATGACCCTGGCTCCACTATATTTGGAGTTATGCCCCCCTTTATACTAAGCAACTTAGAAAGTCGAGCGCGCTGTCTTCGGACAGCTCTTGTTTATTATTATTATTTTACATTTGATATTTAAAAATGTTGATTTGCAAGGTTTCAGCCAATAATACATTGTTACTGGATAGGCCTATTCCAGAATTATTCTACGGCATTTTTATGATTTGTCTAAAATTATTGTAGCCACTCCACGTGACAAGAAATCAAAGACTTAGAGGGGATATATCCTTCGGGTAAAGATGAAAAGGGTATTTTAATGATTGGCCGTGCTCATCAAGTGCCTGGGGCTTTCAACAGGGCACACGTGTCATAATTATCTGTGTTAAGATTGGATTAACGAAAGTTGTCCCTTTCATCACGTAACAATGGATATACAAAATGTGAAACTAAGAGTCGTTTGAAATTTATTTTCCTATTCCATTGCTTGGAAATATTGGCTTAAAGTTGTAGGCATGAGATAGCCTAGTTCTAGGGGCCCGTTACATGTAACAGGAAACAATTTCTCTTTCTCTCTTAAAGGGCGACGGTAACAGATGGTCTAATTTCAAAAAATGAAATTTTTTGAAAAAATATGCAAAACTTTTGTGTTGACCACCTCGGGATGGTTAATAATATGCGATTCAGACAGAGAATGAGCCGAAATTACAAGACAGATAGCTGAATTTAGGGAGAATCCAAGCCTAAATTCAACCCCATCACTGATGGGGTTAGAATTATTTTTAAATTGTTGCGCATGCGCATACAGCGCGGACCATGATTCAAACGAGATTCATACTTAAATTTCAATATGACGTCATCATGTATGTTGTGACGTCATTTAAGAAAGTCGCATGTCCTACTGTTTTGACCTACTTTCGACATCGCTTCATGAATTTGGTATCAAATTGCGAAAAAATGAGTCGTTGCTTCAATAGTTTCTCGTAATCATTTAATCAGGTCATATAAAGCTTAAAAAGTGTACATTTCTTTTGTATTTGACAATTTTTGGGTCCAAATCTGGGAAATAGTAGCTTTAATAATTTTGCATGTCGTAATATTTCATGCCCTTAATCGGCATTTCCTATCATCATACAACAACAAAAATTATTTGGGTAAAATCGTTATGTCATTTAAAAAGAGAAAATGCTTAATTTGTCACTGGTGGTTCTCTCGCCATTGATTTTTTTTCTAAGAGTAGATCTAGATCTAGATTTTTTTTCTCGCATTTTTTTCTGCGCATACGTCACACCCGGTTTAACCCATTACTAGACAGTGACACCTTTTGACCCCCTCGCAAGAAAGGGTTTGGGAAAAACATTATAAAAAATGAAGAAATTGCTTTGTCGTCTGCAACACCTTTCAATTTAGACCGCCCTAAAATTTTGTCGTTTGGTAATGGGTTAAAACTGTTTATCGGTGTATTGTAATGTTTGAATATAAAACTGAAATACGTGAGGATAAAACATCAATGCATGATCATAAAACTTTAATACACGAATATAAAACATCTATATACGAAGATAAAACATTAATGTGTGAATTTAAAATTTCGATTTGCGAAGGTAAAATATCAAAGCGTGAATATAACATTTCAATACATGTAGATCTAGGTGCAACATCAATGCGTGCATATAAAAGTTAAATAGATCTAGGTAGGTTCCCAATACACAAATATATTACTTCAATACATCAACATATTTCTTCAATGCATGAAGTCCAATCTACCATCACGTGACCGTATTTCTTACGCGCACACCGGATGAAGTTTTTTACGCGGTAAAGTACACATGATGGAGGAAGAAGTTCGGAATGTGTTGCGTTCAATAAATTTGGATGCCTTGCACCAGAATTTCGTTCAGCAGAAAATAGACACCATCGACATCTGTAAATCGCTCGACCATAGGCAGCTGAGTTCCTTGGGTCTGGTCACCGTAGGTGACCAGGTTCGATTTAAGAATGCCGTACAGCACTGGACAACGTCAACGGTTACGAACACAACCACAGGTAGGTCTACTTCGCCCTTTCATTTGCAAAATATTCATTGTAGATTTAAATTATATGACAAGGTTTTGAAGTTTGGAAAAGGTACGAAACTAGACCTATCTAGATCTATGTTGTGCGACCGTGTAAACCAAGTCGTCATTTCAAAGCCAATTGGCACTGGCGTAAGAAGGAGGGGGCCAGCATATCCTTTGGCCCCGTCAATATTTCACCCATAAAAAAATATTTTCCTTCAAGAAAGGTCTATAAAATGCTGTCTGAAAGTGCCCAGATTGCAGGTAATGCAGTGGCGGATCCAGAGGGGGTTCGGGGGTGGGTGGTCAAACGAACCCCCCTCTGTAGCCAGATTATTTCATTTTCATGCAGAAATTCAGTCAAAATTGTGCCCAGATTGCAGGCAATGCAGTGGCGGATCCAGAGGGGGTTCGGGGGGGTGGGGGTGGTCAAACGAACCCCCCTCTGTAGCCAGATTATTTCATTTTCATGCAGAAATTCAGTCAAAATTGTGCCCAGATTGCAGGCAATGCAGTGGCGGATCCAGAGGGGGTTCGGGGGTGGGTGGTCAAACGAACCCCCCTCTGTAGCCAGATTATTTCATTTTCATGCAGAAATTCAGTCAAAATTGTGTAATACTAGGAAAACGACCCCCCCCCCCCCATTTTTATTTGTATATTCGAACCCTCTTCACAGAAATCCTGGATCCGCGGCTGGGAAATGGCTTCCTAGAATTCAAAATTTTCTAGAGGAGCATACATGCCCCCAGATAGCAATAACAGGCCATTTTCAAAAATAAGGTATTTTTAATAGAGTGAATTCCTAGATCTGCTGCAGCTCTCCAAAACAAGACCTGGTCCTGGTTTCTCGAAAAAAGTTGAGTATATCAAGGGCGGATCCAGGATTTTTTCCCGGGGGGGGGTCTAAGACTAAGATTTATTTCCAGGGGGGGGGGGGGTCCAAGCTCAAATTATGGCTTAAAATGTAATAAATATATAATGTTACACTTAATTTATAAAATATAGTCAAAATTTAATTTTTGGCCAATGCCAGGGGAGGTCCAGACCCCCCGACCCCCCCTCTAGATCCGCCCATATATATTCTCATGAGAACATGCTCAACTTCAAAGGGATACTCTCCAACGTTGAAGGGTATTCGATTGAAGTTCACGTGGATTTCGTGTGATTTGAGCACGGTCCTCAGATTTGAGCCTGAGAACGTAGATCTACTTAAGATTTTTTTGAGAAACCAGGGCAAGGTTTTGATGCCCCTTTTAGGCCACACTTAATTAAATTAATAGATTCTAATCCGAATTTTAATAAAAAATGGGGCAAGAGGAAGGTTTTTATTAGCTCCACTGGCCGAAGGCCAGCGAGCTATTGTCATGGCGTTGTGCCTGTCGTGGTTCTGTGCGTGCGTGGGTCCATGCCTCCGTTAACTTTTTCTTTAAAAATCATCTCCTCTCAAACCAATGGGCCAATTTGGTATAACTTTGCAGGAATGTTCCTTGGGTGACCCTTTACTTGAAATTGTGGCACAGGGTGTCCACCGACTTTCAAATCTGGGGGTACAAACCATACTTTTACAGCATGCTTGTACCCCCTCTATAAGAAACATAGAAGGCTGCTTGCAAAAACTGGGGGTACAAAATTGATTTAGGGGGTAAAAAAACCCATTTGGGGGTTTTTGGACACCCTGGTGGCAGGGCGGGGCTTATCAGACTTAGAGAAATCACAAAATAGATCTTTAAAAATCAACCATTCACCCAATTTTGACCAGATTTGACATAAATGTACCTTGGGTGACCCTTTACTTAAATTGTCTGTGAAATTTTGATTGGTCCATAAATGTGGGCGTGGCAGGGCGGGGCTTATCAGATTTAGAGAATTCACAAAATAATTCTTTAAAAATCTTCTTGTCTCAAACCAATTGGCCAATTTTGACCAAGCTTTGCAGGAATGTTCCCTGGGTGACCCTTTACTTAAATTGCTCAAAGAATTTTGATTGGTCTTTAAATGTGGGCGTGGCAGGGCGGGGCTTTTCGGACTTAGAGAAATCACTAAATAATTCTTTAACTAGATGCCGAAGGGCAACATGTCGAGCCCGCTCATTTTGAAGAAAGAAGACCATACCTATGTCTACAGCTGTCATTACAATGGCGTTGTAAAAGTGGGGACAAAATAAGTTGGAATGATGGGGATCATGGTGAGACAGTTTATTGTTCACAAAATATTACATGTCTATGTATTTATAACGAGATACCAGAATGGATTAATTTGAGTATACATATGTGACCCGTCACGCTAAAAGGGACCTTATGCTAAGTCCATAAAACCAAATTCCGAGAAATATACCAGACCAAGCAGAAGTCCATCCGATGTCGTATTTGGAAAACGAAAATATTGTAAGGTAGAGAAAACATTCTAGATTCAGAAAATACTTAAACGTGAAAAGTTTCGACCCTAGTCAGGCTGCGCGGACTGCGCAGACGGACTAGGGTCGATACTTTTCACAAATCCGATAAGGTCCCTTTTAGCGCGACGGGTCACATATAAGGAAAATAAGCCATGCCCCCTGGCACCCATTTTTTGTACGGATCGGAATAATTTGAACATTCTGAGAAGTACGAAAATTAGCTGCACGTAGCTGTACGTGGCCATGTTTTTTACGGATTGAGATAATTTGAACAATCTTGGTAGAGGGCCATCCAAAGAATATTTGTGCCAAATTAGTTTGAAATCTGGGCTGTAGTTTTGGAGGAGATGAATTTCAAAGTTTGACTATATACATAAAAAATCAACTCATTTTTTACATTTGACCTCAAAGTTTGACCTTGACCTTTCATCTTGGAATCTGGTTCTTGCACGCGACACTCCATCTTACTGAGCTTGACATTTGTGCCAAGTTATTTCTGAATCCCTCCATCCATGGTGAAGTTATGGCCCGGACAAGCAAAATCATCTCATTTTTGACATTTGACCTCCAAGTTTGACCTTGACCTTTGAGCTTGGAATCTGGTTTTTGCACGCGACACTCCGCCTTACTGAGCTTGACATTTGTGCCAAGTTATTTCTGAATCCCTCCATCCATGGTGAAGTTATGGCCCGGACAAGCAAAAATCATCTCATTTTTGACATTTGACCTCCAAGTTTGACCTTGACCTTTGAGCTTGGAATCTGGTTCTTGCACGCGACACTCTGCCTTACTGAGCTTGACATTTGTGCCAAGTTATTTCTGAATCCCTCCATCCATGGTGAAGTTATGGCCCGGACAAGCAAAAATCATCTCATTTTTGACATTTGACCTCCAAGTTTGACCTTGACCTTTGAGCTTGGAATCTGGTTCTTGCACGCGACACTCTGCCTTACTGAGCTTGACATTTGTGCCAAGTTATTTCTGAATCCCTCCATCCATGGTGAAGTTATGGCCCGGACAAGCAAAAATCTTCTCATTTTTGACATTTGACCTCCAAGTTTGACCTTGACCTTTGAGCTTGGAATCTGGTTCTTGCACGCGACACTCCGCCTTACTGAGCTTGACATTTGTGCCAAGTTATTTCTGAATCCCTCCATCCATGGTGAAGTTATGGCCCGGACAAGCTCCATCCGGACGGACGCACGCACTAACGCACGCACGCACGCACTAACGCACTAACGCACATACACCGAACCGCCATTGTGACAACTATGTCGAGCTCACCGCAAGCGGGCTCGACAAAAATCAAATATTCTTCCAATTTTGACCACATTTGACAGAAATCTACCTTGGGTGACCCTTTACTTTAATTGTATGTTAAATTTTGATTGGTCCGTAAATGTGAGCGTGGCAGGGCGGGGCTTATCAGAATTGGAGAAATCACAAAATAATTCTTTAAAAATCAACCATTTGGCCAATTTTGACCAATTTGGGCAGTAATGTTCCTTGGGTGGCCCTTTGTTTTCTGAAATTTTGATTGACCCATTAATGTGGATGTGGCAGGGTAGGATTGATCAGAATGGGAGAAATGACGAAATTATTCTTTAAAAACAACCATTTGGTCAATTTATTACAAACTTGGCAGAAATGTTCATTGGGCATTCCTTTACTTACACTGTAAATGAAATTTTGATAGGTCTATAACTTAACTGTAAAGCAGTGGCGGATCCAGAGGGGGTTCGGGGGGTTCAAACGAACCCCCCTCTGAAGCCTAATTCTTTCGTTTCATGCAGAAATTCAGTCAAAATTGTTTAGCAATAGGAAAACGAACCCCCCTAATTGTAAATTCGAACCCCCATTTCAGAAATCCTGGATCCGCCACTGTAAATGTGTCAGGGAAGAGCTTATCAAAATTGGACAAACCATGAAATAAATCTTTATAAATAAACAAATGGGTCAATTTAGATCAAATTTGACAGAAACGTTCCTTGGGCAACCCTGTTTAAGATTTGGCAGTGCAAGGCTTACAAGAAATCATGAAATAATTCTTTTACTATAGCCAGTGGAGCCCTCTTGGGCCTCTTGTTTTCTTATACTTATAGGCATTAGGCATATTGGGAAAATGTACTCTTTAGACACAAATTCGGAAAGTTTGTTTCATCAGTGATAAGGACACACACAAAAAAACCCCTTAGTTTATTGGCCATTTCATTTGACCTTTCAGGGACTGGGTGTGGCTAAGCAAGGAGGTCATTCGACGTGTTTACTTTTCAATACTTTGGTTAAAAGATAAGAGAACAAGCATTCTGTATTGCAAAGCAATACCAAGTCCCCTACCGGCTTTATATATGCATTTAGAAAAAGAAGTAAAAAAAACTATATGTTTGCCATTTGAGAAAGGGTAAAATGAAATGGGAGAACATCTTTTATCACCTAATTATGGGTAAAATTACAAGTCTCCTCCCAGCAAAAAGGTTGTGTCTGTTGATAAGCCATGATCAGCATCAAATTACTGTGACTTTCATTATCAGTTTATGTTGCAGCAAAACAATGTTATCAGTAGGTAACTTAAGGGGGAATGCTCCAGTTTCCTAATTTTTTCCCAAAAATAGGAATTATTTATATTTTGTATGTTAAAATTACATGTTGTTACCAATTGAAAAATAAGATAAAAATGGATGGTCAGCAATCTTGTTTGAATTTTATAGGCATTTGTATCACATACCCCTACATCGAAAAAATGCACAATTTTTTGCACCTGTCCAAGGCCACTAAAATACTAATAAAATGTTGTATATATTACGAAGTGAATTTTGGGTTCCACTCGCAACAACACAGGGTCGACTGTAGCAGCAGCCTGTCATGTTGATATGGTTGTAAATATGGACACAAGCAGAGCTCCAGCTAATTTTTTGAGGCAAGGGGTATTTACCCCTCAGAATTTTTTCCAATGCGTATTTCCAGATAATTTTTTGAGGCAGGGCGTATTTACGTTTTTGTTCGGGAAAGGACTAAAATAAACAGGAACACCCGACCGGAACGACCCACTTTCATTTTCGGGTTCGAAGCCATCTAACCGCGGTATGTTTCTGACCATCGAGTTTTTTTTCTGAACAAGATGACCATCGTGTGCTATCTTTGCCTGTAGGGCCACTTCAGAACGAATATCGGCAAAAATCGCCTAAAGTTACGATCTGCTCAGCAGTGGATTTACTCGTTTGCCGGTTTGAAAAGAAAACAAACACCTTCGAGTTGTCATTTACGATTTACGGATTGACGCAATGGTCTGTTAAATCGGGTAACGATTTGCTTTCACGGAGATAACCGATTGATTGAAATTCAAACAAATACAACACACGGCATCATCCGGTAGATCTACGGAATAGCCGATTGTCGCTCGGCTGGTCACAGTGGTGACGTAATTGGTATTTTCCTAATTATTCAAGACTGTGATTGGCTGATTAAAGTCGTAATAGATATCGGATAGCTGACTGCCGTAACCTTTTTTTACAGACAAAAAGTTTGTGTTAATTGTTGGAATTTCCTAGTGTTTGTTTTTTTTCGACATTTTCCGATCTTGATACGCTAACTGGCAATTATCACATGCGTTTTCATTATTTTGAATGCGTATTTGTACGCATTTTTCTAAAAGTTAATGCGTATTCAGACCAAATCAATGCGTATTTTACGCAAATACGTATCCTATCTGGAGCTCTGCACAAGCCGATGTAGATTTTGTACTTTTAATAACGGTGTAATAAAATGTTCAACAAATGAATGTTCACAAAGTAAAATAAAGTGTCCAAAATAAAAGCAGCAAAATGTCCAAATGTCACATAGAAATTGCCCAAATTTCACATAGAAATATTCACAAAGTTTCTAATTAAATTTTCTTGACACAAAGTTTTACTTGCACGAAGTACTTTTCCTAACTGACTACAAGACTGGATTTTTGATACCAAAACAGCATAGCAACCAATCATTGGGTGACAACAAATTCTCTAATCAGGCTTAAGACTAAGAAAAGGATAATACAAAAGGCTAATAACAGTGACAATGGCTTCTTTGGATTTGTTGATAAAGACAGCTTTGACTTGAGAAGGATATTGATGTAATATGTTAGATATGAAAAAGAATTATGGTAATAGTTAATCAGCATTTATAGACTAAAATATTCTAAAATCAAAATCATGAAAAGTGAAATAATTCAATAAATTGCAAAAATGCATGAAAGATAATAAATAATATGATATCTACATTTTGAAAGCTTTAGTTTGATACCCGATTTGACTATAATCATTTAAGATGTTTCAAATTTTGTATATTAATACAATAACTGCATAATGCACAAAATTTGCTACATATTATATATAATAATAAATTTCAGCATTCCCATTCACGCAAGAACACGCGTAATTTACGCAAAAATATACAAGTGTACGCTAGTTTTACTTTCATATTGCGTACATGCACGCAATGTTTTTTTGTAAGGTCAGCATTGAATTTGGGCATGAAACTAATTATAAACTACGCAGCTGTTAATCTCAGTATAATATTAATCATCCTTGTTAACAGGCATTTGCGACCTTTCCATTCTAGTAACAAACAATGCACGTCGGCTGTATAGCCAGTAGTCTGGTTCCCTGTCGTACTATGTATTTTAGTATGTCAGGCATTCTATAAAAATGGCGGCCTACAGTGGGCTAATTTAATTACAAAGATAAAGAGCAAAGTTCTTTAATTTTGTGAGCAGGGAAGGGTCATTAGAAGAGTAGATAGGTTTCGGTATATTTTTAATACTAGCAATAAAAGTTTTACATGACCTCAACGCTAACCCGAAATAAAACGGTTTAAAATTATATACATGAAAACTATTATAACGCAATTTGGAAGCACCTTCTAACAGTAGTCCGGTTAGCTCAGTGGTAGAGCATCTGACTTTGACTCCAGAGGTCCAGGGATCAAATGTTTTTCGTCCACTTTTTGTTTTAATACATTTTCTCAGACCAAACTTTTCTAGAAATCACTAAGATGCAATTAAGACATAATTGGTAATTGTGTTTTTATTACGTCTTTGCAATCTGTAGAACCATTTGGTATGAAAAATGTAAAAAGAAAGGGGGTGTGGCTAAAATATCAGAGCTCCAGATAATTTTTATACGCCGCCGGAGGCGGACGTATATTGGCGTCATCTTCTCCGTCCGTCCGTCCATCCGTCCGTACGTTAGTCCACTTTTCTTGTCAACGCAACTCCTCCTAAGTTTCTGGCTGGATCTTCTTGAAACTTGGTCAATGTTATCACCTCAATTTTTAGATGTGCATGAAGGAAGGATTCTATGGTTTGTCGATTTTTGCCTGAGTTATGCCCCTTAAAAACTTAGTCTCTGGGGCTTATTGAAGTTGCAGCCTTGTCAACGCAACTCCTCCTAAGTTTCTAGCTGGATCTTAATGAAACTTGGTCAATGTTATCACCTCAATTGGTAGATGTGCATGAAGGAAGGATTTTATGGTTCATTGATTTTTGCCAGAGTTATGCCCCTTTAAAACTTAGTCTCTGGGGCTTATTGAAATTGCAGCCTTGTCAACGCAACTCCTCCTATGTTTCTGGCTAGATCTTAATGAAACTTGGTCAACATTATCACCTCAATTGGTAGATGTGCATGAAGGAAGGATTTTATGGTTCATTGATTTTTGCCAGAGTTATGCCCCCTTAAAACTTAGTCTCTGGGGCTGATTGAAATTGCAGCCTTGTCAACACAACTTCTTCTAAGATTCTGACTGGATCCTAATGAAACTTGGTAGATGTTATTATCTAAATAACCTCAATTGGTAGATGTGCATGAAGTAAGGTTTTTATGGTACATTGATTTTTGCCTGAGTTATGCCCCCTTCAACCTTAGTCTCTGGGGCTTAATGATATTTCAGCCTCATGAACGCAATTCCTTCCAGGTTTTTGACTGGATATTTATAAAAACCCTTTTGTGAACACAACTTTTTACAGGTTTTTGTGTGAATATTTATAAATCCTTGTCAATGTCATTTTTTTGTCTCAAGTTTTATAAGTGGCGGCGTATATTGTGACCATGGCACTCTTGTTAGGGTAAAAGAGTGATCACTCCCTACTTTGAGCATCAAAAGAGTGAATCACTCTCAACCCAGTAGGTCTAATCCCTTTTTGGAGAAAACCAACAAAAACGGTTTTCGGGGAGAAAAATAAACCCTTAATTATAGGATTTCATTTCCTTGCATTGGTACTTCTTTGATTCACAGGGTTCAACAAGGTAGTGAAATACTACTAAGTAAGGGCAGTTTCCTATTGTGGAACTATCAAATAAATGTTGGAAGTATAAACAAGGTAGTGAAACACAATTAACTATCCATAAAATACAGTAATTTTCACTATTCACAGACAGAAAGATGCCATCCTTTAAAAAAACAAATTAAAAAATTGATCCCTCCAGCGACCATGACCATATGCAGTACTTATTATTTTTTCTGAATACTGACTTCATATTATAGGGCACAGATCGCTCTGAAATCATCCACGTAAACTTGGCCTGTCTTAATTTTCGGCCAATTTAGGGTCTCAACCGATCTGCCGACGTGATGTATTCGGTTAATTTGTGCGGCCGTTTTAATGACAGAATAAAACAGAACTCGAATAATACTTTAGATACAGGCGTATCCTCCCCGCTTGACTTGCAAAAATGTCAGATTCTGACACGATTTTCCGTTTTCTTCTGGACATGTAACTTCGCGACGCAACAGACCTTGCAATCGTAAACAAAACGATACGGTGTCGTATAATTAAGACTTCGTAAGATTTGGTAACCCGCAAAATTTGCTAAATTCTATTCCATGTTATTCTACACAGCACCAGTATCGAAATGGCTGTGATTTGTAAACATCCGGTGACAGATAACGGGAAATTTCCCTTCGGCGTTTAGAAATAATTTGAATGCGTTAGCACAAAACCAGTAACTTTCACTCGCTCTCGCTTGTTAGGAATGTGTTACTTGAAAATTGAATGCGTCTGGCGACGCACACAAATGTCTTTGTAATGCGTTTTTTACAAATTTGAATGCGTAATAACGCAGACACGCACCTTATCTGGAGCTCTGAAATATGTTTCACTCTTGGGATTTGGACCAGGGACCTTTAGAACACAAGGTAGACGCTCTAACCACTGAGCTAATCGGACTACTGGTCAGAGATGGATCCCAATTGCCTTGATATAGTTTTCATGTACATAATTTAAAACCGTTTTATCTCGGGTTAGCGTTGAGGTCATGTAAAACTTTTATTGCTATTAATAACAATATACCAAAACCTATCTACTCTTCTAATGACCCTTCCCTGCTCACAAAATTAAAGAACTTTGTTCTTCACCTTTGTTAAAATATCAGTGCAATGGACGTCGCCATTACTGGTGTCTTCCTGACCCAATAACGCTGTATTAGGGGCAGGTAAGCCAGACTATATAGCCAATTGATTAATTTTCACTCGAGCTGTGTATTAAAATGGTTGAACCCGCATGAATCTGATGGCGAATGATGTCATCAGAATTTTCTTCTGCATCTGCAGAGACTGCTATGTCAGGCCGCCAGATGAAAATAGGATCGTTTTCCCCCAATAGTAAGCTTGCAATTTTGATTTAATTGTATTGTTTGTTGGATATTGACGGCTATTTAACTTTATGTAACTTGTACATGTACAGTAGATCAAAACAAAAATGACCAACCGTATCGTGAACCAAGAAGGGACGTCATTCTTCTAACACTAAATAAAGTTCAAACAGAGTTGCCTGTCATTGCCCGAATTAACCCTTTCCCAAACAAGACGTTTTTACGTCCCCTAAAGAAATAATTTGTACCCATAAATATAGGTCATGTACCCAGGTTTTACTTGGCATGTGGGTACATGTACCCAACTTCAAAAAATGTGGTGGGAAAATATGGTAGCGAAACATTTAATTTACTACAGTAATGACCGAGTGTTCCGAAAAACTGGAGCATTCCCCCTTAAACTTGTTCTAACGAAACTCAAGCTTGTTTTGTTACTCATCAATACAGGTCTACATACCAATAATCAGCTCAATAGCTACCAGCGTTTACAGACATGGCGAAAGATAGAAATCTTTGTCAGACATTCGGTCTGACTGTACCGAATAACCTGTCAGACCAAATAGAATATTGTTAGACTGAACAATTATTCACTATCTTGACAGATCAATAGGAGTGTCAGACAGTCGGACTGACGTTAGCAAAAAAATCATCAGACCTACGGAAATTTTATCAGATATGTCTGATTGTCTGACAGTTATCGCCATGTCTGCGTTTAGAAAAAAGTCCGGAAAACTAATTCTCCGGAATGACGGACAGACAGGTTGACTGACTGACAGAGTGCGAACCTAAAGTCCCCTTCTGCTTCACCGGTAGGGGACTAAAAATATGCGTATGGGCGTGAACACATTTTGATTTGATAGAATGTACCGCAATATATGATAAATATCATTTAGATGTACTTACCAGGTTTTTCGTTAACACCTACGATTAACGGCTAAATGAACTTGTCATAAATGTAATGAATGTTACGGTACTGTTTACTAGGCTCCATCCTGTCTTCCAAAAGAAAATGCAGAATAATTTGCTACCAAGATAATATAATGAGTTATTTGCCAGGGGTCTCGTTTGCCAAAATTTGGGGCCGTTATTGGACCCCATTCCCAATGGCAAAAAGTATCTTTTTTCCCAATTCTCTGATAAAAATTCCCAATGAGGACCCAGAATGCCCCATGTTAAGACCTCATCTTCACAAACATTTTGAAGACAGTTTTAGAGTAGATTCTTAAACAAGAGTGTGTTCAAATGCATTTTACATCACTACAGTTTAATTTGCAGCTTAAAATGAGTGACAGAATGAATACAAACTTGTTTTAGTTTTTCCCAATTTAGGTAAAAACGTCGCTATTTTTCCCAATTTCACTGGCCCCAGGCCCCAAACAAAAATTGGTAGCAAGACCCCTGTTTGCCTCTTTACTCTTTCCTAATCAGCAAAAGTGTATAAAGCTTTTTTTGGAAAGCGGATGTATCAAATGACAAAACTGACGATTATAGGATGGGCTTTGTGTATAATCAAACACAGAATATATTGAGACAAACATAGGAAATGCTGGTTATTAACTTTTCTTCTCTTGCCCCAAAGATTGTAAAGCTTTTCTACGGCTTGGCATTGGTTTTAATATTTATTTTGCTACCTGGGACTCGAGCGAAAGAAGGCCGGGATTTGCAATGTTTCCCCATTAACCTCATAAAATATTGTCGAAAGAAGTTGGGAGATTTTACTCAAATTCAGTAAAATAGAAGGGGAAATTTGAAAACTCCCTGTCCCCCGCCTCTTTATGAAACCCCCTTAGAAAATTTCTAACAAGGTTTTTGAAACTTATTGGACTTAACCATTTTCCA
The DNA here is from genome assembly GCA_963680895.1 of Fragum sueziense. Taxonomy (NCBI): domain Eukaryota; kingdom Metazoa; phylum Mollusca; class Bivalvia; order Cardiida; family Cardiidae; genus Fragum; species Fragum sueziense. Next base: position 52,679,849 of record OY804604.1, read on the forward strand.
AACAACAAGATTTTAGGGTGGTCCAATTTGAAAGCTGCTGCAGATGACAATACAAATATCAGTCCCTAGAGACAGAAATTGAGTGTGAAATAAATGAGAAAATATTGTGGCAAAAGAAGTTGCTGAATAGCAGCACTTTCTTCTTTTGCCTCAATGTTTTCGCGGGCCTTTTTGATTAGGGATATTAAACTCAAGACCAAACATGTCTTGTTTAAGAAAGTATTAATTGGAAAAGTGTATTTAGTTTGTTTTCTAAGAAATGGAATTGGATTTATATCTAGACTTGTCTGATGAGAATTTCAGTAAAAAGGACAGACTGACTGACTCTGAGAAAAGTTCATTCAAATTCAAAAACTGTTCTACTAGAATGTTCTAAAATGTTTAATGGCACTTCTGGGATTGTTCTAGAACAGTTCTAGAAGTGCCATTTAATGTTCTAGAACCTTCTACAACAGTTCTAGAACTAGAAAAGCTTTCTTGAACTTTTTTAGCAGGGAAGTGAGTTTGTGCTTGATGTAATAAAAAATGTTGAAAGAAATTAGTTTGCATCAAAAACGAAAACAAAAATTACTTAATACATGTAGTGATATTAACCCTATCCCAAACAACCAAAAATAAGAGTAGTCCATGATGTCCAGCACCAAACATCAAAATAGATGCTAATAATGAAAGATTTTGTGTGCATTGTAGCAAAGAACATATTAAGACAAAAGGAGAAAATGCCGGTTATCAGCATTTTCATCTTTTGTTTCAATGTTTTCCAAGGCATTTTGCATTTGGGAGGTCAAAACAAGGTACTGTTTTGGAAAGGCTTTACTGGAATCAGCCGGACTGTCTGTCCATCTGTCTGTCCGTCTGTGGACTAAATAATTCTCTGGAGCATATCTTCTAAACCATAAAGGCTAGCAACTTCAAACTTGGTACACTTATAGATCTTATTGAAAGGAACTGTCATGTACAACCTTTTCTCTGCTAAGCGTACTTTTGAGTTATTGTCCTTTGTTATGTTGTTTTTATGCCCCAGTATTGAGAGATCGGGGGCACATGTTTTACTCATTTCCCTCTGTCCGTCCGTCCATCCGTCTGTGCGAAAACTTAACTTTTGCCTTTTCTCCAAAAGTATTTGACATACAAAGCTCAAATTTGGTATGCAACTTCCTTTTAATAGTATCTATCTGTTGCATGTAATTTGACCTTCCTCAAGGTCATCATCTAACCATTATCAACCATTTACTCTATGAAAACTTAACCATTTACTCTGAAAACTTTACCTTTGCCTTTCCTCCAAAAGTATTTGACATGCAAAGCTCAAATTTGGTATGCAACTCCCTTTCAATGACATCTACCGTATCTGTTCTATGCAATTTGGCCTTCCTCAAGGTCATCCGTTAACCCTTATCAACCCTTACTCTACGAAAACTTAACCTTTTACTCTAAAAACTTAACCTTTGCCTTTTCTCCAAAAGTATTTGACATACAAAGCTCAAACTTGGTATGCAACTTCCTCTCAATGATATCTATCTGTTCCATGCAATTTGACCTTCCTCAAGGTCATCTGTTTATCCATAATAACCATTTACTCCACGAAAACTTGACATTTTAGAAAAATGGCCATTTCGGGGGCATTTATGTTTTACAAACGCATCTTGTTTTAACTTTGTTTTTAAAAGGTTATTTTGCCCTTTGCTTTGGTTTTCAATTTTTATACGCCGCCAGAGGCAAACATATATTGGCATCATCTTCTCTGTCTGTCTGTCCGTACGCTCGTCCACTTTTCTTGTCAGGGCAACTCCTCCTAAGTTTCTGGCTGGATCTTTTTATGCCCCCCCCCCCCCAAAAAAAAAAAAAAAAACAAAACAAAAAAAAAAAAAATTGGGGCAGCATATAGTTGCTACGCCGTCCGTCTGTCCACAGCCATATCTCAGCAACCCTTGGACCAAATTCAATGAAACTTTACATGTGAACTCCCTTGGATAATCCTCAGAGACTGTTTTCTCTGTTTCTCAATTTGAGGCTGCGTCATGGAAAAAGGGGCCTTAATTTAAAAATTAGATTTTCTCTTATTTCTCTTCATCCAATGGGTAGAATTTAATAAAATTTTGTGCTTATGTGATAGATGAGATGTTCTAGAGTCTAGACCATATTCTATAAATAATGTGTGTACAAAAAATCCGTCATGGGAATAGGGAATATTTTGTGACAAACACTTAGTTTTTATTTTGTGACAAACACTTATTCGGGAGCATAATCCGTCTATGACTGTTCTTGTTGAAACTTTGTCAATATTATCACCTCAATTGGTAGATGTGCATGGAGGAAGGATTTTATGGTTCATTGATTTTTGCCTGAGTAATTCCCCCTTAAAACTTAGTCTCTGGGGCGGCGTATATTGTGACCATGGCACTCTTGTTACCATTTAAATTATCTTATGGGTATAACATTTTGTCATTTGGAAAGCAGTTAACACTTTAATACTATATCATTACCCATCATTAATAATTTTTTTCAGAAAGGAATTCTTTGTTCAGTAGAGCCAGGCAAGCTCCACCGGTTGGTCGACGCAAAAAACCCAGAACATGGACTGGCAACATAATGTGTTTGTCAAATATGAATCAGTCAAGAACTCCCAACAGTGCTGAAAAAGAAAGACTTTATAAAGCTGGATTGGGGTTGAAAAAATATGCTTCAATGTGGATGCTACCGAAAAAGGTGTTTACGACCAAATTATGAAAGAGTTTCCCCAACTAACACATTGTGGGGGTTTTGAACTGCTACGCTGCAGTAGCAGTTGCAGAACGTTAGAGAGGCTAACGTGTAGCTGGGACGTCAAAACGCTAAGAGGTATCGTCGGCCCAGCCTCCAGGTTCTATGTTAGACCACTTCAACGTTGTATAGAAGTCAAGGATCTGCCCGACACAACAGAATCGCTATTGCGAACTACATGTGAGAGATGTGGACAGTTATTTGTCGTTAACAAAATGAGAGACCATCTAGAAACTTGCCAAGACACATCAGAAAGTCAAAGTGTATGTAGATGATAGATCACTGTTCTCCCAAGCATAATATTGTAGCACTTGGTACCCTACCCCTTCAAATACATTGGTGTAATGGTGTTATGCTCCTTCCAAATTTTTTTTCCGATAGACACACATTGAAACTTGCTAAAAAAGACAAATTGGATATTGATATATAAAATATGTGTGTACAAAGTGACAGAAAATATTGAGACAAATAGGGAAAATGCTGGTCATCAGCATTTTCTTTATTTACCCCGATGTTTTAATTATTTTCTTGTCTTGTTTGGGATAGGGCTAAGGACTTTAGATTTAAAAATTTGATAGTTATTATTTGCTCACTTAAGCAACATAACATGCTCAAGGTGAGCTTTTGTGATCACCTTTTGTCCGTCTTGCGTTGTGGGTTGGTCGTTGGAAGTCGTTGACAGTTGCTTTAAACATCTGATCCTTAACCACTGGGCCAATCCAAACCAAATTTGGCAGGAATGTCCCTTGGGTGACTAGGCATTTTAAAAATTTGCTTGTGAACATTTGATTCATCAAGAAATGTGGGCATGGCAGCAGAGGCCAGAGGGCTTATTAGATTCGAGAGATCATGAGAAAATGCTTTAAAAATCAACCATTTTGTCCAATTTGTTTCACATTTGGCTGGAATGTTTCTTCAGTGACTGTCTTCAATATGTCTTCATATTATAATATATAAATTGAATTCTTAATTTGTCAAAAACATCTGGGTGTGTCAAGGCTAGGCTTATAGACTTAGAGAAATTGTTAGTTAATTCTTCAAAAATCTTCTTCTCCTAAGCCTCTCTTACAACCAGCCATGCATGCTCCTGCGAGCGATCTGCTTCTAAAACGTAGGCATGGTTGTGTGATGCACGCATGTGCGTCATAAAATTTTTGTGGACACAACCACGATGCAGACTGCACCAGCAAAGAATTGACCAGACAATGTTTTGAGCCTCTCTTACAACCCTTTGTATGTCCTTATGAATCTTTGTGTGCCTTTTAAAAATCTCCAAAGATGTACAATGTATTAAGACGCACGACGGGTTGTAAGAGAGGCTTTTACCATTGGGCCAATTTTTTCAAGTACTGGCAGGGCTGCAGGAATATTCTTGGGTGACTCATTTCAAAACTTGTTCCAGAAATTACTTTTAGTCAAAATATGTGGCAGAGCTTATCAGAATTAAGAAATCCTGAAAAAGTCTATAAAACTCAACCATTTGGTCAAACCAAACTTGGTAGAAATTTCCTTGAGTGACTGAGGGGTGGAGGTGGTGCAGTGGTAACGCGCTGGACACAGGGATCGCTGGTTCGATTCCCCACTTGTCCAGTCATTCGGATGAGACTTTAAACCGAGGTCCAGTCTCCATATGACCTTAGCTGTTGAGTGGGACGTAAAACTCCATATAATCCAATCCTTGAGTGACTGTCTTAAATGCATGGTCAAATCCTTATTTGTCAAAAAATGTGGGCGTGGCAAGGCGGTGCTTAACGGACAGAGAAATAGCTTGAATATTCTTCTGATACAAGAAGCATATTCAATACATGTAATGTATTTCATTCTGATGTTTCAACATTTGATATACTAAAGATGAACCTGATGTGTTAAATTGTTTACAACAAAATAAATATTGTTTACCATCCAAACAGGTATGCACCTAGAACTCAAGTGAGCGATTAGCCGATTACAGTGCCATTCAGGCATTCTTGTTGATTTTTTATAGCATTTCCTCTCAAAAAAAAAAATAAATAAATAAATAAAATCTTTTGGAAAAAGGAGAAATTGCTCATTCAGATGAGTCTTTTTAACCCAAAATGTAATATTTTCATTGATAATCATAAGGGTTGTGGCAATAAATTGAACTTTTGATAAAATTACGATAGTGTCTGTGACTTACCATTGCTTGCAAAAGGCAACAAGCAATATCAACAGATTTATAAATGTGGTTGCCACTATTGAAATTGCTTTAATACCTCCTAAACCTTTGTCTGCAATATTTATCCTTAGGAATTATTCGCATTAACATTGCTTTTGAAGTTAATCATATGTATAATGTATGAAGGTTTGATGATACTTTTCACTTGTCACTTTTCAAAATCATGTAAATGTTAATACAGTAAACATTTGTTATTTCAACATACAATTATCAATATGTCACCAAATTTCTGATTAAGTCAAAGTAAAAATCTAGTCCTGTCATCATCATTGGATATCAAAAATGTTTAACAAAATGATTTTTGAAACTAATGTTACAATTGAAATAAAGTAGGAAACTCCGAAAAGGAGATAAATCAATTTTTTAGCGCAGTTTCTTTCTTTTTCCTAAACATATATTTCAATTAATATGAACATACTTGATGAGCAACAAAAATGATTAAATATCATCACAATTTAAATTGAACAAAAAGAACCTGAGTCAAACTCCAGATAACCCAAGGTTTAATACTGTCATGTTCCTTCCCTGCAACTTCAACACAATCTCAACTGTTTGTATTTATTTTCTATAAATTTTCAGATGGATTCTACCAACGTTGTCATAGATAATCAACTACCTGTGGTTGTTGTCTTTCACAACCAAGATTACGATCAAAATGCAGAATTACCAGATATTGTTGTTCAGAGTGACTCAAACATTATCCAGAATCACAGAGAAGAAACTGAAAATGCTGAATTACCAGTAGATATTGTTGTTCAGAGTTACCCAAACACAATCCAGAATCAAAGAGAAGAAACTGAAAGTATACAAATTGCAGTGAAATGGTGCAAAGAATATTGTTTAAGTAATGACGTTTCAAACCCAATAGAAATCTTGAAATTATTCCAAAGCAAAGTTGTGACTGGTCGACCGTTAGAAGTTACAGAGGAAACTGCTGCTACAAGTATTTATGGAGAAACGAACTTTATATTAGTGGACAGAGATGATATTTTGAAGACGTCAATTGATGAAATAGCATTGATTACTGATATGCGTAAATGCCTTGAGGTCCAGTTTTATGGAGAGGTAATTATATGTAATGATATTATTTAGCAATGGAAATGCAAGGAAACACTGGCACATGTATATATTGGTTTTAGCTCCAATGTCCATCATGATCAGCGAGCTATTGTCTTTATGATGTGTCCATTGTGTTTGCATTCATCTGACCTTGAAAATGTTCTCTAAAATTATTGGATGCATTTCATAGTTAACCAAACTTCACAGGCAGTATCCTTGGCTTACCTATTACTTAAAAGATGTTTGATTATCCCAGAAAGTCCTGTCAATTTCACATTTGGTTTTTAGTCTTAAATGCAATGACTACAAAGTTTGTAAAAGAGCAAAAAATCTGTCAAGATTTACATGTGGTGGGGAGTTGCGTTATAAATTATTTTTAGCATACTACTATACTTCTCAGCAAGACCTTTCATTTGGGACCATGACCTTTTACCTAGTGACATTGACCTTGGATATTGATCTACTTTTAAAAAAAACTTTAACCTGGCCTATAGCTCATGCACTAATATAGATACAGCCTTGATATTTCACAAATGGATACTTCATGCCATGACCTTGACCGTCAGATCATGACCTTTTACCCAATGACCTTGACCTTTGACCTTGGATTCCTTTTTTGTAACCAGCTTTCGTATAGGCGAGACAACTCTTGTTTCCAAAGGTATTTGACATACAAAGCTCAAATTTAGTATGTAACTTTCTCCAATGATATCTGTTACATGCAATATGACCTTTCTCAAGGTCACCTGTAAACCATTATCACCCTTAATTTGAAAAATTAATATTTTAGAAAAATAACCATTTTGGGGGCATTCATGTTTCACAAACACATCTTGTTTTCTTTTGCATGAATGTTTTCCCAAGCCTTTAATTCTATGGACACCAAAACCTGTATTGTTATAAGCATGAAGGATTGTATTATGTTGTGGCCGTGGTCATCCGTCTGTTAGCAATTTCTTGTGTGAGGAACTCCTAGTTTTGATCCAAATTTGATCAAACTTGCCACAATGATTTTTCATGGCGTCTAGTTGTGCACACTGCTAACGGAACTCAGATAACTCATTCTTGAATTATGTGCCCATGATTAAAAAAAAAATCCCCCTTTTCTTGTTTGTGCAACTCCTGCAGTTTCAACCTGAATTTAATCAAACTTTCCACATTGTATCTCTATCATGTCTGGTTTTGCAAAACAAAATTTACATAATTCTTTTCAAGTTTGAATTTTCTGCCCTTGAATTTAAAAAAATAGCCAATTTTACTGACAAGCCCCAGTGGCGGATCCAGAGGGGGTTCGGGGGTTCAAACGAACCCCCTCTGTAGCCAAAATATTTAATTTTCATGCAGAAATTCAACCAAATTTGTGTAATACTAGGAAAACGAACCCCCTTTATGAATAATCGAACCCCCCTAACAGAAATTCTGGATCCGCCGCTGAGCCCCCCCCCCCTTTGGCCTATATGCGCCACTTTTGTAGCTCTTGTTAAGGAAAGGGGTAAAAAATCTAGACTCTCTGGCCAACATGTTCAAACTATCAAAATTTTCTGTACTTTACTGCTTCAGTGTGCAGCTGATTATGGAGGTCCAAGAAAGGAGTTTTTTCCTTGGTACTCCAGCAAATAAAGGAGGAGTTCTTCGACCCCGTAAGAGACTTCTCTGATGACTATGAAGCTGTTGGCGGAATCATGGGTAATTTTTTTAAATATTGATATATTCAAGAAAAAGAACTAGAACAAATAATTAGATAGAAAAATAAAACATTGGAGTGTTTGTTTGGCATTCCATTAAATATGACCAAAATGGATCCTCCTAGTGAGCTTACAGACTTTTTGGACATTTATGATAAATCAATTAATTGATGACATATCGGTATCCTCAGAGTGTGATATTGTGAGTACTTTTTGTATGTCTGAAAGCCTATCTATCTGTCCATCCACAATTCCTTGTTTACACTAGCAAACTCAAAATTAAGCCAATCTCGATCAAGCTGTTAAAACAAGTAAGGTCATAAATTTTCTGATGAGTTCCATTTTGGGTGGACCAGACCAGAAAAACTTAAATTATATAACCTTTAACTCATCAATGCAAGGCAGGAATGATAAGACTTTACAGATGTATCCAGTAAAGCCAGGTGAGCAATTCAGGACAATTTTGGCTATCTTGATATAACATGGCAAGGGGAACCGGTTAAAATAGTCTTTGATAAAAAAATTCTTGTATGTTCATTTCCTCTATGATTCTCAATTTTAACAATTTCAGCAGGGGTTTTGTCCATCCAATCATAAATTATGAAATAGTCTTTTTTACGGTACTATATGTCTTTTATTAGAGCATTGCAAAGTCAGGTACGATGAAGTTTTATTTTTATTCCCGGTATCAAGAGATCGGGGGCATATTATTTTGCTGGTTTCTGTCTGTCCGTACATTTGTCTGTCCAAAAATTTAACATTGGCATTTTCTCCAGAAGTATTCAACATACAAAGCTCAAATTTGATATGCAACCTTCTTTCAATGATACGTGTGTTCCAAACAATATGACCTTCCTCAAGTTCATTCATTAACCCTTATCAACTCTTAACCCATTACCACACAGTGACTCCTTTTGACTCCCCACAAGATTATGGCTTTGGAAAACATTGTGGAAAATGAAGAAATTGCTTGTGACAAGCAATTTCTTCATTTCCCGCAATATTTTCTAAGTAAAAAGACCAAAAAATGTAAAATTTAATTCACTTGAAATTGTCGTATGCAACATCTTTGAATTTGGTCTAGTCCAAAATTTTGCCGTTTGGTAATGGGTTAACCCTTTCCCAAACAAAACCTGGTTTTAATGCCCCTATTCAAAAAAGCTTGGGAAAACATTGAAACAAAAGAAGAAACTGCTGATAAGCAGCAGTTTCTCCTTTTGTCTCAATATTTTCTTTGCCATATTTAACACAAATTCTATCTTAAATACCTTCCATTTTGTCATTTGTTTTAGTTTTTGATGAGGGTCACCCTAAAATTTTGTTGTTTGGTAATGGGTTAACATTGAAACTTAACATGAAAACTTAACAAAGGCATTTTCTTTAGAAAAAAAGCCATTATTGGTGCATTAGTGTTTCACAAGCACATCTTGTTTTCTTTTCATTTTATATGTAAAGTATCTGTAATTGAACAAATGAAATATGGAATCAATATATGCTGCACTTGGTCAGTCTCAAAATTCCTGTACACTTAAACTTCTCTGAAAAGCAAGGACTAAAATCTTCCATATTTAATTCAGTTTGTACAATTTTGGAGTTGGGTTCTGAGAATTGCCATAGTCCTACACTGAAAAAATACCATAGCCACTACTTAACAAGATCCAAATTAATTGTAGCTCTAGTGAGTATTTAATGCATTATCAACTTTTATGGTGGTGTATATTTCAGCTCTCAGTACACTTCAGAATGGACGATTGCCCCGCGTTATGTCAGCAGAGCTGGTGGAGAAAGTGTTTCAGGGAATTCCACCAACGGACAAGTACCTCAATGACCTGAGAAAAGGGCTTGACAGTCTTGGACTGGTTCAGGTACATCATATTAAATACTTGAAGTTTTTATTCTAGAAATTTAATGCTAAGGGTGAAACTGTGCATTTTCAAGGTTCCCACACGTCAGGGAAAAGTTAGAGAAAAATGGAATTTTGAAAATGTCAGGGAAATGTCATGGAATTTTGATGAGTGTCAGGGAAATTTTAAAAATGAGGCAAAAGTCAGGGAATTTTGAAAACGCTGTCAGGGAATTTTTCAATGGAGTAGTTTTCCAAGCAAAGACAGATTCCCAAAGTACTGATTTACAATTCTGATATAACGTTTACATGAACATATGGGTGCCCTTTGCCTTCAAAACTGTAGGGTTGTTTCTGTGAAAGTTCTAGTTTTTGTTGGTTGGATTTGGTGCAGTGGTAACATGCTTGACTTGTAACGAAGGAGTTGCAGATTCAATCCCCTGTCACTCCGGATGAGACTGTTAACCTTGGTCGCGTCTCAGTATGACCTTAGCTGTTGAGTGAGATGTAAAACTCCATTCAATTTAATCAAGTTTTGTTGTATAAAATCTATGCAGAACTTGAATTTTGATTAATTTAATTGAATTAAATTTTCGAAAAATCTTTAAAAATTCTTCTTCTCCAAAACTACTGGACCAATTTCAACCAAACTTCACAGAAATCTTCCTTGCATGCATCTCTACTAAATTCCTTCAAAAGAATAAAATTCGTGCAGAACTTGAATTTTAAATAGTTAAGTTGATTTAAATTTTCAAAAAATCTTTGAAAAAATTTCTTCTCAAAAACTACCGGACCAATTTTAACCAAACTTTACAGAAATGTTTCTTGCATTAATCTCTTCTTAATTCCTGCAAAAAAATAAATTCTATGTAGAACTTAAATATTAATTAATTGAATTAAATTTTCGAAAAATCATTAAAAATTCTTCTTCTCCAAAACTACTGGACCAATTTCAACCAAACTTTACAGAAATGTTCCTTGCACTAATCTTTTCGTTATTCCTTCCAAAAAAATAAATTCTATGTAGAACTTAAATTTTGATTGATTAAATTAAATTTTCTTAAAATCTTCTTTTCCAAAATTACTGACCAATTTTAACCAAACTTTACATGAATCTTCCTTGCATTTATCTCCTCTAAATTCCTTAAAAAAGATAATTTCTGTGTAGAACTTAAATTTTAATAAATTTAATGAAATTGATTTTTTGAAATATTGTTAAATAATCTTCTTCTCCAAAACTGCAGGACCAATTTCAATCAAATTTCACAGGAATCTTCCTTGCATGAATCTCTTCCAAATTCCTTCACGATCGGATGAAAAGCTTGGCCGTTGTGGGCTAGGCTTTTTTTCGCTATATGAAACAGTGTAATTTTAAGCAAAATTTTAAAAACATTTTTGCTCCTTAATCACTTATTGGATTTCATTCTGGTGTAGCATGAATCTTCTTTGAATAGACCTCTAGTGTATTCCTTGAAGAAGTTTGTAGTCTTAATGTCTAAAAGCCAGTGGAGCGATACAGGGCCATCTTGGCCCTCTTGTTTAAATGACGTCACAACATACATGATGACGTCATATTGAAATTCAAGTATGAATCTCGTTTGAATCTTTGTCCGCGCTGTATGCGCATGCGTGGCAGTTAGAAAATAAATTCAACCGCATCTGTAACGGAATTGAATTTGGGTTTGGAATCTCCCTAAATTCGGCTATCTCTCTTATAATTTCGGCTCAATCTCTGTCTGAATCTCATGTTATTAACCATTCTGAGGTGGCCAACACAGAAGTTTTGCATATTTTTTAAAAAAAAAATCATTTTTTGCAATTAGACCCTCTGTTACCCTTTAGCTTTAAAATGATGCTGAACCACATTCAATCAATCGAAATGAATGAATTAAACAAAGCAATGCTTTAATTTGCATAAATGCATTGATAATACTTTGACAAAAATGTTACGGAAGAGGGAAACATCTGTAGAAACCTCGATAAAATGTCAGGGAAATTCAGTTATTTTGTCAGGGAATCTTAGTATTGCTTAAGCGTGGGAACCCTGATTTTTAGCTCACCTGAGCACAAAGTGCTCGAGGTGAGGTATTGTGATCGGTCTGTTGTCCGGCGTCTGTCTATCTGTCTAACTGTCTATCTGCCCATCCATCAACTTTTCACAAAAAAATCTTCTTCTCCTAAAGTACTAGGCAGAATTCAATCATATTTCACACATATGATCTATGGGTCATGCCTTTTCAAAATGCTTCAAAGAATTTGAATCGGGGTCATAATGGGGTCAAAAAGTAGGTCACTAGGTCAAATCTTCTTTCTGCTCCAGGGGCCATATTTGTTGCTCAATCGTGAAAATTGATCAGAATATTTGTCTTGATGATATTTAGGTCATGATAAGAAATAGGTCAAGCCAGGTCAAAAACTAGGTAACTAGGTTAAATGTTGTAAAATGCATCTTTTTACTCTATAAGTGCCAATTTTGGCACAAACTTTGTCAAAATTGTCCTGAATGTTTATCTTGATGATATCTAGGCTATGTCAAGAAGTGGGTCATTCCAGGTCATTAACTAGGTCATGAGGTCAAATCTTGTGAAATCCTTCCTTTTGCTCTGGAAGTGGCAATTTTGGTCCAAACTTTGTCAAAATTCTTCTAAATGTTTATCGTTATGATATCTGTGTCATGATCAAAGGAGGGTCATGCAAGGTCAAAGACTATGTCACAAGGTCAAATATAACAGATCCTTCCTACTGCTCTAGAGATGCCAATTTTGCCCCAAAACTTTGTCAAAACTATCCTAAATAATTATCTTGATATCTAGGTTATGTACAAAGTGTGGGTCATGTAAGGTAAAACTAGGTCATTGGATCAAATCTTGGTTTTGCTTTAAGAACGGAAATATATACTTAAACATTGTGAAAATTGTTCAGAATGTTTATCTTGACGAAATCTGGGTCATTTTAAAAGTGGGTCATGTGAGGTCAGAAACTAGGTCACTAGGTCAAATCTTTTTTTTCCTGAAAGAACAAAATATTTATTCAATCATTGTGAAATTATTCAGTACGTTTATCTTGACGAACTCGGAGTCGTTTTAAAAGTGGGTCATGTGAGGTCAGAAACTAGGTCACTAGGTCAAATTTTGTTTTTCCTCTAAGACCCAAAATATTTACCCAATCATTGTGAAAATTCAGAATGTTTATCTTGATGATATCTTGGTGATATGAATAGCAGGTCATTCGAGGTTAAAAACTAGGTCACTAGGTCAAATTTTGTTTTTGCTCTTAGAACCAAAATATTTACTCTATCATTGTGAAAATTGTTCAGAATGTTTATCTTGACGAAATTTAGGTCATTTTAAAAGTGGGTCATGTGAGGTCAGAAAATAGGTCACTAGGTCAAATTTTGTTTATGCTCTAACAACCAAAATATTTACTTTATCATTGTGAAAATTGTTCAGAATGTTTATCTTCACGAAATCTGGGTCATCTTAAAAGTGGGTCATGTGAAGTCAGAAACTAGGTCACTAGGTCAAATTTTGTTTTTCCTCTAAGAACCAAAATATTTACTCAATCATTGTGAAAATTCAGAATGTTTATCTTGGTTATATGAATAGCAGGTCATTTGAGGTTAAAACTAGGTCACTAGGTCAAATTTTGAATTTGCTCTAAGAACCCAAATATTGACTTTATCATTGTGAAAATTGTTCAGAATGTTTATCCTAATGATATCTTGGTGATTTGAAAAGTGGCTCATGCGAGGTCTGAAATTAGGTCACTAGGTCAAATCTTGTTTTTGCTCTAGGAACCAAAATATTTACTTTATCGTTGTGAAAATTATTCAGAATATTTATCTTCAGGGTTGCCACGTGTCTGGGAAAAGTCAGGGAAATTTAAATTTTTTCAAGGTCAGGGAATTGTCAGGGAATTTTGTGAGTTGTCAGGGAAATTTGAAAATACTGGCAAATGTCAGTGAATTGTCAGGGAATTTTGAAAAAATAAGATGCAATTCCATGAAATTTAGTATTTTAAAATCGCTTCAAAAAATGTCTCAAGACGTCGCGAGTTGCCGCGAAATTACCACGACGAAACATGTTAGGGAATTTTCCAATTTTGTCAGGGAATTGTCAGGGAATTTTATATTCTCTGACTAGTGGCAACCCTGATCTTGATGATATCTGGTCAATGTTAAAAGGGGCCATGTGAGGACAAAAACTAGGTCACTAGGTCAAATTTTGATTTTGCTCTTAGAACCAAAAATATTTACTTTATCATTGTGAAAATTTCCAGAATGTTTATCCTGATATCTTGGTGATGTGAAAAGTGGGTCATGGGAGGTCTAAAACTAGGTCACTTGGTCAAATTTTGTTTTTGCTCTAAGAACCAAAATATTTACTCTATCATTGTGAAAATTGTTCAGAATGTTTATTTTCACAATATCTGGGGCATGTATAAAGTGGGTCATGGGCGGTCAAAACCTAGGTCAAATTTTGTTTTTGCCCCAAAAAATCAAAATATTTATTAATCATTGTAAAAATAGTTCAGAATTGCTTATCTTGATGATAAATGGGTAATGTAGAAAGTGGCTAATGTTAGGTCAAAAACTAGGTCAAAAGGTCAACTCTTGTTTTTTTTGCTCTAAGAACCAAAAATATTTACTCATCATTGTGAAAATTGTTCTGAATGTTTATCTTGATGATGTCTAGGTCAGGTAAAAAGTGGGTCATGCGAGTTTGAAGTTTGCAAGCTGTTTGTTTCAAAGTCCTCTCGGGTGAGCGATGCAGGGCCATCTTGGCCCTCTTGTTATTTAGACAGTTTTCCAAAACAGTTAAAGCTGAGAAAAAATTTGATTTCACTCTAACAATCAAAGTATTGATTACACGCAAAGCTTTGACAGTACGGTATATTAATTATTCTTAATCTTCTATGGGTGTATTTTCATCTTGAGGAATAGGCAGCTTTCAATTTTTTATACGCCGCCGGAGGCGGACGTATATTGGCGTCATCTTCTCCGTCTGTCCGTCCGTCCGTCCGTCCGTCCATCCGTCCATCCGTACGTCCGTCCACTTTTCTTGTCAACGCAACTCCTCCTAAGTTTCTGGCTGGATCTTCTTGAAACTTGGTCAATGTTATCACCTCAATTGGTAGATGTGCATGAAGGAAGGATTTTATGGTTCATTGATTTTTGCCTGAGTTATGCCCCCTTAAAACTTAGTCCCTGGGGCGGCGTATATTGTGACCATGGCACTCTTGTTTTCAATATAGCATGAACTATTTCATAAACTTGGGAAGTTATTAAGTTACCCAAGAAATTTTAGTTGATAAATTTCATTTTATGCCTGATGAGCAGAAGCTGATTTATCGCAGTACATGCAGACCTAGTATTATTTTATAATATACATGTATATTACAAATAAGTAAAAACCAACTAACTGACATTTCTTTTGATTTATAGATCTGCCTGGAATGTTAAAGTATTATGAAATTGATTTCAGCTTGTGCAAGATCTCCCAAGCCTTATTCACCTCTTCACCCCGTGCCAAGCAAACCCTATCACACTGAAAATGCTTACTCAACTGTTGAAGCCACACTTCAGTGATGAAGGATCTAACAAAAGAATGCGGGAGAACGCAGTGTACGCCATGTATGTCAAATATCTACGTGAAGTTGCAAGTATGTCCCATTCTTTATAGCTCACCTGAGCACAAAGTGCATAAGGTGGGCTATTGTGATCGCTTTTTTTCCGTCGTCCGTATGTCCGTCCGTCTGTCAACAATTTGGTGTTTGTAACACTCTAGCATCTACAACTATAAGCCAATCTTGACCAAACTTAGTCAAAACATGTATGCTCTGAATGAGCTCTTGAATGAGTGTGATTTTGGGTCAGATCGGACCAGAAAGTCAGGAGTTATCTGCCCTTGAATGTTGAAAAAAGCTAGTTTTGACATTGTCTACACTCTAGCATCGACAAATATCGACCAATCAAGTCAAAGTCATGTCAAAACTTGGACACAATGTTAGTGACCATAAGATCTTGGATGAGTTTGATTTTGGGTCAGATCGGACCAGAAAGTCCGGAGTTATCTGCCCTTGAATGTGGAAAATAGCTTCTTTTGACATTGTTTACACTCTAGCATCTACAAATATTAACCAATCAATACAAAAGTTGGACACAATGTTGGTGACCATACCATCTCGGATGAGTTTGATTTTTGGTCTGATCGGACCAGAAAATTACTGTTTTTGACTGTTTTCCACTTTGTTTACACTATAGCATCTACAATTATAGACCAATCAAAACAAAGCTTAGACACAATATAGGTGACCATAAGATCTTAGATGAATTCAATTTTGGATCAGATCGCTTTAGAAAGTCAGGATTTATCTGCCCTTGAATTTGACAAAATTGTTGTTTTTGACTTTTTTTTTACTCTCTATCATCTACATTTATTGACCAATCAAGACAAAAAATTGCCACAATGTTAAGGACCATAAGATGTCGGATGAGTTTGATTTTCAGCTTGATCGGTTTAAAAAATTAGGAGTTATATGCTGTTGAATTTGACAAAATTGCCGTTTCGACTGTTTTTGACTTTGTTTACATTGTAGCATCTACAATTATTGACCAATTAAGACAAAACTTGTACATAATGTTGATGACCATTAGATCCCCGGGTGACTTTGAATTTATGTGTGATCAGATCTGGGTGTGATCGAATGAGAAAGTCATTAGTTATATGCCCTTGAATTTGACAAAATTGTTGTTATTGACTGTTTTTAGATTTTTTTTACTCTCTGGTATTTAAAATTATAGACCAATCAAGACTTACAAATAATGTTGGTGACCATAAGATCATAATTGACTTTGAATTTCAGTCTGATTGAATGGGAAAGTTGTGAGTTATATCCCTTTGAATTTGACAAAATTGCTGTTTTCGACTTTGTTTTTACTCTAACAACCACAAATGGTGAACAATCAAGAATCAAGACAAAACTTGGATCTTGGATTTAATTATTGATAACCATAAGATCATGGATGAGTTTGAACTTCAGCACAATTAGGCAAGCAACTGCTAAGTTATCTGACCTTGAATTTGGCAAATTCTCGCTTTTGACTTTGTTTTCACTGTTCGGAACGAGATATATTGACCTATGAAGACGAAACGCTGACAAAATGTTGATGACCATAAGTTTGTTTTCAGTCTTAAAGTCACAAATATTAGTTGATTCAAACATAACTGTGGCTCATATCATCTTGGTTCAGGGGAGCGATTTAGGACCATCATGGTCCTCTTGTTTTATGTATTGCAGCTCTGCCACCAAAAGCATATATTAGTTTTAGTTGAACTATACTTAGACAAACTATTTTAGGATATTCAAATTACCCTATTTGCAAAAACGAACAAAGCATATATTTGAACAAAAATTTACAGATAGCTTGACCTAGTGACCTTTGACTTTGGACTCGGAGGCGGACGTATATTGGCGTCATCTTCTCTGTCTGTCCGTCCGTACGTCCGTCTATACGTCCGTCCACTTGTCAAAGCAACTCCTCCTAAGTTTCTGGCTGGATCTTCTTGAAACTTGGCCAATGTTATCACCTCAATTGGTAGATGTGCATGAAGGAAGGATTTTATGGTTCGTTGATTTTGCCTGAGTTATGCCCCTTTAAAACTTAGTCTCTGGGGCTTATTGAAATTGCAGGCTTGTCAACACAACTCCTCCTAAGTTTCTGGCTGGATCTTAATGAAACTTGGTCAATGTTTTTACCTCAATTGATAGATGTGCATGAAGGAAGGATTTTATGGTTCATTGATTTTTTCCAGAGTTATGCCCCCTTAAAACTTAGTCTCTGGGGCTGATTGAAATTGCAGCCTTGTGAACGCAACTTCTCCTAAGATTTTGGCTGGATTCAAATGAAACTTGGTCAATTTTATTACCTTAATTGGTAGATGTGCATGAAGTAATGTAAAGTAAGTTATGCCCTCTTCAATCTTAGTATCTGGGGCTTAATGATATTTCAGCCTCGTGAACGCAATTCCTTCCAGGTTTTTGACTGGATATTTATAAAAACCTTTTGTGAACACAACTTTTTACAGGTTTTGGAGTGAATATTTATAAATCCTTGTCAATGTCATTTTTTTGTCTCAAGTTTTATAAGTGGCGGCGTATATTGTGACCATGGCACTCTTGTTTTTTTTTTGCAACAAGCTCTCGTATAGGCGAGCTACATTGTCTGCAGACAACTGTTGTTTCACTTTCATATGGCTGTATGTTGTTACATATATTTTTACAGGTGGAAGAAGAGGTGCTTTAAATCTCGGGAGCATATTGCGTTTTGCCACAGGGACAGAGGAAGAGCCTGCTCTAGGCTTTGCCCTTCAGCCTAGCATTCATTTCGCGGAAAGTGTGAATTTCTTACCCACTGCAAATACATGCATTAACAAAATGACTCTACCATTGGCAGGTGAAGCTAACACATTACCATCCCAGGATGATCTGTTCAATCTCTTTGATTTAGCATTTTGTAATACATACTTTGGTCTAGAATGAGACTGTGTATAGTGACTTCTTTGATGTATGAAAAATTGAGAAAAAAACTTTCATCACTTGCCTAAAAACTGCTAGACTGATCCAAAGTGAAAGTACTAACTATCAAAAGGCAACAAAATATTTTCGAAAAAAAAACAACAAAAAAACAATAATATAACATCACTTTATTATTTTCCTTCAATAGTTTCCAAAGGGGCATCAAAACCTATGCTTATACAGGATAGTGAGTTTTTATGCCCCCGTATCGAGTGATCGGGGGCATATCGTTTTACTCCTATCTGTCTGTCTGTCTGTCCGTCCGTCTGTTCGAAAATTAAAAATTTGCGTTTTCTCCAAAAGTATACAACATACAAAGCTGAAATTTGGTATACACTGCATAAAGTGCCCAAAATAAGCCATTGAGGTCATGTTAATTTATGTCATGTTTATCTGTCTGTTCACAATTTTATGTTTAGATCTACACTGTAGCAAATATTACTTAGTAAACTCACATGAATCTAAGTCAGTACAATGATTGTAGGGGTGTGTCCCTCCGTCTATCTGTACGAAAACTTAAAATTTGCCTTTTCTCCAAAAGTATGGGACATACAAAGCTAGAATTTGGTTTATAACTTTATTTCAATTATATCTATCTGTTCCATGCAATATGACCTTCCTCAAGGTAATCAGTTGACCCTAACGAAACCTTTACTCGAAAACTTAACATTTCAGAAAAATAGCCATTTCTGGGTAATTTGTGTTTCACAAACACATCTTGTTTGTGGTAATTATGCAAAATTGTGCACACAATTTAAGCTAAAAATGACCTGTCCAAGTAGCAAGTTATTCTTAACATACTTATTGTCACACTTTGGTCAGCTCACCTGAGCACCAAGTGCTCAAGGTGATCTATTGTGGTCACTTTTTGTCCATCGGTGTCCGTCTGTCTCTCTATCTGTTCACATTTTGGTGCTACCACTCTAGCACCCACAAATATTGACCAATCTTAAAGAAACTTGGACAAAACATGTATGACTATAAGTTCTCGAAAGAGTTCGATTTTGAGTCAGAGTGGACAAGGAAGTTTGGAGTTATGTGCCCCTGAATGTCAAAAATGGCTAGTTTTTACTTTGTTACCACTCTGGTATCTACAAATATTGACCAATCTTAACCAAACTTGGTCAAAACATGTATGACCATAAGTTCTTAGATGAGTTTGATTTTGAGTCAGATCGGACTAGGAAGTCAGCAGTTATGTGCCCTGGAACATCAAAAATGGCTAGTTTTGACTTTGTTACCACTCTAGCATCTACAAATATCGACCGATCAAGACACAACTTTGCCACAATATTGGTAACCATAAGATCTTGGATGAGTTCAATTTTCAGTGTGATCAGAGAAGGAAGTCTGGAGTAATATGCCCTTGAATTTGACATAATTGCTAGTTTCGACTTTGTTTACACTGTAGCATCTACATTTACTGACCATTTAAGACAAAACTTGGCCACAATGTTGGTGAACATAAGATCCTGGATGAGTTAAATTTTCAGCTTGATTAGCGCTTTATTTCACAAAATTACCGTTTTCGATTTTATTTTCACTAACAAACACAAATTTTATATGGACCAATCAAGATGCAATTTGGTCGCAATGTTGGTGACCATAAGATCTTAAATGTTTTAATTTGTCAGATTGATCGGATCAAAAAAAAAACAGATTTGTTTGCCCTTGACGGTGACAAAATTGTGTTTTTTTATTTTGTTTTCTTTCAAACAGCAATAAATATTGACCAATCAAAAAAAAAACTTTGACATAATGTTGATGAGAATATCTTTATCAGAACAGAGTTATGTGCCATTGATTGTGACAAAATTGTTGTTTTCTTCCACTTTGTTTTTACTGTCACAGCTACAAATATTGATCACTCAAGACTTTGAAAGCAGTTTTCAGCTAGATCATAATCTCGCATCTTAAATTATGTGCTCTTGAACTTGACAACATTTTGACTTTCATTCTATCTAGGTGCAGTTGAGCGATTTAGAACCATCATGGTCCTCTCGTTTTTTAAAAATTGCACATGTATAAAAAAAATCTGTCATGGGAAAAGGGACTTAATGCATGATAGCTTTTTTGTGACAAACACTTAATCGGGGAGCATAATGATGGCTCTTGTTTTTTATTTTTCCTTGACATGTATGCAAATGTTTTGTCTTTGGAAAAGCATAAAAAAAAATCAATCCAGCTTTTTCTTGGACAATTAATGATATGAGGATTTTCACAACCCTTAATAGTGATGATAAATTCTTTTATTGATTTTTATTAACGCACCTTAGTGCTAAGGCTTATGATCCTCATAGGTATGCTCCTATTACCTCAATATTTTCTGAGCTATAATTTACACAATTCATACCTTCAGCAACATCCATTTTGTTGTTTTCAGCAGCTTTAAACAACTCCCAAATCAATATTGTTTCAACTTAAGAACTGCTGCAGGTGACAGACTGGATGATAAGATACTTTTTGAGAATAACAAAGCACAATAAATATTGTGGAAAAGGAGATATTGCTAATCATTATTTTTATGCCCCTGCATCGAGAGATTGGGAGCATATTGTTTAACTTGTGTGCTTCTGTCTTTCGGAATTTTAAAACTTGCCATTTGCCTTTTCTCCAAAAGTATTTGACATATAAAGCGCAAAATTGGTATGCAACTTCCTTTCAATGACATCTCTCTGGTTCTGTGCAATTTGACCTTCCTCAAGCAGTGTTGATTATCTGGAGGGGGCAATGGCCAAATTGACCCACTAAAATCCAAAATGGCCCCCTTCAGAAGGGAGTCTGGGTCCAAATGGCTCACTTAGGTCAAAAGATCTTAAAGTCTCTTCTGAATGAAAACATGCAAATAATGTCCTAACTCATATATGAATATATTGTTTATTCACATAATATTTAGTTACTAAGATGACCCCCTTCACCAAAAGCTGGGTCCCGTTGAAGGCAACTTAGGCAAGGCTGATTCAACACTGCCTCAATGTCAACTGTTAACCCTTATCAACCCTTTACATAAAAACAAAAAATGGCCATTTCGGGGGCATTGGTGTTTCACAAAAACATCTTGTTTTCCTAATCTTACTATACCCACACCTAAGAAGTAGAGGGGGTATATTGGTTTCACCATGTCTGTCCATCCATCTATCCGTCCATAGACTTTTTCGTTTCCGTGCTCTAACTCCAACCAGTTGACCTAGGATCATGAAACTTTACAAAGTTATTTTCATGACCCAAGGAGGTGCCCTATTGTTTTTGGGTCACGAAAGTCAAATGTCAAGGTCACTATTGGACTTTTTTAAAATCTGTTTCCGTGCTCTAAGTCAAGAACCAGTTGACTTAGAATCGCGATACTTTACAAAGTTATTATACCCCCACCTATGAAGTAGAGGGGGTATATTGGTTTCACCATGTCTGTCTATCCGTCCGTCCGTATACTTTTTTGTTTCCGTGCTCTAAGTCAAGGACCATCTGACCTAGGACCATGAAACTTTACACTGTTGTTGCCCTTGACCCAAGAAAGTGCCCTATTGTTTTGGGGTCATGTAGCTCAAAGGTCAGGGTCACAATTGGACGTTGTTTAAAATCCCTTTTTCGTCTCTTAATCAAGAACCGTTGGATCATTAGCACTTGTTCAGTGACAAGGCGCTGGGGGGGGTATTTGTCTGATTTGCGACAATTCTAGTTGTCCATGACCCAAGGAGGTGCCCTATTGTTTTGGGGTTATGAATGTCAAAGGTCAAGGTCACAATTTGACTTAAATTTAAAACATGTTTTTATCCTTCAATTAAAGAACCTTTTGGCCTATAGCACTTTTCCAGTGACAAGGCGCTATTGGGGAATATTTGTCCGATTTGTGACAGTTCTAGTTTTGTAAACAGTTCATTTTCCACTTCTATATATCACCAATTCACTGGTGGTGAACTCGGCTAAAGCGAGGGACATATTTCGTGATCAATGTATTCCGTCTCTGTTGTTATAAAATATCGTAACTACTTCTTTATCGAAGCCGTAGTTTAGAGATTTTATAACAACACCGACAGTTTATCAATACAAAATGGTAAACCCGGTCTGTTTTTAGAACAAATTCTTTGTCGCTAGAAAAAAATCTATAAACTCACAATAAACGCAAAATATCTATACCGTGTTGTACCGAAAATTGTTTTAGTTCACCACCAGTGCAATTACTGAATTACATTATACATGTATTAAACTGATACACAATTTAGAAAGTGTGCATATTGTTACAGGGGAAAATGAACTTTTATTTTAACAAAATAACACCATACATGGTATCCAAAACAAATGTTAATGACTGTAAAATGGTTTACATTTGAATGAAATCTGAGACAGAAAACATTATCATACTAAACTGCAACTTTACTTTTCACCCTCCCTAATTTATGTCATGTAAAGCAAACGCCCATCAACCCATTACCAGACGGCAAACTTTTGAACTGTTCCTATTTGAAAGATGTTGCAGACGACAATTTCAAGTTACTGAAAAGTTAAAAATATTCCTATTTTGGGTTAGAAAACATTGGGGGAAATGAAGAAATTGCTTGTCACAAGCAATTTCTTCATTAGCTCCACTGGCCGAAGGCCAGCGGGGCATATGTCATGGCCCTGTGTCCGTCGTCCGTCAGTGCGTAAACTTTTTCTTTTAAACATCTTCTTCTCCAAAACTACTGGACCAATTTTAACCAAACTTCACAGGAATCTTCCTTGTATAAACGTCCTCCAAATTCCTCCAAAAAAATTAATTCCGTGCAGAACTTGAATTTTAATTAAATAAATTAAATTAAATTTTCCAAAAATCTTTAAAAATCCCTTTTCTCCAAAACTACTGGACCAATTTCAACCAAACTACACAAATTAATACCAGATTTAAAACAAAAAAGTCAGGTGAGCGATATAGGCTAAGGGCCATTCTGGCCCTCTTGTTTTATACCAAATGATTCTAGAAATTGCAAAGACGTAATAAAAACGCATTTACCAAGTATGCTTTTATTGTGTATGCGATTTCTAGAATCGTTTAGTTATAAAAACGTAAAATACTCAGTAGGAAAAAAAAACATGTACCCATTTTGGGAATCGAACCCTGGTCATCTGCAACACAAGTCGAACGCTCTACCACTGAGCTAATCGGGCATCTAGCTCTTGTCATATCCAACTGCCAATATATAGTTCATACGTTCATTATTAACATCGCTATATTTTGGGTTAGCGTGGTGATGATCGTAAGGGAATTACTTCTAACCATAAAGGCCTTTGTGGGCAAATTGTTGCGCGAAAAGATAAAATTGGCGAGGTTTTTTCAGTGTAAAATTAAGAAAATTCGTCATTTTTGGCCAACTGGGGGGAGGGGGGCTAGGGGAATTAGCCCCCCCCCCTCCCTCTGTTCCTACGGGCCTGGGAGTGTCAAAAAAATATTAAAATTTCAAGCGATATGATTGAAAATTTGTTCAATTTGTTCTTAGTTGGATATTCGCTTGAGTGTCTGGAAGTATGATATATCCACGATGGAGATTATGCATCATGGGATAGATAACAACTACGGCAAAACAAACCGCTTGAAATAAATTTATTGCATTATTTCTTACCTGAAGCAAGACTAATTTGGCCGTTGTTATTATCCATCTCACGATGTACATTCTCCACCGTGATATCGATAGAATTTATTTACATTTCTATATAATAGGGTTTATGAAAGATGTTGTCTTGATGCTTATCTCTATTTTAGAATTGTAAATAGAAATAATTTTGAATATAGGATTTTATGTTTCTATGCACAATTACGTATGATAGATATTCTTGATGCTTTGTTATTGTATTTAGAAATATGAATAAATATGTTCATTGTCAGCTGGAAACATCTTGCTTATTTCGTCCTTTGAACACAGACCATCGACATGCCCTTCCATTTGTTTTCTCATCGTAGTGATACAGGACTATTTGCCCAGGGAGCTAATGTCATAGCCAAAGCGTCGTTGTCTGTGTCGGTGGGTATTTTATTAATCAATAAGATAAAAAAGAATTGTGTCGCCATGTTGTACGTCTTTCCCATGCCAGTTTGCGCCAAACTTTTTTCAAAATTTGACGAAACTTCACAAATGAACTTCCTTGACCATTTCCATGATATAGCCGTTTTCGTTTTATTTACGAATTAGTTTTTCTCTGATTTATTTTGATATATACTAGAAAGAAAGACGCAACAACTATTTTTTGTTATTTCTCTTAATTTTTTTATGTTATTGATTCAAAGTTCTTACTGATAATTACAGGGAACTGTATCTTGATATTGATCTTTGTGTTTACGTTAGAACCTGTCTTACCTGTGAGATAACGTCAAAATAGACGTTTCTCACGTGGAAACCTTTAAAAATCCAAACTTTACTTAAAGCTCTTTTGATTTGTGTAGATGCACGTCGACTCGACAAAATGCAATGATTTTCGTTTGGATTAAATCCCTCATATCATTTTGCGACTTATTCAAAGACGTCGTACGGCAGCAATTGTGATGTTTACGCATGGGACATCTCAACCCGCAATTGCTGCTGACTTTGATGTACATCGGTTGACAAAATATTGCTTGAGATAATGTCTTAGAACGAACGGAACAACTAACGGACACCCCAAAAGCGGTCGTCAACGTCTAACGTCACGACGTCAGAACCATAACCTTCGCTCATTTTACCTACTGAAACAAACTCTCTTATCGAAAAAAAAGTTTATGCTATTCATGGACAGTGCAGCAATTAATAAATAGTCAGCCAGGAATCATTAACGTCAAATTGGATTGCATGCAAGAACGCATTTAACGTTGACGCCAAATCGCTCTCATTTAAACGCGTATCTATGGCACGTAAAAGCTGTGACCTTGATGAAATTTTGGCACTAGGAAGTCAAATGATGAAGTTTTACTATGTTTTGAAAAAAAATAATACTCGAATTAGGTTGATTTTGAGAAAGACAAAAACAAAACGTTTGATCAAATTTATTTTTGTTGCGTTTCTTTTTTCCTTTAGTATAATAGTAAAGACCTCATACTTTTTTAACATTCGATGGCAAAAAAAAATGTACCAGTTGAAAAGGAGTGCTTATTTTCTTGTGACACTTATTTGGTGAGCATAATCCGTCAATGTTCAGTTGTTCACATCCTGTTACTAGAGTAGGGCGCTATGTAATTCCGTGTGCTTTTGATGATACAGCTTGCCAACATTGTCCATTACGAAGTCCATACACCGAAGGTGGAGAAACAACATCTTGACATCCGTGTTCTCGCGGGAGATTTTTGAGACGTTACGTTAAAAATGACGTCCGGAAAAAGGACTTTTGAAAAATAAAAGACGTAAATGATAAAAAGTTTGATGAATATACTTTCAGTTCTTCAAAGTGCATTTATCTTGACGTAGAAAAACGTATTTTGTGTACTGTGTTTAACCTTAAACGCCATTTCTGACGTCACGACCCAATTTAAACGTTGTTAATAAAACAAGCAGACGTAGGTATTTTTGGGTATATAAACAGATCATGTTTAAAATCACTCATTGAACAATTGTAAAAAATATCAAAAATGATTTTTATGCCACCGTGAGTACGCAAAATAAACGTTATTGAAAACCGGTGACGTCACTTTAGTATTGTTTTCAAAGAATACGCATAGTAATTAATTTTATTCAATACTGTCCGATCTAAAGCAAATATGTTTACCACAGAAAACATTTAATGTACACAAGTAGATAGGGATAGGTATAAAATCATTAAAATTGTAGTAGACGTTGGTATATTTTGCCCTTTCTTGATTGCCCACCCTTTGAAATTGATATACCGGTATTTATGGTCTAGTATGTAGTATCGAAACGTATATACGTATACATTTCTGAGAAATATAGGAAGCTTACAGTTTGTTTATATAAACAATTGCTTAGATTCCCAATTTTGACGTTATTGCAAGTATGCCAATTACATCTTTTACACCTGTTTATGAAAGGCTACTAAACTGTGTATAATGATTAACTCTTTGAAAACATATAAAACGACGTAAAAGAGTAAAAAATACGTATAAAAACGGGATAAAATTAGATAAAATTCAATATTAGTTATATCACCTATATATGCCCGAGAGGGGCTTGTCAGTAAAATTGGCCATTTTCTATTTCAATTCAAACGCAGATAATTCAAGATGGAAAAGAGATATCTGAATTCCGTAAGCGGTGTGCACAACTAGACACCTTGGAAAATCATTGTGGCAAGTTTGATTAAATTCCGATCAGAACTGTAGGAGTTGCTGCATTTGTAGGTGGCAATCGCTCAGATTCGTATTGCTTCCTACGAAATAGCCACCACCGAGGAGCTCCAGTTCTGTGATCTCTGTTCCAGGCTGATGCAACTGCAGACAAACTGCAGACAAACTTTTCAAGAGACGCTAATGTTATCCCAGTTATGGAATGCCCCGCAGAGGTAGCTTTACAAGCGTCTATAACATTGGTGTTTGCCTGTTCAAATGACTTCCAAAACATAATTTTCACCTTTCTAGTGAAGGACCCTGTGTTATCAGCGCCCGAAAAGGCATGCGCGGCTGGTAAAGCTTCGGCTGCGTTATTTCCTATGGCATCAACCACTGCTGTCAAACGTACAATGCATTTTGGATCGCCATTTCCTGAAACAAACACGGTGTCTCCAGGTAAAAAATTTGGAATTCGCCTCAAGGATAGCACAAATACACCTGTGTCTGGCGAATAAATATTAATGAAAATGAAGCAACATTTGAATCAGTCAGTTTCATGGAGCAGAATCTTTGTATCGGCATCTTCTTGTGAACTGGAAAGATATGACATTTCTCCTTTCGTTGAACGTACAATGTTACGGTATGCTTTCTTTGAGTTTTGTGATGACCTCTGCTAGGTAAACAGTGAGCTCGTCTTTAGTAGAAGACGAGGATAGAAGAGTTGCCATCGACACATTTTCGAGCGGTGTACTGTCTGTGATGTGATACGATACCGCTTGTTACTTGCCAAGTCGTTTCAGGCGTGTTGCTGTTTTCAAAGAAAATGGTCGATCATAGCGATCATACGTTGATTCAAGTACAGATACAAAATGGTCGCCCGATTGTGAACCTGTTTTGATGCTTTGTGGGGTTATGAAGTGCCTGCACTAAGTTCATCGCATCTATTACCGCAACTTCCTTGTTCCTAGGACCAAATACAGGCTCGAAGAAGTGATCAGAGGTAACCTTCTCTTTCAGAATCGTCATCAACCGAGACTCGTTCGAACGACGATGAATTGAATCATCAGCGTCATACAGTGCTCTTGGGACGACTGAAAGTTCATAATTACTGAAGCCATTTTCTAGGCTGATTACCTTCCGAGAATTCGCAATTATCAGTAGCCATGCAAACTGTCCTCTGTCCTCTTTGAGCTCAGTAAGCTTGTTTTGTACTTGGACTACAATAGATTTGACAGATGATCTGTACAAATCGAGAGACGCATTTGTCACCGTACATCAAAACTGTGTTTCATTTGTGTGAAGCCTCTTTGCAATAAAGCCATCCAACATGGTAACATGGTTACTAGTATTGCTATGACATCAATGAAGTCGCTGTAATTTTGCCTCTGAAGCCTAATAGATTATATAGGTTTACATGTATATACTGAGAGACAAAAGGAAGTATACAAATTCTATTTCTCAATATATATCTTAATTGCCATGATATCGACTCGAAATTTTGAACAAAATACGTTTATTCATAAAGCATTTACATAAGTTTGAGAGATTTCCCCTTGAATCAATCGATTATCCATACTCGTGCTACATGTCGGTTTTGCAAACTTTGCATGTGCGACTTAGTGGAGTATCGGATATTGCTGTTGATTATGCTTTGTTTCCTCTATTCTTTACCACAACATATCACAATGTTGTTATTTCTATTACATTAAAACCCAAGAAGTGGTGGCGGGGAGAAATTGATCAATATGCCAGCTTTTTTAATTAAGTCCCATTTTTCTATGATGCAGCATTGAATGACAAAAACACGTGACAATATACACATAATCATGTGGATAGAAACACATTTTGTATTCATTTTCAAAATCCGCCGATAAATTTCTAAGGAATTATGTCAAAGAACGTTTTTGCATCAAGTCCTCTTTTGCCATGACGCAGCATAAAATGGTAAAAACATCAACAGAATGTACATGGTCAGGTAACTAGGAACATTCTGTGAAATTTTGATCCAAATCCGTTCATAAATGTAGGAGTTATATCAACTAGAATGTTTGCATTGAATTTGTGACGTATTTAAGCAACCTGGAAATGGCCGAATTCTGGGAAAACACCGCCTCTCCCGAAATGTCAAGAAACGGATATCGATAACAGGAACATATGAGATTACAAAAATGCATGTTGGCACCATGTATCATCAAAAGCACACGGGGGCCAATTTCGTTACATAGCGCCCTACTCTATACCTCTAATTGTGGATCACGACCTTTGAAATTGAATTTAAATCTGAGGTTCAAAACCCTTAACCTGGGGACATTATTGTGAAAAAAATGATATATCGTTGAATTGCATTTCATTTAGTGCCATGAACCCGCAAATCGAAGGTTTTATTATACCCCCGCAAAACGAATGTTTTATTATACCCCCGCAAAACGAATGTTTTTATACCCCCGCAAAACGAATGTTTTAGGGGGTATACTGGAATCAACCTGTCTGTAGGTATGTATGTCTGTCCGTGGACAAAATGCTTCTTCAGGGCATATCTTCTAAACCATATGTGCTATATAGATCTCATTGTTGGCAAGTGTCCTGTGTAGAGATCGTTACTCTGCCACGCCCACTTTTTGAGTTATTGCCCTTTGTTGTTTGTACCCTTACATTTTGTTTGGACCATATCTGCTAAACCACAAGTCTTAGCAACTTCAAACTTGGTACACTTATACATCTCATTTTGGGGAAGTGTCATGTACAATAACTGTTACTCAGCCACGCCCACTTTTTGAGTTATTGTCCTTTGTTGTTTGTACCCTTACATTTTATTTGGACCATATCGTCTAAACACCAAGTGCTAGCAACTTCAAACTTGGTACACGTATACATCCTATTGTGGGAAAGTGTCTTGTACAAGAATCTTTACTCTTGCATGCCTACCATTAGAGTGATTGTCCTTTGTTGTTTTACCCTTGGATTCGTGTCCGGATATATCTTCTAAACCATTAGTGCTAGCAACTTCAAAATTGGTACACTTATACATCTCATTTTGGGGAAGTGTCATGTAAAAGAATTGTTACTCTGTCATGCCAACTTTAAGAATTATTGCCCTTTGTTGTTTGTACCCTTGCATTTTTGTCTAGACCTTATCTTCTAAATCATAAGTGCTGGCAACTTTAAGCTTGATACACTTATTGCCCTTTTTGTAACGAAAGCTTGTGCGGGGGTATCAAGTCACCTGTGACAGTTCTAGTTTTAGCATTGGAGTTTTTATGACGGAATTCCGTTTATATACTGAGCAAAAATGAAAACTTTACACCTACATTGCTTGTCATATTTCTTCTAAATACAACATGTAAATAAATCAAATGAATGTGCTTCGCATTGTTCATTGACTTGGTTTGTCAAACACCAAACGATTTGTTGATCTTAATCACAGGGATGAAAAACGGACCCTTTAAGTGTGACAGGGGTCCGTTTTTTCAGGTGTACAATTTTAACAGAATTTTACAAAACTTAAACCCTCAAAAATCCGAGCAGAAGAATTCAAACCATCTCAGACTGTACGGAATGGTAGTCTGACAAGTAATCAGTCAGAAAGTGTAAAGAAGCTTGCATAACATTGTTTTAGCTTTTTAAAAAATGATGTTTGAAAAGCAGAATTTTCATTATGTTGCAAAGCTTGAAAAATTTACAATGCAATCTCCATAGGAAATTGAAATCGCTATTGCATGAACATCTGGGAAAAATTCTAGTCGAAAAAAAGGGTTCAAAAATCCCCTGTAAAGCCTGCATATGTTTTAAAAAAATCAATCGAAAACCGTGATAAATTTGTGAATATCAAACATTTTAAATTCCCTATTTGTGTATGTAAAAGGGAGGTAATTCACAAAATTGACAGATTAGACCTTTATTTTAGAGCTTGCTACTAGTGATAAGAAAGATTTTTTGTGTTTTTTTGGCAACCCGGATACGACAAATTCCGAAAAAATAATGAATCGTTCCCTGCGCATGCGCATATGTGACATTAGATGTAATAAGCTCTAAACGCATTAAGGGCCGTAACTCCGACATTAAAGGACACAAGGCAATGAAATTTCGACAAAACGATTGCTGAAAGCCTGGGAAATAACGTCAAAATATATCCCAGGCTTTTAGTTCGAAAGTTTTCAAGAAACAAGAAATCTTGAAGTGTAAAGTTTTCATTTTTGTTCAGTATATAATCTACGTTGCCTCGTACGACTCAAGTTTCACAGCTGTTACTCTTGAAGGGACATGTGCTTGATACTTTATGTATCAGAACAACACTGGAGCCAGTCCTGGGTTTGCGAAAATATGTGACGCATCACTTAATCGCAGACGAGATCATTAAAAGAGAGTACAATGTAGATATAATTTGTTTCCATGAAAATTTTAGTTTTTCTATTTCTATCCAGGTCTAGTGCTAGTACAACTAGATTTATGTACAAAATGAAACAGAAAGAGTTGAAGCAATTTCTTCTTTTGGGACATTTTTTCACAATCCTTTATATTTTATGGAACTTAAAACCAGGCCCCAGTTTCTTGAAAAAACTTAAGTACGTTCTCATGCTCAAATCTGAGCAGCGTGCTCAAATCGCACGAAATCCACGTGAACTTCAATCGAATACCCATCAACGTTGGAGAGTATCCCTTTGAAGTTGAGCATTTTCTCATGAGAATAGACTTACGTTTTTTCGAGAAACCGGGGCCAGGTCTTGTTAACCCTATCCCAAACAAGACCTGGTTTTGACGTCCCTAATAGAAAATGCTTGGGAAAACATTGCGACAAAAGAAGAAACTGCTGATAACCAGCAGTTTCTCCTTGTGTCTCAATATTTTCTGTGCCATATTTTACACAAATCATATCTTTAAGGCTCCGGAACTGTAATGGCAATTTGTGGTACACACACTTCTAGCGTATAGATCTCTTTGAAAGTTGGATATGTTGTAGACATTGTTAAATGAAAATATTTTACCATCTTATTTTCTAAAATTTGTAAATCCAAGGGGAGATAACTGGCTTTAAAGTTTGCATTGAAGTCAATGAGAAAGTATCTTTTTTGTCAATATTTTCAAAATTAGGCAAATTTTCAAATTTTTTAAATGGTAGAAAATTGCCAATTATTATTTCGCTCCAAAATATGCAATAAAAAATTTCTTTTACCACACATATTTGGTGAAAACTGATTTTTTCGTGAGTCAAGGGCAGATAATCCACTAAAAGTTATATCATAAGGGGAGATAATGCATTAATTTAAAGTCAGAATATTTTACCGATTATTTACCATTCACATCATAACAAATCAATTTGAGTTTTGCCATAAATAAAATTGATACATGATATTAAACACGTTCAGGTAATTTTGTAGTGCAGCTTAATCATTACAAAGTTACAGCCATTACAGTTCCGGAACCTTAATAACATCCATTTTGTCATTTGTGGCAGTTTGTTGAAGTGGATCACCCTAAAATTCTGTCGTTTGGGAAAGGGTTTTAAGGAATGGGTTAAATCATTCAGATTGTCATGCACGAGTACGAGCTCATCTCCTTTAAAGGTGCAATGACAGGCAAATACGCCCCATTCCTATCCAATACCAGATTTTCATTATAGCCGATTTGAATTTACAAAAACTAATTTCCACCAGACAATTAGAATTTACACTATTGTTCAAAAATGACTGTAAACAAATTACCAATTTAAAAAGACCGGTCGCATAATATTCATATACTGAGCAAAAGTGAAAACGCTACACCTACTTTGCTTGCCATATTTCTTCTAAATACAACAAGTAAAAGAATCAAATGAAAGTGTTTCGCATTGTTTATTGACTTGGTTGTGCCAAGCACTAAACGTTTTGTGGATATTAATTACGGGGATGAAAAACGGTCCTTTTTAATGTGACAGGGGTCCGTTTTTCAGGTGTGCAATTTGAACGGAAATTTCACACAATTTAAACCTTCCGAAATCAA
Organism: Fragum sueziense; assembly: GCA_963680895.1. Lineage (NCBI taxonomy): Eukaryota > Metazoa > Mollusca > Bivalvia > Cardiida > Cardiidae > Fragum > Fragum sueziense. The sequence continues at coordinate 52,712,170 of OY804604.1, forward strand.
AGCACAAGAATGCAAACCATGACGGACTGCATGGAATGGTACACTGACAAGTAACAAGTCGGGAAATGTAAAGAATCTTTCATAACATTGTTTCAGAGTTAAGAAAATGATGTTTGAAAAAACCGAATTTTCATTATGTTCCAAAGCTTGACAATTTTACAATGTAATCTCCATAGGAAATTGAAATCGCTATTACATGGACATCTGCGAGCAATCTTAGTCGAAGAATGGTTTCAAAAATCTCCTGTAATGCCTGAATGATGTTGCACAAAAATACAATCGAAAATCGTGATAAATTTGTGAATACCAAACAATTTAAATTTCCTATCTGTTTATGTCAAAGGGAGGTAATTCGCAAAATTGACAGATTAGACCTTGATTTTAGAGCTTGCTACTAGAGATAAGTGAGATTTTAAGTGTTTTTTTGGCAACCCGGATATGACCAATTCCGAAAAAATAAGGTATCGTTTTCTGCGCATGCGCATATGTGGCATTAGATAAATTTAGCTCTTAACGCATTTAGGGCTGTAACTCTGATATTAATGGAGACAATACATTGAAATTTCGATTGCTGAAAGCCTGGGAAATAAAGTCAAAATATATTTTATGCTATTAGTTCGATACTTTTCCAGAAATAAGAAATCTTGCAGTGTAGCGTTTTCACTTTTGTTCAGTATATAAACATCGATAGATGCGTGTCTAGCTATACTTACGACAAGATCAGTTAACGTAAAATGGCTTATTTGGCAGCCACAGTGACTGACAAGAGGTCCATTCCAGAGTCTGAAAACATAGACGCATATGACGTTAACGTGAGAAGCCATCGTGCAACGATTTCTACCTGAGCATGGTCGACCGGGAATCGTTTCCGTAACTGTATGGGTCGATTTAGACGCCCTTATCGTGAAACGAAAGACGTAAAATTGTCCAGAGCTACCTGTTTTTTGTATCCTACGCATTCGAGAATGACATTTTACTAGCTCTGGGTTTTTTTTTCAGAATTAAGCGTCTGCTTCCAGCTTTACTTGCACCAAGAGCGGTTACTGTAAAACAACATTTTGATAACCACAGTTACTAAACATAAATATTTCCATTAGTAGGCCTATGCATTGATTCAAAATTCTAAACCGTTCAAAATGCTTATCATCGTTGTAAATGCAAAACCTCGTACATTGTATCTCGTTTTGGAAAATTTTAAAGGGGAGGGAAAAAAGTGTAATAACTTTTCCCAAACTGAAATATACATAATAAAAAAAAGTTTAGCAACAAAATGTAAATATCTGTAGTAACCAAAGTAGTTTTGTTTTAACATAAAATCAAACGTTTACACAATAGATCACAAACAAATGGATTTTATACCGCCATCGCGTGCGTCTCGCATTCCAGGTGCGCATTTCCGGTTTTCATGTCTGCCATGGTATTCATGTTTATGGAGCATAATTCTAGAAAACATGTAGGTGTGAACATAATTGTCTTTACCCAGCATAAAAAAGGCCACTAAAAAGAATTTTCTGCAACGCTGTGGGACTACGCCATGGACTTACGTTAGAAGGACGTTATATCGCTAATGTGTTCCTACGTGACAGAACCGGCGATAAAGATGTCTTTTTGAATTTTGCGCATCTCAAGGCATAAGTAACAATTTGAGGATGCTATGTGAGCCAATTTGTGTGGTTTGAGATAGTCCCGGTCAAGGACGTCGTAGAAAAAGGCCACGAGAAGATGGCCGTCATAATTTCGTAACGTCACGGCAAAGATGTTCCATATCAACACCAAAACTTCCGAGTGGCCTCCACAAGAATTTCAACATAGAGTATCTACACCTACCATCCGTGATCGTCTCCACAGATGAACGGTTACTGGACGTTGACCATACGTTGTATTCCCTGACGCTTAAACATGAACGCACCAGACTTGACTGATATAGAGTCCTGAATGCTTTAAGCCAAATTAAGCGTATACAGCATTGATGTACTCCCATTATCATCCCTTTCTTTCTGATTTGTCACCCATAGAGCACATACGGTTCGTTTACGGAAGACGTGTGCTTGATCGTACTGACGCGAACGACGTTCAATCTCTTGATAAAGTAGTGAATGTTGCCATATTTTTTCATTATTGTTCATGGCCAATGGCAATTTATATTGCCGACTTGCCAATTAAAGAAATTGAATTGAATTGAATTGTTGATACTGTGTACAAACAATTTAAGTGGATTAGAAAACGTTTCACTGCTGTTCTTGCTCGAAAACGGCCTCACAGTCGATACCGAATTCTATTGTAACTTTTTATTTTGACCCCTCACCTACGTCAAGACAATGTTTCTAACACAATATTTAACGTTACCACAAAGCGACCTTTGAATGTTGTGCGTAAATGCATATGCTAAAATGTATATATCGGTTGTGAAATAAAAATCACCGAAAATGCATGTTTTCAATTAACAAAGTCAGTATTGCTAAACTTTTTTTACATGGTATATATTTTACTCGAAATTTGGACATATTGTTCATAAATAATGTATCATTGCTACTGATCGGTAAAAAATATCTAAAAACCTGCGAGAATTGTCTAAATTGGACATACAAGTTTGTACTTTGAAAATCGCAATAAATTAATCGACATACGACGTTGTTTTTATTTGGAATGGAAAACACTTTTCAAATTTCGCCTTTGGCTGTTTAGTGCTTATGATGGATTGCATACCTTAATACATTCTCGTTGCATACGTTCTCGTTGACTTAACTCCTTTATTTATGAACGGACGCTGATAAAAGTTCTCAGAGAAAATCACCTGTGACCATGCGCTCATTGTTGATTTTTCATATCGTCGGTATAAATGCAAAACCTCGTATGTCGATCTTGGCGACTTTCGACGTAAAACCTTGTGTGTCCAGTTAGGACAATACTTTTAGTTTTTAAGATATTTCCACCGATTAGTCTTTTTGACACATTATTAGAGAACAATATGTCCAGATTTCAAGTTAAACCTTTCACTTTGGGAAAAGTAATACTCTTTTTTTCCTTCTCCTTTAGAATCTTCCAAAAACGAGATACGAGGTTTTGCATTCATAACGACGATATAAACTAGCAAAAACTCCTAACCGGCCACTTTAAAAACGAAGATTACTTTCATACAAATTAGGCTTACTACATTTTCAGGAAATTGGAAATGCGAATTTTTAAGCATAATGTTACGTAGATTTCCATAATGATTCACCATCCATTATCAAATTTTGGTGTGTAATAAAGGACAAGCTGAAAAAAACTCTAAATTTTAATAAAGTTCGACATATTACGATTTAAACAATTCGAAGTCCACAAATTCTTAGCTGCAACCCGGACCAAGAAAAAAGATAGGAAAACATTGTCACTTTAAGTGAATGTACGGACAAATTTGCCTTGCTTCAGGTAAGACATGTTGCAATAACTTCCTTATTTCTGCGTCAATTCAAAAACGGTTTATTGCATGTACCCCGCCTTACTGACCTCTTTCCTCCGATGTATGCTTTACACGAAAACTTTTTGTACTTTAGGCGAAAAGTGATCCCAACCGACCAGAAAAACGACAAAAAATCTTATCGTTTTTCAGGTCAGTTGGGATCAATTTTTGGGGAAAATGTGGTGAGTTTTCAAATATACTCCCCGTCATAAGAAAGAAGCCACTAAACTTTACGGCCATATATAGGGCTAGAAAAGAGACAAAAATGAACAAGGATATGTGTTAATGATACTGTTTTTATTCAAATTGATTAGTTACTAATAACTGATTTTCATTGCACCCAAGACCCTTGCAAAATGGCGGTTTCCGGTTTTAGCCCAACCAACCCCAAGTGCCTCTCAAGTGCTCCATTCATTGAAACGTTGTTTCTCTTTGGTCTTTAGCAAGTTCCTAATTCGGAAAATGTTTCCCTTCACTTTACTCATCAACCACTTCCGGTTTTTATCAAAAGTTTAATATTGAGACATGCTATACTGGTAGTGCTAAATTTTCATAGACCTCTATCAATTCAGCGGAATGATTTTCTGTAAAATTGAAATGGGACTTTTGTTTGTGTTTCAACAGCGTTAACTTATGCAGAAAGTGACAGCTGTTAGTAAACACAACTGAACATTGTATCCTAAAATACTGTTTTGAACCCTTGTTACAACTAAACATCTTTCCGGACATGTTGAAAGCATTTAACCATTGAGGTGTGAAAAGAAACCACTAAGAATGCGTATGAGTGTGTAAAAACTAAAAGACATAAAGAATTGTAAAATTATAGCTTTTTGAAAAGTGTCTACTTTCTTATGACGGTGAGTATAAGTAATACACACGAGGAAAGCGCTCAGTAAGGCGGGGTACATGCAACAAACCGCTTGAAAATTGACACAGAAATAAGAAAATTATTGCACAATTTCCTAACTGAAGCGTGGCTTATTTTGCCGTAGTCGTTATCATCTCGTTTTCTGGTCAGTTGGGATCAATTTTTGGAAAAATTAAAAGGATAACACAAATAATCCATGTATCCGAGGAAAGAGATTTTCAAGGCTGGGTACATGCAACAGACCTTTTGAAAATCGACACAGAAATAAAGGAGTTATTGCAAAATGTTTGACAAGATTCGAGATTATTTTTGTCCGTATTCGTTATCCATCCCGGCATGCACAATCTCCACCGTGGTTTATCCAGCGGATATGGTCTGGTGTGAAAACGGTGAATCAAACTGATTTTTTACACGTATCCTACATTTTGTAGCTCGCCGGGAAGCATCAGTCTATATTTAAAGCATTTTTGAAGAAAAATGTGTTTAGGTGTTGTTTTCAGGTACCATTTTTCTCATACATATCATGCGCGGATCCAGGGGGGGGGTGTCAGGGGGTCATGACCCTCTCTGGAATTTGGCGAAAAAAGGGGTTATCAAAAGGATTACTGGTTATATCCCGAAATAAGGTGTGGCATTCGTCCCTGTGTGCCACGACAAGCCGTTGTTAATGGTATGACATGTACCTGAATGCACGGATCCAGAGGGGATCCCGACACCCCCCCCCCTGGAATTTGGCGAAAAAAATGGGTTAAAGATTGAATGACCCCCCCCCCCCCCCTGGGAAAAATACCTGGATCCACGCTTGTATAAGCTCTAGAATATTCCTCTATGACCATATTTTCAATTTTTTTCTTAGCCTATGTTGCAGCTAACGATTCATGAGACCAAAATTACTACATTGACAATATTTCAAGCTCTGAGTTAATTTACAGCTTTTTGAGCTTTTCTCATGTTGCGCTTTATTTTCAATAAAGCAACGGTAACTTTTCACAAAATTCGTCTGAGGAGTTGCTTAAAAATTCACACAGCAAATTTCATTAAAATCCAATCACCACATAAAGAATATCTTTCATTTTAAAGTGGTCGGTTAGAATTTTTGACTAGTATAAAACTCCGCGTTATGGCGAAAGAGGACTTGATGTGAACTTGCTTTTTGATATTACTCCTTCTTAGTTTATTGGCAGATTTGAGTAAAATTTATCGACATTGTTGCTAGCCACCTGGATATGTTTATTAGCTCACCTTAGCACGAAGTGCTGTATGTGAGCTATTGTGGTCGCTTTTTGTCCGTCCCCGTCTGTCTGTCCGTCCGTCTGTTCACATTTTGGTGTTACCGCTCTAGCACCCACAGATATTGACCGATCTTAATCAAACTTAGTAAAAACATTTATGACCACACGTTCTCGAATGATTCCGATTTTGGGTCAGATCGGAGAAGGAAGTCATGAGTTATGTGCCATTGAATGTCAAAAATGGCTAGTTTTGGCATTGCTACCACTCTAGCATCTACAAATATTGACCAATCAAGACAAAACTTAAGTACAATGTTGGTAGCCATGATATCTTGAATGACTTCGATTTTCAGTCTGATCGGAGCAGGAAGTCTGGAGTTCAGTGCCCTTGAATTTGACAAAATTGCCGTTTTCGACTTTGTTTACACTGAAGCATCTACATAAATTTTCACTCTAACAAACACAAATATTGACCAATAAAGACACAACTTGATCACACTGTTGGTGACCATAAGATCTTAAATGTTTTAATATTTCAGATTGATCAGACTAGAAAACCGGAGTTGTGTGCTATTGACGGTGACAAAACTGCCGTTTTCGACTTTCTTTTCACTCAAACAGCAACAAATATTGACCAATCAAAAATTAAACATGGACATAATGTTAATGAGAATATCTTTATCAGCAAGAGTTATGTGCCATAGACTGTGACAAAATTATTGTTTTGCTCCACTTATTTTACTGTAACAGCCACAAATACTGATCATTCAAGATTATGCAAATGAAGTTTTCAGCTAGATCATAATTTCGCATCTTAAATTATGTGCTCTTTAACTTGACAACATTGGGACTTTCGTTCTATCTAGGTTCAGGTGAGCGATTAAGGACCATTATGGTCCTCTTTCAGTGTTACTTTTTTTTCATTTGATATGGCGTCATGGAAAATGGGTCCCAATGTAAAACAGTGACGTACTGATAGATTTCTACCAGTCACAGAGCATTGTGTGAAACTGTAAGAGAAAGTTTAATGTTATGATTTGTTGTGGTAGAGAATAGAGAAATTAAATTCAGATTAACAGCAATATCTGATACTCCACTAAGTCGCGCATGCTAAGTTTGATAAATCGACATGTAGCAAGAATAGCCTATGTGTAGTCTTTATCTACACTATTATGAGTTAATCGGTGAAAATGTACTGTTGATATGATTAAGAAATTAAGAGAGATATTGAGAAACAAAATTGTATACTCTCTTTTGCCACTCAGTATAATACTCGGTAAATTCTTAAGTAATCCTTGGCTAATTCGTACGGTATTTTCTAATAGTTTTTGATATCGTAATTAATTCGTGACGAAATTGGTGCGTTTTGAAATGAAACATTACGAAACTCACAAATATTCTTGATAATATACAATACAATACAATACAATACAATAGTTTATTCAATACTATGGCCATCGGTCCATTGTACATGATATGAAACTACACAACAAGAGTGACAAAAACATAACATATTTACAAATTAATTACATTTACCATGTAATGGCAAAATTTCTATTTTTCTTCTTTAGATTATTATTTGACTTTAATGCTGTGTATGCTATGCACGACCTGTTTTGTCGTCACAAGTCGAACCTAGCACCCACTTCATTAAATTTTGTCTTCGACTGCTTCAGACTGTGTCTTATGAATATTAGAATTTTACTATTTGGACAAAATGTGAAATGAAGGAATTAATACAATCAATCAATAGTTTACAACAGTAGATTTACAGGTTCGAATGAACGCAAATCTATAATAATGAATAACTTTTGAAAACATCAGTTTTAAGGTAAATTTTCGATAAGGCTTTTTCTGTGTTTGGATGCTTGTAATAGGAAATGTGCGACTCTAAAGATCTCGTCTTCTTTATCTGATGCTAAAATGCGATAGAAGGTATCTGCATTCTTATTATTCAACCATGACTGTTTAAAATATAAGTAACGTAAGTCATCATATGATGCACATTCGAGGAAAAAATGGAGTTCATCTTCTACAACATGGATATTTCTGGATAAGCATAACGGGCAATATCTATACATTCGGTCTACACCGAGTTGTCTCCCTTTCTCGATCATTAGACTGTGACATGAGCATCGGAAATTTGAATACACTTTACGCAGTTTAAACCCGAGTTCTAACGACAAATATCTTTCAACATTTAATAAAGAAGAAAAATGTTGCAAATGACGGCCTTTAGGGCTTGCAGTTATTTCACCTTTAATTTTCTGAGAGAAACAATCAATTAAACGTTGTTTAAAAGCAGTTAAGAAAACATTATGATCACCAACATCTTGGATGATCCATGCATAGCCAAAGCCGTAAGTGAACAAAAGGTCTTTGACGTGTGTAGCCCACGTTACTCTCCCCGCGTATTCTAGTTGAAGAAGAAGATTATAACATTGTTTTGGGTACCTATAAGGTTGTAAATGTATAATTCGAAGCCAAAATTTAATACACTCAGTCATGTATGAAATACAAAGAGGAAGTCGTCCGCATTCGCTAAGAGCAAAATTATCTGTGCAGTGTTCTGGCAACAAACAATATCTTTTACAAAATTTCACATGAGCGGATTCTATCTTTTTATTATATGAGTAACCCCATATGCCCGCAGCATAACACAGGATAGGTTTTACCATAGAATCGTATATTTTGAACATGTCTTTTGGAGGAATTGTGCCAAAAGTTCTCTGGTAGCGTAAAATTGAATACGTCGCTTTCATAGCTTGTAGGTACAATTTTTCAACAGTAAAAGACCATGACAATTTTGGAGTGAAATAAACCCCAAGATATTTGTAAGATGATACAACTTCTAATTGTTTACCGTAGAGGAACCACTTTTCAGCATTTCTAAGTGGGCCACCATTACGAAAAACAATGATTTTTGTTTTATCAGAATTGATTCTCATTTTTAATTCGTCGCAAAAGTTTGCTATAGAATCTATTTGTTTTTGTAGGCGAGAAACCGTATCCGCAAAACTTGAAACGTCGTCTGCGTACATAAAGGCGTAAAGAGACGTAACATTTTCCGATATATATATACCTTCTCCACAGTTGTGTTGTAGGTACTTGATTAAGTCGTTAATTACAAGACTAAAGATTTTTGGGCTTGAAATACAGCCTTGTCGGGTTCCTACCGAGCAAACGAAGTATTCTGTTAGCTTATTATTGCACTGAACACAGGACTGTGTGTTACTATATAAAGATTTCATTATTTGTAAAAATCTACCACTGATATTGTTTCTTTCAAAGCACTTCCATATTTCTGAATGCTGAACATTATCGAAGGCTTTTTCAAAATCTATAAATATACAATAGAATCGACCCCCTTTCTTAGAGAGGTATTTTTGCACAACGGACATTAAGTTAAATATGTTATCAATAGTAGAATAGTTTTGTCGAAATCCAGCTTGACTTTCACCAAGGACATTATTTAATTCACACCAAGTGTTAAGACGTGAAGATAGAATACTCATAAAAATTTTACAAATGGAATCAATAAGGGAGATAGCCCTGTAATTGTTCGGATCGCAATTATTCCCCTTTTTATGTATCGGGGTAATGATACTTTTGCACCAATTTCGAGGAAAATTTCCGGACGTGAATATTTCGTTGAATAATCTGCGTAAATAAGGTAATATTAATAGTAGTGTTGCTTTGTACATTTCTATGCCGATTCCGTCGGGACCGGGTGATTTATTATTTTTAATACATTTTATACTTTTTGTGATTTCTTCGTTCGAAATCGGTTCATTTAGAGGGCTACAGTCATAATTATTGTTAATGAAACCTAGTGCTTCTCCTTCATTATTATCATTGTGGTTAATCTCTGAGGTGAACAGATCACTGTAGTAGTCAAACCATTGAATAGCTGAAATATTTGGGTTATTAAAACAATTTTTGGTATTCGCACTACGTAAAATTTTCCAAAACTCTTTAGGACATTTGCTTGCGTTTGTTAATTCTTGTTTTTTGCTACGTGCATATGATACTTTCTTTCTCCTACATAAAGCTTTGAACTTGTTTCGTTTTGATATGTATAATTGTCGATTTTGTTCATTATTAATACTTCGATAAATTCTCAAGGCTTTATTCTTTTCATTTTTAGCTGTGCTACATTCTTCGTCCCACCATTCGGAGTTCTTATTTGATTTACGTCTATTATCTTTAACACGCATATTTTTCCCTGCTGTATGGTACAGTCCAATGAACGAGGGAAGGGAATCAACAAGATTTTGGTTATTTTCAATGTCGTTATCAGTGCAAAAAGTATCGAATGAGTCTGCAAATAATGCGAGGAACTGGTCCTTAGATTCTTGTTTCCATTTCATTTTTTCCCATGATTCTAAATTTTGTGATTCAGCGTTAACGTCAGATTCGTTACTGTCTTCTATGTAACTAAATTCTAAAGTGCATGATAAAGGGAAGTGATCGGAGCAATCGTTTTCTTCAATGCAAAAGTCAACAATATTACAATTAAACAATTGTGAGGAGGCAATCATATAGTCCACTACACTTTTACCATTGTTCGCGAAACATGTAAAATTTCCTAGCCTATCTTGATACAGCCTTCCATTCAAAAAGTGAATGTTTAATGTGCAACACATTTCTATCAAAGACAAACCATAGTTATTGACTCTTGTTTCTCTAGAACATCGTAACATATCAAATGTGTCTGATGGGTAATCAGTACAGTCATTATTGAAAATATACGATATTTCGTCATTTGGAATATAATCTAGCAAATCTCCTGTTCTTGCGTTAAAATCGCCACCAATAAAAATATCACTATTCGGAAAATCAGAAATAACATCATTAACAGTATTTTGTAGTATTTCTATGCCATTTAATTGGCTGTTTTCATAAATAGGTGATGATTCTGGTGCAATATAGGTAAAGAGTAAGGCGATGTCTCTCTGATTACTTCCCTTGAAATGTAAATGTAATACAACAATGTCTTGTAAATCTTGATATTTTCTGACTATCTCAAAATCATTGAAAAGATTTTCATGGACAAAAACTGCAACACCTCCAGAACCTCTGGGTGCGTTACGTTTTTTGTTACGTATACAGTTAAATAGTCTATATCCTGGTAAGAAATTGTCAAAATCTTGAGTAGTTTTGCCCCATGACTCAACAAAAGCAATAATCTCAATTTTTTTACAAAAAGTCACAAAATTGTTATCATTTTCATATTTCTGTAAACCTGCAATGTTCCAGCTACAAATTCGTATTTGCCGTTTACGTGTAATAAGATTGTGTCCATTGTCGTTATTTATAGATGCCTCGACGTTGTTATCTCCCTTAGTTCGTCTGCTATGGTTTGGGCCGCGGCCGACAACCTATCTCTCCATTCTCGGTTCACCACTTTCAAAGTCATATACAAATCTCTTACCGTCTATAATCAACTTGTCATACTGTAGGTAAGCTTTCTTCTTCTCCTCAATGGCTTTCACCATGTGGGGTACAAGATAGTATCGGATCTTGCTGACTCTCGGGGGGAAATCTTCGCCTACGCCGATTTTGGACTGGGGTGTGCCATTTTCTCTCTCTTCTCGCTTCATAGCCTTGTATTTCTGAAAAATTCTGTCCTTATCCTTGAAAAGAGAGAACTTCACAATTATTGGACGTGGTTTTGATTTGTCAGAGCTCTTGATTCTATGCGCACGTTCAATACTTATAGCCGACTCATCTATGTCCAAGTTATCATTCAAATAGTCCCTGACCTTATTTTCACTTTCTTGCCAGCTTTCTTGGTCTGCTTCAGGGATATTAAAGAACTTGAGATTTTCTCGACGAGACTGTGCTTCTAATTGTTCTACTTTGGAGCTTAGATCATCTACCTTTTTCGTGAGAACAACGTTAGCCTGGTTCAGATTTTGATTTTCTATTTTGAGATCATCAACCGTTTTTTCCAGTCTATCAAATTTTGCGTCCAATATCTTAATGCTTCTCTGGATATCAAATAGGGTGTGCATCATTTGTTCACCAATATAGTCTCTACTACTTGTAGAAGGTCTCTCATTAGGGCCATGGCTATTAGCTGATTCATTTTGGGATCTTGGAGTCATAAATGTGTTGATGCAAGGTTGACCAGATTGTCTATCGGGCGATAAACTACTTGATGCACTTACATTTTGGTTAGGCCGGGCGTCAGATTGGGATAAACTTTGTCTCCGATCTTCTCCTTTTTCCACGATGTTCGCACCATTTCCATTTCTGGTCTTTCTCTCCGAGTTCGTATTACCTCCCCTTCCACCACCTCGAGGTCCAGGATTTGCCTCTATCCCCTGAACAACCAGTAAAGCGAATAATGCTGTACGAATGGAAAGTGAGAATGTTTTATACGACATATTAAACTGCTTTCCCCCAGATATTGACTTCAAATGTTTACTTTTTTGTGTAAAGCATCCAATGCGACATCGCCACAGTTGAGTTGTAATGCCCATTGTCTACCTGGTTACAGGTGATTGATCACAAGGAATGTTCTATATGATATAGAGCCGAGGTCAAAGGTTAAGCCTTCTGTCCACCTTTTCTCCAAATTCTCGATAGCAACAAATTCTAAACCGCTATAGTATCGAAAGTCTAATGCCTCTACTTATCTAATTCCTTCGGTTGTAGTATTTGGTCCTGTAGGTAGCCATAGTAAGATGCTGTTAACGAAATTATGCTGATCTTTGTCTCCGGTGAAAAATATGCGCCATTACAAGGCCGGTCACTCCTTCTAATATATATTTATGGTATCTGATTCATATGATATTATAATAACTCTTTGACATTTTCCAGAAGTCCACGAATCAACGTCAAATATTTGCTTTGTGGTTTGTTATAATTTATTTCCACATAATAATATTTATCTTGGCATCAACACTTTTAAAAAAGCGGTCCTTATGGCAGTTGAAACCAACATTGATTTAGTTCAAACCTTTACATACCAAGGCTTACCAACCTCCTCCTGTCCTCCAATATAATCATCATATTACTCGGAGAATAACATGACTGTACTCCGTTGCAAACTGATCTGCATCCACGGTCGTCAAAATTGCCATTAGGACCCCTTTTCAGATCTTAAGCAATGAATGTTTACTTCATGATTTTAACTACCTAAAATGTTAGTCTGTCAATATCTGTTTAGCCGTTAGATTAAATATCTATTCCGTGATTCTCTGACACCCAGTTTTGAGGACATTGTTCACTTAGCTGTCGCGTTCGGTTTTCATCAACAAAAGTTGGAAGAGACGCTAGTAAAGGTCTACTATCCAGAGTCGCCATTTCATCATCAGATGAATAATGTGCATCTACGTTTTGGACATCTTCATAAGCTTGAGCTGATTGATTATCCATCATACCTGCAGTATAAAGCCTCATGGGCGTCGAGTTCACTGTTCGTATTCTATGATTATTCCACGCACCTTGCCATGTTTGTAACCTTTCATTTATTTTTGAAGTAAAAACGTAATGTAGGGCAAACAAATGAGAATCATTCAATATATCAAGTTGTCCTTCATCTTCCAAAAAGTAAAATAAGTCATAAAAGTAGGTCAAGACCCCATCATACACATCTCTCCACAATCTTTCGATCCTTTGATTGTGGGTGCTTTTGCCAGTTAACATACTTCCACGACCTGGTCCACGTGCTTGAATCATGAAGTCTGCGACCTTTATGTTTTCCCGACCTTGGTCTGATCTAACGCGGTCAGGAATCCCGAACTTGGAAATACCATCCTTAAAGCATTGGAACACAGTCTCGGATTTATTATTATCGGTGCATTTCAGATATGTGACTAAACGACTGAAGCCATCCACCCCCCCTATTATCACGAAATGCCATCGAATCAATTTATGGTTACTGTCGATGTGACATAAGCTATTCGGGGCGGAAACGTTGTATGTTCGGCGCCTTAATCTTCCCCTTGTTCGCGCACGAATGCCTTCTTCGTCTAAAAGTTTCAGACACTGGCGAAGTCTGCTTCGTTGTACCTGTAAGATATAAAAAAACTTGCATGAAATAAATTGAAAATGGAACAACAATTTGAGGGTGTTTTACTATATTACATGGAATGGATAAATTTATATAAAGTTAAAGATAAAGATAAAGTTACAGATGTTTTCCCTACATACTGACATTTGACGAACTGATCTATCTCAATGAATTTTGTGTAACGCCACATCAAATTCTCTGGGGCGCTTCTGGCCATGTGTGGCTCTGTCTCTGGGATCACGATTTCTGAACAAAACAGGTGACTGTTCAACTTTGTTGTTGAATATTTTTGATTTTGTGCTTAAAACCGAATAACCGGGAATGTCATGCTCCCCTAAGACCATTTATCTGCCTGTCCTAATTCTGTGGGCTTTAAAGTCGGTATGGTTTTCGCAGAATCATTGTCGTCGCGAGTCGACCCTATGTGATTGTTTCGTGTTTACATCATGTATTAATGTACATTCCAGCGGCAAAAAAAAAATCTTTGTCAATTGTTGATCACACTCGAAACTGTCACAACCACAACTCCGAGAAATTGTAGTTACGACAGTTCTGAACGCGACCGACGATTTAAAAAGGGTTAAGGGTGTAATTGACCAAACGCCGGCTGTCAATCAAAACCATCGATAAGCCAATGGACGATCAGAAAAATGCCACGTCACCATTGTTTGTCTTAAATTCTTCGTTGCACGTGGTATTGTATCTGTGTACTATGATAAAAGTGTTTTTTTTTTTTTTTTTTTTTTTTGAAGAATGTTACCCTTTCCCAAACGGCAACATTTTAGGGTGATCCACTTCAAAAAATGCCACAAATGACAAAATGGGAGTTTTTACAGATATAATTAGTGTAAATATGGCAAAGAAAATATTGAGGCAAAAGAAGAAACAGATGGTTATCGACAGTTTCTTCTTTTGTTTCATTGTTTTCCCAAGCCTTTTCTATTAGGGACGTCAAAACCATGTCTTGTTTGGGAAAGGGTTAGGCTGTATGAGAAATATGAACGCATTTTGAATAAAGGTCAGTGTCAGGTCAAATGAAATCCGTAATATAATTTTTCATAGATTCAAGATTAGCAAATTAATGTCGTCCATATAACACAGTTTCATCTACATCAAAGTATGGTGAGTATTTTATTGCACATATAATTTTGGTTGATGAACTTACATAATTTCAAGGGGTCGTCTCACTACTAATCAGGCTGGAGTATTGTTGGTGGAGCACATGAAGTTTTTCTCAAAATTTTTCTCTAACGACATCAAAGGTTTACTTTTTAGCAAAAATCAATCTGGCGCCGAAACCTGATACTTGCATGATCAATTTGTCCTGTACACATTTACATACATATCTCATAAATATTTACCTTGATTCCTTTCTGAAGCAATACTTTCCGAAGCATTTCTTCTCCGCATCTTGGAAAATCGGTGATAGCCATGGTAATGGCTTTTTTCAGTTCTTCATCACCCATATCTGTGAAAATACATTTTGACAAACCATATTGTCTCATTTTTCTATAAATAGTACTTTCTGATACTCCAAGGGCAGTGCCTGTGTCTTTTACTGAGTAACCCACTTCGAATAAATTTTCAATCATTTCCTTTGAAATTTCAAAGCGTGAGCCCATGCTTCTTTTTTCAGTCCACGGATGGAATCTGTGACACACACACTCAACACGCAATTTCATAATTGTGGTTCTATCACTAACACCCAAACAAGTGAAATCATACACAGACATGAGTGATATGATATCTGGTGTGATCTTCTGCTCTCTAAAGCGCTGTATCACATCTTCCCTCTGCCCAAGTCGCTGAAGTATTAAATCCATTTCCAGTGTTGATAAAAAGTCCGGTTTCTGTTATATTTCCTCGTTAATTTGCAACTTTGTTATGATTTCGGTTTCTCCCGCGTCATCTCTGTTTCTTGTTATTATTCATAAATAAATATTTTACCGATAAATACTGTTTTATATTGACGTATTTTTGTTTTAACACCGTGTATTGAAGTCTTCTATCCACACATTGATATTGTAACTTTATGTATTGAAGTTTTATATTAAGGAATTGATGTTTTAGCTTCATGTATTGAAGTTTTATATTAACGCATTGATGTTTTAGCTTCATGTATTGAAGTTTTATATTAACGCATTGATGTTTTATCATCAGTATTGAAATTATATATTCACATATTGATGTTTTATAATCGTATATTGAAGTTTTATATTAACGCATTGATGTTTTATCTTCGTATATTGAAATTTTATATTCACATATTGATGTTTTATAATTGTATATTGAAGTTTTACATTCACGCATTGATATTTTATCTTCGTATATTGAAATTATATATTCACATATTGATGTTTTATAATCGTATATTGAAGTTTTATATTAACGCATTGATGATTTATATTAACGCATTGATGTTTTATCTTCATGTATTGAAATTTTATATTCACAAATTGATGTTTTATAATAGTATATTGAAGTTTTATATCAACACATTGATGTTTTATCTTCATGCATTGATATATTATCTTCGTATATTGAAGTTTTATATTCACGCATTGAAATTTTACCTTTGCATATTGATGTTTTATATCCACACATTATTGTTTTATCTCCGTATAATGAAGTTTTATCTTCACGCGTCGATGTTTTATCTTCATGTATTGAAGTTATACATTCACACACTGATGTTTGATATTTGTGTATTGAAGTTTTATATAAAGGCATTGGCGATTCACGTTCACGTATTGTAGGTATACATTCACACATTGATGTTTTATATTCATGTATTGAAGTTTTATATTCACGTATTGAAGTTTTATATAAAGGCATTCGCGATTTACCCTCACATATTGAAGTTTTATATTCACGTATTGAAGTTTTATATTCACACATTGATGTTTTATATTCATGTATTGAAGTTTTATAAACACGCATTAATATTTTATCTGCACGTATTAAAGTTTTATATTTACGAATTGAAGTTATATATTCATGCATTGATATATTATCTTCGTATATTGAAGTTTTATATTCACACATTATTGTTTTATCTTCATGTATTGACGTTTCATAATCACGCATTGATGTTTTATCTTCGCGCACTTAAGTTTTATATTCACGCATTTATGTTTTATCTTCGTGTAATGGAATTTGATATTCACACATTGATGTTTTATCTGCATGTATTATACCTATATCACGCTGCCTTGTTATTTTACCTGTATGTAACATATTTTTGGCATATATGACAGCTCTGGCGTTCCATATTGGTGACCGATCCCGAAGAAAACGGTCGACTTCAATAATGTCTGAGAAGCACTCGAATATACGTGGACAGATCCGTGTCCGTTCTTGGATATTTCATGTGTTTGGCGTGATCCATCATTGAACAAAAGTTTTTCTCATCTGGTGGATTCGGCTATCCCCGGTCTATCACATACAATTAAAGCCGATTCTAACGACGTATTTTTCCAGTGAAAGGTCGATTTGCTCGATTTGCACTCTCGAAATCGTTTGGTCACATTTTGGGCACTGATTGGGCATACATGGTTACCAATCTGTTCTATTTCCTGATTATGCGTATTGTTGACTCACCGGTGTAATTGTGCATATCGAAGAAAACTAAGTAATCATCCAGGAAAATGCGATAACTCGTGTATGCATAGTAGAAAGGCGATGACTGATATCGCTTACTTGAAATTTATTGCTGATAACAAAATCGATTCAAAATCCTTACCTGACTAAACCTTTGTCATAATTTTTGCATGGTTGTATATTCAATTAAAAAATCAAGCAATTCTGATACTTTGACAAAAACCAGTATATTCATTTCTAAAATCATATCTAGCTTCAAAGGATAATTTGAAAATAATAAAAATAGATTGATGTTTTTCACTTATATACTTAAATCATTTCTTCTTCCACGAAACATATCTCTATTTGACACTATAATTAACTTACCGCGTTCAATTTTTTCTTTAACTTGTTTTAACGTCGAACATTTGATCAGTATTGTTTTTTGTTGTTGTTTTTCTCTATATATGTTATTTGCCACACACTTTGTTAAAATATTTGTAATGTCTTCTCTCGTGTTAATCAGTGTATGGTTCTAAGATTGAATAAACATTTGAGATTTAAGAAATCTCATTAAAATACGGACCATGTCAGTAAACGAAACTACAGCCTGGAAATTTGGCATCAATACCAAATCTTGGAATCTCGCGTATGATACATCTGAAATATTCTTCGTTTCTAAAATTTGCAATATTTTCGGTAACGCTGAGTTCGATCAATAGTAAACAATGAGTTTGAGTTTCACATGCAGCATCGATTTCATGGATTTGAGCATCGACTCTGGTGTTCAATGAAACATTACAAAAATTACGTTAAAACAAGGGCTGAGCCAGGATTTTTCCAAAGAGGGGTGGGGTCCAAGCCCAAATGATGGTTTTAACTGTGTTAAATATTTAAAGTTATATACCTTGTAAACAAGTTTAGCAACACCAACTTTGTTCGTTGAAAACATGTATTTTCTGTGATATTTATTTCACAACCGTTACATACGTTTTTGCATATGCATTTACACACAGCATTCAAATGTCGCCTTGTGGTAACGTTAAATATTGTGTGAGAAATATTGCCTTGACGTAGGTGAGGGGTCAAAACTAAAGGTCACAACAGAATTCTGTATCAATCAAAAGGTCATTTTCGAGCAAAAACAGCAGTGAAACGATTTCTTATCCTCCTAAATTGTTTGCTTTATTCAACGTGAGCGAATAACTAGTTGGCTCCAGTATTGGTCATAATCTCAAGAAGAACTTTTAACGAGTCATTTGTGACAGTTAAGTTGTCTCGTTGCTGCAAAGCATTATCGATACCAATAATGTATTCCCTCTTGAAAATTGCTTGTGAACTTTAAGTTTACCATTCCATACTTTCCGCGCTTGTAACGGCGATAAAGAGTGGGATAGTAAACTGACTATCATTGAAAATTAAAGGTTAAACGTTTGTTTTCCAAATTGTAAAAGTTTATTCATTTAACTTATGTTTTTGATATTATATATATATAGAAAAGAAGTGTGCACAGTAACTTTTTCCCGTTAGTATACTTACGAACAATAAAGATCTTCTAGGTGTAGAACGTCCATTTTGTCCAACACATTCGGATATGGTATGTCTATAGGATCACCTTTTCTACTTAATTTCCCCTGAAATATCAATGAAGCAATGTCTTTTATTTTGTAATAGGCCAACCTTTTATCACGTTAACAGAGCAATGCCAATGAATTCGATAGATAAGAAATGCATAAAGTTGTACACGACCCTTTCAAGCTTATTTTATGCCTTTATCTTGGTCACAAACATTAATGTGTATGAATAATCAAGAAACACTCGAATTTCTACTAGTACGGTGCGTTATGTCCATTTTTTTATGTTCTGCTTGATGTAAGTGAAAGAGGTTTCCATCATACGTTTTCATGATCTTAAGACATTGCTCTAATCATTTAAATTGATGGACAGCTGTAAAATTAAAAATAATAAGACAAATGGCGATTTAAATTTTCGAAATTTCTAACCCGTAATTTTACAAATGGGCATAACTTTTTGTAAATAATCATCAAACCTTAATAAAATTTGACATGTACATTAACAGGAATAATACACATCGACTGTCATAATTATTTTCAGGCATTTTTATATTTAGAGGTTGAACTATGAGCAAAGCTCAAAAAGCTCTAATTCGACTTAGAGCTCGAGTTATTGCATTTGGAATAATTGAATTGTCACAGAATATAAGACAAAAGCCGGACAATAAAGAAAAACAAAAAATCATGACATTGTTTATTGTATTAAGTCTACATTAGAGAGAAAACATAGGTGGGTGGGGTAAATAATTATGTTTTATTTAGTTTATATAACTTTTGGCCAGTATATTTATTCAATTAACTGATTTTTATGAATCAGAACATTATACTGGTCAAAGATAATACAAGCACACACAATTCAGCAAAGTTTTGTTTGATCGGTTTATATTTGTAGCTGTTATAGTGAAAGAAAATTCAAAAGCGCAATTTTGTCACATTCAAGGGAACTTTAGATGTGTGATTCCGATCAATTAAAAACTGCACATATGCAAGATCAGACGGTCCCCAATATTTTGTCAAAGTTTTGTCTTAAAATTGGTCGATTATTGTGGCTGTAAGGGGAAATTTTGTTGAGAGCGGCAATTTTATCAAATTCAAGGGCACATTACTCTAGACGTGACATTGTTATTCAGATAAATTTTTCACTGATGCAAGCTCCTATAGATATTAACATTTCGTGTAAGTTTTCTTTTCATTACTAAATATTCGTGGCTGTTATACTGAAAAATGCTGAAATGGTTAAAGTCAATAATATAGAATCTGACTTCTGATATACATTTCAACCAAAAGGACACACTATTCAACAAAATTTATTGCAGTCAGTTACCACGTTATTTCTTACGACGTCAACAAACAAAATATAGATAACGTCTACCCAACTTCACCTAAGGTGACAAACTGGATTTTTGTTTTCATATTCCCTATCCAAATGGACAGAATTTACTTATCTATTTTTCAATCAATATGATAAAACAAAAAATAAAACCAAGAGACCAAATTTCGATGAGCGCATACAAATTGTTGGATTATTCTAAACGAGTACTGGTCAACGAGAATGTACGAGACGTTTAAATGCATAGTCTAGGAGCCAGCTTTTACAAAGGGGGTTAAATTAAAAGTTCTTGCAACCGGTGTCCTATAAAAATTGGAGTGGTATTTTTCAATATGTTAGGGTCCCACGCTTTGGTTAAGGGTGGATGACATGCTTAAAAGTGGTAGGATTTTTTTTTTTACAATCAAGGTCAAAGGTCATTCGGTGCACTTTTCATACATACCTCCTAAAATACCCCATAACTTACTCATTTATTAAGCTAAAACAATTATTTTGGTATCAAAATAAAGCTGATAAATTGCACTTTGGCATACATGAATAATTACCAGCTTTTTGATTTTGCATTTTTGTGAAAATTCAAAAATATAGCAAAAATTGGCTAAAAATCACCAAAATAAGTTTTGTCTACAAGTGAAAAAAAGTTTTTAAAATACAAAAGGTATGTTTGTGTGGTTGAAATTATACCTAAAGATTGCCCGGAAACCTGTTCTTGAATTATATGTATTTCTTCACAGAATTAGTCTTTAGCTTAGGCTTGTAGTCATAGCTAAAAGTGGGTCGGGTAAATTTTCCCAAAAATTACAAAATATGCAAACATTGATGTAACAAAAAATCTTACACATAAATGTGATGTTTTAGTAGAGATTATGCTTTTGAAATCATATTTGCAGTGATTTGTAAAGCTTTTAATGCATATTCCTGGAAATTAATTAGAATTTTAAGAGCCAAAATAACAATTCAATAGAACAGCATGTGAGATGGATACAGATTATATCAATACCATAATGTCAAAGCAATTACTCTTAAAACGAATATTTATCAAGTATCTATGTACTAGAAATCGGCAGCTGAAAATAGTCCTCAGACCCGTGCCAGAATTTTTAGGAATCAGAACAACATGGGACGGTCAGAGTTTGCATTGTTGGGTAGTGCATTGCTTTTAGAGAGCCAAATGGAAAGTAATTTAGCGCTGGAATCAAATAGCTCATACACAAAATTTTGCGGTTCTATCATGTAATTTTATATATGATGAATAAGACATCACTTGAAACACAGTTTACAGTTTAAGTGAATAAAACAATATCTCTGGTATTACATACGTATTAGGGATACAGATACATCTTTTTTTCAAAATCATCTTTCTGTTTTGTCAAAAATGGCCAACTAAATTCAAGTTGAACCCCATAATTGTGTATATGTCGAAAATTTAATATAGATAAAAATAAGACCACAAATTAGTCACTTTGATGCCCCCTATCGATAGATCGATGGCATAATGTTTTACCGTTGTCGGTCTGTCTGTCCGTCCGTCCAACCAGCCATCTGCCCGTCCGTCCGTCAGTTTGAAACTTAGCATGGAAACTTAACATTGGCATTTTCTCCAAAAATATTCCACATGCAAAGCTCAAATTTGATATGTAACCTTCTTTCAATGCTATTTATCTGTTTCATTCAATATGAACTTCCTCAAGGTTATCCATTAACCCTTATCAACCCTTAACATGAAATCTTAACATTAAAACTCATTAACGTGAAAACTTAACATTGGCCTTTTCTCCAAAAGAATTTCACACACAGAGCTCAAATTTGGTATGTAACATTCTTTTAACCCATTACCACACAATGACTCTTTTTGACTCCCTAAAAGAAAAAGGCTTCATAAAATATCGTGGGAAATGAAGAAATTCTTGTGACAAGCAATTTCTTCATTTCCCACAATGTTTTCTATGTAAAAAGACCAAAAAATGTAATATTTCTTTAACTTGAAATTGTCGTCTGCATCATCTTTGAGTTTGGATCACCCTACAATTTTGTCGTTTGGTAATGGGCTAATAAAATCTATCTGTTCCATGCAATATGACCTTCCTCAAGCTCATCCATTAACCATTATCAATCATTTACTTAAAAGCTTAACATGAAAACTTATCATTGGCCTTTTCAGAGGCATTCATGCTTCACAAACACATCTTGTTTGAAGATTGGGCTAAATTATATATGAACTCTTGAGAGATAGCTAGTGATGTGCATTTTAGAAAGTGAGACCAATATAAAGAGTTTAATTTGTCAAATGATGACCGAAATGTCTTCTGCTTGATAGTTGCGTAAAGCAGAAGTCGTGCATAAACTCATTGTTTTGTTCATTTTATGTATATTGTATACTTTACTAAATATAATGATCTTCGTCAATCGCACGCTATTCTGCAATTTTTAAATGTTTCACTATATTCTCTCAAAATGATCAATATACTTTAATTAGGCACATAAATGGAAGTCAATCTCAGTATTTTATGCTATTTCCCATCAATTTCAGCATGTTATATGTGATTTAATTTCATATGAAGAAAATAATAACTTACATTAACATATAAAAATGCTTATATTTTCACGTAACGCGTAACGAAAATCAAATATAATTCAGATATAAAATGCAATAGAATTGCTAATTTTCGGTCGATTTTCAAAATTCTTTCATCGTCGGAATCCTTATATCGTGCATAAATATGACATTTGCATGAGGGACATCAGAAATGTTATTTGCGGCAAAACAAGGTAAACAACGGCAGCATGTATCAATGTAACGTTTCTTCATCATAGGACGGCTACAGTGTGTAAAAAATAATTTTCATATATTGTCCGCTACGTCCCTTCGATGATTTTCATTTCATATAAAAGTACACTGTTTCAACAAAAAGGAATGATAAAATTGTATTTGAAAGGTTGAATATTTATGTTTGAAACAAAAACGTAGAAAAAATACAAATTTTCTACCCTGCTCGAAAACTGTGTTTATCTACATTGGGTTCATCTCTTAAACTTTCCTGCTTAATTCGACGCGCAAAAATCAGCACATGCTATCACTCCTGACAAAAAGTACAAATAATAAGCTTTAAAGCAGTATATGATACAATATGATTTAAATAAACATGTAATAAATTCAATCATAATTTTGAAATTACATTTTTTCAACCCGACGCGCAACGTCGTTGTAGCGTTATGTCATAGACGTGCACTGTTTTGTGTGTAATTTGAATTACTGTAATACCAAAATTGTTCATACAATTTGTGGGTTTTATATAAAAAATAATGATAAAGTTGTTGTTTCTGCAAGGAAAGAGATTGATTTTCTTATTTATCATTACATGTATAACCTTCTTTTAATTCTCAAATACACATCGATAAAAATTTGATCTGGGTAAAAGATATATTGCCAAAATTGATGCAAGGGACAACGTGTTGGATATAAGTATTTCTCTTTTTGCTTAAATGTTTTCCAAAATTAATTTTTAATAAAATCATACCATAAAAGATATTTTTCAAGCAAAGAACAGTTTTTCTGAAAGCTGAATCGTAATACAAAACAAATGTTGATAAATTGGATTTATTGACACAAAAAAGAATATCGCGTCAAAATGAGAAAACCTTTGTTATCAAAAATTCACCGTTTTCACAAACCTTTCCCATAAGAAATGTTCATTAGTGTCTAGATATTTAAATTATCGGACATTGAGCTGGTTTTAACAAGAATAAACAAAATATGCACAACGTCAGGCACCAACATTACGTTGGACAACGTCGGTTAAAGTGACGTAACGTCGACTTGCGGAATAGCGTGCTATTGAAGTTTTATTTTCAACACTATTCTTATCATCACCATCATCATCAACAGCAACAAGAACAAAAACAACAAGACACATGAAGCAATAACCAGACTTTTAATATCCATAGCTACCTTATACTAAACACTTTAATACACTTAGCTCAGGCCACACATACTAATCATTATCACTGTCTAATGTACCAAGATACGTCTATTTATACACAGTTCTGACTCACAAACACATGCATCAGTGCATAAAATATCTTCTATATGACACTTAACACCTTCGCGTGTGGCAGTCAGTTTAACACGAGCATTTTGTGTTGTCAATCAAAGCTAGAGGTGTAGGATCTTTACGCATTTTTATGGGAACTAAATTGTTGTTGTCATTAACATTGGCATTTTCTACAAAGTATTCAACATAAAAAGCTCATTTAGTTTGTATAAGGGATGTTAATAAAGTATCCGGAATTATGTCATAACTTTTTCATGTACTAACTGTTAGGATATTTTCAAAACTTAAAATTTAGGAAATTATGGTTTTGATCCAGCAACAAAATTTAAGTTTTTTGCATTAAGGTGCATTCTTCTGTTGTTATGGCAACGTAGGGTCATATTGAGCGGCGCAACTTAGGTCTGAGATGGATACGTCAGGAACGTCTGTCTTACACATCAAATATTTACATATTTTCTATATATTTGCCACTGCACGATATCCACATTTCCCACATATGAATTTATTCCTCAAATAAGCGTCTGAACAGTAGTTGGGGAATTCTAAAGATAATTTCTTGGAAACAATTGGCGATGACGATTTCGCCGACGTCCAGATCTACTGAGGTCAGAAGCACCATGGGTAAAATTATTTATCAATGCATTATATCACTCATAAATGCTTGTTTTTTCTCATAGAATAATTGCTGTACGTGTTCATAATCACAAAGATCGTCTCTGAGTTTAATTTCCCAATTAACACTCAAATCATTATTGAATACCATTGCCCTAGCACCATATTTGCTATATAAGCTAAGCAATGTATTCACCTACGGTTGTTTACGGAAATTGACCCCAAATGTCAGCTGACGATGTTACGTTTGCCGAGAAAAATGTCCACTCACAGGTAACAAGCATTTTTTAAAAGCGATTGATAAGTCATATTTTTGAAAATTATCCAAAGTTTCCCCGCTCAACTTGACCCTATGTTTCCATAGCAACTGTCGGATGCGCCCTTATCCAAACAGCAGCGTTTTTGTTGCAGGATCAAATGTATAATTCTTCTAAGCATATGTGTTTAAAATTTCATCTTGGTTGGTTTAAAAGTCAAAAGTCATGCTCCTGCCAACGACAAAATGGCAGATTTAAAAGATTCGATTTGTGTACAATATAGCCTAGAAAACATTGATGCAAAAGAAAATGCTGATAATCAGAATTTTCTCCTTTTGCATTAATTTTGCCCAAGCGTTTCTCCTAGGGATGTCAAAACGAGGTCTTGTTTGGGGAAAGGTTAATGATTTCTTTGATATAGATAACATAGATACTTACAAATAATAGATGCACAATTGATTACAACAAAAGTTATTACCAGGAATAGTTTTAGCCATGTAATAAGTAAAGCCTCTCTTACAACCGGTCGTACCTGCTCCTGCGTGCGGTCTGCGTCTAAAACGTATGTTTAGTCGTGCAATTCACGCACGTGCAACGTACGATTTTTGTGGACGCAACCATGACGCAGACCGCACGCAGCAAAGAATTGACCGGATAATTCTTATGAGGCGTTCTTACAACACGTTGTGCGTCTTTATATATCGTGCGATTTTGCAGCGTTTTAAAACATACGATTTAAAAAAGACGCACGACAGGTTGTAAGAGAGGCTTAAAACATTGTCCAGATTTTTGTTAGGTATATTTGTGTGGGGTAAGAGCTATAACAACTGTCCGAAGAATTCCACTATTTTTATACCAAAAGTTTCTCTGTGTCTACTCAAATATGTATTAGTCGTGAATCAATAAACAAAGTTATGTTATCATGATGGGATTGTGAAGGATGGATCAACACCTGTGGTATCTTTATTTTCTACTATTCACTTGTAACATAATGTCACATGTAATGAATGATTTGTATAATAAAAGATATAGTTTTATGTTTATTATTCATGATACCAAAATAATTGTTTTAACTTAATAAATGAGTAAGTTATGGGGTATTTTAGGAGGTATGTATGAACAGTGCACCGAATGACCTTTGACCTTAATTTAAAAAAAAATCCTACCACTTTTAAGCATGTCATCCACCATTAACCAAAGCGTGGGACCCTAACGTATTGAAAAATACCACTCAAATTTTTATAGAGCACCGGTTGCAAGAAAAGTTCCATACCAGGACCTGGCTTCTAGACTAGTAAATCAATCGACGATTTTTCACTTTCATTTACGTAGCAAATCTACTCGGATTACTGCTGAGCATCAGCGTCCTGATTAGCCGTTTATACCGAGCTTACGTCAATATAATAACACACATCAACGCCGCTTGCGTAATTGGTTTACAACAACGTTTTCAATTGCAATTGTAATACAAAGCTGTTGCTTCTGACAATTTCATGCCATAGCAGTGAATTAACGAATAAGATATTACGGTTTTCACTACTGGCGATTATGCCCGAAACAACTCGTCAAAGAAAATCATCATCAGATCAGGGTGCGTTGCACCTAGACATGATGAAAAACGGACGCCAAAACTTTTAAATACTCTCCAGCAATGTATAGTACATAATTCAAGTCCAAACGAATAATAATTTTGTTTCAACTAAAGGGTCAATGAGGTCAAAACTATGGATTATTTTTATACTCAGAGCGTAATTACTTGTAATTAAATAGAGAAAACTGTCAAAATCCTCACACCACCTCTCTTTAGATGGCTATATCTCAGCCATTGAATCGACTTTTTGTCTGAAATTTTCAGAATTGTTGGGAAGATGTCAAGCTTTCTGTTTAATATACAATACTGTATACATATAGCTGATTATGTTTTTTGCATACTCTTGTCGGATGAACTTCAGTGATGCGTTTTTGAAATCAGTCAGTATATATACATGTCTTTGTATCTCACCCTCCAACGAGCATGATTTTGTAGATGGTTTATAAGATATGCAGTAAAACGCAGAAAAATGTAAAAATGTTAAAACTTCAATACGGCTCAATACATTTGGGGCTTTATTGTACAAACTGATCATAAAATTGCATAAATTTTTATCACACCAGTGAGCATGGCGTGTTTGTAAATGAATAATAAATAGCCTTCAAGTTACCTGTTTGGGACTATTTTATGCTGGATTCTTCCTGTATTAGTCATGTACATTGTTAAAATGAAATATAGAACAAAACAATTTAAACACTGTCTTTTATTTTGGATTTCAAACTGAAAATGAAGAAAAGGGCAAAAAACAAAGAAGAAAAAAAAGGGTTGGATTGTTGGTCGGTCCGCCCGTCTGTCATACTTTAGCCAAGAAGATATCGGATAATAAATAGGGTTACTATTTTTCAAATTATTGTTCGTACTTATTCATCACATCTTGTGTAAATTACGAACATGAATCGTACTTCACCACGTCATGATTTCATTATTGTCCTATTTCTCTTTAACCTTACTCTTTTGCCTGAAACATATCTCCTTAACCATAAGTATAAGCAGCTTCACATTTAGTCCTCTTTACATCACAATGTAGTAAAGTGTCGTTCGTACAAAATGATACTGTTCAACGCCTTGGATATTTTGTATTTGTACATTTTTGTCAGAAACATATTTCTTCATTCATAAGTGCTTGCAACTTCAAACTTCATATCCTAATGTAGCAAATGTCATCTGAAAAATGATTCTTTTCTACGTTGATCTTTTGGGGTATTGCTCTTCTGTTGAGCCCAGTTTTCAGAAAGGAAACGCAGTAATCGTTCTTCCTCATCTGACACAGCTTATATATAAGACTCAAAACAATTTACTATCCATTCGGAAATATGGGTCATATTTTTTTAGATAATTTACTCAGATAAGCATTTATGCCAAATATGTTGATTGTATCTTTATAAACGACGATTTTTTTCTTGATTTTCTTGATTTTCTTTACCTATAGATATACGGCTATCTTTAAGAATCGAATATATATTAGTTTCTCACGGTGGATACTATATACTTTGAAAAGAGTAGACTCTGAGGAACATTTGTGCCAAAGTTTTTGCTTGTATCTCAAAACACAGTGTTTTTTTCTGATTTTATATCTAAAGAGATGGCCACCACCTCGGAAAATGGCAGCAATAATGTTTTTTAATCAATGATACCATTTGTTTTGAAAGTGGCATACTCTGGGTAATATTTGTGTGACATTTGATGCTTGTATCACAAAAAGAGGTATTTTTGTATAAGCTCCCCCACTAAATAATGAACAGTTCCCTTTCTGTCTGTTTTAAGTTTTATCTACAATCAAAGCAGAACCATTCACTGTTTACTCCAATTTTGACGACTGTTATTAACGTTTTGGTCGATTGCACGGCTATATTGGCATCCATTTTCCTCTATCGGAGTCCAAATCTTGGGTGTTACACGAACACAATTTCTTTACACCACTATATTCTTGCTTTCTTAATTATTTCAAATGACTAAATTGATGTATGATCAATAGCGTGACAAAATCTTATAACATACTGATAATCGAATATTGGTACCGAAGTTATATCGCAATTCAAGTGATTTATTCTATCCTATGGAACATGTTGTGTCTCCATAACGATTTAAACATCAACGTTTAAAAACTAGACATCACGACGGCATGATAGCTTAATAACAATTTTGCGTGAAAAACTTCCCGCAGAAATGAAGGAAAATTCACTTTGAATCAAGATTTGTCTTTACTGGTCACAAATTAAAAGTTCTTTATCTGCAGCACCTTTGATACTGCACCTATATATGTTTGCCTGTTAAGATAACCTTGTCGAAAAATGTGAGATTCACCTCCGAATAATTTTAAAGGAATTTCTGATCAGCAAACATTAAAGTTCTAGCAAAACACATTTTGCGAAATAATGATAAAACATTCTGATAGTATACTTTAAAATACTAAAAGAAAATCAATTTATTTTTCAAGCAAAAAGCCGACAATTTGATAAAAGCTTTAGAGAAATTCAGAGGATTAGTCCATTGACCAGGTTTATGGATATCAATTCAACTTTTACATTTATATCCTTTTTCAAAATTGAAAAAAAAAATCGTTTATGTACTTACAGAGAGTGTTTTAGCTGCAGTCTTATTCAATACACAAACTGGTTGTAATATTACAATTTGTATACGAGGGGTGTTCGAGAAGTTCCTGCTGATTGGAAACACGTGGCACAACACCACTCATCACAAGTCGAAGAAGACGATGAACGTTATTTTATTTGCTGATTTTGTCTCCATCGCTTTTGTAGGTGACGGCGAGCTCGTAGTTTTCAAGTTGCTGAAATCTTGTTTAGTTTCGGGATCGTAGACGCTCATCCAGGTCTCTTCTGCAGTAATTATTTTCTCAAGAAATATGTTTCCTTACTGGCTATACCGTTTTAATAGGGATACACTGTCCGTAACTCTTAGCCTTTTTTGTTCATCTGTGAGAATGCGGGGATCCACCTGGCGCACACTTTACTCATTCCTATGTTGTTCGCGATGACCGAATGCACTGATGCAGTTCCCAGTCTTCCCGCTTTTATTGAAATGTCTAGTACCGTAAGTCTTCTATCACTGTCCAAAAATGATTTGACCTCATCCACCTTCTCTGACGTCGTGTTAAGTCGTCCACTTCTCGGTATGTTGTTTGTGTCGGCTGTTGCGTCGTTGCTGAACACATTAAACCACTCATATATCCTCGTCCTTGACATTACATCTTGCCCATACATCCCCGTGATCGTATTGTGCGTTTCTTTCCGTGCTTTCTAAGTAAAACGCAGAATTCTATCGAATATCGCTGTTCTAATGTTTTATTCAAGTTTATAGATATGATCACCGCTTGTTTATATTTAAAAAAACAGAAAAGACTATAGCCGACGTCGAATGACGTCATAAAGTAACTGCGGAAGACCTTCATGCACATTATTGTACATTTTGGACGTTCTAACCGTCAATATTCCAAAAAAAGCACGATTTAACGAGGATTCGCATGACGCCGCGTAAATGCTCCGTCGACGCTGACATGACGTTTCCATGGAAGGCGTAGTTTCTTAAATAGTGCACGTATGCAAAATTTCTTCGGTGGCCTAGTACATGCATGCACTTGAATATTGAAATTTTTGTCCCATTTAACACAAAATTAAAAAAAAAATATGCCACTCGTCCCGAAACTTCTCGAACACCCCTCGTATAATATTGTATTTTTCCCTCCAGTGAACATGGCTGATTTGTAGATCGTTTATATGATATGCATCAATACAGAGAAAGTGTCAAACAGCCATTCTCAAGAAAGTAATTTTGTTCTTCGAAAACGTCGGTTTGACATTTTTTCAGTTCAAATTGCTTTATGCTCTTTCTAAGCAGTAATACTTCAGGAATTATTTCGGAAATCTGAATCTGCACCGGCTATACCAAACCAGTTTTATGATCCATCAAATTAACTCTTAAATTGTGCGTGTAACGGAGCATACATTTGGTACTGGTGGTTAGTTCTAGATCATAACAAACGGTAAAAACACATTTACACGAATGGTATCACCTTTTTATGGAAACAAAACGTTGTAATATGAAAATGACAATTTGTCGATATTAATCTTTGAAAAGTAGTGTCATCTAAATAGAAAACCTTTGCAAGTAAAAGTTTTTTTAATTGTGTAAGGGGCAAAATAGGACAATTACTCAAAAAGGCTCCGGTTGGTCCTCTTGTTATATAAAAAATGGCTTTGAATAATACATATACTCGGCAATATTGAAAACTTACCACCCTACTGACCCTTATATTATATAATTATGTGAGTGTGAATATTGATATAATTTTTAGACACCGATATAATATGACAGAAGTGTATTATCATGGGAAAACGTGCGCTTAATCCGATTTGCATTACGCGAGTTACAGGTTGCACATGCAAAATAACGTTTTCGTACAATCCCAACATAAACATTACATTTGTTTGTCTTTCTTCCAATTTGAAATTCAGAGGACTGACTAAAAAAGAAAACGTTAAAACTTGCATTTGTTTAGATAAACATGCCGCATGTACGCAACAATCAACGTAATCAGGCGTTATATATGATTGACGTTGGGCTTTCATTTCGTAATATAGCCTATCATTATGGTCGTACGCACCAGACAACCATGAACCTGGTACGTAGATCTGAACAGACCGGGTCTGTAAATGATTGACCTCGCCCAGGCCGTGAAATCGAGACGCCAAGACGTACAGATCGCCAAATTACGCTTTCCCAATTGTGAGATAGGTCTAGACCAGCAACGAAAATAACAATACAGACTCGGAGAGTCAACAATACAAGGCTCGCACAAGTGCATTAACTGTGCCACGTTGTTTGAAGGATGTTGGTTTGAAAGCATTGTTGTAACATGCAAATATAAAGAATATCCATTTAAAAACGTGTTTTCAGAGCCAATATCCCTGAAATTGCTGTAACATTGTAACATCGGGTTTATAAGAAGACCACGTTTTTCTGGTTTTCGTAACTTTTATAACATGCATGTAACAACTATATAACATTGTTGTAACAAGTATGTACAAAGAATATTCACTTTAAAAAACGTGTTTTCAGAGCCCATAACCCCGAAATTGCTGTAACATTGTAACATCGGGTTTATAAGAAGACCACGTTTTTCTGGTCTTCGTAACCTTAATAACATGCATGTAACAACTATATAACATTGCTGTAACAAGTATGTACAAAGACTATTCTTTTTAACCCTCATCCTACCAACTGGGGTCAATCTGACCCCACGCGTCATTTTACGCGTGTCATATTTTTACCGCATGCACCCTGGTGTCCAAATTTTAGGAGTTTGTTTGTCTACCACAACCTTCTTCATGTCGAGCAACATTTTCAGATTTTAACAAAATTTGAGTTTGTAATATTGATTTTTTTGCTGGGGTCCGTTTGGACCCCACTATAATTACTCTTTACTAGAGTGGCGACACCTAAAGGATGTCACATGAAAGAATGAGTGACATGAATAGAACATGTTGTGCACTTTGCAACTTATACAACCCGACAAATTGATTTTTCTTAGAAAAATCACTATATGGATACCTAGATGGAGGTTGTGAGAAGGGTTGCTAAGACTTTCATGGTAGCTTACCCAAGTCTTCTTTTGGAAAAGAACACACCTACAAATCGTTTCCTTAAAGTTTTTCTAATCTAATTTCTTTGCACCGAATTTGCCTTTGAGAGGGTCATTTTCGGTTATAACTCGGTCTATACGAAATACCAAGATTTAAAAAAAAACAAACACAAGCACCTTTCTGTGTCTAAAAAAAATATTAAAAGTGCATAATACTAAACAGGCACTGTTACAACCGATCTGATCTAGTTGTAAACATCATGGCCCTAAAATTAATAAGCAAGGCCTTCGCAATGGACCCAGGAGTATGTATGTCAGTATACATGTGTGATCATGTCAGACGAATGTCGACATTCTGGGTAACGAACTGGCTAATGGTATTGCAGGGTTGCCAGAGGAAATAAAATCCCTGACATTTTTCTTGGTATGTTTCGTCGCAGTTATTTCGCAGTAACTCGCAATATTTTGAGACAATTTGAAAAGAGGATGTTGAAGTCATTTATTATATGGCACGTCATCTTATTTTTTTCAAATTCATTTCAAATTCCATAGCATTTGTCTGTATTTTCAATTTTCCCTGACAGTACACAAAATTTCCTGAAAACAGTTGACGGACAGATGGATGCCGGACAACAGACCGATCACAGGGGATAAAGACTAACATTTTTGATGTAGGGGCCCAGCTTGCCTAGTATTTATTATTTAACAATAGGGATGTGTATGTATAGGCCATTTCTCCAAAGATGCAGAGGCTCAGCCCAAAAATTATGGGTCATGGGTGACTGGTGGCTGGTGTCTGAGGAAATAAAATCCCTGACATTTTTCTTGCTATGTTTCGTCGCAGTTATTTCGCAGTAACTCGCAATATTTTGAGACAATTTGAAAAGAGGATGTCGAAGTCATTTATTATATGGCACTGCATCTTATTTTTTTCCAAAATTCATTTCCAATTCCCTAGCATTAATCTGTATTTTCAATTTCCCTGACAGTACACAAAATTTCCTGAAAACAGTTGACGGACAGATGGATGCCGGACAACAGACCGATCACAGGGGATAAAGACTAACATTTTTGATGTAGGGGCCCAGCTTGCCTAGTATTTATTATTTAACATTAGGGATGTGTATGTAAAGGCCATTTCTCCAGAGATGCAGAGGCCCAGCCCAAACATTATGGGTCATGGGTGACTGGTTCCCTGCCGATCGCAGTATATCAACACAAGCACAACATGTTCAGGTGACCTAAAAATCGTATTATCGTAAGGTTATACCAGGAATACATAATATATTCTAATGAAGTCTCATCAAATTTTGCGATGCGTTTTTGCCGAAAACGCTTGTAATAGACAGACACACTAAATGCTCATCCTTTCAGAGCATTAAAATGTAGATACACAATGCGACTTTTCTTGTTGACACACCCTGGTATGGGGTGCATAGTGACACACTTTATCGCTCCACTTGCTTTCTTTTACCCATTACCAAAACGGCAATATTTAAGACTTGTCCAAATTCAAAGATGTTGTAGATGACAGTCCAAGTGAATGAAATTAATATATTTTGTTCTTTATGTGTAATAAACAACTGTGAGAAATGAAACAAGAGGACCATGATGGCCCTGTATTGCTCCACTAGCTTTTACACTTTAACACTACCAAATTCCTCAAGGAATATAATAGACGCCTTTCCAAAGAAGATTCATGCTACACCAAAATGAAATCTAATAAGCGGTTATGCGGAGAAATGTTTTTTTTTTTATTTTTTTTTAAAATTACACTATGTTTCATATAGCCAAAAATAAGGTCATCCAACAGCGGCCATTTACAGTTTTTCATCCAATTGATTTTTTTTTTCATTAAGTCTTGTGGAGAATTTTACACAGAACATTCAGGCTAAATAACAATGAAATCCAATAAGGCATTTTGGAGAAAAAAAATATTTTTAAAGATTTTTTTTTTAATTTTAAATTAATCACATTACTAGTAATTAAAATTTAAGTTCCACTCGAATTTCTTTGTTGAAGGAATTTAAAAGAGATTCATACAAGGAAGATTAATCTAAGTTTGGTTGAAAATGATCCAGTAGTTTTGGAGAAAGGGATTTTTCAAAAAATAAATTTAATTGATTTAATTAAAATTTCAGTTCTAAACGGAATTTATTTTTTGAAGGTTTTTGGATGAGATGTATGCAAGGAAGATTCCTGTGAAGTTTGGTTGAAAATGGTCTAGTAGTTTTGGAGAAGAAGATTTTTGAGTATTTTTCGAAAATTTCCGTTTTAAACAGGATTTATTTCTTGAAGGAATTTGGAAGAGAATCATGCAAGGAAGATTCATGTGAAGTTTGGTTGAAATTGATCCAGCAGTTTTGGAGAAGAATACATAGGCACACACGCACGGACACGCACGCATCAGCAATTTCATATTTTCACTAAATTTTTCACAGACATAAGAGTTTGTGCAATCTTTAACATAAAAGTCCCATTAAATCTTACAGAAAAGGGAACAGAAAGTTCTGATCATTAGTATTTTCATCTTTTTCTTAAATATTTTCTAAAGCTTTCTCTGTCTATGCTTTTTATAACTTTACAAAATGATACAATTAGAGGTAATTGTTCCAATTAAAAGGAGTTGTCGACAGCACAATAGTCTATGTCAAACAAAAGAAAATGTATAAGTTATACATGTATAACGATAGCAACATGCTTCCTCTCCTTTGGCAGAGAAGAAAATGTAGAAAATATTAGACATCAGTATTTTCTACTTTTTCTTCAATGTTTTCTTTATCGTTCTTTTTTGTCAATGTGTAAATCAGGCCTTGTTTGGGAAAGAGCTATAAGCATGCTTCTAAAATCTGAAGACTTTGAAATCTGCTACTTCATATTGTTAATAAGAATTTTCGTTAAATTTCCCACAAAAAACTGTTTTCTGACAAGTTCTATAATGCCTTTCCAAATAATGACTTCCACTGGGACTCGAACCCAGATCATCCACTTCAAAAGCGAATATGCTTTCCTGTTGCACCATGGAAGTTGAGTGTTGGCTAGGACTATAGACTGTAAAAACTAGTTTTTGTCGAAATCTTCTTCAAAGCAGTTGAAATTCACACTATATAGAAGGATGCTTATGCCTAGCTCTATCTCTCTTTGTTTTTAGCAAATTAGAATTGTAAGGAAAGATGAAATGCTAATTATCAGCATTCTTTTATAACCTTCTTTCGTCTGATTATTTCTAGAATGTTATATTTCTAAGAAGTATGTTCTAGATAGGGAATCGGTTAGTTCCTAAAGCAAAGAATTTTTGAAATAAGGTATATATATATATCATCTTTTATTTAAAAATGGGGATGGAACAAGACATCATTAATATGAGATATTATAATTCCTAACTAGTTTCACTCCTCAAAATGGTAATAAAAAATCATACTTCACTTGATGATTTTCCAAACAATCTCCCTTTTAGACATAAAATCAGCTATTATTTTATCATTATGTTTGTGTGGAAAACTTTAAGACTAACCAGACCTGGTTTTGATGTACCTACTAGTATTTGAAAAAGGTAACATTGAAGAACAGTGAGTGTGCTGATAACCAGCATTTTTCCTTTTTCCTCAAAGTCAATAATGTTTTTGTCATTTAGGAAGGTTTAAAAATTCTAAGTCTTGACATCTATGTGCAAGAAATGATTTGCAAATATTGAGAGAAAATAAGAAAATGCTAATTATCATTAGATATATTTCTTTTCTTTCCATCCATGTTTTCCATTCTGTGATATGTAAAACTTCTGACTTCTTATAACCAGCATTATATTCTTTTCATTCTCCTTTTCTAATTTTCTTTTGTATAATTTAACTAAAAATATCTTGTTTTTATTTATCAAATACTTGAATTCAGACCAATCTCAATATGTGTTGGTCGTGAAAGGGTTAAGCTGTCTCTTTCTGGAAATTACATTAAAATTTATACTGTACAATACTAACCAATGACTGGTCTTGACATCTCAGTGCAAGAAAGGTTTGGATAGAAATTATCAGCATTTTCTTTTTTTCTTTCCATGTTTTTCTTGCTGTATTACAATGCTTCTGACCTACCGTAATTGCCAGCGATATATTTTAAAATTCACTTTCACTTGCAGTGCTATTTCATGAATAAAATATTTTTTGTAACAAACATTGTCCTCTGTAAAATCTTTGAATTTTGAACTTTGAACTGTCTAAAATCACTTGTGTAGTCAAACAAAGCAAAAACACATACGCACACAAAAAAACCTTGAACACTTAGATTCAATAAGTGTTAGTTCACTTTTTCAAACAAGAAATAAATTGATAAGAATAGCTGGAAAAAATTGATGTAACAAGTATCTGGTGTTGTATGCAACACATAAAGTCCCCTACCGGCTTCACATTGACTCAATATGGTAATCAATAATAGATTAAGATGAACAAGTCATCAAAAAAATTGTCAAACATATGAAATGTTATGCCCAACTGGAGGTGATTAATACTGCTGCATCACCACCCTGACTAACATGGCTTATAATTTTTTTTACATTTTAAAACAGGTTTCATCAAGTTAGCTTGCTTAGTTATTAAGTTATTGCAGGATCCATTTTTTGCCATATTTTCACTATTTCCGTTACCATAGCAACCACACTTTTCGTCAAAGAACAAAGATAAAATGATGTGCATAATCTACACATTGCCATCTAGTCATATACCAAGTCTCATCAAATTAGCTTGCTTACTTATTAACTTATCGCAGGATCCAATATTTTTGGCCATATTTTCACTATTTCCGTAACCATAGCAACAACAATTTTAGTCAAAAAACAAAAATAAAATGATGTGCATAATCTACACATTGCCATATAGTCATATACCAAGTCTCATCAAACTAGCTTGCTTAGTTATTATCTTATCGCAGGATCCCATTTTTGGCCATATTTTCACTATTTCCGTAACCATAGCAACCTCAATTTAAGTCGAAAAACAAAAATAAAATGATGTGCATAATCTACACATTGCCATCTAGTCATATACCAACTTTCATCAAAAACGCTTGCTTAGTTATTAAGTTATCGCAGGATCAAGATTTGAGCGGACAGACGGACGGACGGACAGACGGACGGACAGACGGACGGACGGACGGACGGACAGATGGACGGACGGACAGACGGAGGGCAAACCTATAGTCCCCTCCGGTGTGAACACCGGTAGGGGACTAATTAAAGAAAGGATATGTGTTCTGAATAGCGCTGAAAATATTGAGACAAAAGAAGAAAATGCTAATGATGAGCATTTTCTTATTTTTCCTCAATGTTTTCACAAGCATTTTCTACAAGGGAAGCCAAACCACTTCTGGTTTGGGAAAGGGAACAATAGAAAAAATAAAATAACCTGGTTTATCTAGTTGACCTGTTGTGACTTTT
Source organism: Fragum sueziense (assembly GCA_963680895.1). Lineage (NCBI taxonomy): Eukaryota > Metazoa > Mollusca > Bivalvia > Cardiida > Cardiidae > Fragum > Fragum sueziense. The sequence continues at coordinate 52,749,751 of OY804604.1, forward strand.
TTAACAATGAGTTTACAAAATTTTGGTCGTAAACCTTTTCCAAGTTCGAATTATGTCATTCTTCTGAAAAGGAATGAAAAGATGCGTAGGAGGATAAGTTAAATTACAGATCAACTCAACTGCAAGAAACTAATGACTCAAAACTTTCTGTTGTTTGTAATTTAAATTCTAAACAGTTTAAACGAACAAATGAACAATATCGTTGGAACAAATGATAAAACATATTAAACATTATTTATATTCATCTATAATTATGAAGCTATAATTCTGATATAATGAAGCCCAACTTGGCAAAGGCTTTTCAGAGCTTCAGATTTACAGTGGGCCCGGGCCATTTGACACACTATTTGCAAATATGGCCCATCACTTTTCAACTCCAGGGGCCAAGCGGCCCAAGCTTTTACAATTTTTTATATCACTATGTTTATTTTCATTGCTATGGCCCATCATTTCCAAAAATGACCCATCAATTTCCAGCAATCGAAAACAGCGATAAATTTGTGAATACCAAACATTTTAAATTCTCTATGTTTATGTCAAAGGGAGGTAATTCGCAAAATTGACAGATTAGACCTTGATTTAAGAGCTTGCTTCAAGAGATAAGTGAGAATTAGTGTTTTTTTCTGGCATCCCGGATATGACTTATTCCGAAAAAAATAATGAAGCATTTCTGCACATGCGCAAATGTGGCGTTAGACGAAATTAGCTCTAAACGCATTCAGGGCTGTAACTATGACATTAAAGGAGACAGAGCAATGAAATTTCGACAAAACGATTACTGAAAGCCTAAGAAATAGCGTCAAAATATATTTCATGTTATTAGTTCGATACTTTTCCAGAAAAAAATAAATCTTGAAGTGTAGCGTTTTCACTTTTGTTCAGTATATATACTAATCAAAACAATTGAGGGATATTCAAATTGCATTATTTGTAAAAAATTAACAAAGGCAGATTTTCGAACAAAAATCTACAAATAACTTTATCAATTTCTAATCTTGAGAATCAAAAACACAAAGCAGAGCAATCGTTTCTGGTTTTCCTACAATATCCGGTTAAACGCTGGTACCCTACAACCGAAAAGTAACACGTCATGAAAAACGGATATCTTCAGCCCAGAAGTCAACGCAAGCCTTTCAAGTACCTCGCAAATTCATCTCAGATTGAATTATCACATGTTGCGGTACTGTATTCCATTCCCGAGTACATGCATGTTGGGATATGCCGGGTTGGTCGGTTGTTGTTGTCGGTCACGTAGACGTCTACCCAACGTGTTTCAATCATGCCCGATTAGATAAAGGTTTTGTGAATTCGATTGCAAGTCCTTGGAATGAAGCCAAATCTGTTTAAAACGGTGCTTTACAATAACGACGCCGATTATTTTTACGTCGGCGTCAATGAACGTGCGTTCATTTCTATTTTCCTGTTTAAACGTTAAAGGATGTCAGTCAATCACGTGGTCAATGAAACGTTGGTCAATCAGTGTCATTTAGCACGAAAAAGTTTCTCTCTATATTACGTAAGATTCCCGTCAACTCAATAACGCTCCCGTTACCATATGTGTCACGTATGGGGACATTGCACTCGTGTTATCTCTCGTTCTTATATCGAGAAAAACACGAATTCTGCTGTCAACATGCGACGCCGAAACCAACTATGCTTGGTGATGAGCGGTGCACCCTGTTGCTGCTGGTTCCATCTCATAATGGTCCTGGTCCATTCGTCAGTGTCTTTGTGTTAAAGCGTTAGCTGTCAACGGCCTACTGGCATTGAGACCCATGATTATTTAATCGGTTTATCACAGACTAAATTCTTAGGCTTACCACTCGCACATCTGTTCGACTCTAGAGTAATTTTGGAAAACTGTAGAGTCCTATAACGTAACGAGTTCTTGCGAATGTAACTGTCATCAGCCAATGACATCGCTTACTAACGTCCCCTGTCACGCAGTTTCATAATTTCAACTACCCATTGATACCGTTGGTGTAAGCGACTGAATACACATTGCAAAATGCAAAATTTACTAGCGACGTCAACCTGACGTAACCTTACGTTCAACTGACCAACCGTCTGCGAGCGCTGTAGATATGTCAGCCATTAACGTTAAATCCCTTTTCACTCGTTCTCAGAATAGGACGTCGATTCCAATTTGCAAATTGAGCAAAAATGAACTTCTTCAAAACCGTTGTTTTTCTTTTTAATTCCGCAGAACAAACATTTATGAACAATAATGCGAAATATCAGAACTCAAATGCAGTGATTTTTTATTTTTGCAATACTTTTCTTAACTCTGGTAAAAATGAAATGTAATCTGCGTTATGAATAAATAATTGACAATATTTTACGGATTATTTTACATTTTACTGTAAGAAATGATTTAATCATATTTCTTGATATTCTAACTGAGAGGGTTTGTTATTTTTTATTATGAATTCCCATTTTCAGTCTTTAAATAATCATTTTGATATATCTGTCGACGGTGAAAATACACATTCTTTCAAAACTAAAAATAAAAGTAGATAAAAAATTATAAAATTGTCAATCTACTACTGTTATCCTGTGAAAAATGTAATTTACTATTTATACAGATATGAAAAGTATCTATTCTCTGTGCTTGTTTGCGAAATTTTACTTTCAAAATTGCCTGTCCTCTTCATAACGTAGATTAAATCACGACATAGAGTAGATTACACCAAATTATAAATGCCTTCTTTGAGCATAACAAATCGTAGGGTGCCAAAGAAAAGACTATAAATATGCTGAAAATATATGGGAAGAAGTTTTTAGACATTTATGAATAAAAAATATCTAAGGAAACTATATTAACCGTAGACAGAACAAGAACAGTAACAACTTTAAAATTATAGACTGAAATTCTCCACGCTATTGCTTTTACTTTCACGATTTTTTTCTGAATATCAAAACCTTTCATTGAATAGGTATAACGATTTTTGAAAAAAGTTCCTTATAAATTTTCGAAACAATCTTAGATGTGCACAAGCGAAAAGAAAGGGGATATCATACACAAACAATAATACCCCTTTCTTCCGAAGTCCTGGTTCTGATCACCCTCTAAAATGGAAAGCAAGAAATAGATAACGGAAAAGAAAATGCCAATAGTCAGCATTTTTCCTTTTCCTGAAAAGTTTCTATGTTATGAATAACACACTGTCTGTTTTGAGTAACATTTGTTTCACCTTCAAATTTAGGTTTAAATTTAGACCACTCTAAAATTTCCCGTTATTATCCATATTCAGAATGCGTATGTTATATGATTTAATATCATATGAATATAATAATTATAGAGGCTCTGTGATACAAAAGTCAAATTTGCACGAATCTTTTTTTTTGCAATTGATATATTGTTTTCAAAATATAAAAAAAATGAAAGGAAGAAACGAACGCATTCATATCAATGTACACATTGAGGCAGAACATTTAAGTGTCTAAATTTATTTTATCAATGCACTCTCCAAGAATAGTGTATCTGAGACAGCCTCGACACATGGCACATGGTGGAATGATTCTGCGTATGTATGCCATCACGCTTAACCAACAGCTGGTCAACAGGGACAATTTCTCAAACAGCAAACACTCAGCCTTGCAATGCAAACGATTCTGTTGATGACAAAGTGGGTGTTGATATTGAATGAATTTATGTGAAATATAGCTTAGAAAATAATTATTCAAAGAGAGAAAAAAAACTGAATAGCAGCATTTTTTGTCTTTTGTTTTAGTGTTTTCTCAAACCGTTTCGTTTAAGGGCATCAAAACAGTGAAACATTAGTAAGAATTAATGTAATCAGTGCATTGTGACACTTTAACAATGTAACATTTGATTTGTAATCTACGTTATCTACTTTGGTAATCTACGTTAAGATATCGAGTTAAATAACTTTGATTCCACATGGAAAATCCACAACTAATCGAGTAGATTTAGAAATTGGACATCTTAAGCCCATGATAACATAGGTTAACGTGCTTTGATATCTTAAAGATATACTGGTAGAGCTTTAGAGCAGATATATATCCATTTTTGAAAGCTACGTTATCGCCTTTTTGCACAACATGTCAATTCAATTTTTTGAATGAAATTACAATTAAAACATGTCAGACAATCATTGTGCTTTTAAATTTGAAAACAATCCACAATTCGTTAAAGATTACATTTAGGTTTCTGTAATAATGGACTATAATATTAGAGGGTTAGTCAATAATTCTCAACACGAATTCAAAGTTTGTGTTAATAAGTGTGCTTAATCAGGTCTGTTGTCACAATTTGGAAAGCATCTTATACAGTTTTTGTATCAATAAATCCTTCGTAATATGAAAATTTATAAAACCGTTAAGAAATTGTGGAAATTCTTTAAAAACATGTAACTTACCTCGAATTCTGCCACCCGTCACATACTTCTAATGACACTCCACGAGACCGGCATGTTGGACAATGAAACAAGGAACATGTTTTTTTCAGACTTTGTATGTATATCCTACAGTTTAACAACCAATTAAACTCTCTATCGGGCTCAAAACATCGAATTTCGTGTTTTTCACTAACGTAGCTTACATAACGTAAATCACTGCAATGGAAACTTTTCTCGATTGACAATTCGGAAAAGATATAAAAGAGTAATTTATTACCGCTATTTCCTTCTCAAGTTCAATCCTACTTCCTACTATATTGATTATTTTTCTATTTCTTCTTGTATGGGGACAATGTCACTAACGTAAATTACAAGCTTAAAACAACGGTCGTACCTTGGTTGCATTATTGTGTTTTTAAACAAAGCATGGAACACATGCGTGTCTATATTGCAGTCTGATTATTCAAATGCTTGTTTAAGATTCTAATTTCGTTGATAACCGTTGTTTTAAAGGGGTTCTTGAATTATTTATTATTTTTTTAAATGACGCTTAACGTAGATTACCTAAATTCGGGGACAAAATATTATTGCGAATATTTTTTTGTTTTTACCTCAATTGGTGAAGTATTACTTATTTTTACGTTGGCACATAGTCATTTATCAGTTTCGAAAATATCTTTTTTGTATTGCATTTTGCCAACTTGCCCATAAAAGCTTCTAATCAACAACAAACAGCGCGGGGACATGCGAAAAATCGACCCCTTGGTATAAACATGGATTCCCCAAACCCATACAGTTGTAGAATATGATGAGTTTTACCCATTTTTTATTTGAACTATAAATCATATTGAATGTATGCAAACTTATTTTGAACTATTGATGATTTTCTATTTTTTATAAATATTTTTATAGCGAAGACAGCCTTTTTCAGAAATCGACGTCCTATTCTGAGAACGAGTGTTTTTATGAATTGATTATATGCAAGTACGTTTTAATTTACTCCATGAAGGAACTCAAAGTATGCCTTCATGTGAAAAACAGCACGTACAGAACATGGTAAGTTTCGTAGTTGACCCCTGTGTTGTAAATTGTCCCTTTTTGGCATGACCAGTGAAGCATAACTCGATATTGCAGCATAAAATACGAGAGCGAATGTATGTTATAATAAAAATCATTATGGTTTTATATCAAATTTTATCAAAGTTTCTAAAACAGCTGTAGAATTTTGATATCCTTCAATTGTTTTGCTTAGTATATAAATATTATGATGTGATAAGTCTGACTTATGATCTCAGTATAACTTGATAGTATTATTTTATGTTTCCATTCATGTGATCATATCATTAAATAATTAATTTATTTATTTAATTTATGTCAAATTTCGAAAGCTAGTCTTCCTATGTCATGCAATATTGTATATGTAAGGACCACAATGGAAACAAGGGTTTATATTTAACTCTTTTTTGTGTTATCCTTCACATATAATGTTGATTGATATGACCTTATTATTAACATACATGCCTTGTTATCTGTTTTTATGTATGTTTTATGATTGCTTGCCATGTGAATTGTAACATTTTATGTGTAATAAATTCTATCTATCTATCTATAATTTGAAGCATTTTGATAGAGGGTCTTGAGAAAATTCTACACACAAAGTTTCAAAACTTACGCCAAACGGTTCAGACGAAGAAGATTGTAAAGGATTTCTTTCTTTGTCTCTATTTGAAATTCAATACCCACAACATAAGGCCAATTTTCCTTCTATCACAATAGTTTGAAGCATTTTGGTAGAGGGTATTGAGACAATTCTACACACACAGTTTCAAAGCTTACGCCAAACGGTTCAGGCGAAGAAGATTGTAAAATATTTCATTCTTTGTCTCATTATGAAATTCAATACCCACAACGTAGGGTCAATTTTCCTTGTATCACAACTTTTTGAAGTATGTAGTTAGAGGGCATTTAGACTATTCTAAACACAAAATTTCAAAGCTCTAGGCCAAACGGTTCAGGCAAAGAAGATTGTAAAATATTTCTTTCTTTGTCTCTTTCAGAAATTCAATACCCACAACACAGGGCCAATTTTCCTTGTATCACAATAATTTAAAGTAGTTTGGTAGAGGGCCTTCGGATAATTCTACACAAAATATTTCAAAGCTCTGGGTGAAATGGTTCAGGAGAAGAAGATTGTACAAAATTTCCTTGTTTGTCTCTATATGAAATTCGATACCCACAACATAGGGCCATTTTTCTTGTATTACAACAAATTGAAGTATTTGTTAGAGGGCCTTGAGACGAATTTCTACGCACAATTTTTTAAAGCTCTAGGACAAATGGTTCAGGAGAAGAAGATTACACAGATTTCCTCCTTTGCCTCTATATGCAATTCGATACCAACAACACAGGGCCATGGTTCCTTGTATCACAATAATTTGAAGTATTTTGGTAGAGGGCATTGGGACAAATCCACACACAAAAGTTTCGACTCTAGACCTTATATTTTGGACAAAGAAGATTTTTAGTAATTGTGGACAGACGGACAGACAGATAGACGGTGAACGATCACAACAGCTCACACTCAGTACTTCGTGCTAAGGTTAGCTAAAAAGTAGCTATTTTTTACCTAGTATGCAAGGCTACATGTAATTGGGCGTGAAGACGTTCTAACTTTGTTGTTTTAATTCCAAACCCTATGTTGTGTGTACTCATTTGAATCGTCTCGACGAGACGATACGAAGGAGTAACCACAACATAAGGTTTGATGAACAAAAAATGGAGTAATGCTGTTGAAAAAGTCATTACCCCCTCTTATCTGGAGCGTTGAGTATGTACGCAAAAGAGAATGCATGTTAATGATGTCATCATTAATTAACGAATTAACGTCAAATACGTTTGGAATGTGACGCTTGATTGGTTGCTACTCTATAACAACCAGTAGGGCCACCGCTATGTGATGTATTACAAAATTTGGAATAAATTTATCAAAGGTGAATACTGAATTCAAACGATGGAGGGTTTAACCTTGGCTTACTAATATGTAGAAACCAAAACTCACATAGTAACAAATTAGTTCGGTTCGTTATTGTTAGCCATAGTCAGTTCCATTGACCCCGGTATTAATAACATTCTGACCAAGTTTTGTCTTGATTAGTCAATATTTGTAGTTGCTTGAGTGAAATCAATGTCAAAATTCGGTTCTTTGACATTCAAGGGTAGATAACCCATGCCCTTTTGCTTCAATCAAAATTATTTGAATAAATCTGAGACTGAGAGAGGGTTACCCAAGGATCATTCCTGGGAAGATTTTCAAAGAAAACTACTGACGCACAGACGGACGCACTTCAAAAACGGATGTAGAACGAACACACCGTCATGACAGTAGCCTGTGGGCCTGACAGCCAGAGGAGCTAATGACTTCATTCATTTCAACCCCTTTTTTACAAAATGTTTGTTTAAAGGTAGAACCGGATACTTTTAAAATTTTAAGCTACGGTCATAAATTTAATATCTTTGGAAACTAGAAGCTTTTTCTGGTTTAAACCCGAAATTCATTTCCTCGTTCATGTCGTGACGACGTTACCACGACGACGTCAACATAGGCACCTCGCACGTTTTTTACGTCGAATTTCTATGGCCCGGAAATGCACAAAATTGCGTTTTAGTCGGGCAATTTCAACATCACAACAATGAAAACTACATCGATGGAAAGATCTTTTCAAACGTAATAAGATGATACAAAAACAATTATTTCGGACCGACGACGCAGAAATAAACCCCGAACTTTCATCTTTTTTCCGCGTCAGATTTCGAGGGAAAACTAACTTTAGAGCAGAATTTCGTAAAATTGGCCAGAACGATTTTTGTTATTTTTCATTATTTTATTGCTCGCACATATTGTAAGCATTTGGCAAGAAATCAGAAAAAATCACCGTACCGATTTTTACAGACCTAAGCGAAGTCGACCTCACGTGTTATCGTTCTTGCTTCAATCGATAATTGTTGACAGATCAGTGGCCATCTTGTTTCGTATCCACTAGTCCGGCTACAATTTTGGCGACATTCACGGACACCATGGATGATAATTGCACGGAGTAACATACTGCGCGATAATATGAATTGGTGTGACACCAACGCAAGGAAGTATATATGTTACCGAAAGCGATACTAGAACAGGAATATGTGCCGGCTAGCCGTAGAAATATTGGTGCGAACGGCTTCGAGAACTATGTGAACTACGTGTAAGTGTCAAAATCTATGGATTTTCAAAAGCTCAGTTATATTTCCAAACTATCATATTGGTTTCCAGTGACAAAGGAGTTTCGTACAAACTATGTTTCGACCTATCAAGTTGTAGTTTGGACATACCGCGTCTTTTACGGTACCGCGGTATTCGAAAATGTGTTCATTTGCAAACAAAGCATCACCTTTCACTTGCGTGCATTAGCTAAAAAAATTTAAGTTTAGGTACTATAATTTTCGCTGATTATTTTTAACATTATTTTGTCTGCATTGGATTGCTGTAGAAAAAGAAAACATGGAATGCTTTCTTGTCTCCATTCATCATTTATTTTTTAGGACGCCATTAACTACCGCGGTATCCAAAAAAACCACCCTAACATTAACAATGATAACGGAAGACCTGCTCCTCAAAGCCGTTAATAGGCTTTCGCCTCTATGGCCTTGGCAAGTTTAATTGTATTCATGAATCAGACAGGGGTCTCGTTTGCCAAAATTTGGGGCTATTATTGGGCCCTGTTCCCAATGGCAAAAAGTATTTTTTCCCAATTATCTGGTGAAAATTCCCAGTGAGAACCCAGAATGCCCCATGTCAAGACCTCATCTTCATTTACAAACATTTTGAAGACAGTTTTAGAGTAGATTTTTAAACAAGAGTATGTGAAAATGCATTTTACATCACAACAGTCAATTTGCAGCTGAAACTGAGTGACCGTATGAATACAAACTTTTAATGTTCCCCAAATTAGGTAAAAGTGTCGCTACTTTTCCCAATTTCACTGGCCCCTGCCCAACCCCCCCCCCCCCCAAAAAAAAATAAAATTGGTAGCAAGACCCCTGTCAGGTCAAATTCTACATAATCATAACTATGATATGTATATATCATTTGCATCAGAGCACATTACACTTCAAAAACAACAGGAAGTTCGACATATGTTGTGGCGCTTTGATAATCGTCCGATCTTGAACGCTATCCTTAAAACACCTTATGAATGATACGGTTGAACCATTTTTTCTCACGCCTGATGCAAATTTAAGACCAAAAACTGATTCAGAAAAGTTTATAGGCAATGTTTTGCAACAACCCTCACTTTAACAGCCTTTGCTTACAATGACCTACCATTTAAAAACATGTGATCAACGCGGAATATCGCGCTTTCCCTAGAGTATGACGTAACGCCGTTACCATTTGGAATTTAAAAAATAGGATAACAATATTCTATTTTTTTTCAAATTGAGGAGCCTTTTGGACATAATATAACAATAACGGGTTTAAAAACTCTGATAATATGAATAAATGAATAAATGAAATATATCAGACACGTTCGGTAAAAGTTGCAAGCTAGAATTCGCACCAATAATGTTTGCTACAAAGTTGGGTTCATTCTGTAACGAGCATGGAGAACAAAATAAACGGAATTTCACAGGAAAAGCAATACATTTTCAAGTGGCAAGCTTAACAGATGGACATAAATTGATCTCCGCAACAAGAATACTCTATAATTTTTAAACAAAGGCGATCGCGTGACTGGAAAGAAATTCAAAACAAAGCCGGTCACGTGACAGAAACTGAATCTGATTATAAATAAACCATGACCTCTGGACAGACGAGTCCAAATTAGAAGGTAAAACAGGTTTTCGGAACCCCTTTGTTTAAATTCAACCGTTGATGCAGTATTTGATTTAAAAAAGCAAGAGTCTCATTAATAAATAGTTTCTGTGGCAAAGTGGGTAAGGTGTTGGTTTCCCAATCTAACGAAATATTTTAGCCAGGGTTCGATACCAGAAAAGTCCACTTTATTTTTTCATATTTTATTTTTTTTTATTATTCGATCTATTTTCTTTAATCTTTGCAGTGTGCCGTTTTCTTTTCATATGTTTCTTCCGTACAAAATATGTATACATTCAAATGAGTTCTCTGTCATCAGGGTTATATCTATGTAAGACTACAAATCAGACATGTCTGACATTTATGACTAAACACATTGTATTACTTTGATTGAATTATTCAGAACTACGTGCAAAGCTGTCATTTAGAACGGTATCTAAGGTGATGGAAAAATGAATAATAATATAATGAAAAGAATAAGAACAAAATTGGTAAATAAAACGCGACTGTGAGATTCGAACCCACATCTTCCACCTAATAATTGTTGGTAACGCTGTTTTACCACTCGACCACGGTTACTTTGAGCTGTCATCGCAGTATTAATTTTTTTGACAAAAATACACCGTACATTATAAATATACAACCCCTCTCATGTGGATTAGCCAACAATTAGAAGTATTTTTGAGTCTCAAGGTCAGTGGTGGCACTATACCTAACTTCTGTCCTATTTTCAAATAAGATCTGGTCACGTGATCTACAATAACAATGCTGATGAAATTTTGGGTTGTTGAGTTTTGGAAGGTTATTCTCTTCCAACAGGCCAATTTTAATCAGATTTTTTGTCAGGCAAGGGCGGATCCAGGATTTTTTTCCAGGGGGGTTCCAAGCCCAATTTTTTTCCAGAGGGTCAAATCCCAAATTATGGATTAAAATGCAGTAAATATGTAAAGTTACACTTAATTTATTCAGTCAAAATTAAATTTTCGGTCAATGCCAGCGGTCAAAGCCCCCACCCCCGACACCCCCTCTAGATTCACCCATGTCAGGTATGACAAAAAATGAATAATTGATCTATACCCTACAGTGTTTTACCGAGTGATTGGATATAATACACAAAAACAAAGCGCCACAACTTGTGTCGGACTTTTCCGTTGTTTTTGAAGCGTAATGCGCTCTAATGTAAACAGCGAAATATCAAAGAGCGTATTTACATCAAAGAATACTCGGATTAAATGGTCATTGATTATTTCCGAAATACGGCATGGTATTGACGTTCCTAAACTGAAAATTGTTGGTAAACATTAATTTTGTATCCGGCATCTGGGGCGGATCCAGGATATTTGTGAGGGTTGTTCGAATAACTTGCAATAATTTAACCAAAACCTACCCATCATCAAGTTTGTGGCTACGATATGGCAGCTAGGTTCGAATATACAAATAGAGAGGTTCGATTTCCTGTTAATACTCAATTGTGACTGAATTTCTGCATGAAAATACAATAATCAGGCTACATCTAGGGGCAGGGTTGTGCATAAGTCAGATTTTTGGGGGACACAGGTGTCCCCCTACTTACAAGTCATGGTAGACTGGGTTCCAGACTGATCATTTTTCCCTCCTTTACTTTCTCCGGTCCAAAGATCAGTCTGGGGTCAAGCAAAAGCGCCATCTGCTTTTTTCACAATTTTTGGGGGTAATTTCACGAACGGTAACTCGTCCAGATAATTATCTAGTGCTATATTTAGTAACAGAAATCCCCATGGACTAGACTGGTACCCGTATTTCTTCATGGAAATCGGGTACCCGTCTTTTTCAAGATAATTCTAATTAGTCTAACAAATATTGCACAATTCAGCAATTATTGGATTTTTATATCTTTTTGGTAAACTGTTATTGCTAAGGGTTAAACGGTTGGCTATAAATCCTACGGTGTCGGTCGCTTAACCCTTTTAAAAACGGCAAACATTTTGACCGCTTTATTTTGAATGCTGCCGAAAGGGATGTTGAACAGAAAAGGATTTGTGAACCAAGAAGCTGAGAAAAAACTGAGGCAAAAGGGGAAATTGCTGTTTATCAACATTTCTTCTTTCGCTTTAATGTTTCCACAAGCCTTTTCAATTAAACACGTTGAAACCAGGTCTTGTTTGAGAAAGGGTTTGCCCTTTCCCGAAAAAGACCATAATGGAAACGGGTGATCTAAAAAAAGAAGAAAAAAAGCAGAAACTTAATATTACCATCAGTTTTCTCCTTTCATCTCAATATTTTCTTTCTGTGTACAAATGCCATCTTTATCAACAACAGTTTCTGGTTTTGCAGCGTTTTCAAATTGGAGCAGTCGAAGGGCTGACTAATAACTTCAATCTTGTCTAAATTCTAGATGTTGCAGACGACATTTTCAAGTAAATCATTTAATGATATGTAACTTTTTTTTTCTTTTTGGAGAAAAAAATGCGAGAAATTAAGAAGTGATGTGCCACAAGCAATTTCTTTATTGTCCACAATGTTTTCAAAAAGCTTTATCATGTCGGGTGTCAAAGGCGTCAATATGTGGGAATGGGTTAGTGTGACACACTTACAGTAGACAATAACACATATAACACCTCTTCTTATCAGTCTGTTATCTTATCCACCAATTTACACCTTAACAAACGACCGCAATTTAGACTCCCATTTTAGAAGATGCTTGCAGGCGACAAAATTTGTGATGATAAAGGTAGGATTTGTTTAAAATAATGCAAGAAAATACTCAAACAAAAGGAGAAAACTGTTAGTATCGAAATATCTTCCCAGCCTTTTCTATTGGAAGGGTCATGTTCGGGAAATGATTAAATAGTTTAAATGGCCCATTGATGAATTAGTTTTTACATAAAAAACACCCATTTCTCGAAATATTTATTAACTATTTGTCAAATTGCGTCATAATAATTTTTCATTTTTCTATCGACCATTTTTTTTACATTTTGTATCAGACAATAGTAAGAAATGGAACATAACATTTTTCATTGTTTTTCATGTATAATAGAATTTCAAACAACATTAATTTATCCTACCGTTGTAAGTTTGAAGGAATTTAATAGTTAAACGAATTTATGTTCGAATAAAAGAAAATAAATAAAAAGGAAAAGAAGAAGACAGAATAAAAATCGTTTGCAAGGGTTCCATCCAAGCTTTAGGGTAGTTCACTGTTGAGCTTTAAAACAATCATTTTGTGTCGATATAAACCAAACAAAAGTCGTGCTTGTTCCTTAAAAACTTTTTTGTAATTGTTACAGAAAAAAAATATATGCAGTTTGGGAATGGTTAATCTATCCGCATTGGATTTGCCATGGCTCACATAAAAACCATTGTCCTCCAATTGCATTCTTAAAAATCTATTCATCCGTGCAAAAGCAAATTTTACCTGACAATGAATATGTGATTTTGACAACCAAAACTAAAGAAGCACATTGGAAACATTCTTGGAAAATAATGAGAAAATGCTAGAATTTGCAGAAATTTAATTATCTCTCAATATTTCAAACGTAATTCATTTCATTATAGTATCGAGCCTCGTTTTAAAACGACAGGCTTTAAATAGGTTATACGTCTAAAAATAGATCAATCGGTTTATCGGCTTATCATTGGAAAATACCGTGCTTGTCCCCAGGCGTCAATATCAACACGATCAAAAACGGATGCCGCGATATCTAACGGGTATTGATTTTTTATGCGCTATCTTATTGACCAAATTGTATATTGACGACTGAACCCAGGCTAAAGTCATGGGGACATAGGAAAATTTTGGGGGACAAGCTAAAGTAACAACTATTTAAGTCATGATTTTAAACAAGTCTTGCATTTCATGTTGACATCAGTCTCGCTCAACCACAGAGATTTTACCAACCAATTCTTATAGAACTTTTGTTCCTTGCGTTTGATTCGTCTCTGAGAAAGATGATTGATGCATTTGGTTGTCTGCTTCGGCAGACGACACAGTATCGGGTGTTTTATCCCCATTCATCGATTTCATATCGTCTGCTATCTTTCTAGAACTTGGCTCAAATGATCATAAGGCTAAGATGTTTATGTTAATCTAGACTATAGCCAATAGCACAAGTCATAATATATTGAGGACAGATGAAAAAATGCATTTGTATTTGTAAATGTATTGAATTACCATGACTTAACATGATTTCTATATTCATTTCAGCTATAAAACAAGAATCTACATGGGTTCAAGTTAGTTTATAGTAATTGTGCAGGCCTGATTGTGAAGCCAAGAACCAGTCAGATTTCAAGTGAGTTGATTTGTTGTTTACCATTTTAACCCTTTCTCAACCAACAAACTTTTAGAGTGATCCACTTAAAAAACACACAGATGACAAAATGGAAGGTATTCAAGATAGAATTTGTGTAAAATATGGCTAAGAAATATTGCGACAAAAGGAGAAACTGTTTGTTATCAGCAGTTTCTTCTTTTGTTTCAATGTTTTCCCAAGCCATTTCTATTAGGGACGTCAAAACCAGGTCTTGTTTGGGAAAGGGTTAAGTTTATCTTAGTAGAAGAGTACAAAACATGGCAAAGTAAAACACATTACAGCAATATTGCACATACTTAGTTATGAAATTGGAAAAAAAGACTCCCTTATCTAAATGATTTTAGTGAGTTTGTATATATATAGATTCTGATAATTCTGATGAAATAGCACTAGGTCTGTTCAATCACTGTTACTGGACTGTCTTTTAATAAATTGCTGAGTGTAACGCTGCACGCCTAGGAGGAAATAGTGTTTGAAATGAGATATCATGGTACATAATTATGTTAAATGGACAGGTCTGTTGCTGCCCACTGCAAATGCTGATCAGGGAACACTTCATTTGTGGATACTTACTCATATGATTATCATATTTTGGATAAGACATTATTTAGCTGAACCTATTTATATAGAAATTTAATTTTGAGGGTTCAGCGCATTTAAAACTACATTTTTTGTATTTCTGAATCTTTAGAAAATGTCATGAGTTCTAATGAGTTTCGATTCTGTATTTATTGAAAAAGATATATTTAGAACTCAAAGATATTTTATCTGAAAATTTTAGAAAGTTTCTAAGTTTTTCCCTCTCCTGTAAAACTTTACAAAATTTAGTTACAATAGTTTTGCACTAAGCCCTCGATTTGCATTATGACCATCATAAGTGTTGAGATATTATATATGTATTTGACAATTTTGTCCATTTTCATGTTATGAATTTAATACCGGGGTCAATGGAATTGACCACGGCTTACGGTATTGTGGGCGTATAGATTTCAGTGCTTGTTATTGTGTTTTTTTTGGGTTGAGTTGCGCGAGTCTCGTTCTGAATTTTTTCCGGTTTTCGGACACCCTCGGTTGTCCTTTTGCCAGGCTTTATCCAAGATACTGAGATTGTGAATTGGTTTAGTGTAAATTACTCCGCTATTTTTATGTCCCCGGTAGCAAAAATATTCAACTTATGTAAACCAGTCTGATGACGTCACAAAAATTGTTGTTCTTGCTACCCAAATTGGAATACTGTCAATCTTAAGATTGATGTGTCAAACTTGGAATTCAATCTTATTGCATATCATTAAATTGAAACTGGATACGAGATCACTTTAAATCAATTTTGAAATAACTGTAAATATTCAGTAACTGATTTTCCGTAACCGTTGCTTGATTTTTGTGCAAAAGTATGGCGAACTACTTCAGCCTTAGTGCGCTTAAAGTATAAACGCGGAGGTTTACATTGTGTAAACAAATGTGTTCAGGTATTTGACAGCGAATTTCAAGGTTGTGGC